>OU696532.1:56599450-57224450 GCA_916048285.2 Bellardia pandia | reverse complement strand
AGGTAGGAACTGATACATGAAAATTATAAAAATTATAAAAAATTTATAAAAAATTTTAATTTTATTTTAATATTTCGCTACTCTTTGAGTAGCTTCTTTGGGAAAAAATTTTAATTTTATAAATTTCAAAAAATTATTTTCCTTAGCAAAAAAAGGATATGAAAACTGTTAACATAACAAAATATTAAAACAATTTAAAACAAGTAGCAAATATTACTAATTATACAATATTTGTAAGCTGTGTTATTTAAATGTCTGTAATCCCCCATATAAAGCCCTCTTCCGAAAATCACTTCAATACTCATAAATCTCTTATAAATAACGGTACCGAACCAAAATTTTACACAGATCATTTCAAATTCAAACTGCTGGATTTTGAGAATATCGGTCCATATTTGACTATATCCCCCACATAAGGTCCAGTCTCGAAATCCACGTTAATACTAATACATATCTTGAATATACCGTTATTATGTTGAAATTCGACATGAGATATCTTCATATGCATGAAAATAACCCCCTGGCCCACGATGTCGAACGATAACGTTCGCTTAGATAAGACTTAAGTTACAAACTTGATTGTGGAATAAACACTTGATTGAGTAAAAAAAATAGATGCGATAAAAAGTTTGTGTCTTAAGTCTTATCTAAGCGAACGTTATCGTTCGACATCGTGGGCCAGGGGGTAACTGTTCCAAAATTTAAGAAGATCGGCCCATAATTTGTCATAGCTGCCATATAAGAACAATTTCTTTCAAACAATATATCAAATACTAATAAAATTTGCAATAAGTCTTAATAGAAAACACACAATAAGGTTTTTAAGGTTTAGGTGGAGGGTATTAAAGATTCGGCACATTCGCTCTCTAACTTGTTTTATTCTCTTTTTAATTATTTTTAAACACTTCAATGTAAATAAAATTTGAAGACAAAATAAAGTAGTTTTATTATAATAACAAAAGTTATTGTTAAAGAGGTGATGCAAGGGATGCTGTTCAGGTCAAAACTGCAAACTTAATGCCAAACCACTGTCTTTCTATCAAATCTATCCAGTTTTGTAAATTACAATCAATTACATTATTTTTTAAATATATAAAATATGTAAAATTTTCCAAAAACTTGTAATTACTTTAAAACAGTGTTAAATTTATTTTATGCTAATAGTAAATTCTCTAATGTATGTATACATCATTTAGACTTAGACATATTTTAGAGTATTATTCTTTTAGCATTTCCCCTACTCCTGAAGACTAATTGATTAGTTGTGTATATTTATAAATATTTACTTAAAGCATTAAGCCAATTGCCTTCATTTGCCTCTTGCTACTCGAAAAGGCTTTTATGGCAAACAACCTTAACTAATAGCTAAAATAAATCATTAATTTCACATTTGTCTCTGCATACCGATGAATTGTGTGTAATATTTTTTTGAAAATGTTCTTAACATTTTTAAATATTCTAGTTAAAAGTATAAAAAAACAGCATTTACAATTTCTCCAGAGATCAATTCGCCTGTCGTATACAGTGATGTGTAAGTGAGCATAAGTAATAATTTTTGTAATACCTTTAACAAATACAACATTTTACACAACACACACACATTTTTTATGGCTTTGAAAGAAACAAGCAAAAAAAAAAATAAATATTAAATAAAATTAAACAGAAAAAAAAAAACAAATATTTGTGAAAATAAAAGAACAAACAGACGGCACTGTTGTAAAATTCCCAGAAGCATCTGCTTTCAACATTACAGAAAAATATTAAAACAAGCAGCAACGACAGAGACAAAAGCAACAATAATGGTAACAGCAGCAACATTAACACAACAACGAAATTTAAACACATATAAACAAAGTACATATGTAAAGTATATATGTAAAGGGTGAGTCTTTTAGACATTTTTAATTTAGGTAAAATAATTTATCAATAAAACCACTGTGTAGAAAAAACATTTCTCACAGAATGCTGATTTGCATAACACAGCAGAATAATTTGGAGGCGTTATAGCGGTGATGAATTGTTAGAAAATGCTGAATTCAAACACACAAAAAAAAGAATACTCGGTCAAGCATGACCATATAATACCCTACACCCAGTATATGTGTAAAATCGGTTTTCAAAAATGGCTCTATATATGAGCTATGACATATTATGGACCGATCATCCAAAAATGTAGTGGATATAAATATTATTTGTGTTAAAGTTTATCTCGATACAAACACTTATAAAAGATTTTAAAGTAATTTTCGAAAGGGATCTTATATGGGGACATGAATTAATAAAATAAAATTAATTGTTATGATTTCTGTGTTTGTTTTGAATTTTATTTAGATACCAACATTATTAAGAGATTTATGGTGGTTAAAGTGATTTTGGGATCTAAGGCTTATGTTGAATATGATTTAACCCGGCGCCGGGTGGGTGGATTTTAGCTACACGGACATGGGAGTTGGGTCATAATGACCCACTTATTAAACTTGGGTTTTTTGCTGTATTTATGAAAAAAAAACAATTTAGATTGAATCTAATAAAACATGACTTTGTTAAAAAATAATGTATTTATTTTTAATTTAAAACAAAAAACATTTCATATTAAAAAAGTTAGCAAAGGAGGCTTCTTCTAGATTAAATATAATAAACACTTATTGTCATATGAATGGGTGGGTCATATTTACCTTTTTTAACTTTAAGCACGTGTAACTCGAAGTACAATCGCTATGTGACTGATTTGAAATTTATCACATTCAGAGAGATTCAATATCTCCAGCTACTGAGAAGAGCGTAGAGAAGAGAAGTACAGTGTTAAAACTATAATCAATTTAAAAAGTGACGGGTAATTATGACCCATCCCCTCCGGCGCCGGGTTAAACTGATTTTCGGCAGCGGGCCCTAAATGGGAGCTATGGTCAATTATGGGCCGATCTGCACAAAATTTATACAACTTATTTCTGCAGAAATTTGTTGGGATACCTGCTTAAACCAACCATTTATGACCGATAAGCCCCTATTTTGGGAGGACATTTGTAAGGGGGCTATGTAAAACAATCAACCGATTTAAATCACTTTCAATCCCAAGCATACTTGGGCTAAAACATATCATGTACCAAATTTTATCGAAATATCTTTAAAATTGCGATCTGTACTCTGAGCACAAAGTTTACATAGACAGCCAGCCAGCCAGTCGATCGGTTTTCTTTAAGGTGGGTGTTGGAATATTATTTTTGAGTGTTACAAACATCAGTATGGATCGGCATACGGTCATAGCGCCCAAGTTCATAACGCCCAAAACCCATATTGTCATAACGCCCAAGCATTTTAGCGCTTTTCTATTTGGGCTAAACGACATTGCACATTTTTTAAAAATTTTGTATGCAGGATAGGAAGGATTTTCTCGTCCATGGTATACAGAACAACGGTTTCGCATAGTACAGATTTCATGTATTACCGGCCTACGGCCGGGCAGAAGAATTTTCTCCTTGTCATATACAGATTGTATTGACAATACAGGGAATCTGTACTATGCAAAGCCGGTGTTCTGTATACAATGGACGAGAAAATCCTTCCTATCCTGCATACAAAATTTTGAAAAAAATTTCGTAGCGCTTACAACGTAAAATGTCACATCGCCCAAACTTTGTAATTTGGGCATTTTATCATTATTATTCGCGTGTTTTGGGCAATATGACAAGATTTGGCCGTTATGACAATATGGGTTTTGGGCGTTATGCACTTGGGCGCATTGACTGTACGCCGTATGGATCCAATATGCCTTCCCTACTATGGTGGTGCAGGGTATAATAAGATAACAGAAAATTTTCATTATCTAAAAAAATAACAATGAAAAAAAAACGTCTATATGGATCACCCTATATGTCGGCATGTATTTTTTTATCTGTAATAGTGTGATATGTGTAAATAAAGTATTAACTTTTTTTTGTATTATTGTCGACGTTGTCGTCGTTGTTGTTATTGTTATTGTGGGTATTTTGTAGGTCCATTTCCGGTGAACTCTCTAACGGATGCTGTCATTTGCAAACGTACAAAAAAAGAAAAAAAAACAAACAACAAATTCATAACCATAAAGAGAAACAGTGACGGCGAATAAGAGAATAACGGCGAATAATGCCTCAAACATTTTTTAAACAAATAAAATGTAAACACAAAACATAAGTTATGGATATTTTAAATCTCCTCAGGGAGGTTTAAAAGAAAAGAAAGTAAAAAAAATCAAACAAAAAAAAAACAAAACTAATATACAAACATGTTAACAAACAGACTTGTAAAATGTTGTTAAATGTTTTATGAATGAACCAGAACGAGCTCATACACATTCATTTGCTACCATAACGTATGAGTAATGAATTTAAGCATATAAAATTTGTACGCACTTTGAATTTTAAAATAAATATATTTTCTCTGTTTTTTTTTTTTTTGGAATTTAAAACACACACCAACCAAACAGTATACGAAACGAAACTTCGAATATTTTATTCCTCGTTTGCTGTTTTTTTGTTTTATTTTTTAATAAATGCCATGAAATTGTAGGTTAGCCCTAAGCCAAGAAGGGTTTATAGCGTACGTGATGGCCCGCGTGTGTTTTTGAAAAAGTTTATTTGAAATATCAGTCTTTAAATTTTATTTAAAATTAAATATTTAGCAATTCACGTATGTCTAAAAGTATACAATATATTTGAGGTTTTTTTTTATTATATCCTAAATACATTTTTAATATGATTTTTTCAATTATATGTTTAATCGTTTAATACCTCGAAAATGGTAAATATTTGAATTTAATGAATCACAAATTTCGACTCTAAAGACTTTCAGTTTCTGCACATAAAATATTGAAAACTTCGCGTAAAAACGTCAATCATCGGACTTAACAGATACATTAAATAAATTGCAAAAGCCAATTAAATACTTTTGAACCACACATTATGTATTACGAATTTATTTATATTTGGGAAAGCTAACAGAAGAATTCAAAATTAATTTCCTCTTATAAAAAACTAGGAAACCAAATCAGTATTGAAAAATGATGACGTGTAATAATAGGCAAATGTTTCTGCTAACATAAATAATCCCAGGTCATAGTTGAAGTGGTGACAGAAGGGTTGCACCACTTCAAATTACTTGACCAGCCATTGCCTTTATACCAAAGTTAAGCATTATTAGATATTTACAGTGGCTCACACTTTATTTTATACGGTGCATTTTTTTTTTGTTTTCAGAGGTTAATAAAAAGAAAACTAACAGGAACTATAAACAGAAATTGGTGTCATTTAAAAGAAAACATATTTAATAGTCAACAAACAAACAACATTTATTGCAAACATTTACATTACGTTTTTTCACGTCTCCATCAAATTCTACTGTACTTAATGCGGCGTTGTTGGTTTTTCGTTTTTCTTTTTTTTCTACTTCTATCAACATTTTCTGTTGAACTGTGAGTCCGATTTTGTAACATCAAGTGTCAATTTAAAATAGTTCAGATGAGTTCGCGTACAACGATGGAACAACGAAAATTCCTTTCAAGCCATTTCCAAAATAGCCACTCAGCGAAAAATACTATTTGAGAGTGCGAAAACAACTTGGATACGAGAGCTAAATGCGATAAGAGATCCACTTTGTACTCTATATCTCTTTCGCTAAATTTTTTTAAATAATAGTTCAGACTGCCAAAATAAAAACACAATTTCACAAAGAAAATTCTAGCTGTAGTAATTATTTTTTTAAATTAACAAATTAAATTGTAATGGATTCCGTAGCGCTTTAGTTTGAGTACGAAAACCAATGTGTGGAACGAATAACAATAATCTTAAGAGATAGGTGCGATATAATTGCATTAAATGTAAACATTTTTAAGAACAAAAACGCTCTTTTCTCTCGTGTTTTAGAGTGCTTCCATATAAAATAAAAAAGTTGTGTCAGTCAGCCCCTATGATTAAAGATAATGTTAAAAAAATTCTAAAACTATTTTTTTTTATTTTTTTGCCACGTCTACAAATACCACCCTTTTAGAATTTTGTTCACTGTATCGCTATTTTTAGTCCGATCATAA
Source organism: Bellardia pandia (assembly GCA_916048285.2). NCBI lineage: Eukaryota > Metazoa > Arthropoda > Insecta > Diptera > Calliphoridae > Bellardia > Bellardia pandia. The sequence continues at coordinate 57,218,389 of OU696532.1, read as the reverse complement.
CATTTTCAATACCGGTGTTCATGGTTAGGCAAGGGCTATATTTCTGTCTTTAATCATTTTTTACTAGTCATGACTTTTTAAAAACTCGGTTCGTACCCACAAAAATGCTAAATAATTTATAGTTTTTTTTTAAAGTCAGTTTCGAACCACTCTAATGTACATATTCTCAAGCATAGGTATTTTGACTTTAAGACTTTAAAACTATATTTTAATAACTTTCTCAAACTGTTCATTTCTTTTAAAAATTACACACAACTTTCTACGAACTTCAATTTACAAATCAAATGAATTATGTCAACAAATCATCACATAAATTCAGTTTGAAACAATCAAACTTTTCTAAAATAATAACAAAATAGAAGCAACAAAAACATTAAGCAGATACTAACTTTACTAAAACAATATCAGAAAATGAAATTGAACATTAATTAATAAGAAAAACTCTTAAAGACAATAATAATGGAAACAGAAACAAACAACAAATGCAGAAAAAGAAACATAAAAATGATTGAAACCAAAGAAGAAAAAAAATAGCAACATCACAGTAGCAACAGCAACAGCAACAAGAGCAATAATAAAATAAAGTTAAATAAAATAAAACATAAATATAGCCAACCAAATGGTGAGTGATGATGAACTAATGAGAAACAAGTGATAATCAGAGTTGACAGCATTTTGTCACAATTGTTTAACTTGCTGAGCACGTTGCAAAACGTGCAACGAATTCTATTTTAAGGATGTACGTACATACGTTGTTATTGCAGCTCAAGACTTAATGTTACATTTACACTACCAACATACAGCAAGCAGCAACAAAACAATATAACAGGGGGTTAGACGGTCGCACAGATACACTAAAGGACAAGCAGCCAACTAGCTGGTTTATTTAACAGCAGGAGCATAACGCAGCTTACCACCAACCATAATGTATAAATAATAACGCTTGCTGATGAAAGGAGAGGAAGAGTGTAAAAGATACTGAAAATCACTATAAGATATAATGACAATATATATATATAGTATGTATGTATGTACTAGGTAGATGAAAGAATTCTTTCTCTTTCGTTTTTTTTTCTTCCAGACTTTTATTTTTGTTTTAACCAACAAAACGAAAGCGTTTGCTTCTTATTAAAGTTATAAGAACAATAGAATGAAAATGACAAAGCTAAACGAAGAAAGTTGTAGATGAAGATTGAGCAGAAAAAGAAGACTTTAATTGAAGGACAACATAAGTAAACTGATTGCTAAGTATTTAAACTGATACATAAGAACTAGAACAACTAAAACAAAAAATAACTCATTTTTATTTTCATACCCTGGCAACGATTAGCACACTCACTGGCTGGCTGTTGTTATAAAGGGTGTTTCAACATTTTGCCTTCATTTAAATTAAGTAGCAAGCAAATTCAAAGTATTGATTACAAAAAATCAGGGACCAAATTACCGCATTCGATATCGAGTAAAATTTATCGTAATTTCCTTATTTGTGATTATGGCATTCGATATCGAGCAAGAAATTTAGTACATTTTATCATAATTTCGCTATCGAAATCATTTTTCAATACGAAAGCTCATTCGATCACGAATGCGGTAATTTGGCCCCTGGCCATATTTGAGAAACCAATAACAACATTTTTGTTACTGTCAGTGACTTGTTTTTTAAACATAGCTGCCGTTATTATATAAAACATATAATCAGTCGGAATATATGTATTAGTTTTTATAAAAAATCAAAATAGAAAAAAATGGTGCACATCCAACCATGTCCTATTCAATGATTTTAAAAACTCTAAAGCTTCTGAAGAAACCAGGAACTATTCAAAAGCTGTCATGGATTTATTCAGAAAAAATCAAAAAAATATTTGTAATCAATCTTTTTTTCTATACAAATAGCCGCAATAGCTTTGCTTATAGATACTGCATTGCATAACTATAAATACACAAAATTTTTCTTAATTTTCTAACTTAAACAGTTCAATGTGAAACGAACAAAAAACAAATATTATTTACCAAAAAAAAAATCTTTATATTTTCTTTTACCTCTTAAAATTGTATAAAGAAATTAATTAATATTTCATAACTATAAATACACTGAAATTAAAATAACTGAAAATACTTTTATATTATTATAACTTGCCGACACGTCCGATGAAATCTTTTGAACGAGTTTGACAAAACAATCAATAATAACCACACTCAGAGAAAAACTGTAATTGTGCATGTTTACCACAACTATTTTAACAAAAGCGGAAATAAATTAATGACAATTTGAAAACGAACAAGAGTTTTTATATTTAAAAAAAAGGACCTCAAGCCGAATTAATAAAATAAAGAGATTTTTATAATTTTTTAAAAAATAATATGGTGACTGGAATTATTTACATGAATGCGGCAACCAAGATATGGTTAAGTTATGACTCACATGATTATAATAAATATATGTATGTTTATAGTAATTATATAATGTTTGTGGTGATTAGTTTTATGATGAAAGATTATACCATATTATGCTGTTCTGTACCATAATCAAAGAGCATAATCATTAATATGATTGCCACAAATATATACATGGTTACTACAATAAAATATATATAATTATAGTAATCATATGAATTGCAACTTAACCATATTACGCTTACCGCAGTTACATAAATAATTAGAGTGAACATAATATTGTTAAAAAATATGTAAAAGTGTTGACATTGTTGTGGTAAACATGTACAACTATAGTTTTTCTCTGAGTGCATGTCGACAAGGTACATAGTGAGGGGATTATGCTCAAGCTCAAAGTATTTTCACAACAAGTAAGTAACATTATAAAAAATCTTACAATACCAATATTAACAAAAAAATTTTACTTGAACATGTGTTATTCCTCCTTTCTTCGAATTAACTCAACAACTCAATGAGGCTTATGGCATTTTTTTTTCTGGCAAAAATGTTACACGTTTTTCCCATTTCGCACCTTTTTTAATTTTTTGTGTTCTTTTCTGAAAAAATGTCAACACTGCTAAAGTGTAGTGTGTTCTTTTCTATAAATGTCACACTATAAAATTAAAAAATGTTGCACCTTTCACACTCTGTATTTTTAGAGGGGGAGAACCGCACGATAAAACAACTGACCAGTGATGCCAACTTTTGAGACTCAAAACGCGTAAACATTTTTGGAAAAAGGGCTAAATGGAAAAAAATCCATATAAAACCACATCCAATTTTCTTTTTTTTCGCGTTTTGAGTGACTAAAATCCGGCTAAATCTAGCCCGAAATGGGCTAAGATGGTATTGCTGCAGCTGACATTTGTTTTGTTTATGAATGTGTATTTGTGTTAAGAAACAAAAAAAATATACAAAATGTAAAATATTACTACTTTTTTATGTGCTGAAAAAATTTTGGATGACTTGTTGGATTCATCTTTATCATCTGATGATGATAAAATATTTTATATGATTATGGAAAGAAATCCACAACCGTGAGTGAAAGGCTTTGTAAAGAACGTAATTAATTAATACTCTGAAGTTGATGTATGTCAAATTTAATAGGACAATATCTCCTACTTCTTATATATGTAATGTATATTTATATACATATATAATTTTTATAGTTTAAGAAGAATTTGCGTATTAGTCGGAAAGGTGCCATTGGTCTTTTTGATAAATATTCATTGCCTTATTTCAAGCGATTTTACCAGGGAGCTATCTGCTTCCAGCTGTACATGAAAATAAAGTGTTACACTGTTGTAATTTTATGTTCTATTCTGACCATTAAAAATGCGACATCTTTAAAATGTGGGGTAAACATTATAAAAATGTACATAATAAAGGTGTAACATTTCATTTCAGAAGAGAAAACACCATTAGTGTTCACCAGATTTATTCTTATATGTCCCAGAATCTATAATAGTTTCTTTGACCAGATTTATTCTTATATCTTCAGATATACATGTCCCAGCATCTATAATAGTTAATTTGACGTAGAGGTAAAATATGCTTTCGTATTTTCAGTTTTCAGCATAAATTCGACGGCTTAATATCCACAAATCTTCTCAATGGGTTTCTGATCTTAAGTACATGCGGGCCATTCAATTATATTAATATTTCGTCATCAGGGACCAAATGAAAAATGATTTCGATATCGAAATTATGATCAAATGTATAAAATTTCTTGCTCGACATCGAATGCCATAATCACAAATAAGAAAATTACGATCAATTTTACTCGATATCGAATGCGGTAATTTGGCCCCAGATTGTCTATAGGTGCGTTGTTATGTTGAAAACTAATTTGTTTTTCATTAATATTTTCTAAGAATGGTACTAATTTCTCATCTAGTAATTTTATGTAATCAGAAGACTTCGTTTTGCTGCTAGAAAACGCCAAATCAGATATACAGTCTTGACAAAAACCTCTCGTAACCTTCAGAGAACAGCCTACAAAATTTATTTTTGAGCAAAATAGCTGTTGAAATCATATGAACCACCAAGACTGAATTTTTTTTCATCGTAAAAAATCACTTTAAACAAATATAAGTTTAAATAGTACAACTGTTAGCAAGTTTATAGGCTAACCTGTTTCCAGGTAGTTTGTAAGATTATTTTCAATGACTTTCAATTACAATTTGGTTACCCCGATAGACTAGGCGATAGTTTGCCGGACTATCGGTCAGAGGGTTGCGGGTTTGATTCCCATCCAAAGAGTCTGGGTGTTTTCTGCAGAAAAGCCAAAAAGCTTCGCAGTTTGTTATTTGTTAATTATATTTAAAACAAAACATCTACTTGGTTTTTCGACCCAAAGATGCATCTTGTACCAAATTTTAAGGAAATACCTTAAAAATTGCGACCAATACTCTGAGCAGAAGGTTCACATGGACAGCCAGCCAACCAGCCAGCCAGTCAGAAGGATGGACATCGTTAAATTGACTCAGCAAATGATTCTGAGTCGATCGGTATACTTTAAGATGGGTGTTGGATTATTATTTTTGGGCGTAACAAACATTAGCACAAACCAATATATCCTCCCTACTATCTCGGTGTAGGGTATAAAAACCGGAAACAATTTTTTTTTCTATAGTAACATAAACAGTTCTATTGTTTCACTGTCATACTTAAACTTTTCTGTTAGATTTACAGTGTCCTGTCAAGCGTTTTCTTGTTGTACTCATACTTCCATTGTCTATTTTTAGTATAAGTTGTCGTTTGTGTTTATAGAATTTTTGATGTCCTTAACGAGTCACGTGATCAGCAAGATTGATATGTTGCAAAGATTTTCAAACACAAGAAAAAAATGCTTGATGCTAAAGAAGAAACAGGAAAAGCTGTTGCTAATATAGAATTTTTGCTGTTATATATAAGAAAGTATACAAAATTTTAAACAATTATAAACAAACTTTAGAAATGAAACTTTTATTTCTTTTATTTTTGTTTAACAAACTGTTTTATTTTACTTTTGGTCAATTTATATTGGCAATGTTTTTCTTTATAATGATAGGGACTTGTTAGTGAATATAAAAAAAAATACATGGGACACATCCTACATTTCAGACTTTAAAATGAATTTTAAATTTAAATTTATTTTCATAAATTGAAAATTGAATTTCAGTGGAATTGTAACATCTAGATTATGTAATTTTATTATAACTTAATACAAAGATTGGTTTAGTTTTGTATCAGTCCTTTGTATCTCTTTGTATCGACTACTTGTAAACTAACCAGTCTGTTCGGTCCAGCTTTTATTTATATTTAAAATGAACATAAAAGAGCAATGAATAAAAACTTTAGTCTTTTGTTTAAATTCCACTTTCATCTTTTACACTCAACTTATCATCAGTTGTTTTTCATCATCGTTTTATATTTGTTGCCTTTTCATTTGTGTATCAAGCATTCAAGTCAGCCAGCTCATCACTGAGGACAGGATAAACTTTAAACAGGATACTAAACGAGAGACATCGTTCAAATACATAAGTATGTATGAAAGTAAGTGTGGATATTATGTTGTATGTTTATTTAAGTTGTAAAAGTATTTTGTTATAGTAGTTGTATGTGGCCTCTTAATTTAAAAACTTTTCTTAACATAAATATTTACAAAATATTTTTTTAACAACAAAGACATTAGAAATTCTTTCTCTGTGTGTGTGTATATGTGTGTGTGAGTTTTTAACTCACAAACACATTTAGTTACACACCGATATACTTGGCAGACTCTGTAACAAGTAAAAAAATTAGTATAATGAAACAAAGTGCTGAGAAATAGAACAACAAAAAATTCAATGAAAAGTTTTATTAATAAAGTTTTAATAAATTGAGCTGAATTTGTTTTGTTTCATAAAAGGCAAATTCTGCTCACATACAAGTGCTAATTAAAATAAATGAATTTGTTAACAAGTAAGTTTAAATGAAATCCACAGTCAAAGTGCATGATATGTGATTAAATGATCGACGAATAAAAGTGCGTGAAATAGAATATAAGCATGGGCATTTGAAATTATCGAGTCCAATTAATTTTACATGAAGAACTACGGATGAAAAAACTTTCTGCAAGATGGGTGTTAATGGGTTATTTGTTGACAGTTGACCAAGAGCGCATAAGAATGAAAATTTCTCAAGCTTGTTTAGGTCGTTTTAAGAAAAATAGAATAGATTTTAAGCATCGTTTCATAACAGACAAAAGAGACAATCCAAGCTCTGGACTGAAGCTGGTGGAAATGGCAAAAACATTTCAATCGGTTGGTAATGTTAAGCCAACGTTTCTTTGGGACTTTAAATGTATTTTATTGTTTGACTATCTGCAAAAGGGTAAAACAATAAATTCAGAATACTTACTATTGAAACATTTTGAATCAATTAAATGTAAAAATTCGAGAAAAACATCCTGGCTTACAACACAAAAAAACAATTTTTGATTAAGACAACGCACCAGCGCACAAGAGTGTTTTAACAATGGCTAAAAGCAACGAATTAAGGTACGAGTTGCTTGCCCACCAACCTTATTCTTCTGACTTAGCCTCCAGTGACTTTTACCTGTTCTCAAATCTAATAAAAATCCTAGCCTCAAATGAAGATTCAATTTTGAAGACCTTGAGGAAAACTATTTCAATCAAGGGATAGAATTACTAGATAAGCGTTGGACTAAGTATATTGAAGTTTCAGAAGATTATATTGAAAATTAAAAATGGTTTTTGAAAAACTAACTATTCACTTTCTGTGCTAGACTAAGAAGTTTCCAAAACGCCCTCGTATTATGCAAGATTTAGTAATTATTTGATTGGTCATCGTATTTATACATATATCAGTTACTGAATCATGTCTTCGTCTACCGCAAAATAATAATTTAGAAACCATTGTACTTGTAAAAGTAAACTGTATCAAAAATATTTGTAAACATTTATTAATTTTAGTTGATATAATAAATTCAAACTTTTATGACTTTAACTTTTAGTTTGAAAATTTATTACCATTTAAATAGCCATACTGCAGTAAAATAAAATCTCTAATCCCAAGTCAACATTAATTTTACATAGAATTCTTTTTGTCCAACATGCTTTTCAGCATCATAAATCAGCAGCTTACTAGTTAGTACAGACGAACGTCTTTCGAATAAATATAAAAACATTATCCCTTTTGTTTTAATTGCATGCAATTTACAAAAGCATTTAGAAATGTTCAAACTCTAGCTAGCATTAAATAAAAAGTAACTTTAGAAATTGAAAACCCATTACTTATACACACAGCCAATTATAAAGTAAAATATATTGCTAACAACATGTTGTTGTTGAAAAACATTAAGAGTAAAACACATGTTGTTCCTCTTTTATTTCAAATAAAATCTCCCAACAAACATCATCTCCCAGATAATTTCCGCCATTAATTTTCCGTATTATAAACTAAACTAAACAAAAAAAGAAAAGAAAAGAAAGAAAGCACCCAAAAAGAACAGGGGAAATAATAAAACCAAAAGTCAAAAATTGTTTGGCATACAAAGTAACACTAATACATACATATACACTGAATTTTGTATAAGTGTTTAAGTAAACACACACACATACATTTACTTTTGTGCATTTAATGTTATTTAAGCTTTTGGTCTGCCATGTCTAATGTCTGCTGCTGCTGCTGATTTTTTTATACCAGAGATTTTAAAGGCTTTAGTTGTTTTCTTTCCGGTGTGTGTGTTTGTGTGCGTTTTTTTTTTTTTGTATTATTTTACAGCTGTGTTGTTGTTGTTATTGTTGTGTATTATTTTTGTTTTGTATCATGTACTCATGTAATGATAGTCTTGACTTGACCGTCCATTTCTAAGCACCAGCAAATGTAAAAAAAAACTAGAAATGGCCCTTTTTTATTTCTGAAAAATAAGGATTTTAAGTGGGTTTTTGTGTGTGTGTTTTTATTTTTTTGGTTATATTTAAAACACCATTTAGTTGTATAGAACTTTATCAACAAAAAAAGGTAGAGTACATTTAGAAGATTTTCATTTGTATTTTACGCTGAATTACTTATATTCGAATTCCAAATAAAGTGCCAGACAGATAAAAATACATTCATATCTTAATAAACATTAAATTTGTTTGCCTGAACTATTTTCCAAATAACCAAATAACTAAATAACTTAAATAAAATGTATCACACATAGATAAAGGGTGTCCCAACTAGAACGCAGTTTTTAAATTTTAAATAAAACACAGATATTTAAAAACACAATCGTGAAACTTTATTATATCGTAAAGTAGACAGAATGAGCTTATGTATGGAACAAGATACCGTGCAGATGGCCGCCGCAGCTTTGCTGGCACAAGCGCGATATTTTAATGAAATTTTCAATGACCTTTTTGCATAAATGCTGCGGTATTTCATTAAAGCAGCGTCCAATTTCCTCTTTTAAGGCTTGAGTCGCTTTCGACTTATTTGCGTAAACCATCGACTTCAAACAACCTCAAAGAAAAAAATCTAAAGGTGTTAAATCGCACGATCTAGGCGGCCAATTCTGGTCTCCAAAACGCGAAATAACTCGACCGGAAAATGACTGAGGCAGCAACTAAATTGTTTCTCTGGCTGTATGACATGTGGCGCCGTCTTGTTGAAACCACGTGTCATCCACATTAATTTCTTCAATTCTAGGCAAGAAAAAACTGGTTATCATTTCACGATACCCAACACCATTGCCTGTTTGCGCTTGACCTGCCTCATGTTCATAAAAAAAAGGTCCAGTGATTCCTCTAGCCCAAAAACTACACCACACAGTGACACGTTGAGGATGCATTTGCTTCTCGTGAATCACTCGAGGATTTTCCTCACTCCCAAATGCGACAATTGTGCCTATTGACGAAGCCATCAAGATGGAAATGGACCTCGTCACTGAAGATGATTTATCGGCAAAATCAGCATTTGCATGTTGTCTCTCCAATATCCAATTAACGAACTCCCTTCGCTGTCCATGGTCAGCTGGCTTCAGTTCCTGAGTCAATTGATCTTTGTATGCATGAAGATGCAAATCTTTCGTCAAAATTCGCTGCATAGTGGATTTGGAGACACCAATTTGCTGAGCTCGGTGTCGAATTGGGGTGGATGGAGTTTGAGCGACATCATCACGTACAGCTGCAACATTTTCGGTCGATCGACCTGGTCGAAGGCGCGTTGTTGTCTCTACATCACTAACAGACCCAGTTTCGGCAAATTTATCCATTAATCTCTTTACAGTTGACTCTTTTGGAGCATTATTGTGACCTCAAATTGACCGCAATTTGCGAACTGTAGCCGCAAAACTTTCACCATTTTGGTAAATCAATTTCACAATGAGAATGCGTTGTTCATTCGTGTAGCGCTCCATTTTTACTAAACACGTACCTTCTACTAGCAAACAATAACAATTTTTGAAATGTCAAACAATCACACTTCGAATGGCGCCAAATTTAAAAATTGCATTCTAGTTGGGACACCCTTTAGTTAGTTAGGTTTAATCCTTAAATATACACATGTTTACATATCGTAGAAAACTTTTCAGGTTCATTATAAATCCTGACAAATTTCGCCTTCATATTGACTAATGGCTGATCATATTTTTATTCGCATTTTTATAATTTATTACTTAGCAAAGGGTTTTTTCTTTAGAGTTTTCTTTTAGTTTTTCTCATTTCTAATTTTTTCAATAAAAGATTGAAAAATTAAATTTATTTGTACAGGTTTCATATAAACGCAATTAAAAAAGTCAGTAGAAATTAACAAAAAATAACCCAACTAATTCTTATCGACAAATTAAAGCTTAATACTAGTGCGGCAACAAGTGAAGAACCAATCTGCTATCTGCAGTCGTTATTAAGCTCTGGGTGTAGGAAGAATTCGCTCGTCATTGTCATTATCACTTAAAGGCAATCAGGCCGTCAGCGTTTTTCGCTGTTTTCGAGAGTTGCATTACATAACTGGTTGAGATGTATTTCATAACATAATTTTAAATATTTGGTGGTGGAATTATTATTTTTTCTTAAAATTATTTGGAAGTTTGGAATGTCAGCTTCACTATCTACAATTTTTTTTAGCCCTACCTTGATTTGGAAATATTACTAATTTTTACTGTGCGTTATCAGTTTTTCGAGGTTGCGTTGTTTTGGGTTTGAGTGTTTAATTTTTATTTTAATTTTTGCCAAATGATTATATAGTAAAAATTGAGTTTTTGCTTTCTATTTGAAATGAAAATCAAGTTGAGCAGAGAATGCCATTAAGTAAAATGGTAATTCAAAGAAAAGCTAAAATATTGATTGATGACATAAAAAGTAAAGCATTATCCACCGATAATACAGACCATTGCTACAAGAAAATTTATTTTACGTTGAAAAAAAAGCTGTTCAACAAACATTGGACCAATTGTTTGTGAAAGAAAGCCGAAGACTTAGCAAGTATAACATATCTTCGATATTTACCATGCGACGTTTCAATTTGCGTCGTTTTTTTTTTTTTTTTTTTTTTTGTAATGTAACCCCGACGCAAACTAAGGTATTGGTGTACATGGTAAAACAATATTCTTGAATTCAACTTGAATTCAATTATTACATTATTCATAACAACGCGTATAGTGTGATAACTGAGAAGGTTGGGTTAGGTTAGGTTAGGTTAGAAGGCTGGTGTGAGGTTGTCCCCACACCATCACCCAGAGACCAATACGGTCCATTATGATGCCTTGCAGAAATGTTTGGAGACACTTAGTATGTTCCAAGAGCGAAACCCCTAATCGCTCATATTCATTACGAATCCTTTGAGATCCCCGAGCCTACAACCCGAGATATCCCCTAATTCGCTTATGAATCTACTGCCTAAGCACCTCAACCTGCTAACTAGCAGCCTGGGACAATCGCACAGAATTTGCTCGATCGTCTCCAGTTACTCCGGATCCTCGCATAACCCGCACATGTCTGACAATTCAGATCACATTATCCTTGACATTCTACCTATCATACAATGGCCCGTGATTACGCCTATCATGGTTCTCACGCAGACCCTGCTCTCGCCCAGCAACGATTCCGAGTCGGACTACCTAAGCACCGGCCATATCGTCTTTGACACTAGGCAGTCCGTTCGGTTTCCCCAGGCCCTATTTGTCTCGCCCAGAATCCAGTGAAAACTGAGAAATTCCATATAAATCCAGAGTGATAACTATAGCAATGAATTCTGTTAAAAGAGCACCAGTGTGCTCAAAAATTGATTAATTTGAAAACATCTAAAGCCACAAATTTATATTCTCTGATTTGTTTTAAAAATAAATCACTGTGGATCATTACTTTTAAAAAGCTTTTTTAGAGTGGCCGGATTTTATGTGCACACTACTTAAATGTTAGTTTATTTTATTTAAACCTCAAATAATTTAATTAATCTCATATTTAAAGCTACATTTGTCTAAGTTTTATATCCCTTCACTTCAACAGCTTACCATTTGCTTAAATGTTTGGTCTGTAATATCCTTAAGCCTCTTTTAATACCAGATATAATAATGGTCTTAATGCGTAACTACTTATCTACTGTAAGCAATACATTTTATGCTTTTCGTATTTAGTTCTTATTGACCAGTTTTTTTTTCTCTCCACAGCTTTTTTATTTCTGTCTTTTGCCAACAATTTGTTCATTTTGTGTTGTATTTATTATTTGTACAAGTAAGACTCGTGTATGAGTTAATGATCCTGAAATGTTAAAGGGAAACAATAATAACAACAACCAACAGCAGCAGCAGCATCAGAAGAAAATTGATGTTCTAAATCCTTAAAGCTAACACTGTTTTGTTAAGAAAATACAAAATAAAACAGAAAAGTAGAGGAGAAAATATTCAGCAAGTATTATGTAATTTTGTACGCATCAGGCTACCAACTAATACACTCTTATTAGTAAACTTAAGTATTTGTAACTCAAGTTCGTTTAAAAAACTATTTGACAAGCATCTTGTTTTTTGTTCCATCTTATTTATAAAGTTTTTTTTTAGCAGCCAAAAAGAGACCCCTGTAAAAGGCAAACAGCAAATAAAGATATTCCGCCACTTCAAAGAGTTGTTTGTGTTAAGTGTAATTTTAGTAAAATACTGGCAAATGAAAAGAGCATTAGTATGCTTAATTATTTTTGGGTGATGTCCAGTTTACTAATTAAAAAATAAAAAAAAAGTTTAAAATCCTTGAAACCCTTTTTATGTTATAGAGCATTTACTTTTATAGTTGCTTAATTTTTGCTAGGGTTGAGTTAATTTTAAGGTGTATTTGAAGTGGAATGTTTTTTTTTTAATTGTCCAATTCTAATACTAAGAATTTATATAACAGTGTAAACAGCCTGCTTTACAATATCAACCAGCATTTCCAAAAGCAGCCTAATTAATTATTCATTAAAATAAAGCTAAAGAAAAATAAAATAACTCATGCATAAACATCATTCTTAGTAGCTAAAGTTAACAAAAGGGATAAATGCATACAGATGTTGAGCAAATTAAATTAAAATACCTTTTCGAACGACAAATATGTTTAACAAAATCCTTAAAGAGAACACCTAAAGCCACACAAGGACAACCCCATAAAATAGTAGATTGTGATGTTACAAATGATGTTGGCAGTAATATAAAGTGAATATGGTAAAAATGACTCTACTGCATCCTCTCATTCTCATTCTCACACAAGTTGAAAATGGACTGACTAATAATTGCTACAATTGCTACACCCACCATTAAAATTAACATTGTTAGTAGAGGTCAGTCAGTGTGTGTTTTACAGTGGGTGTGTAGATTTAATTTCTTTATATACAGTGTAGAGCACAAATGAATACATGTTTAAGACTTGAACATTTTTTATTGCATAAAACTAAAACCAATAAAGAAAATTAGAATGTGTTTTTTGTCCTTTCGTTTCAGTTGCCAGCACAAAGTTTCAACCTCAATCCAAAAGAGAATTTGTAGTCAATTGTGAAGAAAGGGTTGGAACTGAGCTTTAACAGCAGGTTTAGCGTAAAAGGTAGATTTTTCCAAAAGAAATAATTGATAAATTGGTGTAGAATATGCCAAAACGTGTTGACATATTTTACGAAATAAATAGGACTTTGCTCTAAATATTAAAAGTAGGGGAGAGGGGGCACCTTTGAACACTTTTTGCTGTCAAGCCACATACAAATTTATATTTTTAAAAATCTTTCTATTTTATTAGTTCGGCTTGAGGTCCCTTTTATTAAATTTTTGAATTTTTATTATATTTTATTTATTTCCAATAATTCGTCCAACTTTGTTGATCATCTTCAGGGAAGAAATATAATCTAAAAAACATAATTATTATAATTGTAACAATTTTCTTAAAATTATAATAACAAACAATTTACTTAATGTTTAATACAGTGTTGTCCGATGTTAATATCTTAAGTTTCTTTCACTGACTGTTAGCTTTTTTGTTTATTATTATTTTTGTATTTGTTTATTGTATGTCTATATATGTGAGCGCAATTACCAGTGTATGTTTTATAGTTCATTCTCTTATCTATTGGAGTATTAATTATATGTAACATCTCTTGCATATATCGTTTACAAGTATTATTCTCCTCCACAATTACTCTTACATTATCAAAGTTTGGTCGATGTCCAGTTGTTGCACAATGGGCAGCAAGTGCTGGTTTTTGTGAAAGTGGTTTGTCATTTGATTTTAGGTCCGATTTATGTGATGACAATCTAGTGTTTAATTTTGTCTTCGTTGTACCCACGTATATTTTTTTAACATATATCAGTATCGTCGCCGTCACATTTTATTTGGTATACTAGATTTGATTGTTCTAGTTTGTCCAGTTTAGATTTCATGTTGTTGAATACTTTTGCTGTCGTATTACCCGTTTTCATTGCTAATGTGTATTTTTCCTTGTCAAATATATTAGAGTACTTCAGCCTTTCTGATAATCCAAGTATATATTCAATAGATTTGTAAATTTTAGGTGGTTTCGTTTCCATCGAATTGTTGTCAGATTTTTTCTTATTTATTATATATTTCATCAAATTGTCTATTGTTATATATGCAAAGTCATTCTTGTGTAAAATATGTCTAATTATTCTTTTATTTTCCTCGTGAAATTCGGTATTGCTCGTAGCTAGAACTCTGGTGATAAAGTTCGTAGCAGTGTTGATTATTTTTCTTCTGGGATGTTTTGAATAATAACACTGTGCTAGTTGAAAAATGTGACAAACGGGGCACCTAGCGGGTTAACCTAATTCGGGTACGCTGAATCCAGTGGTGCTAACCGTTTTTTTAGGTTAGCTCGTTTTTTGAAATATACCGTTATTTCGAAAATGGAGGAGGTTGCACAACATATATTCGCGTAACTCAAAAACGGTTTAGTTTATTTAATAAACTAAAAAACCCCGAAATTCCGCAATGAAATTTTCTTTAAGTAAGGTTAAACTTTTTTCCAATATACGCAGTCGTGTAGAAACATAATTTTTTTTTGACCAAAAAAAAATAGTTTTTTTTAGCAAAATTTAAAAAAATTTGTTTTTTAAAACGGCATAAAAACTTGGAAAATGCTTCTAATTTTTTCTGCAGGTATAGCAAACAAAGTTCCAAACAAAACAAGATATAAATAATTTAAATCTGTCTACAACTTTTGATTTTATTCACAAAAGATGAAATATATAATAACCAGACGAAACTTCAAAAATTCAAACATTTATTTTTGTTGTTAATTAAAGTTTAAGTTTTTATTTACAAATTTATTCTTCTTCCTCCTGCAGATTCCAACAAATATCCCCTAATAGCGAATCAAGTTGTTTGCCACTATACCAGTGTTCGAGTCTGGCTGTTACTTGGTGAAATCTCTCGCCATGTTCATCAGACTCGGCTGGTGATTGTTCATTAAATTTTTCTGCATGAAAATGCAAAAAATGTATTTTCGATGACATTTTGTCGTTTAAGTAAAATAAAAACATTATGATATGAAATATAAATCTAATTTAATAAAGTAGCTAGAGTTCATACCTTATTTTACTTTCATGCCGCTTAATCGTGGAAAAATTCGGCGCAATTCGGTAAAGCAATTCCATCTGGGTTCAATGCTTTTATAAAATTTTCTACAATACCCAGTTTGATGTGGAGTGGAGGAAGCAAAATCTTTTCCATATGACATTGAAGGGGTTGAGGAACTCTTATTTATACTGTAACTTTTTTAAAAAAGTACCTGTCAAGACCTTTATGAACATAATTTGTAAAAAACCCAAAGCCGGGACGATTTCTGTTTCTACCTGTTCCAGGTATACCAATAGAATACCAGGCAAAAATATCTAAATATTTTGATATTATTGAGGCAGCTTTGAACTAGCGCTTATGTCCAAAAATAACATAAACAGTTAAATGTTTTATATATATAATAAATTTGATTTATTTGTTAAGAAAAACATAAACATTAACAATTAAAAAATAAAAAAAATTCAGATCAAAAATAAGTTTTATATTATTAAGACGGAAAAGGCCTTGCAATTTTAGGTGACATTACATTTTCCTTTAAAGCAGCATGATCAGCATTGGATTCGTCATTTTCAGAAAATCAGAGAGAATCAACAATGTTTGGTACTTCGGTAGATAAATTAACATGTTCAAAGGTGCCAACCTTTTTCTTTGTTCAAACCTGAACTGACATGTCATTTCACGGAAATTTATAATAAATATTGTTTCTTTACATAAATATCAAATAACTTAACTTAATTTTGTTTGAAATGAATTTTGGACTGCAATAAATTTCTTTCACGAAAGAAAACGATCACTGAATACTTCTTACACTCTTACAAAAAAAAAATTACAATGGCACTGCGAAAACTTGTTCACCCAACTACATTCGGTCGACGACTGAAAAAACTAGCAAAAGTTGCTAACGTTGCTAGAAAACAAGGTTGCCATGTGAAAAACTCGGTTAAGGGTTGGGAAAAATTTTAAACTGAGATTTTTTCAACATAGTTCAAAGGTGCCCCGGGTATAAACGTGCCCCCTCAGCCCTACTATCATTCCCTAAAGTTTTTGTATGGTTCAAAACTGACTATATGCGAGTTGTTTTTTTTTTAGCTTGATAGTCAAGTTTTGATTTACACATTATTTTGTTATATAATGTGTAAATTAAGATTCTTTACTAGTTTCAGTTTAACGCAATAACAAGTGCACAAAATACAAACATGTATTCATTTATACTCTCCACTGCATATAATATAAAGGCCAAATATGTATGTGGAAAAATGAACATATATAGAGATATAAAGCTCAAGTACACTCTAGCGGTCAGAGTGTCATGTATTAATTTCATTAAAATTGACTTTTTTATTTTTTGTTATTACTGCTGTATTTACCCAACACCCTCTACTAACTCTACGGTTAACTAAAAGGCCAGCAATGTTCCGCCATGTTTTCAATTGAAATTCATAGTGAATTTATATGAAAAACTACACAATACAGACAAAAATAAATTGAATAAAAGTGCAATACACAGCAGCAACGGCAGCTACCTACAGCACAACAAAGGAAACCTATTAGGTATATTTCCGTCTGTCCATTTACATATATATATGATTTTTTTTGAATGCAAGTGTGTTAGTGTTTGTGTTTCTGCATACTTTTGGATCTCAGTTTTTACCAAAGGTACGTCTAGATCTTTATGAATATTTGAATTTTTTATTATTCGTAGCAAGTTGTTTTGGCGTCTTTGAATTCTGTCTACATTTGAAGCTGATGCTGCCCATTCCTAAATTGAATTGGTAAAACCTTGCACAAAAGCCAAACCAAAAAAGAAAATGTATGTATTTAATTTTCTTTTTCAAATACGAGTAAAAAGTGTGGCAAGAAGAGCACAAAATTGAAAACTGTCAAATGAACACAGTTGTGTGTTAAAATCATAACGTGTTGCCAGTGTTTTTTCCCTTTCTTCGTCTTTTTTGTTAACTGGTGTATTTGTGCGCGCATGTGTATGTGTATGTCTTTGTAGATGTACCTTTTTCTCTGTGTGCTTAAATGCACACATGTCCTTTGTCCACTTTTAACTTTAACAATTTTCTCCTGATACGTGAGCCAATGTTTTTAGTTGTTTTTTGTTTTTTTTTTTTGGTTTTGGCCACATGTAGCAGCAAAACAATTTACCAGTTTTTCTTTTCAATAATTCTCAGCTTCATGTTGGAATTCAATTAAAAAAATGTTAGACTAAATGGTGCAGCCTAGAAAACAAGTGAATCCATAAAACAATATTCTCTCAATGTTCTACAGATCTGGTAAAAGTAGTTGACTTATATGCGTAATATCTCTGTTATATACCTTAAATATTTATTAGTAAATTAAAAACTTGCAATTATTTGCAGTCTCTGGTCGAAGATAAAAAATAGCTCCAGCTGTTTTAAGTATGGAAAAGGCAATTAAAATTAAAATAAAGAAAATTAAACAAAATATGTGTTTAAGAAAAAAAAAATAAATAAAAAGGAATTACCATACTTGGTATTGTACCGACACTAGTAGGGATGCCAAACGGGATTAATTTTTCAAATCCCGGAATTTTTTTGGGATTTCGGGATTTTTGTTTCATATTGAAACAAATGCTTTATTAACAATAAAAACTATTTATTTCAAAAAAGTAACTTATGATAAATATATACATACATATGTATGAAAACAAACATTTTCTGTCCTCGTAGCCATAATTTGTTGATAAAAAGTTTCTAAAAAAAATAATATAAAAATATTAGGGTTGATAATTTAAATTTCATTCTCTATAATAAAAAAATTATGTTCCATTTAATTTAATAAATACACATATTATATTCCCCGGAAGAAGTCAACAAAAAATTGACGAAACGTCGCACAGTGGCGCCATTTGAGTTTTTTCGTTGCAAAAATCATATCTTTTGAACCGAATAAGATAATTGAACAGTTTAAACAGCATATGATAGATAACTGTTCAGTCTATGAAATGAGCGTTTGGAAAGGGTGCTACGCTTTGTAGGGACCTACTTATGGGTTATCAAAATTAAAATTAGTAGAAAAATCAATTTTATGGTAACTAAAAAAAATTATTTTTACATTTTTAGATTGTTTTTATTTTATTTCTTTAGGGTTTTATGTTTTAAATTATTACCCAACAAATTAAAAAAAAAATATTTTTTTTTTTTAAATTTATTTTATCAATTTTCTGTAAAATATTCATCACAATTCGTAAGAGAAGGTATATTTAAAGGACTAACCGTTTCTAAACTATAATTATTTTCTAACTTCACATGCCGCAGGGAAGAAATAAGTGGATCGGAAGATGCTGTCAACATTTTGAAGAGGTCCTCATTTTGCCTTACAATTGATGCTATGAATGTGTTCTGCAATCTATCACCCCTAATTTTTTTTTTATAAAATTTGTTAAGAGACTCCTGTGCTTCTTCAGAAAGCTCTCCAATTGGCAAAGACTGGTACTCAATTATATCTTTGTCATGCGCCAATATTTTATGAACGGTCGGGGTCAACTTTTTCTGTTGATACATTTCTGCTAAAAGAGATGCAGTTCTCCATATTTTGTAGAATTGCCATTTTCTTTGCCGTTTAAAACATCCAAGATCTTTCCCAATCTTTTCAAGATTTAATTGTCAATTCCAGTCATTCTAGTTACTGCCGACGCGTCGGGCAAAAAATTGTAATTAAAAGTGTTTTTAATTTACAATAAAATAATTTAGGCCCAATTAGCTTGCATAGGAAACAAATACAAAAACTTCAAATATAAAATCTTGGCCAAAAAAAACGATTTTTTTTTTAATACATTTTATTTATTTATTGAATCTTGAGATGTTTAAATGACAATAAGTTTTCGAATCTTAATACTAATGGAAGTCCAAAAAACAAATAAATAAGATTGTTAAACATATTAAAGTTTATTAATAATTTAAAAACAACAACATTATATTTAAATGTTAGACTGAAAAGAATAATACATACGTCATTTCGCCTTTAATTTCTATATTAATTTAAAAGCAACAGAATATTATACAGCCCGAAAAAATGAAAACTTTTTTTGGTTTGGTTTTGGTTTATTAGGCTTCAGTGCCTATAAATCACTTTCTTTGTATCAGCTCTAGAAAGAAATACCGGGATTCGGGATTTGTTAAGCCCGAAAGATCTCGGAATTGGCATCCCTAACCAGCACTATAGAATTTACATAACTCATACGTCATATTGGTCAGACATAAAATACAGTTGGAATAAAAACTTAATGTATTCAGTGACTATTTATTTTTATATTGTTCACTTGTATGGCTGTGTGGAGGCGATATTTGGGGTAAATATAATTTTTAGTTGTTTGTTTAATTATTATTAATTGGCGCTGTCATACAATTTGCGTTATTATTTGTAGACTTTTATAGAAAAAACGGTGCGCATGCTTTCTTGGGGCTGAATAATCAATTTTTTTGTTGGATTTATTTTAAAATATAATTGGTCTCATCCCATTCGGATTTTGGTTGTTGCACTGTGTTATTTATTCCAATTTGAAACACAAAATCGTTTAATCTTTTAATATAGTTAAGCAGTCTCTTTCAAATAATAAAATGCAATGTTAAAAGCTTCACTAGTTCTACTATTATTACTAGTCTAATTCCGCAATATGGTCAAGAAGCAATGCTGACACCCAATAAAAACTTATGCAACTATTATTGTGGTTTTGAAACACACAAAATAAAAGAGAGAAAAAAAGAAAAAAGACACTACCGTACAACATTTGTTTTGTGGGTTGTTGGTTGATACTTTTAGTTTTATTTTATTCTAGTTGTTGGACTATTCGGTTGTATATGCTGGAATTGTTGGTGTTGCTGCAACTAGCTATAAACGTAGCCCAACTTTATCTATTTGTTTGTTTAACAGTTTTGTGTAATCTGAACTATTTTTTACATAGTTTTTTTTTTTGTGTAGCCTTGATTTGTTTGCATGTTCTTTTAGCCAGGATGCTCTTTTTTATAACTATATAAGCAGAGAATGTATTGCATATTTTATTTAATAAAATTACACTCTCTCCCATATTTACAAACATATGTACATTATATAGTAAGTTGGTTTTAATGTTTGTTGGTGGTGATCATAAATTTGGTGCCAGTTGTTGGCTGGTTTTATGTTTCGCTTGCCACAAGTATAATTTTACGGCAAACAGAAATGGCAACATAAAATTGTAGAGAATTAAAAAAAAACAATTGGCTCTGGCCATCAGGTTTCTATGGCACTAATTAATAATTTCAATTTAAATAAGATTTGAGTGCAACCAGCATATAAATGAAGTAAATTACATAAATGACAGAAAATAGGCAAACATGACTAAAGAAAAAACTGTAGCAAAGTGCAAAGAAATTTATGGGGGGCATATCTAGTGGTTGCGGTTTTTATGGTTCTCTTTGTTTTTGCAAAAACAATCATGTTAACGTTCTACTTATTTTTCAATTATTCAGGGGGCTTATTCTGTATTGCGATGCGAAAGTCATTGCGATGCCCAAATGAATTGCGATGCGAAAAGTATTTGGTATTCTGTAAGACTTTCGCATTCGCAATCACAATTCATTTCAGTATATGGCAACACTGTGCCAAAGCAAATAAATAAACTTCAAATTTATTTGGTTTGTGACAAGATTTACAAATTAAAAAAATTGCTTACTTTAATTTAAAAAACAAAAACAAAAAAAATTGTGTTATTCTCAAAAATGGATTCTGTTGCACTATGGTTTGATGAAGAAAAACGAAATGAACAAAATGAAAGGATAGATAGAAGATTGCTTAGAAGCAAATCCGACATTCTAAGCTTAAATGAAAAAAGGCGGAGGCAGTGGTTGCTCCGAAGGCAATTGCACCTCCTAATCCGTTTACGGCCACTCGCATTTAATACTTCGGCTAATTTATTCCTGACGAGCATTTGGTGTTTTTAAGTGACCTTTTGCCAAATGGCTATGTTTTTTCATAAATTCCATCATTACTTCAAATTGGCGCGTCTTGGTGGTCTTATTGTTCGTCTCCCTGGATGAAATTTAATTATTAAAAGGAAATAACCTATTAGATACCACAACCATAATTTAATTTACAAATTTATTGCGCCATTTTAACAAACAAAAAGTAGTTGAATGAACAATAAATACTTAAATACTTACATTTTTGTGCTTTGCGAATGCTGTTTTGACATCGAATGAATGTTGCAATTTTTGACATTGTTTTCGCAATTAAGAATTTCGACTTGCCAACTTTTCGCATTTCAAATGCGATGAAAAAAGTACTTTTCGCAATAGAGAATAGCAACTGTTTGCATTTATGTATTTTCGAGTAGTATTTATTTTCGCATCGCAATACAGAATAAGCCCCAGTTCTTTTATTTTTTACCATTCAAAAATGTTTTAAACAGAACAAGTAGGAGTTTATATTTGGTTGTGCCGACTCTTTATACCCTTCACCAAATACCACTAGTGTGATCTATTAATACTTGAAACTAATTTTTACTACATTTTTTATCAGTAACGATAATTACTGGTTATTTTATTTTCCGGATCCCTTATACAAGTGCTATCAACTATTATGAGTCGATCATCATAAAATATTGTTCCTTGATTTCTATTTATTTTCGTTTGTTTTCTTTCAAATTCCGCTCAATAACAACATTTTCAAGAATTTTATGCATATTGCAGTTATTCCAAAAAGTATACGGATGTAGCCCGAGACGGAAGATAATCACATTTTACATTTATTAGTTTTTTTCAAAACTGCCCTTTTTATATTTCTGTAGCGTGTAAGGATGTCTTTGACACACAATAAATAACAAAAATAACAAAACACGCTAGTAATGCAATACTCAATACAGGTAAACCTCCTACAACGCGGTGAATAGGTTCCTGAAAAACTCCGCGTTATAGGAAATCGCGTTGTAGGGGACTCTAACTCCATACAAAAATCAGAGTTTGGTTCCAAAGTAAAAAAAATTTCAATAAAATATCGGGATTTGTATAGTAAAAATATAATTTTGTGTACTTATTTGTTGAGTTATAAGAACATACATATTATGTAATTTAATAACACTTCATTTATTTAAAGAAAAACAAAATAAAATTTCAATTCTACGTAAAATATTCAAATTGAAAAAATCGTGCATTGAAGTTTGTTTGCTCTTATTTCGCAAATCTTTATAAACTTCTTAATAGGGAGCTAAATTGTTTTGAAGATTTCGTTTAAATATATCTGCTCTATCACTTAAAGGGTCGTTCTCCAAAATGTATTCTTCCAACTGCTTTGCCATATTTAAAACTTTCTCGATATTTTTTAGTGAAAAGTTTTTATTTTTAACATCGGAAAGATCGTCAGAGCTATCTCCAACTGATTCTTCATTTGTCATTGCCACTAAATCTGCTTCGTTTTTTTCGTCATCCGCAATTAATTCTTGAATATTAGCCATTGTTATGTCATCAAATCCATCAACTTCTACTATTCTATTGGTGCCCTGAACGTCTATTACCGGTATTAGTGCTTTCCAGCAAGCTTTTAGTGTTGAAACACGAATTTCTTTAAGTGACGCATCAACAATTTCAACGGAATTTAAGATTGTAAATTGTTTCCAGACTTCTTTAACCGTAATACTATTTGCTGACTCCATCTTCGCTAATATTACCTCAAAGGATTTCCGAATGTAGCAAGCTTTGAATGCTACTATTCTAAAGTCTGTAACAGTAAATATTTGAAAAAATTTTCGTAAAAATCGCGTTGTAAGAGTAGCGTTGTAAGAAGATGTCCGCATTTTGGGAACCGCGTTGTAGGGGGTTTACCTGTACTCTGTGTTTATTATCGGAATCGTTGTATGGCCAATTTTGGAATAATTTTAACAAAAGCCAATAGTAAACATTTTACATACTTATAACTGATCTTTTGAACATTTCGGTTCGATATGGATGTTTATGTAGGTTGATAAGATTTCGGAAGTAGTCTTCAGATAAGAGCTATGACCTATTATGAACCGTTCAGCATGAAATTATGCACAACAAATTATATGCATAAGTTTGTTGATGTTGAATTTCGAATTGATAGTGATTTTTAATAAGAGATTTGAGTGATTTTCGGAAGTAGAGTATATATGGGGGGGGGGGGGCTACGGTCAAATATAAACCCGTCAGCATGAAATTTAGTACAACGTTTTATATGTCGACATGAATTATTTTAGTTGATTTTTGACTTGTTAGTGATATTTATGCGAATTTAAGTGATTTTTGATGACAAACTAATATTTACTACATTACGAAAAAGGTAATTTTATGCCAATTAAAAAGGCGAATTTAGGCGTAGCTTGAGAGTGCTGTGGCTTAATTGGTTAGCGCATTTTATCATTAAGCATGAGTTTGTATTTGTAGCCCGGGTTCGATTCCCAGCCGCTGCCACTCAAACACATCAGTTTCTGATAATTATTAGTTTTATTTTCTATCGATCATAACTAATATTTATCACAGCGCCCTGCTTTGGTGGTATAGCATTAAAACGCCACCGAAATAAAATAATTAAATAAAGGCTATAAAATCAAGCTTTAACATTAATGCGCCTACTCACCACCAGAGGCGCTGCAATGCTGCACTAAACACAAACATAATGCGCAATTGCAAAGTTGTGATATAAAGAGCTTTCTTATTTCCCCATCTTTAGTTCTTCAATATATCCCCTTTCCAAAGAAAGTAACGCAAGTATATATAGGCATATTAATTGCTTGAATTCTTATATAAACCAAGTCAATAGAGAAAGCAAATGAAACCAATTTATATTGCTGAACTGCCGAATCATAACTAAACTGAAATAACTTTAACTAAAATAACAATATTTTAGACTTTAGTTGGCTTGCTTGCTTCATCAGAACGTATGATATGATTATTTTATTATGGTTAATAACTGGCTTTCTTTTGGGAAAATAATCGTGTGAAACATTAAGAAGTAGTCATCTGAGTTATACGTGGCATACCTCGAACAAATTTAAAATGCAGGAATTCACAGATTTCAAAACAAGTTATGATCTGAGTTTTTTTATAGTTATTTTACTTGCTAGATTTCACTATAGCATTTTTAGTTAATTTTATTTAAATTTAAAATTAGTAGTTTTATAATTAGTAAAATGTAACTCGTTTTATTCCCTACACATTAAAAAACGCTGCATATTACACATTACATAAACAGGTTCGTATTTCAATTAATACAGTACGTACTGCATTATTTACGTATGATGAATATTAAATTCAATAAAATATATATTAATATTAATCATACGTCTCAAAATTTCATAAATAAATATAAACGATAGACAAAAAATTGTCACATAATTTCAACATATTAACACATTTTATTCAATATAAATAAATAAGAAAAAATAAAATAAACCACATACTCGTACATACATACATACATATGTACATGCATGAATGAATATAAAACAAACATTAACAAAATTATAAACCCTTTTTTATTATATACAAACTTTCCGCACACCCAAAACATTCACACATTCATAATACATCAAATATGTATTTCAGTTCACATGTTAGAATGCTTGTGTCTGCATGTCAACATGAACTCACCTTGATGTTTGTATGTGGTTTTTCAGCCTATAGAACAACACATCGGAACAAACATTTTAACAACCACAAATACAAATAAATGCTCACACAAACCCAGCGGGAAAAAGATGCTGTAAAGAGGCCTTCTACAGGGCTTTATTTTGCAGTAGCAAGGACTTCCAAAATCGTTTCAATTTTACATTACGTGTCATTGTCTACTCGCTACTTGAGAAGGCCATTTCAAGGTTTTACCAAGTCATGCCTAATGAAAGGCATAAAAGAAGGGGTTTTAAATAAAAGAAGGGTTTGAAATTAATTTAAAAGATTACATGTACTACTTTACATTACAAACTTTCATAAAAGACAAAATTTATAGATGCTTTCTTCATTAATTTGTATTACTCGTATAACAAAATGTGCAAAATTTTATTTGTTAATGTAGTGAAAATATACAATAATAATTGCAAAACCATTCATGCTTAAATTTTTAAATCATGATTTGCTAATATTCTTTTGAATGTGTATGCAAGGCCTTCTAGAACGCCTTCTGAGAGTAGGCTAATCTTTAAGAATGTGTAAACTGGTATTTTAAAAGGCCTACAAATGGAAGAACTTGCAATTGTTCCCGCTAGGAATGAAACACTAAACGAAAACACACACGCACACATTATTGCTATACAAATATACTGACAACATACATTCGCACATATTATGTATACAATGTAAAGTAGTAGTTACACATTAACTTTACCATACAGTTGCTGATAAAAGGTGAATTGTGTGTGATAGTATAGTCAGTCAGTCAATCAGCACGTACAAAATATCAACATTAAACACATTGATTCACACACATGTACTTACTAATACAACCACAATCACTGGCACACACAATTACACTTTATGTTTAGTCGTACTTGCAGGTACGGATGTATATTTTAATACCATCACAAGTTGGCCATGCATGCAAATCTGTTGAAAAAAACCGTTGGAAAAGTTTAAGGCAAAATGGGTTGTAAAAGATAGAATGAATGAGTTAGAGAGAGAGAGAGGAAGGGTAATGACAGAGAAATGAGTCTACTGAGCGACTTTCTCAAACGTCTGTATGTATATAGCACACACCTGGAATGGAAAATAGCTTTTTGGATTTTGTACGAATAACATACATATATAAATAAGATGTTGTTTTTAGACCTTGACGGTATTATTTTTAATATTTATTAAATAATAATACAACTTACCGCTAAATTACTTTATCTAAGGAATGTTTGAACAATTTTATACTCGATATAATGAACGACCAAAAAATCGTCAATCTCTATCAGAAATTGAGCTTTCGTATTGATGAGTTGACATAAAGAAAAACAACTAAGATTTCAGTTAATTGAATTGCTTTAAAAATCAAACCCATAGAAATACAAAATAATGGTGGATATATGACAAAAACAATAAATGGTGTAAGACTTCTAAAAGAATCAGAAGTAACAGCATTTGTTCACACCACAAAACTAGTGGTCCAAGATGAAAGTTATCCAAGGGATAGAATAACAATTTTAATTTGCAATAATTAAAAAAAAAATTAAACCTTTTTTACCTGGAAAAGGGAACCAAGCTCGTATCGTAATGAAATATTTTCTGTAGCCTATCTTCATTCAAAGAAATCATATTTAAAATAATTTTAAGGACATATATTTTTTATTTATTTAGTCTATGGATAAAGTCCTTACAGAGCATTTAAAAGATTACAAACATGACACCTTAGTACAATTAATTATTTAGATTTCAGATAATGTTACGTTTTATGGTATTTATATGCAAAGAAAATTCTATCAAATTAAAGATTTCGTTAAAACAACATCATAATTTTCTAAACGGATCTGTCATAGCAAAATTTGTTCGAAAAGTTTTAACATAAAATGAATTGTTATAGAGGCGCAGTGAACGTTGGGGAACACTAAATAATAATTTGTTTAATAAAAATTCAGAGCAAAAATTCCCATTTATAAGATTTACTAAAAAAGAGATGCTTATGTCTGCTCTGAATTTCTATTAAACAAATTATTATTTAGTGTTCCCCAACGTTCACTGCGCCTCTATAACAATTCACTTTATGCTAAAACTTTTCTACGGCTTTTTAATGTTGGCAAAGGTATCAAACGTAATATTGATGAATATGATGGAAGTGATGCATATCCTCGGTATATATTCTTTAAACAAAAGAGAAGGAATTGATTTTGAACAGATTCAATATGGTCAGTATGCCCCATACAACGGAACCATACTCTAAAATCGGTCTTACTAGAGAAGTATATAAACATTTAGTGATGTGACGTTATATCTTGCACAAAATTTAACTTTGCATCTAACAAAATCCCAAGATCCATAATTGAGTTTACCAACTCTAGTTTATGATCACTTGACATGTAAAAATTGACAGCATCATAATTTCTGGAAAAGTGCATATGTTTGCATTTATTCAGCTTTAATTCCATTAAATTAAGGTCACACCAGTTATTAAAATTATCCAAATCATACTGCAGATAAATATGATCTGCTGAATTTTTAAAACTAGAAAATATTTTCACATCATCCGCAAACATCAATATAGAAGGTGGCGCAAAAGTAAACTTCCGATGTTTTTGGCTGTCACCGACCGATTATTGGTCAAATAAATAGTCAGCAATATTCCGCGTTCTGGAGCAGTGTAGCGTAACATTGTTTATTAACGTGTATTTCGCATGTGTTTACTACACAAATGTCAAAACAGAACTGACATTAGGGGCAAATTGCAAAATTTATAGAATTTTCTGATAGGAGGATTACTTTTGCGCCACCTTGTACTTTTACCACTAAATCCATAGTTAGCACAAATAATCACCAGCCAATTTTTATGGTTTTTGCATGCAAAAGTAAATGTTTTATTTTCTATAAATCTTTCTTTATGGGCAAGTTTATAATCTACAAATTACTTCACAGCCCACTTTTACAATTAAATTCGTAAATAATATCTGTGAGAAAAAGTTTTCTGTTTTCTATAACAGAATTATTACCTTTCCTTTACACAATATATTAAAATGATGACATTTACCACAGTCTGGTAAACATTATTATAAGTTAAATTCTAATAGACATTATTGTTAAAAATATAATTTATCCCCTCGCCCTCCTTTACAACTTTAAACGATTAAAGTTTACTGTAATTTAAGTTTTTCAAAACCAATCATTTCCCAAAACAAAAAAAAACAATTTGTTATTTAATTAGTATTTAATTTTGATAATAAAAACAAATTTGCCAACTTTAATAAAAACTAAAATCAAAAAACATGTTTTAAAAAGAATAATTAAAAAAATCCTGTTAATTAATAGAAATACCAGAAGCAACCTGCACAAAGCTAGAAAACTGGCCAAAAAAACCTACAAGAAAAACATTTTTATACAAAAATATGACTTCAAATTTAGGACAAACCAAAATGTATATGAACGCACAAAAAGAAAATGGTAGTAACCTGTAACAAAAATTCAAAACGAACTAAATAAAAAGCTTTCAAAAAATCCCACAAACTGGTCGGCCACTAGAAAAAAAGAAGAATTTCTGGGAGAGTTTGAAACAAAATACAAGCAAAATGAAAATGTGGTTGCAATATTTTTATACAGACATTTTCTTTATTTTGTTTTTCTTCTTTATGCATATTTTACTCTTAAGCCCAATTTAATGACTGTAATGAATTAGGTATAAAAAAAAGGAACGCTGTACATATATAAAATGACGAGAATTCATTATGCCACACAATGCTGTGGGTTGGTTGTGTTAATTGGAAATTAAAAGTAAAATTTATTACGTTTTCTTTTCTTTTATATAATTTTAATTTTTAATGTTAGAAAATGCTTTAAATTTGAACTTAATTACTTTAGCCTTGCACATTTCCATTAATATTTTAAAAGCATTTTATGGCTTTATTAATGAAAAACGAAAGGGTTTTGTTTAACCCAAATCACATAAAATTGATAATGACACATTAGACAAGGCACTGTGGTACATTTTGTTAAAAAGCTGAATAAAGTTAGTTATTTTTTCACTTTAATGTGCTAATTTTATAACTAAAGCGTGATCCATTTCGAGGTTCCCTACTTTTTAAAGAAAAAACAAACACAGAAAATTAAAATTGTCATTTGAAAGAAAATTTTTTGGCATTTATTTTTTTGCAGATTAGTCTATCAAATGTTCGATGACCGATGCTTGCACCGGCCCACAAAACACAATAAACCATTTTTTTTTTTTTTTTGATGAAGTGGCAGTTCTTGAATGGGTTCAGGTTGCTCTTCGTCCCAGGTGCGGCAATTTTGTTTGTTGAGCCAGAAATTGGCCTCATCACTGAACAAAATTTGACTCGAAAATGTCGGATCTTCTTGGAACTTTTTAAGAGCCCATAGGGCACTGCTACACGTTCAATATATATCGTGATATTTGGATCGCGATCCATTTAAAAGTATTGATGGATCACGAGCGTATGCTACAAGTTCACTATTTATCGCGTCAGTATTTGTGTTATTTTTGTGCTGTGCTGGTCGTTTATCAATGTCGCGAGAAAACCAAAAGAAAGCCTGTTTAGCTATTTTTACTTTTCTTTGTTTAATTTTTTCCACTGCGTAATTTATATTATTTTATTTCTTTTATTTGTTACTTTTTACTGACGTATCATGATGAAAATGCTACACGTTCAATATTTATCACGAGATTAACGATCCGTGATCTGAATTTCATATTTTAGGCCATTCTGAGATATGGAGCGCCATCCATCAATATTGCATGCTATTTCTAGTATCACAATATTTATTGAACGTGTAGCAGTGCCCATAGAGCGAAGCGATGTCGCTTGGAAAGGTCGAGAGGCTTCAGTTGTTGCACAAGCTGTATTTTTTACGCTTTCAATTTAAGATCTCGACGCAAAATGCTCCAAGTCGTTCCATACGTCAGTCCGAATTGCTGTAAACGTCACCGAATCAACTCTCCACGGCATTCGTGTACACTTTCAGCTACGGGAACTATATTTTCTTCACAGTGTTCTGGACGTGGTATATTCGGTCGGGCTGGGTCTCAAAATGGGTGATGGTGTTGCGAATAGTAAGCTCATTAGGCCGATTATGTTGACCATAAGTTGAGCAAAGTGAATTGAGTTGAGAACGTCAATTTTCGTAATAAAGTTGAACGATTTGTAAACGTAGTTCAGGCGTTAGTCTCTCCATTATAAAACGCCAAACAATACTAAACAGAAATAACATGACAGCATGACACGACTCACACGTCTTTTGACAAAAGAAGGCTATTGAAAAAAGTATCACTATTTGACTCACCCTATATTTGGGTTACTATTTAAGTTAAATTTTTGAGTGAACTAGTTCAAAGGAATATCGCTTCTTTTTAAATTTATCTCAATTCTTGTTTAAAAAATTGCTTATAGAAAAATTTTGTTTCTTTTATTACTTTTGTATTTAAGAAAGGCAACAAAAATTATATTGATTCTATGTTGGGCCTAAATATCTGCTGGCTTTGTTTGCTGAATAAATTATCTAACTTTTAAGATAATTAGTGTTTTATGAAAGCGAAACATTCAGCTATGTTACAGAACTCAATTCCGATCGAAAGTGGTTTTGCTTCCGTAAATTGAGTCTTTAGAAATCGAAAAACTATTTTTTTTTTCAAAATGAAACCAGTTTAGATTTCTAAAGTGAAATTGTTATTTTTTATGATTTTATACTGAAAAAAAAACTTATACTACTAATTTATAATGACAATTAAATAATTAATTTTATTGTGATAGTTTTGTTTTAGTTATGTGTGTTTTCTTTTAATTATCTTAATAATATTTAAATAAAATGTTGAAATTTTCAAAGTTGGTGTCAGCAACAAGAAAACTTTTGTCAAAAAATTACAAAAATTAGAAATATTTACACAGCACTGGAATATGACAGAGGAACAAATGCAGCCCTTAAATATATTCTTCGTAGCTTTTTAACTGCGTTTTGATGTCTTTGTTCATTTAAAACAGCAACAATTGAAGTTCCGGGCATTTTTAAAAAATATTGTTTACTAGAGAAAATTTCTTATTATTTCGGCTTGAGTTTATTTAATTAATAACTCAAAGAAAACCATTATAAAGTTATATTTTTCTAGACAATTGGCACACTGGAATGTATTTTCAAGAAAAATATAAAATATATGTCTAGAAAAATAAAATAAAAATATTAAATTAAATGAACTCAAGCCGAAATAATAAGAAATTTTCTCTAATAATTAATATAAAAAGTACAATCATTTTTCATTAAGAAAAACAGTAGTCTCTAAAGAAATTAAATTTCTCAAAAAATGGTGAGTTAAATAGATGATAGTGGACAATGAAGATTGCTGATGACGCCTTTGGCAGGGTAGAAAATTCATTCCAATTTGCCAATTGTTCCAGTATTCTTGAAAAATTCAAACTAATAGCCTGAATAAAAAAAACTTTTCTCTTAAAAAGATAAATATTAGTTCAATTCCTTCACTAATTAAAAAAAAATTTAATATTGTTTACTTTTATTTAAAATTTCTTTGTTAGCGCTCTTTTTGTCCACCTTTGTTATACTTTTTATTGCAAAAGTCATACGTTACCATATTTAAGCTAAAAGCCGAGATGTAAAAATATTGTTTGGAATAGACAAAATCAATCGGAATCTCGAGAAGGCAAAATAAAAAACGATCGATTTGCAAATACGGAACTGAAACCATTCCGATCGAATTATGTGACAAGTCTGATTATCAAATTGCTAATAGTTTTATACAGTTAAAAAGTATCAGAAATAATTTAAATATTGTCTGCCAAATTTAAAAGTGTTAACCTCATTAAATTTGCTAATAATTTAAAACATTAATGTTATTTAAAAAAAAAAATAATTCAAACTATCTCGATATGTTTTCAAGTTTCCTTCAGCCTTAAAAACTCAATACGCTGGCTTAACATGTAAAGGCTCTAAGTCCACTTTTTTTAGAAATTGAGATTTTGATGCAGTTTTGTTCGATAAGTAAAAATACATCGATTACAACAAAAAAAAATAGAGTTATCTCATTAGTTGTTGTTGTTTTGTAGTGTTGAATGAAGGCGCTAAGTCCAATTTATCACATCTTTGTTTAATATCTCACTTCTTCCAATGTTGAAATATCAACTGCTTCGCGCGAAATAGTCTGAGAGTCCAACCAATTGACATAATATTATTTCTCATTTGCTGCACTCTCGTTATTTTGAGTATCAACACCATTGACAGTCATAACATTAATCGTCATGATGTTACTTATTTGGATCATTCTTTTTTTTTTAATTTAACAATGTAAAAATATTCGCCCTGGCCGTGGAAAAGGCGATTCCAAAGTGACGGACATTCAAGGAATACAATACACAGCAAATGGTGAAATTAATTTCAAACTTAGATTTCCTGATGAATGGAAAAATCTCCTCCAAAAAATAAATGAAAATGTAGGCACACTAGAGTGGTCGGCTTTACACCAACTTCATCAAGAAAGAAGAAAAATAAAGACTAGAAAGTTCAAAGACTTACAATATCCAAAATCCACTTTGCCTACAAAACACCATAAATTTTATGACGATTTGCAATACGAATAAAAATAGTCGTCGCCAGTTATCTTACTTTTAAATCTATTAAAAATTTGAATTAATATTACTTTTTTATAATAGTAATGAAATAAGACTGAACAAGTTTGAACGAAGTTTGTAGGCGATAGGAAGGGTGTGCGGTACTGGACCAAGGCATATTGATTATAATAAATATGCCTTGGGTCCAGTACAGTAGAGGTCTACCGCACACTCTTCCTCTTCAATACATCGCCTACAAACTTCTTCTGTCTGTCTTTCAATTTCTCAACTGTAAAAGGGGACTAATCAAAACAAACTTTAACTTTTTATATATTCAGGCATATGATGGAAATCGAAATCGAAAACGAATCAGGTTTGGAAATACATTTTAATGCATTTATAATCTATATTTTTCAAAATTTTTGTTTTAAGACTCTCTTTCGTAGCCCAATATATTTATATTTTATGTGATAAAAGTTTTTCAATACAGAAATATTACGAAAAAAATTGACTTCTAAAACTCATTCGTTTTCGTTTTCGATTTCCATCACATTATTAGCTTTTGAAATAACAACAATAAAAAAGCAACAAACGTACACTTTCATTGTAGTAAGTAAGAAATATAAGTAGAGACAAGTTTTAAGAAAAGGATCCAAGTCCATTAAAACATACAAACTAAGCAACAGAAAAGCTTTTATCTCTGCAAATATTTATTTTTTCATTTTGCTTTTACGCAAATAAAAAAACAAAGAAAAATACAAAAACAAATTGCATTTACAGATTTCAAAAATGTTTATTCAAAAAAAAAAGTTTGATTGTTTTTTGTCTCTCCTGTAATATTGTAAAATATGGACTTAGAGCCTTTACATGTTAAGCCAGCGCTTAGTTTAATAGCACCACTGAGCGTATGATGTTTATTTGTTGAATAACAATTAAAAATAAATTATACGCCCTAAATGACCCTTTAACATTCATCATGCATTTTATAATAATACAATTTTATCTTTTATAATTTATTATTTTTAGTTTAAAAGCATTTACACAATGCTTTGTTTAAAAATAATTATCATCTCTTTCTAATTAATATTTTTATTTTATTATTTTATTTGTTTCTTTGTCTATTTTATAACAAACACTGTGAACATTTCTAGTTTCTATCTTAATTAAAATGACAAACCCCTATTTTTAAAACAATACTAACGTATACAATTTCCACATAAATCATTATAAATGATAAATTACAACTGTATTTAACTTTTATGGTATTGCAGCTTGCTACCTTTGTAATGAGTTTCTTTTGTTGCAGACAAAACAGAAATCTAATAATGAGTTACATTGTTGTACCACTTGAGCACAAAGGAAATGCATTAATAATTGTAGGAAAATAGTCAAACAAAAAAGAGGTGAACAGAGAAAACAGTGTTTATAAAAATGGACCGATTTAAAAAAGCACTGAGATGTATGATCAGGGAATACATCTACAGCTTAGGCAGGTGGCAGCTACTAGTAAAAAATATTAGATCAAATGTGTTTTATATACATTCTGATGTGATATTTTTCAAATAATTTTAATTTTTGTTAAAAAAATTTTAATATATCAAATTAAAGCACTTTAGTCTAGTAAAGGAAAAACATAACCAATAACATTACACAGCGATTCTTCAGTAATAAATTTTATTTTATTTTATTTAGAAGAAGCTTTATTTAAATATCAATGAGATAATTAAAAGCAAACTCACATAATTAAAAAAAAAACAATGACATAATAAAATTAATTATTTAATGTCATTATAAATTAGTAGTATAAGTTTTTTTTCAGTATAAAATCATAAAAATAAACGTTTTTCGTTTTCTAAAGACTCAATTTACGGAATCGAAACCACTTTCGATCAGAATTTAGTTCTGTGACATGGCTGATATGCTGATTCATTTAGATTTTTGAGCAGATTTGTTTCTCAGATCACGAGTAGATGTTGTGGCTCGACTGTTTTAAATTTGAACCTGACATTTGAATGAAATTATATTAAAGTAAATCTCAGATATTGTTCTTTCGCCTGCGACATCCAATTTGAGATTGTTCGTATAAAATCTGAGCACACTACAGAAGCTTTTTTTTAAATCTGATGCCAATATTTTTTTTGTCAGTGATTTGTGTTTTTTTTTTAATATAACTACCATTATTCTGACAATAAATTCAATCATTCGTAATATATTAGAAATCAAATTATTAAGAAAATCGTGCGCAAATACATGGCAAATGCCGCACTGTTTAATGATTGTTGAAAAGCTAGCGCTTCCACATGTTACCAAAAATTATGAATGTAAACGATATAAACAAATATTAACCACATATAGTAAACTTAAACAACACAGAAAATTTAATAAAACAAAATATTCATCATCAACTTTAAATAAAATGTACTTGGGAGTCTCTACTACGCTAGTGCTTACTTTCTTTGTTAATAATTTTGTGGCAGTATAGTCAAACAACTTAAACTGGAAAGCAATAATTTTAAAAACTTTATGATTTTTCAACCAATTGTTAATTATTAGAAACTTTAAAAGTTTAAACTTAAAAGCATAAATTAAAAAGAATGCAAGACGTAAGTATAAAATATTTTAATTTGACTGTTGCATACTTAAGATATTATAGTCTTATCTTCATTTTTTAATAATAATCTTGTACAACTTAATTCAACAAGAATATAACAGCAGATTTCACTTAATTCTAGATAACTTAAACTTGAGAAATAAATTTATACCTTATTAATTCATTTATATTGTAACATGAATACATATTTCATTAATTTTCCTTTTTTTATAAAAAGCACTAGCTTGCATAATAAGCAAACAAAACTCTATAAAACTCTTTAATACTCTTTAAATATATAAATAAATATACATAATTATTTTTATACACTCTCCACTCATAGTCAGTTGCATAAGGATATAAGAGATGGAGTGTATAAATATGTCTATGAATAAATAGATTTTTATAACTCTCACTACAAGCAAGTAGAAAGTTATTTTTTATAAACTCACCTGCATTCATATATAGAATAATAATAATAATATACAATGAAAGTGTGTTTAATAGGAAGGCCCCTAAAAAAGAAATTTGAGAATTGTTTTACAAAAACCTTATAAACTTTTCTATACATTTAGGAGGAACGCATGGAAGAAAATGTGAAACATGCATTCACGCTTGCAACATCTCACATCTACCATCAGTTAAGTACACAAAATAAACAAAAACCACGCCTCTATTAAATAGTAAAATTAGTCTTGAAAAGGATATAATAATAGGATTGATTTTGCGTTTGAAAGAGCAAACCCAGATAATATTGCATTGTATAGGGTTATTAATACAATTTATACTGGAGGAAGATGATGATGATTTGTAAAATCATGATTTGTTAGTGATGTAACTTAAATTTCATTTTCAATATCAGTTTTGCTAGTGATGACACTAAAAATATCGAAAGATGTAAATGGAAACAAAATGAGTTAGGAACATCTTGTGAAGATGTTGAAAGATGTTGATTTTCAGCTCTGTACATTTCTTATGGGAAAATTTTAACATCTTCGCAAATTGATGGTAGATGTTATATGTTGACTAGTGTGAAAAGGCTATTAGTATGCGGCAAAAAAAAGACCTGCTAATGCGCTGAAAGGTAACTGGGTACCTATATGAAAGTAGTGCAAAAGCACTTTCACACTAAATATATTGTTGAAGCGTAGTTAACAGATATTTTATATAATTGTTCATAACGCCTTAAGGTTTGCAACACATACTTTAATGTTTACGTAAGTTTAATTTATAGACATCACCTGCAATAAAAATTGTTTATACCTCTACCAAACTTTGAAAGTGCAACATCTCACTAACAAACAAAAAAATAAAACTATATAAACTATATTTTAGATGGA
Organism: Bellardia pandia; assembly: GCA_916048285.2. Classification (NCBI taxonomy): domain Eukaryota; kingdom Metazoa; phylum Arthropoda; class Insecta; order Diptera; family Calliphoridae; genus Bellardia; species Bellardia pandia. Next base: position 57,181,810 of record OU696532.1, on the reverse strand, counting down.
AAAAATAAAACTCCTCAAAAGAGTTTTATTTTATGACGGCAAAATAAAACTCTCTTTTCAAGAGTTTCATTCGGTCTTTTATTTTTTCGTTTTTTTTTCTTACATTTCTTATTTAAGTGGTCTAAAACACGTTAATGGCCTGGGGAATACTTAATAACTTTGAAATTATTTAATCGATTTTTATCTTTTATAACTTATTGGAAGAGTAATTTAATTTAATACACATTTCGATTATTTTAAACTAAAGCATGGTACTCTGTTCAAATTTGCGAAATTTGTTGAGCAACATCAATTATTTCGTTTGAAAATGTTGACAAATAGCAAGTGGTGACAATGCCGCGATTTAGAAGAAAATTGTCGTTTTTATTGCCCTTAGGTATGCAACATTGATTCTTTTATGTAAACAAAAACCATATGTTTTTTATTTTATATGTTAAAGAAATGGATACAAAAATTATATTACATATTATCCATGATGCTTTTATGGCTTGTGGTTACAATGTAATTTATTGGTTTTAATTCTTATATTTTTTGCTTTTTCGTACTGCCGATATGATTAGACGCTTCTCAGTTTCACTAAATTTATTTTTCTCTTTATTATATTTTGTTTTATTAGTACTATTTTCAATTTGAATAATTTTTGTGCGAAATTATTAAATTAAAAACACAATAACAAATAAAATCTAAACAGCTGTTGTTTTCAATTTCGTGCGAAATAAGTGCCGCTTACATTATTTCGCAGTTGAAGAAAAAATGTTGCCATATACATTTTTGGTGGAAAAAACATGATGCCAGACACATTTCGTAATTTTTCACAACAAGAACAGAGTACAACTTCAGCAGCATTAGTTCGCATTTATTTCGTATCAATTTTTTTTATATGGACTTTTGATAGTATTTCGCATGAAATGACGAACAGAATACCAAGCTTAAAATAAAAAATAAATTATTAATGGCAAAATTTTAGCAAAAACTGAAAAAATTCATATTTTTTATCCCCTGAAAATTTCGGAGCCGATGGAACGACAGTTAAAGTTATCCCATCATCCCAATATTTTTCAGAACGTGTTTCTACAATCCATAAAACAATTTTAGGGGTGGGACGGCCTGTAACTTGATTTTTTTTTTTGTCCATACAATTTTGAAGCACTCTAATGTATGTATATGCACTGCTCAATTGCGTAGCTTTGTATGCTTATGAATACATATGAAGTTATAATATTTACATATATGTACCTCCACAGAACAAAAGGTAACATTCAAGGCTATAGAATATATAGAATTACATGCACCCAACCTGCCAGCAAAAGTATTGTATAGTAGCAGATGCATCTATAGTTGGTGTTGTGTATTAATAACATAACTAACTAGAGCTGCAAGCAAGAACAGTAGATATTTTTATGTATACAAATTATAAGTATGTGTATGCAGTGCATAAGCATCTGTATTTTTTGTGTTCTTTTGTTGCAAATGGTTTAAATGAAAGCTTTTTTTATTATTATTATTATTAAGTCATAAAAACAAAGATACTAACAATGGGTTTATTACAGTGGTACTAGGAATTGGCGTTACGTTATGAGGTATATTTCCACAAACGGATATTGATATTTAATTAAAGAATACGAATAAGAATACTGTTTGCTATATTAATTAGTGGCTATGACTGTAGGCTTTTCTTTTGGCATAATGAATAACATGTATTGGTGTACTCTGAATTTTTTTAAAATTGGTTTACGGTTTGTAAGAAAAATTTGCCTTTATAAAATTAAAGCAAAACGTACCACCTAAATATATGTAGGTGAATAAATAACTATATCATTAACAGATTTATATGTATTTGAAAGATTTTCAAAATTTATTTCTATCACTTCTTTTAATACAAAACTTATCTGTGCTAGGTTTTGCAAAGATATCGCTATAACATCGGTACTTATCTACCAAAGATCCATATTATGGAAAAAAATTGTATGGGGGCTAGTAGCAATCATGGACCGATGCTTAACATTTTCAGCAGAAGTTACCCTTTTAATCTAAAAATTACGTGTGCTAAATTTTATTTATTATCTGCAATACTTTCAAATAAAATACCAAAACAGTTTTAAGAAATTGTAATTCAATTTAAATTAAAAGGCCGGTATCAACATACAGCATGTTTATCAACATAACGGGTCCGCCATCTAACGTTTTTTTCAACTAGTGAATGGTAACACTTAGATCATGTCTGATTTGATAGATAATTAGTTTTATCCTTCCGCTGAACGAATATGGTTGTGTATACGCTTGAACAACGCTGGCAGACATTGCGACATTACTTTGAAAATCATGGTAATGTTGCAGAATGTGTGCGAAAATTGCGTAGGGATTTTGGAAGAAGAGAAACACCGTCAGCTCCGTTTTTTCGTTGTCTTGTAAAAAAAAGTAAAAGAAACTGGCATCCTCATCGATGAACCAAAGCGCGAAAAGCCAAAAACAGTGCATACACACGAGAATATTGCTGCTGTGACAGAAAGTGTGCGTGAAGCGCCATCAACATCAATTCACCGTCGTTCTCAACAACTGAACATTTCGAAGACATCATTGATACGAATTTTGCATAAAGAACTTTTTATGACGCCATACAAAATCCAATTGGTTCAGGAGTTGAAGCCAACTGACCATCCAATGCGTTTTCGCTTCGCTAAGTGGGCCTGCGATCGACTTACAGAAGATGCCGATTTTGCCAAAAAAAAAATCATCTTTTCAGATGAAGCTCATTGTGATCTTGGCGGGTATGTAAACAAGCAAAATTGTCGCATTTGGGGCACAGAAAACCCGCACGCATACATTGAAAAGCCGATGCACCCAAAACGAGTCCCTGTTTGGTGCGGATTTTGGTCCAGAGACATAATTGGGCCATTTTTCTTCGAAAATTAGCAAGGAGTTGCCGTTACAGTCAATGGCGATCGTTATAGGGCCATGCTGAACGAATTTTTGTTCACAAAAATTGAAGAGGAGTATACTGGCAACATTTCGTTTCAACAGGACGGCGCTACGTGCCACACAGCTGAAGCTACACTCGATGTTTTGCGCACTGTTTTTGAAGATCGCATTATTAGCCGCAGAGCTGATGTTCTTTAGCCACCTCGGAGCTGCGATTTGACACCGTTGGACTATTATTTGGACAAGCCAGAGGCAATCGACGCTTTAAAGGACAATATTCGTGAAGCCATTGGTGGAATACAGCTGCACACAATCGATAATGTGCTTAAAAATTGGACCGGACGTGTAGGCTACTGCATAGCCAGCCGAGGCAGCCATTTGAATGAAACTATTTTCCATTATTAACCGGAAGGATTGTACTTTCAAATAAAAAAAAGAAATTTGAGAAAATAATCAGTAGTTTTTTTTTTATAGCATTTTCAAAAAAAAATAGTTATTTGGCGGACCCTTTACAACATGTTTAGCAACATTTGTATAAGGATCTATTCATAAACTCTGTTATTAACATGCAGTATGGCAACATTAAGGACCATAAGAACAATTAACGGCAATACCAAGGAACTATAGATTGTCTTCTATAGATACCGCCAAAAGTTACTAGAAGGAAGATGGCGCTTTTGTATAAATACAATAAACACGGCAACTCAAAGTGAGTATATTGTGAGTCATTGTTGTGTGAAAGCGTTCTCAAACTGTAGGGCCGAATTATCTTTTACAACACTAAAATGTTGTGTTGAATCATAATCGCAATTTATCACATACAACATGAAAATACTTAGTGTTGTGAACGGTTATCGGGCCTGTAATTTAATTATATTAAAAGATAGAGTGTTCATTAAATTGAATAATATAATAAAGACTCGTTATATTTTCTTTAAACTACTTGAGGCTTTTTTTTTTGCAATTAAAAGGAATCCGGTTTATTTAAACAAAAATATAAAATACCACTTTTAAAAAACCTAATATTTTTTGAGGTTGTCTTACATTTTGGTTCATAACTCTTCCTCAACTGATTTGATTTTACTGATTTTCAATACCAAACTGCTTAGGGCAATGTTAAATGTTTTGATGTAAATTTTGTTGATTTTGGTTTGTTTGTTTTTGACCTGAGAGTGTTCTACAAAGAATGACAGACAGCTAGACGTTCAATCGACTTAGAACATCACAAGGATCAGGAATATAAAAGTATTTACTTTGTTGTAACATAAACTAATATTTCTCAATGTTACACTTGGAATGACAAACGTATTTATACCCCCCATGCAACACTTGTGATGCTAGGGAGTATGAAAATTACTATAATAGTCTTTAATATAACACATCCCATATGTGTGTAAATAAAATCAATTTAATTCTCTTGCCTTTTACAATTGTTTTAATGCACTTAAGCAGTACAATTTCTAAGAATAATTTCACTTAAAGTAATTTCGAAATAATTTCTACATTTTATTCCCTTTTTAACTGTCTACACAGGTTCAAACTACAAGGTTTCCACATACCACTTTTGCCATATTTTCTCTTTATTGAAACAAATTTTTTCTTTTTACCATACATACTTTTGTTAGAGGTTTTTTTTAAACATGTCTTTTGTACAAGAGTTCATAAAGGTAGCATCAAATGTATTGTGGCATTAAAAAGAAATGTATTTTTAATTGCAGGCTTTTATGTGTATTAGTGTATACACATGTATTAGAACTGTCCTCAAAATTTGCTTTGGCTGGGTCTCATTTTGATCTTCAGTAGCTAAGACTAATTATGCAACATTTGAGATTAATCGAATTATCTAGTTATCTGTGCCGTAAGTCGTTTAAACGTAATAAAATTGTATAAACAATGGTAAAGCAAATCTATTTTTCAAGGGCAGGTCTAATGTACATATTTATGCATATGTTGTGTTGTCTGTTTATATGAGAAAGTTAGTGGGTATTTTTCTAAAAATCATACATATGTCTGGCAAGTTGTTGTTGGTCTGGTATTTTATGCTTCAGTGATTCGCAGAGGGAAAAAATTGCAGATGCTTTTGAGATTTTTTGAACTGTGTTTTTTTTTCATTCTTCTACTTCTAATCATGGTTGCCTTTAAGAGCTTAATATCTAAAAGCATTTACGTTTGAATAATTTTACTGGAAACAATAATTTTACAAGAATTGTGTATAAAGTTAGGTTTATATAAGAAATTAATTGCTCAGAAAAAAATTGATAGAAGAAATGCTAAAAACATAATTTTTCCTCTTGATTAGTTAACATGTAGTCGTTAATAAAGGATTCATTTTTTTTTAGAAAAAAATAAAAATCTTAAGAGAAAACTAACAAAGTTAGGAAATTCGTTAATTGTTCACATAAAATCCGTTTATATTAGAGAAGTTTTTTTATAAAACCTGTTGGCAACAATACCGTTTTTGCAGATATTTACCCCCTGGCCCACGATGTCGAACGATAACGTTCGCTTAGATAAGACTTAAGACACAACCTTTTTATCGTATCTATTTTTTTACTCAATCAAGTTTGTTTATTCCACAATCAAGTTTGTGTCTTAAGTCTTATTTAAGCGAACGTTATCGTTCGACATCGTGGGCCAGGGATTTATTTTTTTAACATTACTACCATTACACAGTGGGACCGAGTCGCTATTTTTTAAATTCATCTGGCTTTTGTGAACGGTTGTCCGATCGAGACAATTTTGCACTGTTGTAGCCAAGGAGTATTCAAGTTTAAGATTTGAAAATAGACTTATCAAACCATTCAGGGGAGGAGCTGAGGGGCCTCAAATTAGACCACTTTTAACATATAATTTGTTTAAACGCGAGCAATTTTTTTTTTATGTTTTAACAAAATGCTACAAAAACCTTGTCCGATTTGTTTAAATATTTTGCAGAATTTTTCACCGATTTTCCTGAAATTTATACTGTTAGTTAGACAATAAAATTTTCCATCAGCCATAAAATATTTCAAAGCCATATATTTTAAATCTATTTTGGAATTCTTTTATGCTAGAAAGTGCCAAACTTTTCTAAGGACAATAAAATAAATTTATATTTTCTAAATATGTTGCATCCACGCCGTTCCCAGTAGTCATTCAGTAAATGCAATTCTTACCAAGTTTTGAATACTTTCTTAACGTACGGTCACACTTGGCAAATAATTGACCAAAAAGCGTAACCACTTGTTTTAGCACAAATTTGTTTGACTTTTTTATTTTTACAAGAGTTTTTCAAGATCAAACAGCAACAAATAAAATGAAGCTAAATATTTGTTGTGTCCTGTGCTAAATAACGGCAAATATTTGCCAAGTGTGATCGTACCTTTAGACTCCACAAATAAGTTTTTTAAAGACAATTTTTTAAAAGGAAATTAATACTTTATTTAAGAAGTTAATAAAATATTAATCCACTTACTTTTTAATGGCATAATAATGCTGGTAATTTCTAGCCTTTAAATCCATCATTAAAATAAATATTAATCAAATTCCTACCCTGCATCCTTTTAAATTTCATGGTACGCATTTGTTGCACAAACAACAAATAATAAAGACACTTTTAAAATTTTATTACATTATTATAATGACCCATTGAACAGATTTGTATGCCCAAAATAAACTGATGTAACACCAAATAAACAAAAACACCAATAATCGCCAAAAATAACAAACATTTAAATACAAATCTAAAAAAAAATCATCATCAACAGTTTAAGCCCACTTTGCTACGGGAAATAAAATCGAGGATAAACATTGCAGCAAAAAACCGTTTAACAATTATAGCTCATGGCAGAATTTAGTTTGACATTGATTTACTAAAGACAGTAATAAGTTTAAAATTACTTTTTTTCATTTATGGATTTTCAGCCTTAAACTGCTGTTAAAGAAGTGAGGCCGAGCAAAGGACATGACGTCAAATGTGGCAGAGACAAACTTAATGGTTGTCAACTAACGACACTTTGTTTAGCCGCAAATTGTGATGCTGGTAGCAAGCAGTTATATAGTTAAACTGATGGCTGTATTTCTTTTGCGCTGCTGCTAGATTGCCATGATTCGTTTGTTAGCAACCAGAATAGCAACAGCAGTGAAAACAACGGCCACTTGAGTAATTGTTTCATAAATGTTGCATAATAAATCGTGTCAATGATGAAAGTTGCTGAACGCGCCACATGCCAGTGCTGGTGATAGGAAAAGAAAAGATTTCACTTGATATTTTGAGAGGAGAGTGAGGTTATAGACAACAAAAAAATAAGAAAGAAAAAACACTAAGGCACAGTGGGTTACAAAAATACAATACAATTAAGTGTTTTTATATGTTATTAATTTTAATTTTTAAGTTTTTCATATTGAAAACTGTATAACTTTAAATTCTTACTATAAATATATATTGAAACTCTTTGCGTAATTAGCCCGGACCATAGTCCCTTAAGCTAATACTCGTTTATCTCCATTTTGTCGCTCTATTTTTCTATGTTTGTTCATTTCTTGTCAATTCTGCCCGAGTTGTTGTTGAGCAGAAAATAGCATTGCAAGATGAATAGGAAAACCACAGCTGGTAAAAGATTTGTTAAAGTAAAAAAGTAGAACCCTCATCAGCATCAGAAAGTTAATGGCAAAAAGGCCAAACAGCCACGAAACCAGCCCGACCATTCATCTCTTTCCGTGCAACCATTTATATACTCGCATGCAACCTATAGCAGACAAGTCAAGCCTTATGGCTAACAACAACATCAACAATACTAATAAAAGTGGCAGCAAAACACAAGTAATACTGGTGCTAGCATGAAGCCAGTGGCTTGAAAGAATTCACTCAAAACTAGTTAAAATTGAATAGTTAGCTGAGCTTAATCTTAAATGCTTTACATCCAAATCTATAATTATTCACTTACATACGTTTTAACCTTGAGGGCGATGGGTTGTGGTTTAACTTGTGTTGTTAAACAACACGATAAAGAGAGCTAATTCTGATCAGTAAAACCGCCATGAAATGTTCCATTCACCATCTGGTTGAAACCAAAGTATACTGTCTCAGAAAGAACTAAACTATCATGTCGTGATGGTTAACACCAGTAACAGTCGTGGTTGACCAGCATCTGTTTTGAAGGAGTATGGTCTAAAATACTCTGCAAACAGTGACACGTTGTGGAGGCATTTGTTTGATGACAATCGCATGTTGAGTTCCTGCAACATTAACCCATTACCCGCCATAATTCATACATGAAAGAATTAGTATAATTTGCTGTTCAGTTGTTATCATTTCGGACAAATTAAACTATTTATGCTGTTATTTTAATTGTTTTTATTTAAATAAGGATTTTAAGGACCGTCCCAATTTTGGGACATTGGCAGAATGCATTTAAACATAAAATAAAATTTAAATTTCTAAATATTGGTTTTGTTTTGAGGTATATAAAAAAGGAAAGCTGAGATCATTAAATTCTTTCAAAGAAATAAGTACTATATACATATTTATAAATCTATACGTGAGTTCACATATATTTATAGGCTATGAAAATGTTCAAAACATTTATCATGCAATGGAACGTTACACTTCTGCATATTCTTGTTGTTTTTTCCGCAGTCTATTGGTTTTATAAGGTGATATTTGCTGTCATAACGTACTTCTAAACAAACTCTACTTCCAGTAGCCTTAGACTTTTATGGACTTGTTCTTTTTTTGGCTAGTGAAATTTTCTTCCAAGGATGCGATATTTGATATAACCGCCATGTATTTTCTACAGCAATATCCAAGAACTGAGTAAATAATGCCCACCAACATTTTTTTTTATCGAATTCTGGTCCTATATAAGGATATTTGCTTATCTAGCAAGTCGACACCGCCTATATTTTTATTATATTCACTAAACAGCCGAGGTATTGGGACAGTTACATATTGTTTATATTTTCTTGAGAAACGTTTAACACTTCCTACCGGTAATGCGTCTCTGTAATTTGTGTTCATTGTAACAGTTTTATTGTCTTTCCGTCGCACCATCAGAATTTCATTATCAGTCGGTTAGCTCATCTGCATCTGGTGGTATAATGGTAAGATTTATGTGGCTATGATCAACATTTTCTATGCTAGATAAAAATTCCTCATCTTCCATCAACGGAGTAAGCTCCAGAATGGTTAAACATTTTTTTGAAGCCATTTCTAAAAAAAATTTTTTATATAAACATATTTTTCACTTTACGCCAATGTCCCAAAAATAGGACTTTACATTTAGAAGACAAAAACTCTTACCTCATACACTTTTAACGCAAAACTGCTTATTGAATACATAAAACAAAACAAACAGAACAAATTTTAAAGAAAAATAAGTTGTTATTCCCCTTTTTTATATTTTTCAATGGAAAATATACAAACGCACACATGACAGGTTGAGATAGTAAGTTTTAGCTTGAAGTTGACAATTATTGGTAAGAAAGTATCAAAAAAAGTAAATATTTTCTAAAAGCCTGCTTTGTTTTCTTCCTATTTTAGCAAATACATGTAACCTACACGTTGCAGTTATTAAAATATTAATTTTTCAAAATGCGTCCCAAAAATAGGACAATGGTAGGTAATAGGTTAAAGCGGAAATTTTTATGATTAACAGATCATTGCAACGATTGCTGCAATCATGTGAATCGCAACTGCAATATATTATGGTTACTTCCCAGCAATCCATATGAGTCCGAAAAGAGTCTTTTCTGACACCTTTTTCGGAGCGTTAACGCTCTTTATGAGCCCAAAAAACAATCATAATTGCTCCGAAAACCTTCAGAAAAGAGGGTCATTACATTCGAAAATGGTCCGTCAGAAAGAGCTCTTAGATAATGTCAGAAAAGAGTCTTTTATGAGGGGTTTTTGGGCTCTGTGTAATCTTGTTTTTATCATTCTTGTATGGTACAGCTATGTTTTTTTTTGTTCAAAGCACAAATAACAGGACAACAACGCTTTGGTACACACGTAATTAAGTGGAATTTCTGAGTCATACTGCGTGCCGACTCAGGACAGTAACAAGCAAATTTTTCTCCGAAAATGCTCTTTTGTTGGACTCTTTTCTGACTCCTTTTTCGGAGCGCTCCTAGAATGGTATGCTCGGTTTAATCACTTAAATAATTACAGTAACCATAATATTGTTAATAAAAACAATAATCATTTACCCATGCATTTCATTTCATTTTAATTTATCCATAATATTTACATCTTCATTTAAATTATTAATTATGTATTTAAGTGTTCAAGATTTTTCTTTTATTTCTATTTAACAAAATTTCTATATACATATATACAATATTTATTTGGAGGAGAAAATTGGCAAAAATCTATTTAATTTTTATTTAAAACTACTTATAATTTATACTACTTATACTACTTCACTACAGACTAGGCAAAAAACACCTATGATGATACTAGTTCATTAATATGAACAAAATCGGAGTTTTGACATCTGATATTAAAATTTTGTGAAAGCCTATTGATTTTGTTTGAAACTAATTCCAAGCCCGTAATATTATGAAGACGTGTGATAGAGAAATCATAAGGAAGATTGTACATTAGTTTTAATAATTTATTTTGAGCTATTTGCATTTTTTTTATATGACAACATGCGCTAGTAGACCAAACGGGGACTGCATAGAATATTATAGAATGAAAAATGGATTTTAGAATTAGTTTTTTATTATGGATGTCAAGGTTAGAATTCCGATTTATGAAGGGGTATAGTATACGGGTTAATAAGTTAACTTTATTTATTATATAAGGTATGTGATCTTTAAACTTCATTTTCGGATCAATAATAATGCCAAGATATTTAACTTTTTGTTCCCATTGTATAGGAGTATTATTCATAATAATATTGGTTTGTGGTATGTAACATTCTTTTCGCTTCCTTGTAAAATATATAGCCTGTGTTTTATAATAGTTTAACCTGATTTTCCACTTATCGAAATAAGATACAATATCAGATAATGTTCTTTGTAGATTGGCTATAATATCAACAGCCAGAATTTCAGAGCTGAGAATTGCAGTGTCATCTGCGAAAATTGACAAAGTGCAGTAGTCTACTTGAGGCATAAAAATGAGGTGTATAAATTATAAACAATAAGGGATAAGCACGAGCCTTGAGGACAGCCTGCCGTAATAGAATGGCTTTCAGAGTGGTGAGAGCCAATGTGGACTTGAAAAGAACGGGAAGTGAGAAAACTGTGAACTATTTTCGTCAATGCTATTGGCAAATTTAAATCAAATTTAATCATTTTGTAAACTAGTCCCTCGTGCCAGACTGTATCAAAGGCAGCTTTAACATCTAATAAAACCATGCCGGTTGATTTCTGCTGGTTAAAGTTTGTTTTCACTAAATTTCTAATTCTCATTAAAGGATGGATTGTGTTATGTTCTTTACGAAACCCAAACTGATGAGATGGAATAATACTATGTACATAATCACAACCAGCAACATAAAATATAATTTAAATTTATAAAAATCTTTCTAATTTCTTCAAATCATTTGCAGGACATACATACATAACATCCTTTTAAATCTCTTGTTACAAGAAAATAAAGATTCATTCATTTATTTCCCTTCGCTGACACCATGAATATATATTTTTCTTTTTTTCTTTTTTTTTTTAAATTGCGACACAGGCAACAGCAATCAAATACATTTAAAGCCACAATCATGATGGTAATGGTGGCAACAACACAACTATGACAACGTTGCTGATGATGTTGACTGTGATGGTGTTGATGATAAAAAATTTGTGTACATGTTGTAACTTGCTACATACTTATATATATATATATATATATATATACAGCAATAACTAAAAAGCGTAAAAGATTTAAAGCAAAAACTAAAAGAAAATGTGCAAATTGAAGAAATTGTAAAACTGAATTGCTTTCTATATGACACATACACACATATCCCTACACAAAACTGTTAAACGAACATTTAAATAATTTACGATAATCTAAATGAACAAGAAAGTCAGGGAAAAATTATGATTTGTGCAAAAATATGAATTAAATCAAAGTTTCATTAATGCATGTTCTTCCTAGCAGTAGCAGCATCTGAAGATTTTCTTATAAATTATCATATTTTCTTTGGCTAGGGATATTAAAAGTAGTTTTTTAAGATATATTTGGATTAATAAATTTGTATGCAGCAAGTTTAAAGAATATTTTAGATATGTAGGGCTCATTGCAAAGCATATTGTGCCGTATTCATAAACAAAAAAGTAGACAAAATTTTGTCTTAAAGCACACTTAAAGTCTACTTTATTGTTTATGAATATTTATTTTAAACTATGTATTTATATATCAGATTGCAAATTAATATATGCAAATATCTCTTATCTTTCAGAAAATTAAATATTTAGTGAAACTGCACAGTGAGCTGCAGGTTTGTAAATTTGAAACCAATGATTTCTTTTAAAACCACTTAGATCACGTTAAACATGCAGTCAAGCAGAAGTCAGGAGTAGAAAGATAAAGTCAGACAGCTGAAATAAACTCAGAGTTTGTCCAAGTTTAAGTCAACATCCAATTAAACAAAACAATCCTTGTGCACGTATAAAGGCATCTAGCCTTTTCTCTTCATCATTTCCGATAGAACCATCAAGTCGTATAGGTAGAATTCACCCAGACTATCTAATCTTTGATTTGCAAAGGCCGGACCATGACAGAAGAGATGGCATACAGTCTCATTCTCGGTTTTATCTTGACAACTTCTGCAGAAGTTATTATAGGTTAGATTTAAACTCCTAACATGAACAGCCATCACTTAGTGTCCTGCGAAAACTACTCTTCCTTATCAGATCACGTGAAATGTCTATTAGTGCTGTTCTGCAACAGTAATAGTTGGACCAAATAGCCCTTGCTTTCGCATTGGTGGTCTTAAGCAACTACCTAGTTTTAACACGTTTGTAGAGTTCATCATGAACCCAATATTTGTACTATGAAAGCGGAATTTCAACCAATTGATCAGATTCCTCTGCTGCAAGTGAGGCCCCAGTGACTCCACAATACAGTATTGAGGTATTTTGATGTCCCGGTATCCAGAAAAGGAATACCCGGTATTTTATGGTAAATTTGCATGTCTATACGACTATTAGTATAAATACCAATATACGCACTGAATACTCGATAAAACCTTAGATAATTTGCAGCTCTAACTAATGCTGAAAACTCTGCCTGTAGACAATGTATTAGAAAATGTCATTATTGTTGTTACATTTTTTGTACCAGTGTTCTCTTTGCATGTTTATCATTTTCTGTAAGAATGATCATGATTAATAATTGTGTAACATTAATGTAATGCTAGTGTGGGTGTTGAGGGTGGTAAATAACAAATGTCCCAACAGTTCTGACTAAGTATCTCAAACACAAAAATTGGAATTGAAATTTATATCTTTATATAGCGTGTTTTTTTATGTAGAAATTTATATTGGCAACACTTTTTTTGGCCATTTTTTCACCGATTGACCACTTGGAGGTTAACATTCGGCGCATTATTGCCGACATATGATCACAAACGTTGGAAAAAATCATCGAAAATTTTACCTCCACATTAGACTAGTCCGAGCCAGTCATATGCCAGAAGTCATGTTTAAATTATAATAACAGAAGATTATCTTTCGAATGACGTAAATTTAATGTCAATTTAAAAAATCATATAAAAAAACACAGCAACATGATTTCCAAAATAAATTTGCACAATTCGGCAGCGTTGTTAAGGTGTCAGTCTATTCATGTCTATGTTGCCAAACCAAACTAAACATAAATCACTTGACAGCTAACAAAATGGCCACCAGTTAAAAAAGTGTTGCTAACTTAAAGATCTATACGTCTAAAAACACCGTATACACAATATTGAGAAATTTCCAAATTAAATTGATAATAAGATATTGAAATCATTATAAATAAAATTGAGAAAAGTCGAAATTGATAATTTCAATGTAAAATTTGGAAATCTATATAAGTAGATGAAGAAAGGGGGTTTGATATCGATGAAAATGAAAGGGGGTTTGAAATTCGATGAAAATGAAAGGGGGTTTGATATTTGGTAACGATGAAAATGAAAGGGGATTTGATTTTTACGATGAAAACGAAAGGGGATTTGATTTTTACTCAAAATTTACGAAGAAAATGAAAGGGGATTTGATTTTTATACGATGAAAACGAAAGGGGATTTGATTTTTACAAAATTTTCCATTGTTTTAAAAAATTCTTATCGCACACATTTTTTTTCCACGGTGATTCCTCTTTGCTGTTATTTTCATGTTTTAAAAAATTCTTATCGCACACATTTTTTTTCCACGGTGATTCCTCTTTGCTGTTATTTTCATGTTTTAAACAATTCTTATCGCACACATTTTTTTTCCACGGTGATTCCTCTTTGCTGTTATTTTCATGTTTTAAACAATTCTTATCGCACACATTTTTTTCCACGGTGATTCCTCTTTGCTGTTATTTTCATGTTTTAAACAATTCTTATCGCACACATTTTTTTTCCACGGTGATTCCTCTTTGCTGTTATTTTCATGTCTATAGAAAAATTTTTTAAATGTTAAAAAATTATTTATCAAAGAAAATGAGATGAATGGTGGAAGAATAAATCTTAAATCGAGTAAGACATCCGGCACAATTTTTAAAGAAAGACTATTTACACAGTTTCCATTGTGATTTTAGAAAATAAGATATACTTGTCTGGAATTATAGACGGCGACAACACCACATATTGTTTGGTTTTAGGTCTAGAATCGAGTAAGACATCCGGCACAATTTTTAAAGAAAGACTATTTACACAGTTTCCATTGTGATTTTTGAAAATAAGATATACTTGTCTGGAATTATAGACGGCGACAACACCACATATTGTTTAGTTTATGAAAAAAAAAAAAAAAAAAAATGATAAAACATATCCGGATTTATAGACGTTGACGAATCCTCATATCACAAGATACTTATAATAAACTAATATGCATAAATACTGAGTTTTAAAACAGTAACTATTCAGTAAAAGTCAAACATTCAATTGAAATTCAAAGAAATATGACCTCCACAATGACGAACCGGGATATTTTAGCCGCCTTCAACAAATTGAGGGGCAAACCATACTGCTCCGTAAAGGATATGGATTCTTATTTGGACACTATGCCATCAACATCAAGATTCGCTAAAGGTACGATGGAGGTTAATAAGGAAAGCGGAGCTGGATTTATATGCGAAGTTTGTTACAATGTATTTACTACATTAAGTAAACTGCACAAACATAAGCTCGTGCACCAAAAAAGCATGAAGAAGAGTTGCAACATCTTTTACTGTAAGCATTGTGGAGATGAGTTCACAAATAAAATGGATTTAAAAAATCATAAGGCTATCCATGTCGGGATAACAAGTTTAAATTGTGAAATTTGTGATAGAGGTTTTAAAACTCACAAGGGCTTTGAAAACCACAAAAAAACGCATCAAAATAAAATTAATTGTTCCAGCTGTCAAATTGATGTTGGAAGATTGGATTGGGGACATCATCTTCGTTCAAGGCATCACAAGGAAAGTTTGGGTGTAGTGAGAGATTTCACTAAAAACATCAAAATAAGATCCAGCGACTTCATGGAACGAATTGAAGTCTACACATACTCAAACCCGAAGTTAGAGAACCTATTTGTGGAAGAATTTTTTGAAGCTGCAGAAGAGGAAGTAATGGAAATATTGGAAGAGTCCTTGGCGAAGCAAATTAATTTTAAATGTAATTTTGAGCTTCAATGCCTTTACATAAAAAAAGCAGAGGATACAGAGAAACTTGAGATTATGTCGCATGTGACTAAAATGGTGGCTGTAAACCGTTCTCATGGCTTACGAGATATTTATTTGGAAAAGGCAGATGACATTAAAACTAAAATGTCAGAGTTCCAAGAACGAGATAGTGGATGGGCTCTACTACAAATATCCAACTTGAACATCAACATTAACAAGCACAATATAGTTCGAGGATCGAGTTACATAAATATGCCATATAAATTGAGCAAATTAAATGCTTGCCTCAATATAAAAAATAATGATATATATTGCTTTAAATGGTGCATAGTAGCAGCATTGAAAAATCCAAACAACCCCCAAAAAGCTACTATGTGTTCCTCATACAATATTGATAATATTGAGAGAGATGTTATAAAAATTAATGAAATAGAAATTAATTTCTCAAACATCAAATTTCCAATTGATGTAAAAGATATAAATATCTTTGAATCACAAAATCCTTACATTAGTATAAATGTATTTGGATTTGATGTGAAAGGGAACCAAATAATTGGACCATACAGAGTATGCGAGAAATATAGGACAATTCACATCAGCCTAATGCTGTTGGAGAACGAGGATTGTAGTAAGAGGCATTATGTTCTCATTAAAGATTTATCACGGTACGTTAAAATATTTAATACATTTTTTGAATTATTTATTTATATTTAAAATTTAATATTTTGTTCTTTCAGGTTTTTGAGATCATCGTTAAGCAATAGCAAAAACAGCATTCACTTTTGCATGACGTGTCTTACTTACTCCAAAGATCCAGAAATGTCAACAAGACATAAAGATGGATGCTCTAAAATGGTTACTACAATGCCGGCGTACGAAGATAAGTATATCGAATTCAAAAATAGAATTAATACTTTAGAAGTGCCATTCGTTGTCTACGCAGACTTCGAATGTCTATTACAAAAAATTAATAGTAGGATTAGCTCTAAGACACTAAATGAACAGAAACACATCCCCTGTTCATTTAGTTATTATATTAAGTGTAGTTATAATGATAGATATTCAAAATTATTCACTTATAGTGGATTAGATAGCCCCCAAGTATTTGTCAGGGAATTGTTGAAAGACACAAAAGAAATTTTCAAAAATTATTTAAATAAAGTAGTTCCAATGAAAGCACTTACAAATGAAGAAAATGAGGAATTTAGAATTTGTGTAGACTGTAACCTTTGTGGAAAACCGTTGGGTGATGACAGAGTTCGTGACCATTGTCATTTAACTGGTCGCTATCGATCTGCCCTTCACAACCATTGTCACATTAATTTTAAAATTAAAAAATTCATACCAGTGTTTTTCCACAATTTATCATCCTATGACAGTCATTTGTTTATAAAAGAATTAGGTAATGCTGAGGGTACCATAGAAATAATTCCTATAAATAAGGAAACTTATATTTCCATTACAAAAAATGTATCAATAGAAAATGATAGTTTTCAGTTGAGGTTTGTAGACTCATTTAGGTTTATGGCATCAAGTTTAGACGCTTTATCTTCAAATTTAGCTTCTGATGATTTTAAAATCATTAAGAAATATTTCCCAAATGATGGTGAGTTTGACTTAATAAGAAGAAAGGGAATATTCCCATACTCTTATATTGACTCATTTTCAAAACTTTCTGAAGGAAATCTCCCTGAACGGGAAGAATTTAGAAATTTGTTGACGAATCAAGAGTGCAAAGTCGAAGATTACCAACATGCTAAAAAAGTATGGGAAACATTTAATTGTAAAACACTGTTAGAATATACAGAATTGTATGTTAAAAGTGATACACTTATTTTAGCAGACATTTTTGAAAATTTCAGAAAGATTTGTAAAAGCATTTATGGTTTGGATCCTTGTCATTATTATACAGCACCAGGCTTATCCTGGGATGCTATGTTGAAATCAACAAAAATACGTTTAGAACTTATAACTGATGTTGATATGTATAATATGATCAAAACTGGTATTAGAGGAGGGCTTGTCCAATGTTCATTAAGACATTCTGTGGCCAATAATAAGTATATGCATGATTATGATAGAACAAAGCCCTCACAATATCTAATGTACTTGGATGCAAATAACTTGTATGGATGGGCAATGTCGCAATACCTACCATATTCGGATTTTGTTTGGTTAAGTAATGAAGAAATAATTTCACTTAATGTAAATTGTCTTGAAGATGAGTCCAGTGAGGGTTATATCTTGGAAGTTGATTTAGATTATCCTACTGGACTACATGACCTACACAATGATTTACCATTCTGTCCTCAAAATAAAGTAGTTCCTCCCATGAGAAATGAAAAGTTGATAGCAGATTTAACTAATAAAAAAAATTATGCTATACATTATAGAGTGTTGAAACAATGTATAGCAAATGGTATGATTTTGAAAAAAATCCATAGAGTTATAAAATTTAAACAGGCTCCATGGTTAAAGTCATACATCGACTTAAATACTTTTCATAGGACTAAAGCGACAAATACATTCGAAAAAGATTTCTTTAAGTTACTAAATAATGCAGTTTATGGCAAGACCATGGAGAATGTAGAAAAAAGAAAGAGTGTTTATATTGTAACACAGTGGGAATCGGACAGAAGAAATCATAAAGAAGCAAGAGCTCATATTGCTCAATTGAATTTTCATAGTCTGTCTAGGTTTGGAGATGATATGTTTGCCGTACAACTTAAACGAGTCAACATTAAATGTAATAAACCAATGTACTTAGGTTTTACTGTATTAGAACTTTCAAAATGGAAAATGTACGAATTTCACTATGGCTATATGAAACCCAAATTTAATAGTAGACTTCATTTAAATTACATGGATACAGATTCATTTATATATACCATTAGAACAGAAGATTTCTATAAGGATATCTCAAATGATGTACTTCAACATTTTGATACTTCAGATTATAGCCCTCAAAATAAATTTAATTTACCAATTGTAAATAAAAAAGTTTTGGGAATGATGAAGGATGAAAACTGTGGAGTAATTATGAGAGAATTTGTAGGTTTAAGGGCATTAGATAGAATAACATTAGTCGATTATAAAAAGTGTTTGTATTCCAAAAATGTGCACAGTGATTCAATGTATACATTTCGAGCGTACTGTCATCAAATATATACTCAAAAAATAGAAAAAGTAGTTTTAAGTCACAATGATAACAAGAGATATATAAAGTTCGATGGTATTCAGACATATGCTTGGGGGCATTATAAGTTAAAAGAAAATGATTTTGAATTAGAAGATATTGCAGAATATTTAATAGAGGACACGAATAATGTAGAATCAAACATTACTGAAAATTCAGTAACGAACTGGTATAATGATGGAAATGATCAAATTTTCTTAAATATAAATTCAAGTAATTTAAATGTAAATAATAATTATTTATTTTCTGATGATGACGATGAAATGTTTATGGATTTGAAATATTAGGATAAAATATGGATATTTTAAGAATTAAAAAAATAAAACACATGTGATATTATAACAAATTTATTTATTGTTATATAATTTTAAGTTTAAAGATAATATTGTTAAATAAATCTACAATTAAAAATATTGAAATTAATATGTTTTATTCATTGCGTTAAACAATTTTTTTGACTGAAGCTGTAAGCGGTGAGTATTCGATTAAACGATCGTGTATGAGTAAACAGTATGCAGATGTATTAGCCGCTACTATTTTATCTGTAGAAAACTCAACTTTTATATCAATTGGGCCTGTTGTTACTGCTTCATTTTGATGACTGACATCAATCACAATTATAGGTGCTTTTTCCTTAAATTCTTCAGCTGAGAGGAGTGGTTGAGCCTCCCTCATATAGAAATTTTGTTGAAACTTAACATACATATCATATAGAATGGCAAAACGTTGATTATCAAATTTAACATTTAAGTCATCATAGGGATATGAGTCTGAATTTAAATGTACTTTAATATTGTTAAGATTTGAATGGGTAAGCTTGTTGTTATGTTTAAAAGCAATTAGTACAAAACGTGGACGTTCTCTGTTTGCAGCTAGTTTTACATTCCAAATATGATTTTGTGATGCTGATAGTTGAGGATGGTAGTGGCAATCCCAACTACGAAATGCTATTGGCAACACATTTCCACTATTAATAATTTTTATTGTGTTCAGTTTAGCATAATCCGAAAGTTTTACATGCGGAATTCTCCAACTAATATTTTGAATTGTAATTTTTGGTTTTTCAGTAGGTTGATTAGAATTTACAATATTATCATCATTTTTGGTACGTAATAATATTAATTCATGTTTACAATTTAACATAATTTTATTATAATCCTCAGCAAATCCTAATAATGATTTAAGCGGGACATAAAAGTTGAAAAATCCTTCACCAACATCGATGTCTTTATCATAAGACCAGCTTGCATTCCCCATCATAATACTTTCGCTGTCATTTAGGGATAGATAATTTTTAATTGTGCTAGAAACACCCAAATGTCGTGTGCGATCTATTTCGACGCCATTAAGCTCATAACGAATCTCCTCAAATAAATTGGGTACAAAGTTATTTTTCAATTTAAAGTTTTTCGATTTTAGACCACTTGTAGCATCTAACACAGTACCTTCAATATACAAAAAGCTTTCACTCGGTAAAACATATAAATCTTGATTTTGTATTGAAATACGAATTTCATCATTATTATTAAATGATTGAATATACGGTGTATATGTATGATAATCTTTTTTTATGATTCTTTCATCCATCATTGGTTTTTCTAAAACATTAATTATGTCAGTCATTATTCTTTAAAATAAAATTCAAGGATTTTAGGAATTGTTTATTTGCTTCGCTCAGTTTTGATGTGTTTAAGGTTGTTCTTGCTGATGCAGTGTTCAACACACTAATGTCTCTCCTCATTCTATCAACAACGTTTTTATTGTATATAATCATTATTGTTTTGGTCGTAAATGAAGACGAAGAGTAATATTTTCACCACGAAAATTTATAAGCTCACTATTTTGATCTACAATAGTGACCGCAATAGAACTGATCTCCTTGGTGTTTAGTGGTAAATAGATTAAGTTTCGTGGAATTTCGTCCATTTTATATCCTGGGGAAACACTTATTCCAAATTCATGAATTGTATGTGCCCTTTCTCCATTTATATAAGATCCAACAGCGATATTACAATCAATACGTATTGTATTCACTTTGAGAATATTTACGGGTAGTTCAGAGAGATTATTGGAACCCCCGTTTAAAGTTTTTTTGTTAAAACCCATTAACTTTCCAATTGTTCTTTTTTTATTGAAATATATTGAATCATGAGAAGTAGTTATTTCAACTCTCATTGTATTGTTGTTGGCTTCTATTTTAATCGATTTTTCACCATTAGTCAAACGCTCATATTCACTTTCTAAATAATCTGCAATATCTTCTAGCTCATAGGAACCAATAGGAATTTCAATAATGTTATCCCCAATATGAAACAAATTATTATCCTCATCGACATTGGGTATGCTATTATATGTATGAAAATCTATAAGTGAGCATTCATAATCCTCTTCCAATGCTATGGGTGGAAAATAATTTGCAGTTAAAATTGACGAGTTTCCGTTCAAAGTTAATGTAATAGACATATTGAATACTAAAAATGGAATGAATAAAAACATATACAATTTTTTTTTTTTTTTTTAAATATATTTTCTTTATTTATAAACTTAATAGATATAAGAAATTTATTACAATATTTCGTTTTTATTAATCCAAGAGTTGTGATCATTTGTAAATCCCAACCATTTAACAAATGCACGATTATTTTTTATTCTTATAACCTTTTCCACAAGATACGTATTTGGATATCTGGTTGGTAGTAGCTCCTCTTCATAGAATCCACCTTTAATAGGATTTCCCATATAGTCTTCTAAAATATATGTCGTTGGATGTGTAATTTTAATATGTTGGATTTTAAATATTTCTGTTGTCCAATTTGGAGTATACCCTTTTTCAAAACAATGTTTATATTTGCTAATGCGTACATTGTCACCAATATTAAACTTGTTTTTCTTAAATATTTTTATATGGTTATAAACGGTATTTAATAATAATTGCTCATTAGAAGGTTTTACATCAATAGGAGCCATTTTGATAACTCGATGGATTTTTTTGTTATAATCACTAATTAGTTTTTCATACAAATCAACCCAATGATATGAGCCATTGTAACTGAATTCTTTCCACATCATACCTTTCAGAGTTCTGTTAAATCGTTCTACAATTGAGGCTTTCATAATGCTGTAAGTAGAATAGTGATTAATTTTATATTTTGCCATTAGGTTTTTGAATAAGTTGTTGAAAAATTCTTTTCCATCATCTGTTTGCAAATTTTTTGGTATACGGCCTAAATTAAATATGTCATTCATAGCATTTGTAACATCTATAGCCGTTTTAGATTTTAGTGGTCGAATCCAAGCAAATTTTGAAAAGGTATCGATGACTGTTAATAAATATTTAAATCCTTTATTATATGTAGAGTAATTTCCCATTTCAACTAAATCCGCTTGCCATAAATCATCAATACCCTTCATTATTACTCTCCGTCGTTTAAAATTTTTCCTTGCTTGGGAATGAAGCTCATTAACCAACTCTCGTTTTTCATCCATACTTGAATTATATTAATATTAATATTTTATTTTATATTTCTTTTTTATTGGATCTGTACTGCTTGGCGGTTCACTTTTTGTAATTATTGACGTAAAAACAAAATTCTCCAGTCTTTGTACTTTCTCTAACAGTGTTTCGATTTGTTCACTAAAATGTAATTTTAAAGACATTTCTCTATGAGATATCATGTTTTGCATTGAATTATCAATATTATTAAGTTTTCCATCAAGTTTTTTATATTCTTGTTTAATCAATGTTGTTAAATCTTGTTGCAATTGTCTGATTTCTGTTCCCAAGTAATGTTTATTAACAGCGTCTTTTTCTTGTGTAGGAAACGAAACATTTGTGATCCTTTTGTTTTGAACATTAATGTTATTATTTTTATCCAACACAAGTCCAACAACTTGACGAATTTTTCTTTTATTTTTTTCATTTTTTATAAAATTGTTTTGACTCTTTGAGTGATGACCAAATTTATCAACAGGCATATTTTGTTATCCTTCCACTATTTATTTATGATTATTGCTTTCTACGCAATAATATTTGCTTCTTGCAATTCCTCTAAAATTGAATTAATTTCATTGCGATGATTATTGTGTCCTGCGCCTTCCGATGCAACCAATAGTCTCAGTCGATCTACTAATTCATTAGGATCGTTCCAGTATATATAGTTGGGTCTTTCATTATTGACTTTCATAATCATTCCGTTTCCTTTATGCGTTTGTGATCTTAATGATCTTTTTGGTGTTATAGAAATTTCATCCTTAAACAAGTTTTTTATAATAGTGTTGTACTTTTTGCTCTTAGTGCCCTTAATTTGATTTTTGGAATTAAATTCTCTTTTGTGCGCATTGGTTTTAATCAAAATATTTTTATAAATATCCAACTCATATGGTTCATAATTTGTTGGTTCTTTATGAAACAATAATTGAATCAAGCCTGGTGTAATTGCCCAATTTTGATTTCCAATGTTAATTTTTTCTTCATTTATTTCTATATCACTATTACCAAACTTCCAAACATTATATGAGTTTTTATGTGGACCATATGTTGTATCAAGCAATTTATTTTTCTGCAGTAATGCTAAGTCAATAACATTAGATGAATTATTAGTTGACTTAAATGTCGAATCTACACTGTTTGTATCGTTACTGTTTTCATCATCTTTAAGTTCTATGTCTTTCTTAGGAGTACTCATTTCTACTTTAGACAACATATTATTGAAATCGAAAGAATTGTCTTGAGTGTAAATATTTTCTGCTTTAGGTTTATCATATTGAGTGTTGTTATTTTTCACAAGTTCTTTTAATGGTTCAGTTATTGGCTTAAATGTTTTTGCTAATCTCTCGTCGTTTTCAGTTTCACCAACTTTTAAACTTCGATATTTTTGTTTTAAAACAGACCGAGTCTTTATTAATTCTTTAAGTAGTTGTTCATTCATCTTAATATAGCTCTGGGAGATCAGATCAATACCGTTGCTTGCAAGTTAATAATAGTAATAATGGTAAAACTGTTTTGCAAATTCTTTTTATTCAACTATTATCTGCTTTGGATCAACTTTCAACAGCTCATGAACGGCTTTGAACAGCTCATGAACGGCTTTGAACAGCTCATGAACAGCTTTGAACAGCTCATGAACAGCTTTGAACAGCTCATGACCAGCTTTCAACAGCTCATGAACGGCTTTGAACAGCTCATGAACGGCTTTGAACAGCTCATGAACAGCTTTCAACGGCTCATGAACAGCTTTGAACAGCTCATGAACAGCTTTGAACAGCTCATGAACAGCTTTGAACAGCTCATGAACAGCATTTATAATTGAATAAAGTTATCAAAACATTTTCTATATCTTCCACCATTCATATCATTATCTTTGCTAATTACTAAAAAGCCAAATTTGTCTTGCCAACATTCACGACACATATCATAAAATTTTTCAAATGCCATATCTGTTCCAACGTGATCATTATAAACATGACGCATATTTAATTCATCCTGTTTGAACATAATTATCATATTTGCATTGTCTCGAATCAAATGTTTAGGAATTCTTGTATATGTTTGACATAAGTAAAAAGAATCAACATTTCTGTGGCGACCCATACAAAAATATGATCGTATATTATTTTGTTTCTCGCAAGCAACATCATCGAATATCATTAGTGAATTATTTTTGGCTTCATCAGGCGGTATAACACTCTCATTATCACTAAATGTAAAATATCCCATCCCTGTTATAGGTGCCATGAGTTTTTCCAAGTACTGATATTTTGGTTGATAGAGCGATTTTGAATATAAATATATGTTCTCAAATTTTAAACCATTCGGACTTTCAATGAGACTAAGCATAACATTAGTCTTCCCACAATTAGATGGACCAACAATTAGAGCCCTAATGCTGTTCGGTAATAAACTACTATGACGTAGTTTTGTGTTTGCATCAGTAGAAAAGTCTATGTTTCTCACGGAAATATTTTTGTCTTGTTTTATTAAACGCATTTTGGTAACTAATAATTTTTTTTGTTTGTCAAAGTATATATAAGATGTTACACATTAATATTTTATTCATTTCAAAAAAAGTTATGAGAGGACAAGGTATATTAAATAATTTAATCGACGTTTTACCAATAGAGCTTCATATACCAGGATATAAATTTTGTGGACCAGGAACAAAACTAAAAAAACGTTTAGCTAGAGGAGATAAAGGTATTAATCCATTAGATTCTGCTTGTAGAGAACATGATATAGCTTATTCACAAAGTAATGATTCAACCGAACGCAATCAAGCTGACAAAATATTAACTGAAAGAGCTTGGGAAAGAGTTTTAGCAAAAGATAGTAGTATTGGTGAAAAGACAAGTGCATATATAGTGACAAATGCAATGAAGACAAAAACAAAATTTGGTATGGGAATCCAAAACAAAAAACAGCTCTGTAATAAAAAACTGTTTTTGAATACTATTAAAACTGCTACCAATATGTTGAGGAAAGAGAAACCTCAGGATATACAAGATGCTATTAAAATTGCTCACAAAGTTATTAATAAATCATTTAAAGGAAATAAACATAATGTCGTTGTTCCACGGATTATAAAACTTCCCAAAACTGGAGGATTCTTACCACTTATTCCAATTTTAACTGCACTTGGAGCATTAGGCAGTATAACTTCGGGAGCTACATCAATTGCAAAAGCTGTTACCGCTGCTAAAAATGCTAAGAAAAAATTAGATGAATCTACACGTCACAATAAAGCAATGGAATCTATTGCTATGGGAAAAGGACTATATCTTAAACCATACAAGAGAGGTTATGGTATAATTTGTAAAAATTCAAAAAACTATTAAATATGCTACCCAACAGACCACTTACAGATGCAGATATCATGAAGTTTGCTAATAGAAATATTCCTAATTTTAGAGGCGTATTTATGCGAGATATGCTTCCAAAACAATCTAAAAAAGCAGAGTGTGGAATAGTTAATTTGGATTCTTCAACTGGTAGTGGCACTCATTGGGTAGCATATTATAAAAACAATAATGATTTGGAATATTTTGATAGTTTTGGAAATTTACAACCACCGTTGGAAATCATAAAATATTTGGGTAAAAACATCAAATACAATCATAAGCGAAAACAACAATATAATACATTTAATTGTGGACACTTGTGTTTAGAATTTCTATATAAAAAAAATAAAATAAATAAATAAATACAAACAAAACTCTTTTAAAAATGCTTTTTATTTAATTTTCATATATTATAAAAGTATTTTGATAATAAATAATATTTTTTTATTAAGTCTTCAACCATTTTCTTTTGCTTTTCAAAGTTTATTTCATATCGTTCAGGAATCACTTCAGCATATTCGTGTAAGCAACTTATAAACCCGCATTTATTATGTAGTATATCATCATTTTTTTCACTTTCATCTATTAACTTTAGAAAATGTTTGATTAATTCCAGATGCTCTAAAAAAATATATCCATCAAAATCCTTTAAAAATTGTACAATATTTATGCGAGACATCATTTCAAAACAGCTATGCTAATAAGAATAGTAAATTTTAAAATTTGTTCTATCTTTATATATATTTCTTTTAATTTAATTATTATTATTATTTTATAAATTACTATATTCTAATAGATAATTAATGTTTCGCTTTTTTACTACTTCCCCAACCAAAGTAGGGTTGTGTGTTGGGGATAAACATCTGATCATCGTCATCTGCTTCTATAGAATTTCCATATTCAGCAATCTCTTCTAATTCAATGATATAGTTCCCAGTTATTATATCCGTCTTTTTGCTCAACAGAAATTGCTCCTCAGAGATCCCCTCAATAGCAGCATCTTCCAAAGCGTTATATCTTTTTGGAAGATATAGCATCCACTCCTCTAACTCCGCTATCACAACATTTCCATATTTGTTGTTGTGACGAAACATCCTAAGAACCTTATACGGCTTACCAGTTTCAATATCCTTTACGGAGCAGTATGGTTTGCCCCTCAATTTGTTGAAGGCGGCTAAAATATCCCGGTTCGTCATTGTGGAGGTCATATTTCTTTGAATTTCAATTGAATGTTTGACTTTTACTGAATAGTTACTGTTTTAAAACTCAGTATTTATGCATATTAGTTTATTATAAGTATCTTGTGATATGAGGATTCGTCAACGTCTATAAATCCGGATATGTTTTATCATTTTTTTTTTTTTTTTCATAAACTAAACAATATGTGGTGTTGTCGCCGTCTATAATTCCAGACAAGTATATCTTATTTTCTAAAATCACAATGGAAACTGTGTAAATAGTCTTTCTTTAAAAATTGTGGCGGATGTCTTACTCGATTCTAGACCTAAAACCAAACAATATGTGGTGTTATCGCCGTCTATAATATTTTCAAAAATCACAATGGAAACTGTGTAAATAGTCTTTCTTTAAAAATTGTGCCGGATGTCTTACTCGATTTAAGATTTATTCTTCCACCATTCATCTCATTTTCTTTGATAAATAATTTTTTAACATTTAAAAAATTTTTCTATAGACATGAAAATAACAGCAAAGAGGAATCACCGTGGAAAAAAAATGTGTGCGATAAGAATTTTTTAAAACAATGGAAAATAACAGCAAAGAGGAATCACCGTGGAAAAAAAATGTGTGCGATAAGAATTTTTTAAAACAATGGAAAATTTTGTAAAAATCAAATCCCCTTTCGTTTTCATCGTATAAAAATCAAATCCCCTTTCATTTTCTTCGTAAATTTTGAGTAAAAATCAAATCCCCTTTCGTTTTCATCGTAAAAATCAAATCCCCTTTCATTTTCATCGTTACCAAATATCAAACCCCCTTTCATTTTCATCGAATTTCAAACCCCCTTTCATTTTCATCGATATCAAACCCCCTTTCTTCATCTACTTATATATATAAAAATAAATGTATGTATGTATGCGAAGCACACCGGGTTTAGCTAGTTTTTAAATAAAATAAGAATTTTTATATAAAATTAAAAAAAAAATCAAATGAAATTGAGAATTGCTATTTGAAGGTGAAAAACTTCCAATTGAAATTAACATACTTATATACTGACTTTATACTTTACATTCTAGATTACTTAGAGACACTAAAGTGACAATTAGCTTCTAGCTGTATATGTGACAAGTTGATTTCTCTATACATAAAAAAGAGCACAAATGCCCCAAAAGCATACATGCCCATTATCGAAGATTTACTTATTTAGTAGTTCTTGCAGAACTGCTGGGTTACTCTTTAAAATGTTTGCTACTGTCCATGTTTTTAACATAACAATTGTCACATTTTGATGTTGATTTCTTTTGCAGACTATCTTTTCTCTTTCACTTATTTATCTACTTTTGTAATCAGTATTTGAATTAGAAATTGTATTTTATCATTTTGTTTGTCATTTATTTTCTTTTTAAGCTGTGTATTACAAAAATTTGCATAAAATGTTTTTGAAAAGTTGAACTGAACTCATTAATTTTATTGTATAATATATTTTTCTGTGATATTTTTAAAGAAATGACAATTAAAATATTTAAGATTGTTATTTTTTAATATAATTAAGGATAAAGCACGATAATAATTTGATAAGTTGGTCGGTCCATAGCATTTGTAAGTTGTACATTCTCCTTAAATTTATTTATTACTTTTAAAAAATATGATATTGGAAATATGTGAATTCGTTCTATATGAGGTCGATTCGGAAACTTTTTAGCTTAGCACGGAAAAAGAATAGTCAGTTTTTCAAAAACATATTTATTTTCGACATAATCTGCTGAAACTTCATTGCACTTAGAATTGCTAAATAAGAGTTGGACTATCCCTTGATTAAAATAATTTTCCTCAAGGTCTTCAAAATATTGTTTTACAACTGTAATTGCATCTTCATTTCAGGTAAAACTCTTGCCAGCTAGGAATTTTATTAGATTTGGGAACAAGTAAAAGTCACTGGAAGCTTAATCAGGAGATTAAGGTGTGTAGTAAAGCAACCTGTACTTTAGTTCGTTGATTTTAGCCATTTTTAAAACACCTTTGTGCGCTGGTGTGTTGTCGTGATGACAAATTATTTTTTTGTGTTGTAAGTAGTGCTGGCAAAGTATTGAGTAATGGGTACCGAGTATCGAGTACTTGCCCTTTTTTTTTTGGATACGCAATACTCAAAAGTATTTACTCGATACTTTATGAGTTGTATTTTAAATCAAGTTGAGTGGATAAAATAGTGCATAAATTTCTTAAGTTGTTGTTAACGTGAATTAAAAGTTAGCTTTACATTTATTTTTGATTTAATAATAAAAGACATACAAAACCAATAATAGTTGAAGATCTATTTTTATTGTTTGAAGAAACTACTTCAAATTTTCAGACAAAAACTATGCGTTACAGTTTCAAAAAATCCGTTAAAAGTATCGAGTAGTATTGAGTACCCAAATGCAAGGTATTAAATATTATTGAGTAATGGAAAGTAGTAGAATTTGCCAGCACTAGTTGTAAGCCAGAACGCTTTTGTCGAATTTTTACATTTAACTGATTCAAAATGTTGCAATAGTACTCTGAATTTATTGTTTTATTTTTTTTGCAGATAGGCAATCAATCAAATACCTTTGAAGTTCCAAAAAACCGTTGCCATAACCTTACCAACCAATTGAATGTTTTTTTTTTTGCCTTTTTTGGGACACTTCCTCCAGCTTCAGTTCATTGCTTGGATTGTTCTTTTGTCTCTGGAGTATAGTAGTGAATCCATGTCTCATCCACAGTTATGAAACGACTCTTAAAATCCATTTCATTTTTCTTAAAACGATCCAAGCAAGCTGGAGAAATTTTAATTTGTATGCGCTATGACTGTTATTTGTTAACACCCATCTTGGAGAAAGATTTTTTATGTGTAGTTTTAAATGCAAAATTAAATGGACTCGATCATTTGAGATGCCAATGGTTTTAGCTATTTCACGCACTTTTATTCGTCGATAATTTAATACCATTTCATGTACTTTGGCTTCAATTTCTGTTGTTGTTGCTGTTTTTGGACGTCCACTACGTGGTTCATCCTCAATGCTTGTACGACCATTTTTAAATTCAGCAACCCAATCATTCACTGTTGCATATGAAGGAGCACTTTCACCTAACACATTCATCATATCACTATGAATATCTTGTCCCAATAAACCTTTTTTATTTAACTATTTAAGCAACACGAATTTCTAATTCTTCTGTTGTAAAAAACAAGGATGCGTCTTTTTTGTACACCTATTTCTATATGAAGGAGTTGGCAGATCGAAAAGAAATTTAGCATGTATTCATAGCACACATGGAAGTTTCAAAAACACTTAACTTTCTTCTTTTTATATCGCACTTTCTGTTCTAGGCTAAGAAGTTTCCGAACTGCCCTCGTAAATGAGTGATATATTACCAAAAACTTTGAAATTTAATATGCAAAATGCAGCATAATTTTGTTAGATTCATCTGAGAACTACTGTACAGAGGCATTTTAAAAAACCTTCAGATCGTCAATACCGCACGACAACAATTCAGCGTTTTGAAGAATGCGCTCCCTAGTCTTATCATATACGTTACTCTTGTTTGGAGGAGAGACTCTAAAAGGAAACTATCTTGTGGTACAATCTAAATTCTCATTGATTTTTGATAAACTAATTTGAAACTATGTTAAGATTATACACCGAAACTAATTTTAAATTTTCAGGGAATTCCCGAATCATATACCACAATTACTACCCTTTATATCTACATTAAATTAATATTTACTGTGACAAACAAAATAGAGACAATCGTAGGATTATCATGACTCTTCTAAAAACTGTCCGCCACCTAGAATAGCAGCCAAAGAAATTTTTATATTCTAAAATATTTCAAATATGTGTCACTTTGAAGCCAAATTTCTCAGAAATTTATTGCATGTCATTAGAAATGTCGATTTTTTTCCTAATTCACATGAATTATGCGTGACTGTACTCGTTAATATAGAGATTCTTATTTGTAATTTTTAGTTCTTTTTTTCCCAACATGTTGGACTTCTCGACAGTTGCCATATAACTAAAAATTGTTTTTAAAATATTCTCAGCTATGTCGTGCATTAGAATACACTGACAGCTCATCTTAAATCTTAAAAACACAAGTCAAACAGAATTGATAGATGACTTGTTAAGTATTTTCATTCCTAAACAATGTTGTTTGTCGACCAAATTACCATATTTCTTAACAATTTCAACGAAAACATGTAGCAAACATTGTTTATCTTTTTTCTTTTTTTGTTTATAAATTTTAATTTGAACCATTTTTTGCTAATT
The DNA here is from genome assembly GCA_916048285.2 of Bellardia pandia. Lineage (NCBI taxonomy): Eukaryota > Metazoa > Arthropoda > Insecta > Diptera > Calliphoridae > Bellardia > Bellardia pandia. Next base: position 57,150,612 of record OU696532.1, on the reverse strand, counting down.
TGACCTCGTTTATCACTTTGATCTTTAACACAGAGACAACCGCAGACAATATTTCTTAAATTTTATTGTACATTTTACACATAAGTATTAAAACGAATCGTTTGTAATTTAAACAAGTAAGAGTGCTATATTCGGCTGTGCCGAGTCTTAAATACCCTCCACCTAAACGTAATAAGAAATACAAAAACTACACTGGTTATAGGACTAGAATATTCTTATTCTGTATTTTCTATTCAGTCTTAGTACAAATTTTATTAGTATTTGATATATTGTTTGAAAGACAATTTTCCGACCAATATAATTTATGTTAAATATTTTGAAATTTTGTCTAATTTTGAGCATTTATAATTGATTTAATTACCAATTCTTACCATAATTTACAGACTTTGTCTGATGTTCATAATAATCTTGAGTGTAATTTAACAATTTATAAAATTAAAAGAACATGTCTCCATATTTACAACAAGTTAAGAGACAGAGTATAAAAAATAATAAGATATAAAATGAGTCTTTTTTGTTTGAATTTGATCTCAATAACATTATTTACAAAAGATTTATGGGTGGCATAGAAGAAATGAACCAATTATGGACTGATGGCTTCTAAATCCAGTATTCACTAATGTAATTTCTATGTATTTTAGGATTATATTTGTTGAATTTCATCTCAATAGCGTTATTTACAAGAGTTGTAGGTTGTTTGTTATACTCGGAAGTGGACTTAATTCGGGAGCTATTGCCAATTATTGACTGACAGCTACAAAATCCAGTGGCAAAATTGCCGTATAACCGATATTAGTATGATTTCTGGAATAAAAGTTCTGATCCATATAAAAGTTGGTTCGATATCGATATTTATTAGACATTTTTGTGGGTTTATTTGTTTTATGGAAATGGTTCTTATATATCAGCTATGACAAATTATGGGCCGATCTTCTTAAATTTTGGAACAGTTGTTTTCATGCATATGAGGATATTTCACGTCGAATTTCAACATAATAACGATATATATTAGTATTAACGTGGATTTCGAGATTATGTGGGGTATATAGTCAACTATGGACCGATATTCTCAAAATCCAGCAGTTTGATTTAGGCATGTATGTAAATGGTACCCTTATTTATAGGAGATTTATGAGTATTAAAGTGATTTTCGGAAGAGGACTTTATATGGGGCATACGGTTAAAAATAGACCGAAATTTACAAAATTTTGTGCGATGATTTTTGTATATATTTAAATGGTCTGTGCAAAGTTTTGATTCGGTACCGATATTTATACAATATATATAGGGATAAATGTCTTTTTCAGATGTGGTCCTTGTATGGGAGCTATTACCAATTCTGGGCCGACCACCATAAAATTTAGTACAACAATTTATTTGCCTATCAAGATTATTTATGTCCAATTTTAGCCGTTTAACATTATTTATATCTGTTTTATACGTATTTAAATGAATTTTGGAAGTGGACTTTATATGGGGTCTATGGTCAAACATGGAGCAAACTAAAAAAAATTCGTTTTGCGATTTCTTTTTGCATAGAACTTATTTTTGCTGAATTTTGTCTTGATATTCCAATTTTATAGGCATTTGTGTATAATTGAGCAATATTTCGGTAAGATTTTTTTTTGTATGGGGACTATGAGAAATCAAGGACCGATTCTTATTATTTTCCGCACACTTTCTTCTTTTATCATACAAACAACGTATACAAAATTTCATGGTATTGTTGGTATGTTTTTGTTCATGGTAAAATGGACAAAAAATATCAAATTTTTATTATTGGTCCATAACACTGGTTGACCTAAACCGATTTTGCTGATTTTAAATAGCAAACCTTTCGAATTATTGAAGATTTGGATCCCGAAGATATCTGGGGACTTTAGAAAACTGATTTCAACAGACAGACAGACAGACATGGCTTAATAGACTCTGCTATCTATAAGGATCTAGAATATATATACTTTAGAGGGTCGAAAAATTATATTGTGGAAATTACAAACGGAATGTCAAACTTATATATACCCTTCTCATGAAGCTGAAGGGTATAAAAAAACTATCATCCAAAGAAATTAATAACGTTATTGGCAGGATATTAAAAATTTCACACACACAGCCAGCACACCCTGACACCAGAGTCGGAGCCTGGAAAGCATTAATATTTTATATTTCTTTCATCTTTTTTCATAAATATTTTACATGTTTTTATTCATTTTATATTTTCATAAAGACACAGAAAGTAAAGTATAAAATAAAGAAAGAAATAATGAAAAAAAAACAAACGTGCAACACCTACATACATACATACATATTAAAACACTGCTTGCTACTGTTTTAAACAGCCAGAAAAAACACAAAGAAAAAAAACTCACTTTTAAGCATCCACAGCATATAAAATAAAAAATAAAAAAAATATATCAACCAACTCATATAAAAATAATCCAATAAAAATCGTTTTTACTTTTCGTGTAAAAAACCAACAGAAGAAGAATTTTAACAACATTAAAAGATTCATTTTTATTCATAAAAATATGTCTGAATAAATAAATTTGCAATGAATGCGTATTAGGGTAATACATTAAAATATCTTTAAACAGCTAAAACTTTAGTCCAGGACTCAGGTTCTACTTAATGAAATTGTCTCATTTTCAATGCGAAACATAGAATATTTCGCAAAGACTGACCGACAAAGCTAGACCGTCTAAAATTGAATGAGGTGGTGATGGGTATAATAACTTTAATATTATTGAGAATTTCGACCAATTTTTTTATCTTTATACACACAGGTTCACCCTAAGTTATATTCGTACATATGTATATAAAAAAATACACATGTATTGACATGTAACACGTATACTCCCCTCACGCACTTTAATTCAAAAATAGAGGCATTTAAATATAAAAGCTTGTTTTAATATGAAAATTATGCGTTAGTATTTGCTGCTACATGTGCCCAGCAGGAAAAATTGCAAGCGCTTCCATTTGCAGGCCTTATGAAAGACCTAATTACACATTCTAAAAGATTCGCTACTCATTCCACTATGTCTTCTCTCGTGCCTTGTGCCAATTAGCCTTCACATAATGGCCACTTCTGCCTGCAGCGCAGCGAGGCTTCATCTGACTATATTACTCCATACACAGATTTTGATAGGGTATTCAAAGTCTTAATTCCTTCCAGGAGTGAGTGGAGTAGGGGTAATCTCGTGTAAAAATATGACACTAAGATATATACAGACGGTTCTAAGATGAGCTGCGGTGTTGGTTCTGGGGTCTTCTGTGACGTACCTGAGGTAGGCATCTCGTATCGTCTTCCGAATGAGTGTAGTGTTTTCCAGGCGGAAATTTTTGCAATCATGGTAACTGTAATACATTACACGATCGTAACATTAGCGGTTATATAGGTATTTTTGTCGACAGTCAGGCGGCACTCCTCTCACTGCATGCCTACACAATTTCATCCTCACTAGTTAGGCAATGTAGGAATTCTCTGTCAAGGCTAGGTCGTATATCTAATATTACTTTGGTTTAGGTACTTTTGCACAGGGACCACTACGGCAATGAACGAGCAGACGAACTAGCCAGAATGAGATCTACCTTAGATATCTCCGATGCGGTCTCAGTAGCAATTCAACTGGGGACTATCAAAGTCATCATCCTCAGACATTTTCTTACAAAGGCTGACTATATATGGCGTAATTTAGACACATGTAGGGTAGCCAAGTTGATGTGGCCATCTTTTAACGAGAAAAGTACTATGCAACTGATAATGCGGAATAGAAAGGATATATCAAGGTTGCTGGCAGTACTAACGGGACACTGGACGTTAGGCAATCACGCTAATCGCCTGGGGCTCCCTTTTAACGACTATTGTCGTAATTGTAAGAATAGGGAAAAAGAGGAAACGATTTTCCACCTTCTCTACGAATGCCCAGCCCTAAGTGTCAAGAGACATAAATTCATAGGAAACTATACATTGAACAACCTTGGTGAGGTGCCGGGTCAAAACTCAATGACCTACTGAGATATCTCACAGCTACAGGTTGGGTCTAGCAAGCACGACTTTTTGTACACATTTTAGTTACATTATGATGTAAACGACATTAAATCTGACGAGTGGTGTGGTCTTATTGAAACGGGGTGCCTTCGACTCTACTTAAGTGTTCGAACGTAGTGAACTACCAAGTAAACCAACCAACCAACCATGCCTTCTCTCGGAAGATGTTCTAGAAAGGGTTTCATACACATTCAAAATTGCAATTTATAAGAATGTCAACAAATCATGATGTCAATAGCAAGCACAAATGGTTTCCAATTATTCCTGTATATCGTCACTACAATAACTAACATTATTTTGCTCACTTTGTAATACGAGTATTAAAAATTAATAAAGAAAGCGTCTATAAGTTTAGTAATTTATGAAAGTTTGTGGTAATTTTTTAGTTCATTAAAAACCCTTCTTTTATTTACAAACTCTTGTTTAACATTCCTCAATGAAATTATTAATTTAGCAGGCCTTTAATTACGCCTTGTGTGAGCCATTACTTCGTAAACATATCAATTTTCCAAGAGAAAAGTTTTTTATTCAGGCTAATAGTTCAAATAACTAAGAATACTATTGTAAAGTACTGGAACAATTGGCAAATTGGAATGCATTTTCTACCCGGCCAAGGGCGTCTTCAGCAATCTTCATTGTCCACTATCACTCTGTAAATATCATCTATTTAACTCACCGTTTTTGAGAAATAGAGTACAAGCATTATAATATTCCTTCTCAAGTAGGCTGTCTAACAACTTATAGCCAGTAGCGAATAGGCAAGGCATGCCACGTAAAATTTAAACGATTTGGCAATACGGCTGAAAGTCCTTGTTTTTGCCGAAGAAGGCCTCTTTACAGCATCTTTTTCCCCGCTGATTGTGTGCTGTTGTATTTGAATGCCTGTGCGTGGGCATGTTATGTGTGTTTGTTGTTAAATAAATCCAGATTTATGATAATGATTTCATAAAATTGAGACTCAGACAAAAATGTATAAATACAACCTAAAAAAATGTTTTTACATTCTTTTTTATCTTTACAATCATTAGAGGAATACAGCTGTGGACAAATTATTTGAACGCTATTTTACCGCCACTGCTGAAAGTACATATTTTCCAGAACTATCTCAGCTAATCATATTTAATTTTTTAAATTGAATCCTTAGTATTTTTGATAACAAGTTTTCTTTCTAGAAAATCGATGGAACCATTAATTAAAAAGGGTTTTCCTTTTAAAAATTTTGGTTTATTTACTTTAAATAAACCGGTTGGTTTTAAATTGCAAATTGTTACCTCACTTTATTTAAACAAATTACTACAATAATAGGTTTAAATAGTCGTGTAGTTAAGTTACGGTCAGACTTGCAAATATTTTCGGAAAAAGAGGTAATCACTAAATAAAATATTTTGAAACTCGTTTATTTATTAAAAAAAACTTCGTTTTTTTAGGACAAGACACAATAAATATTTAGTCTTATTTCAGTTGGTGCTGCAAAACGTCAAACAAATTTGTGCCAAAACAAGTGCTTATGCTTTTTTTAGTAAATATTTGCCATTTGTGACCGTAGTTTACCTTTAGTTTATTTAGTTTATTACACACTTTTAACTCAATGACTTCTAACGATAAACTCAACTGGTTCTTGTTATTGCTGCCATTATTTATACATCATCTTAATTTTTTAATTTAAAAGCCTTCGTTACAAACCATTAGGTTTAAATTTAAAAGATATTTCGAGAAAGATATTTAAGAAAAGCTAACCTTTCTTTCCTCTTGTATCGCAATAACTTTATGCTTGATTATTCTAAATCGATAAAATTGTTTTACTGTCAAGAACTACGGCACTAGTCCTCTTTTACTTTCCTTTGAAAAAAGCCCAATATAGTTCAGTTGGCCGAAGCTGTGGAATATTAGGGAGGTTCATATATGTTCCAATTACGTCGACCTGATTTTTTCGATATTCTTCAATTGCAACTTTTGCATAATGACAGGAAGCTATATTCGGATAAAACTTTTCTAAAGACTTGAGTATCATGAGTTATGGTACTTTAGTTTTTCTCAAACTGCTTGAACTTGTCTCTCAACTGTATATGAGTAATACAATATTTAATCTGCTTATCTGCTCTCAAAATTGTGTTACAATTTTTTTCTTTGAAGGGATATCAGATTTAAAACCATTATTTTCAAACAAATACTTAAACATTATTACACATGATAATACCCAGCAAACATTGATCTCTTAAAAGCTAGATAAAATGTCAATAATATTTATGTGTAGAGGAGAGGAGGGCACCTTTGAACACTTTTTGCTTTCAAGCCACATAAGAGTTTATATTTTTGTATTATTGATTTTTTTACATAATTTAACTAATATGTATGGAAATAAACTTATTTTTAGTTCGATTTATATTTTTTTTATTTTTTCAATGGATGGCAGCTTTAAACTAGGCTGGGGCAGCTTTGAACGGCATTTTTTTCTTTTAGCGCTTATGTCCAAAAATAACATAAACAGTTATATTTTTTATATATATAAATTCGATTTATTTATTAACAAAAACATAAACATTAACAATTAAAAAATAAAAAAAAATTCGTTCAAAAATAAGTTTTATATTATTACATTTTCCTTTGAAGCATCATGATCAGCATTGGATTCGTAATTTTCAGAAAATAAGAGAAAATCAACAATGTTTGTTACTTCGGTTAATAAACTAACATGTTCAAAGGTGCCCCCTTTTTCTTTGTTCAAACCTGAACTGGTATGCCATTTCACAGAAATTTATAATAAATATTTTTTTTTCATAAATATCAAATAACTTATTTTAATTTTGTTTAAAATGAATTTTGGACTGCAATAAATTTGGACTCTTACAAAAAAAAATAAAAAAAATTACAATGGCACTGCGAAAACTTGTTCACCCAACTACATTCGGTCGACGACTGAAAAAACTAGCAAAAGTTTTTAACGTTGCTAGAAAACAAGGTTGCCATGTGAAAAACTCGGTTAAGGGTCGGAAAAAATCTTAAACTGAGATTTTATCAACATTGTTCAAAGGTGCCCCGTGTTCAAACGTGTTCCTCTCTCCCCTACATATTTGCTTTAATCTGCCATATATTTTCTGTAAACATGTTGCTGGAACATAATTTCCTACACATTTTTCTGAAACATATTTTCTGTAAACATGTTGCTGAAACATAATAACATATTTTCGGTTAGCATGTCTCTGCAACAGATTTTATTTAAACATGTCTCTGCAATATATTTCATCATGTTTCTGCAATATTTTTGTTCATACAATAATTGTACACAAACATATTGCTAAAATATTTTCTGCATTTAATTTTTTCTGAAACTTTTCAAAAATTTTAATTGATGTTCACTTCAACTTAAATATACAATTACAATTTATTTGAATATTAATACTCGCAAGAGGAATAATTCTCATTTAATTTTTTCTGAAACAAAATATTATTCATTGGGTAAATTCATATATCTATGAATGTGAGGTTTGTGCGTGTTTGAACAATAATATTTTTTACTTAAAAAAATAATAAAAATTCGCATTTTCTTATTATTTGTTCAAAAGGGGGGTGAGGAGCGCAAACAGATACAGTTAAAAAAATTCAGTGCTTCATTTCTTTTGTTGAAATCGATTTTTTCACAAAATTTCACTAAGTAACATACTGGTACGAGAAGCCATGTCCTCTTGTATTGCTTATTTTTCTTATATGTTGTGACACAAGATTAAAAACTGTTATTCTTTTTTTGTCTGCTTTTATTTCGAAAGCTTGTTTGTCATCATTGTTTCAAATTGTCTTTGGGATGTATGGATATGTATTTGTAATCTGTTCCATTCATATGAAAAAATATGTATATGAAAGAGTGAGTATGTGTTTGTATATATATTTTGCTGTTTATTTTTTTGTTTGTTGTTTTTTAAGTGAACATTTTAATATATGTCCCTGTTGTGTGTATATTGTGCTGTCGATATTAAAATTTTGTGTTCTCTTTTTTTTTTGGGTTTCCTCATACCTTCCTTCACAAAATTATGTATCAAAACAAGGATGTGTTTAAAATTACTTTATAAACCAATTATTATTTTTTGTTTTTTATATTCCTTTAATCACCAACAACAATCAAGGTAATTTAAACACACTCAAAAAGCAAAGGGTAAAAGTTGGCTTTAAAAGAGGTTTGTGCGAGTAAAAGGGTCTCTTGTTTATCTTTATTAGATACTGCAAAAAGAAAGAAAGGAACCCTAATAAATATTATAATTTTTTTATAGCTTTAAAATAACTAGTCTTGTTTTAGAATTTAGTGTCATTGTCGGGATCATTAGCGTTTTATTGCAATAATTCCTTAAAGTCTCAGATAATTTATTATTATGAAATTTCTTTGTTATAGCAAAAATTCCTTAATAAAGCAAGCAGTATAAAAAATTGTAATTGAGTTTATGTGTAAAAGAAATATGTGCTTAAAATTAGCTTCAAGTTCAAAGAATACTCGTATAACAATTGTACATCAACTAAATCCTGAAATTTTTAAAACCTTTATAAATTCATTCCAACTTTACTATGAATTACCATTAAAACAAGTACACAAAATTTGTACTACGTAAACGTTATTATTAAATTTTGTTTTGTACTAAATTAAATTATTAAGTTAACTGCTGGAAAAAAAATAACAATTTAATACTCAATTACTCTCAACCAATACAACACAGCGTGTCATTAATATTTAATACAAAATCGGAAAAAAACAAACATACGCCCTGTATTCCTTTCCACGTGCGCAATATTACAAAGCAAAAACATACAATAATCAATTTAATACACTTCATTTAAAGCATTATATGGCTAAAACCAACAAAATTTTGGAACAAAAACATTTAACCGTATTTTTTGTGGATTATTATGCAAATAGCTATAATACCAAATACATTTCGTGCTCACATTGTTGTCAATTAAAAAAAATTGTTTGTGTTTTCTACATATATGTATACGAAAATACAATTTCAATTTATTTATCAATTTAAAAGAGTAATGAACGTTTAAAAAGTAAAATTGTTCTTAAAATATGCTGGGGCCAAATTACCGCATTCGTGATGGAATGAGCTATCGTATCGAAAAATGATTTCGATATCGAAATTATGATAAAATGTACTAAATTTCTTGCTCGATATCGAATGCCATAATCTCAAATAAGAAAATTACGATCAATTTGACTCGATATCGAATGCGGTAATTTGGCCCCTGAATATAAATGCAATGGGGATATAAAAGTTCAATGAATACATTAGGGAGCTGTCAATTAAAAATGCTAATTTATTGAATTATTTACGAATTTGGTCATATCTTTCAAATGTAAATAGAACTTTATAACAATTTTTATGGTTCACTTAATTTATGAAAAAGTTACCAAACACACACAATACACAATATAACTTCATCAGTAAATACATTGTTCAAACTACAATACGTATGTACTCGTATTGTATAATTACACTACCCAACCGAAATGTCGTTTTTCTATTTCCTAATTAAATTGAGGATGCGACAAAAAAAAACGCTGCAAATTTTGTTTAAAATAATGCTGCAGCATTATTTTTCTATAAACAACATGTTTCTGCAACATATTTTCAACATTTTTCACAATCACCATATTGCTGCATATTTTTTTTATAAACATGTTGCTGCAAAATGTTGCATTTAAACATTTTTATGCAATATTGTGTTTTATGAACCAGTTATACATTTTGTTATAAAGACAATTTTAAAGTTCAATGCTGAATGTTCACCACACCTAAAGCCTAGTAACTCTGTTCCAAATTTCAAGTGGAATGCTGTCAAAATACATGCTAAAAAAATCACATGAAATTTTCATGAAAACATTTTTCAGAAGTAGTACTCTGTTCATTTTGTGAAAAACATAACAAATGTATCTGGAAACATTATTTTTCACAGCAAAATAATTAAAGCGGCAATTGTTTTACGTGGAATTTTTCTCCAAAAGCTCTTCTGTCGCAACAAAAATATCTACTATTTGTTGTGCTGCTGCACAAGCGGCCAGTAATATTTGTTTATTCATTTTTATTTAACGATTTCGATTCAACACAGAGTTTTAAATAATTTATCTTTTATTTATTTTCGATTTAAATTCACAAAAAAGCAAAACATATGTGTTTTGCTTACAAAAGTACACGTCAAATTTTCCGTATGAAATAATTAATGTTGCTCAACATTGTTCCCAATTTTTAACAGAGTACTAGGCTTAAACGTCAAGACTTTTTCTGCATTTCATTTGACATTTCTCATTTTAGGCTAACTCAATTTGAACCATGGAAAGATACACAATCGATCAACTCATTAAAGTTATTCAGATTTATTAAGAAAATGGAACGCCCATATATAAAAATGCATATCGTGCACTTGATGTGCTAAATGTGCTTACAATCGAACAAATCGTTCAAAAATTTGACCAAACCAGGTCTATAGGAGATGTTCTTCTTTTTTTGGGGTTATTTGAAAGAAAAAATGTACGCCGATAAGCCAACAACAATTCAAAAGCTAAAGGATGAGATAATTCGGCACATTCACGGCATAGAACCTCAATTATGCCTAAGCGTCATTGAAAATTTGGACCATCGGATGTGGGTGTGCCGCCGAGGTCGCGGAGGCTATTTGGCCGATATTTTCCATACATAAATTGTGTTATATTCAAACTTAACATCGTTACTTAAAACTAAATTTTATTCTTTTCTGCAAATCTGTAATCTGCAAATAATTTTCCTTAAACATGCTTCAACGCCAAATTTCCATTAAACACTTGTTTAAACAAGGTGTTTGCAAGGATTATATTTCAACAAAATTTTTCCATGTTGTTATATTTTACATCAATTGAACATGTTTCAACTATATACGAGAGCGGTTCGGAAACTTCTTAGCCTAGCACAGAAAGAGAATAGTTAGGTTTTCAAAAACATATTTAGTTTTGGATATAATCTTCTGAAACTTCAATACACTTTATTTTATCTATACCTTGATTAAAATATTTTTCCTCAAGGCCTTCAAAGTAGTGGTTTACAACTGTAATTGCATCTTCATTTGAGGTAAAACGCTTGCCAGCTAGGATTTGTTGTTTTGATTTGGGCACAGGTAAAAATGACTGGGAGCTAAATCAGAAGAATAAGGTGGGTGGTCAAGCAACTCGTACTTAAATTCATTGGTTTTAGCCATTGTTAAAACACTATTGTGCGCTGGTGCGTTGTCTTGATGAAAAATTATTTTTTGTGTTCTACATTTAATTGAGCCCAAAATATTGCAATAGTACACTGAATTTATTGTCTAACCCTTTTGCAGACAGTCAGTCAATAAAATACCTTCAAAGTCCCAAAAAAAAAACACCGTTGCCATAACCTTACCAGCCGATTGAATTGTTTTTGCCTTCTTTGGAGCACTTCCTCCAGCTTCCGTTCATTGCTTGGATTGTTCTTTTGTCTCTGGAGTATAGTTTTGGATCCATGTCTCACCAACAGTTATGAAACGACGCTTAACATCCATTTTAGTTTTCTTAAAACGATCCAAAAAGGCTTGAGAAATTTTCATTCTTATGCGTTTTTGGTCGACTGTTAACAAATGTGGAACCCATCTTGTAGAAAGCTTTTTTATCTGTAGTTCTTCATGCAAAATTGAACCAACTCGATCATTTGAGATGCCCATGATATTGGCTATTTCACGCACTTTTATTCGTCGATCATTTAATACTATATCATGCATTTTGGCTACAATTTCTGTTGTTGTTGCCGTTTTGGACGTCCACTACGTGGTTTGTCCTCAATGCTTGTACGACCAGGTTTAAATTCGGCAACCCAATTTTTGTATATGAAGGAGCACTTTTACCTATCACATTCATCATATCTTGTGAATTTCCTGTGCCGATAAACCTTTTTTATTTAAATATTTAATGACACCACAAATTTCTAATTTTTCAATTGTAAAAAAATCGCGTATGCGTCTTTTTTGTACACCTGTTTCTATATAAAGGAGTTGGCAGATCGGATACAAATTTAGCATGTATTCACAGCACAGATGGAAGTTTGCAAAATACTTAACTTTTTTTTGTTTATACCGCACTTCTGTTCTAGGCTAAGAAGTTTCCGAACCGCCCTCGTATTTCTGTTTTAATATGTTGCCATTGAAAATGTTTTCTATAAGCGTGCAACATATATGTATCGCTAGAAACTTATTCCCCATAAACATGTTGATAGCAACCCATATACTGTAAACATCAAAGTTGCTAGTAACCTTGTTTATAAATATTTTGCTATGAAATTATTTTCTATAAACATGTTCTGTTGCTTCAATATTTTTCTACATAAACATGCAGCTGCGAAACTTCTTCATATAAACATGTTGCGACATAAGCTTCTAAATACTTATTCACTCTCCAGGTGCTCAACTTTAACAGCCTGGAGTTAATTTTGTATTTTTACTGATTTCTGCAAGCTCAAATTTCTTAAATTCATTACTAAATTAGAGAGAAATATTCGAAAAAAAAAATTTTTTTCAAGTATAGTGTTGAAACATGACACATTTTATCACAAATTTAATTTATACGCTACTACTGTAAATTTAATAGTATTTATTTATAATTTTAATATTCATATTTTAAGCTAAATCATTCTATATAATTTGATTATGAACATTGTTATTAGGAATGAAAATCAATTTATTTTTTCTTTATTTGATTTTTTGAATTAATCAAATGTTTATTAATTTCAGAAAACTAAAGAAAACATATAATCTTTCATAATAGTTAATTTGGACCACAAGTTACTACAGCCTCACAAAACTCCATCAAAAAAGTGTCTGTTGACTAGTGTTAGTTTTTTGCACAAATTTTAATACATATCTATACAACCCCACAAAGCTTTATACAAAATTTCAATAAAAAAATATACAACCAGCAAAAAAAATTCTGTATAAATATGTAGGGATATACTCGTACAACATGGAAAATTATTATAATTTATCCTTTAACATCGCACTGCGTATTTATGTACCACCAAATACACACGATCAAAAAAAAAATATTTCAAAAATAAAACTTTTATTAAATGTTGTTCTCTTTTTAGCAGTATGTACAATGAAACATTTTATTCCTACAATACATGGAGGAAAAAACGCAATATTTATTTATTTACAGCAAAAACACATACAGAGAAAAAGTAAATTAAACTTTAATAAAGTTTGTTTATTTGCATATGAAATATATATGTATGTATGTATAAATATGTAGAGAGAAATATCATTAACGAATAATACAATAGCAAATATTAAAATTAAGCCAAAGTTTGCAATACATTCATATGGAAATATGTTAGCAATTATGATAAATATTGATATTGTTAAAAAAGAAAAAATTGTATTAATAAAATAAAACACAATTTCAGTTTTGCAAATTTCAATTTAAATTTATTTTTGTTAAATATTTATACCCTACACCACCATAGTAGGGAGGGTATATTGGATATGTGTTGCTGTTTGTAACGCCCAGAAATAATGAATCAGCATCCACCTTAAAGTATACCGACTGACACAGAATCACTTTCTTAGTCGACTTAACGATGTCCGTCTGTCCCTCCGTCTGGCTGGCTGTCCATGTAAAGCTTGTGCGCAGAATACATTTCGCAATTTTTAAGATATTTTAATAAAATTTGGTACGTGATATTTTTTCGGCCCAAGGACGGATAGGATTAAAACTGGTGGAAATCGTTCAACCAGTTTCAATCAAATGTCCTCCCGAAATAGGGGTTTACCAATCATAAATGTTTGAATTATACAAGGAACCAAACAAATTTCATCACAAATGAGTAGTAAATAAAGCAAAATCACATGTAAAAATGTTGCGCTTTCCCACTTCCGAAAATCATTTTAAAGCGAATAACTCTCTCAAAAATGTGGGTATCCAAATAATATTGAACACAAATATATTTCATATGTACACAAACAATACGATACAATTTTATTATGATCGGTCCATAATTAGTCGTAGCTCCCATATAAGGCCTACTTCTGAAAATCACTTTAACGATCATAAATTCATTAAGAAAGTTGGTAATCCAATAAAATTCGACACAAAAAAGTTTCTTATATAAAGAAATGATGGCTCAAAGTACCAATATTTAAAAGAATAAAAAAACGATAATTAGCCGTAGCTTAATTGAAACTAATTAATTGAAATTAATTATTATATTCAATTATTGACACCGATTCCCACCACACGCAGAGAAAAAATCCAGTTGTGCATGTTTACCACAACTATTTCCACATTTTCATAATTTCTTTTTTTTGATATAATGGTCACTGTAATTATTTATATGATTTTTGCAACCATGATATTGTTAAATTACCATTCACATGATTATATATATGATTATAGCAATTATGTAATGTTAATGGTGATCAGTTTTAAGATTAAAGATTATTGAATAATTAGTATTATTAGTTGAACTGTTAATATTTAATTTTGATATTTCTTTTAGTTAGGCTTTGAGTTCATTAAATTTAATTTTTATTAAATTATTTTTACTGAAGAAGGAATTGTTTTACAACTTGAAAATTTTTTTTTTTTTTTTTATTTTTGATAATTTTTCTTGACTGGGAATCGAACCTGGGTTGTTGGTTGAATTTACATATGTTTCGAGAAACACCACTTTCTCTCATCAGAATTCTTTTTTGCGTTCTGACCCTTTGCACCACTACGGTGCCTGCTAGTCAACAGACAACATCAATCCTTTAACCAGTGACTGGTGGTTCGAAGTTTTCTTCAATTTCAATTCCTTCTTCAGTAAAAATAATTTAATGAAAATTAAATTTAATGAACTCAAAGCCTAACTAAAAGAAATATCAAAATTAAAGATTATAATTATGTTGTTATATTATGTTGTTCTCTATCGTAATCAAAAGCTATAAATTATGATAAATGGATTCATCATAAGCATGATTCCAACATATTTAGTACAATCATATATATGGTTGTAGTAATCATCTGAATCGTAACATAACCATATTATGGTTAACGGAATTATATAAATAATAGCATTGTTGAAAAACTTGTAAAAATGTTGACATTGCTGTGGTAAACATATACAACTATATCTTTTCTCTGTGTGCAGGGGCAGACCATAATTGGCAGTTTGCATTTTGCTTTTCGGCTTCTACTTCATTATAACTCCACATCATTTTTATTTTATTATCCCCAACAATATACATTTTTTAATATAATTTATAAGATTTCCATTACATCTGTTCTTTAGAAAAACTTAATCCAGCAAAAATTGTGCACAAAGCTCCACAATACTGGTTATTCGTTTCCTAAACAAACTGCATATATTAAACAAAAAAAAAACGAGTTTTTTTTAGTTTCTTTAAAGTATTACAAAAAGAAAATACTTTTGCAAACTACATTATAACAGCTGCTTAAGTTCCTGATATATATTTGCCTTGCAGCTGGTGGTTGCTTGGTTTTGCAGCAGTACGAAAAAAAACTGCAATTCAAAATTACATTTGAGATTTCACGATTCAATGAAGCACAAACTATCATTGACTTATGAAACCAGAAATTCATACTTAAGTTTTATTTTTTTATTTTTTTCTTTGTTTTTACTTAAATGACATGTATGTAGATAGTTTTCGATAAGGTTTGCTATTATTTACAACTAGAATTATGAGGTATCTTATTTTAGATAAATTTATTGTTTGTGGACATTTTATTTGTATTTTTTATAAATCTATATTTTAATAAAATTTTAATATTACAATAAATAGCAATATGAATGAATTGTTTTACACAAGTACATGAAGAAAATCAATTTTTGTCTACATATCAAAACTGTTTGCCTTGATATCCGTTTTTTATCTGTGCTTAAAATTTTTGCGTACAAATGTTGAAACTATTAAAATTATAAACAAAAATAAATGCTAAATGAATTCTAATTCAACGATTGTGAAAATTTTTGATTTTTCCCATATGTACGAGTATGTAAAAAAAGGTTTTGTTTGTTGTAGAAATACAAACAAAAGTCACTTGATATTTATATTTTCATATTATGGAAAATGTTGCCATTATTTGATTTTAACGGAACAGCCACCTTAATGAATAGTGTTGTTCATCACTATTCTAAAAGATTGCGCTTGCCCATATTTTTAAGTAGCTCTCTCAACCTCTACAGTACAACCGTGTAGGCTATTTAAACTCTCTTCCACTCTTTTTTGTCTGCATTCTTTATTTTTGTATTAAAAATTTATTTTACAAACACATATTGCTGCAACCTAAATAAAAGAATTGTCACAAATATTGCAATTGTATAGAAAAATTGCTGTTTTTTCTGTTACTGCTGCTCTAGCTGAAAAAAATACATTTAATATTGTTATAAATTTTATTTTGTTATGAATTTCGTAGACTACGTGCTTGATAAGCTGTCATGTTAAATTGTTCATAATATTAAACAATTTGTTTGCAACATAAAAATGCTGGTGGCAGCTTAACTTTTATTGCAAGAGGCAATATTTTTTAAATTTAATATAAAATTGTATTAAGTTTTATGAAATATTTTTAAAATCGAATCGCGTGAAGACATGTTTTGCAAATAAGAAATATAAAATAGTCATGTTTTTATATAAAAAAAATTAAATTTTGATATTATATATACATATATATAAACTAATGCTGTAATATGATTGGTTTTTATGAACATGTTGCAGGATTCGAGCAACAAGTTGCCATGATTGAAACACATTTGTTGCTATCAACATGTTGCTTTAATACTTTACTTATAAAAGTAAAAGCAACGCGCTTTTTATTTAAAGTTTTCAAAAAGTATTTATTTCAGTTTTAAAGGTACAAAATTAATTATTAAAATGATTTGACAATTGTATGTGTTTTTCATTCAGAGACGCGATCAATACTGTCCTCTGGGTTGCCAGCCTTTCATCTAGTCAGCGCTTTTACCAGTGGTGCTAACAAAAGTTTTCAACAAAACTTTATTTATATAAAAATAATGCGCAAACTTTTTCCTTTCCACACATTAAGACAATTTTTTTCCAATACGTCAACCTTTTTTTTATATAAGCATGTTCTTGCAACATTTTAAACATGGGTTTTTTAAATTTTTTTCAACATTTAACATGTGAGCGCAACATTTCCACTGTAAACATGATGCCGCAACATTTTTCAATTAAACATTTGCTGTAATCCTTTTTTCTAAACAGCTGAATTGTTTCAAAAATATACTGCTACTCGTACAAACATTTTTTCTTCAAACATGTTGCTGCAACCTATAATCTCTAACACATATAATCTATAAACATGTTGCTGTAAAATTTTTTAACCTCACTTTGACACCGACTACTATATTATATTGGAAAGGATTCAAGAAAAAGTATTTTTCAAGGTGAGTCAGCCAGTATGACAAATGTTACTAAAAATTAAATTTTAATTGAAAGGCAAAATTTCAAATATTTTATTTTTAACTTTCTTTATATAGCAGTTGATTATAACAAGTGGGTCTGCCGCTTTAACAATGCTAACAATGCATTATGACACTCTTTAACCGTTTTCAGATAAAATACGACGATGAAAGAATCTTTTGCTTTTTCTTTTTATATAAATAATAATCTTTGTCTCTGTATACAGTTTCCATTTAATCTCTTATAAGAGTTACTACAATTTCACATTTTCTCATTTCAAATTAACCATATCGTCAAATCATGTTACGTAATTTTCTCAATCAAATTAACTATTTTTCGCTTTTTTTTTTTTTGAAAACTGCATCATCACCATTAAAATAGTATTTCAAGGAATTGAAATTGTTAGTCGCTTGATCTAATGTTGCTGCTGATGCTGCAGCATTGCGTGTACAATGTCACATGTAAAACGTTGCCAATTTGTAAAAGTATTATTGAATCGTGCAATTGCATAAGGAAATTGTGTGCAAAATCCAGCAGTTTTTCAGTAATTTGAAACATTTGATCATGGATGCATGAATGTTGCACACGCACACAAAAATTACTAAAGTAACCAAATACCTATGACAAGGGGCATGTCGCATTGGGTTTATGATTCTGATACAAACGACATGTTTGGCGGTACAGGGGTAAATAATCAAAGAAAGAGTTAGTTTCAATAGCAGTTTTTCTTACCTTCTAAAATACACACACCAAATACACACTCACTTGAATTTAAAAAATCCAACTCAGTAAACATACAATACAAATACATTCATAGATATATTTACACACACATAGTCTTATACATGTCTTCCATTTCGCTAAACTATTTCCGTCAAAATGCATCAAACAGGCTGCAAATACCATAAACGAGACGAAGACATGAAGGAAAATTATTGTACGAGTTTGAGTTTGCCTCATGACTTGTTTTATAGATGTGAAAATTTTGATATCTGTATTTGAGAAAACCAAAACCGTGATTGTTTAGCGATGTCATGTAGAAAATTTCGGTATAAAAAAAGAGAATGTATTTGCTTATGGTAGTAATCGTTAAACAGCGATATAAAACAGTGGTATAATAAAAAGGAAACTTATGGCATATTTATCGGAATATTGTACAGCAACTTTGTTTTATAAAACTTCTGTACTTCTTAATCAAAAAAAAAACATTTCCTAATTATATCAACTTTGGGTTAAATGAAAACAATTAAAATTTGACACAGTTACAAAGGCTGTTTTTTAGATGTATAGAACTTTGAAATGAAAAAAAAACAAAGGTGATTTTTTAAATTGACAAGAAATTGATTTTATTCGAAAGACAATCTTCTGGCATATGACCGCCACGGAGGCTCGAACGTAGTTTAATCTGGTGGTCCAATTTTCGATGACTTCTTCTAGCATTTGTGGCCGTATATCGGCAATAACGCGGCGAATGTTGACAGCCAAATGGTCTATCGTTTCGGTCTTATCTTCTAGACTAGCGACTACACATATCTCCACAGAAAATAGTCCAGCGGCGTTAAATCAAACGATTTTAGAGGCAAATTCACGGGAACGAAATGTGAAAGTATGCGGTTACCAACGTTTCCTTTAATAAATCAATTGTGGCAAGAGCTGTGTGACATGTTGCGCTGTCTTTACAATTTTTTTGATATTATGGTCACTATAATTATTTATATGATTGCGGCAACCATAATATGGTTAAGTTATGATGGACATAATTTTAGCAATAATGCATTGATTATAGTGATTATGTAATGTTTGTGGTGAACAGTTTTATGAGGAAAGATGTTCTCAATCATAATCAAAGAGCAACATATTATGAATCGTAACTTAACTATGTATATTATGATTACCACAATCATATGAATAGTTAGAGTGACCATAACATTGTTAAAAAATTAGTAAATATGTTAACATTGTTGTCGTAAACATGTACAACTATATATTTTCTTGAAAAATACTTGTGATTTCCACTGTGCAAGGTTTACTCAAATAAACTTTGCATTTATATGAATTTTAGTTGTTGTTTGTTATGAATTCTTCTGATGCTCTGCTCATGATGATTGAGTCAACAGAATTATTGTTGCTGTTAGTTGGTTCTGTTGTTATTGCTGTGAATAATAATAATATTGATGATGATGATGACTATGTTAATAATGACGTTGATGTATGTATGCAAACAACGTTTTCGCTGTTTTTAAAGGGATATTTACAAAAATGTGATATTTGTAACTTTATTTGAAAGAATATCTGTGGCAAACACATTTGCAAATAAACGAGGTAAGTTTAATAAGGTTTTTAAAAAGTACAATATTTAATATTTACAATAAAAAGCAACAAAAAATAACTACTATTCATTCACAATACTGACTATTCATGAGCTTTAAATATGTAAGTATTGACGAGTACATCTATCAAATAAAAATCATTATTATACGATTCAGTAAACAACTAAGAAAACTTTCTGGAACTTGTTTTGTTTTCTGTTTTAATCAGAAATGTAATACAACTGAACTTGAAACAGAACAGAGCAGAACTCTTAATTTTGCGTTTTGCATCTGCACTTAATACATTCGTTGCTGTTTACACTTGTATGCAGTTCTTAAAAAAGTAACTTCCTTATCAACCCTCGCACATATGAATTTATAACTACACATTTCTATTTGCTGCTGTTTAATACATACTATCAGCATTACATCAGCATACATACTATCAGCATAATAAAACATACATATAATCATGTGCTAAGTTTCAATACACTCTTGTATAGATGCATAGATAACTATGAATGTGAATGTTTGCTTTAAGCAATCATGCAAAAACATACCGACTTTTATTACGTTTTATTCCATTACGGAACGATAAATACACACACAAATACAACACTCAATACACCAAACATATTAAAATACGCGGATATGAATAAATTTTTAATACTGTTGCTAAAAATATGGGTTGTATGTATTTGACGTTCCTGTTGTACATTATTGTTTTTGTTGTTGTACCTGTCATTACTATTTCCAACAGAAAATCGAAAAAGTGGATCAATTGCCTTATTTGTTTAAATCTAACTACATACATACGAGGTCTGATTAAAAAAATAACCGCTATTTTCAAATTTCGTGAGTTACGTATGTTCGATTTTCGCATTTTTTTCTGTTATATTGATACACATGTCTGTCATATCAGCCATTTTGGATTGTCAGTTTGTTTTTGACAGATAAAAAGAGTACTCGTGTTTTGGAGTGCTCCTCGATTTTTTACTATTCGAAAATATGGATCAAAGAAACTGTATTAATTTTTGTGTAAAAAATTAAATTAAATGCGAAAGGACATTTGAAATGTTGACTGTGGCGTTTGGTGAGTATACTATGAGCAGAACACAAGTTCAATTGTGGTATAACCGATTTAACGAAGGCCGAGAAGATGGCAATGACGATGCTCGTCCTGGTCGCCCGAGCACGTCAACTACCGATGAAAACATTGAAGCAGTGAAGAAAATGATTTTGGATAACCGTCGAATCACTATCAGAGAGGTTGCTGATGATGTTGGCATATCGTTCGGTTCATGCCAAGCATGAAACGTGCGGCAACGAAGATTGTTCTAAAATTGCTAAATTTTGAGCAAAAACAACGTTGCATGGACATCGCTCAGGAGCTGTTAAACATCGTCAACGACGACCTAGATTTCCTCAAAAAGGACATAACTGGTGACGAATCATGGGTGTATGGCTATGACATTGAAATGAATGCCCAATCATCCCAATTGAAACGTCCAGAAGAGCCAAGACCGAAAAAAGCACGTCAAGTTCGGTCAAAAATTAAGATTTTGCTGACTGTTTTCTTCCACTGCAATGGCGTGGTGCATCATGAATTCTTGCCACAAGATCGTACGGTCAATAAGGAATACTACCTTGAAATTATGCGCCGCTTGCGCGAAGTAATTTGTCAGAAACGCAAAGAATTGTGGAAAAACGCAATCAGGAATTTTGCACCATGATAACGCACCTGCTCACACATCGATGCTTGTGCGTAAGTTTTGGCCAAAAACAAAACCGTGATCATGCCTCAACCACCGTATTCACTGGGGTTGGCCCCCGCTTAGTTTTTCCTCTTCCCAAAACTAAAGACACCGATGAAAGGAAAGCGTTTTGCTACGATTGAGGAGATAAAATAAAAATCAAAACAGGAACTGTTAGCGATACCAAAAAGCGCGTTTCAGAAGTGTTTCGAGGATTGGAAAAAACGCTGTCATAAGTATATTATATCTGAGGGGGATTACTTTGAAGGGGGCAAGATAGTTATTAATGAATAAATAAATACTTTTTGAAAAAATTTAAAATAACGGTTATTTTTTGATCAGACCTCGTACATATTAAAATATACAAATAGATAAATGCCTTAGAAAGCTGAAAAAATGTAAATATTCAGGGTAAAAATATATAAATTTATTTTAACGATATTTGCTTGGTTAAATAAAATACAATTTTACAAATAAATTTTATATTAAGGCTAGTTACCATGAGATTCTGGGTATAATAAAAAGTCTATTGCCAAATCCTTACATTAATTTTACTTTGGCGTTTTTTAAATTGACATGAAATTTACTGCATTCGAAAGATAAACTTCTGATATTATAATTTCATTACGACTTCTGGCATATGACAGCCACGGCTGGCTCGGATGTAGTCTAGTCTGGCGAAACAATTATCTAGTCGGTCTCTATCTTTGACATGGTTCTAAAGAAAATAATTTATTGATGTTAAATTCTGTAAGGAACTACGACAGGTTTGAAGCTGGGGTATTGCTCTATGGTATTGGTATTGTGGTATTATGCTAAGATGCTGAATGGCTGTGTGTTGTAATTCTTGCTGATATTGTTTAGTTACTTGCCTTCTTCCTTCTACGTCTTCCTTCATTTCTCTCTGTTGATATCTTATGTTAACTCCCCTCTGCTGATACACTCTATTCACACTCTCTACTGATACACACTGCTTTTTGTTGACACTCTCTGCTGAAAACAATCTCTGCTTTAGGTACGCTCTGATGTTAACATTCTCAGCCAGTGTTGAACCCACCACCTGTTCCTGACTTAACGGCTTGTTCGATCTCTTGTACCCCATCGCCCTCCGACTAATCTGTTATAAAGTAGACTTCTTTATTTTTCTTATTCATTACAAAAGAGCGCATATTTGTGTGAGCTAAAATTCCCAGAATTTTGATTGCTCACAAATGATAGGATCGGGAATGTAAATTAACAATAAAATTTCGTAAAATTATGCCATCGGAAAATTTGGTTTGAGTAGAATTCATTATTTCGGTGATTGTGTGCAATGTGACACGGTTTTGTTGAAACCACATACTAATGATATTAATATCGTCCACAATAGGCCATAATTTAGTTCTAAACATCTCCTGATAGCACGATCCATTTACTGTAACCGCATTTCCAGTCATTTTACCAATTGTTAAAGCTTCGACTACTAATATTACAACAATGAGACTTATTTCAATATGCTCCTGTTGGAAAACAAAGATATTGTTTAAAGACCCTTTATTTGAAACATTAAAACATTTGTACAATTTGTTTAACCTTCAAAAATTAGTCAGTACTAGTGATGGCACGATTAATCGAAAAACTAGTAATAATCGAGTATTTTTCTTTAATTAACGATTTAATTGTATCGTGAATTCTCTTTCGATTAATTGAGTTAATCGATTATTCCAAAAAATAATCAATATACAACCAGGAACAAAAAGAAATAGAAAAAGAGAAGAGAAACAAACGCATGGTTGAGTGTTTTTCGTGATTGCCAGATGAATTTCGGAAAAAATCATGAAAATTGAATGTTTATCTCCATTGGCAAGTAAATTAAAAACAAACATTCTGAACTAGTTTCAACCTCGCTTTGTGAAAATGGAACATTCATTTCTACTGGCAGCATAAACATTGCTAGACCCAAGATTTAAAAAAAAAAATCATTTTGAAGATCCCTGTCATGAGACATCTAAGAAATGAAATGGCAGAAATTGCTCATTTAGATGACAGCATTGGGAACATCTTCTGTTGGTGAAGTGGAATTTGATGTATGGGCTCACCATAAATCTTTAGCCCAAAAACGAAGAAGAAAGAACAATGACTCAACACTTTCTCAAGATGAACTATGCTTCTTTCTCAATGCTCCAGTACTAGAATTAAAGCGCAACGTAATAGACGCTTGGGAAGAAATGAAATCGGTCTACCCTAAGCTGTACTCTCTTGCACAAAAATATTGCTTTTTGATTGGTACATCTGTACCATCAGAGCGGCTTTTTTCCAAATCAGGTACAATAGTAACGCAAAAACGGAACAGATTAACCACGAAACGGTTATCAGAGCTTCTATTTATTAATTCTGTGCTAAATAAATGATTTTTTTAATAACTAATAATAATTTTTTTTATATATGATAATTTTCAATTTTACGATTAATCGATTAAATCTTTTCAATTATTTGCAATCGATTATTTTTTCTTTTCGATTAATCATATAATCCATTAATCGATTATTTTTGTTTTGCTATCACTATTCAGTACCTATCCACATCTTACGTATACGTAATATTTAATTACATACATAACTAACATTCAATATTACTAATACGCCCAAGTACTTTAATATTGTAATTATTGTTTTAGTTCAGCATTAAATCATTATTACATTAAACAACACAAAGACATACTAAATACAACTGAATTTACTTTAAATGCTCTTAACTGCCCCAAAACGGGCACTTAAAATCATAAATCGTTTTATTCGTGATAGTACTGATGCTGACACAATGACCCCACCAAATTAGTTCTCATAATAACTGAGAACGACCACTTAGTGGAGGTATTTCAATTAACTAAAATTGCGTGCTTGTTATGTTATTATATTACAATTATAAACACTAAATACGCATTATAAAATGAGACTACAATGGAAACATTTTAATTTATTGCATACATAAATATTTTTATACCCAGCACCAAAAAGATGGACGGTATATTATGGTTGTCATTCTGTTTGTAACACATCGAAGCACAAAAAGTATATATATGCTGGGTCCTTATAAGACTCTAAGACGATCTCGCCATGCCCGTCCGTTTAAAGGCTCGATATAACTCCGAGAAAAACCTAGAACAAATTTTTAACAAACATTGTTTAATCCACCGAAATATTTTGTATTGAAAATGTGAAAAATTAGTCTAGTATGATCTGAGTTATAGATCAAAGTTTCAGACTACCTCGATATTTTTCAGATATTTTTGCAGAAGGACAAGTTCTGTTGAAACTAGTAAACTTACAAATGTTTTCCCGAAATATGGCTTTATGGTACAAAATTGCCTATAGAAAATCCGTATCGATACAAAATTCTACAACAATGAGTCTTATGAAATTTTTTTTTTTTTTACTATTTTATTTATTTATTGAATCTTCAGATGTAGAAATGACAATAAGTTTTCGAATCTTAATACTAAAAGAAAATAATAAGTCCAGCCAGTGCTAGACAAAATATTAGGATACTACAAAATGCAAAATGAAATCTTAAAACGAAATTTTGTTTGTATCGGTCCATATTTTGAATTAGTCCCCTATAAAGTCCACTTCTGAATATCATTAAATGAGCAGAAATCTTTTTTGAAAATGACTATAATGTTGTAACACAACACAAATTATGCATAAATACTTATAAATCGTCGTACTAAATTTTATGACAACCGGTGCATATTTGACCAGAGCCATCATATAAAAATCACTTCTGAAAACTCAGACTTCTTTTACAGTCTTCAATTCTGACTCGTCAAGGCAAGTATTTTTGGATGAGAAGGGAAACTAGAATAAAAGGGGTAAATTTTCTTATTTCCTTTTGCTTTTTTCTTTCATGTATATGTTGATTTACATTAAAAAATACGAAAATGGAATTGACATGTGTGAATGAAATGGCAATTTCAAAAGAAAATTGCTGAAAAACTGGTCAGCTAAAACTGAAGAGTGTGAAACAAGACTAAGGGCCATTATTACAACTTGCCTCTAATGTTCTTAATAGTAAAAGATAACTTTAATTAAAGTGAGGATTAAAGCGACCTTTAAAATTTTTCGTTATTACAACTTCCTTGTAAAATAAAATAATTTGTTTTCTTAAATATGGCAATACCAGTGAAAAACCGATTACTTTTGACAAATTACTGACAAGAAACAGTAAATTGTTTGTGTTTGTGAAAATATTTATTTGTGAAAAAAATATAAATCAAACGTCTGCTTTCCATTTTTGTTTATCAAACTATTTATTGGCAAAACAAAATTAAAATTAATTTATTTTTCATGAAGTTGACATTTTTCCAGAACATATGGCAACTTCAAATACATAAACCTCACTATAAAATTTAAAGGCAAGATGTTCTTCCCTTTAGCTTATCGGTCGGTTTTATATTAAAGTAAACTTATAATAACCAAATACTTCTTATCTGTCCGATAACATAACTATTGCCAAGTTGTAATAATGGGCCTTAAACTTATATAAGCATAAATCTCTAATAAACCTCACTATTTAGTTGAAATGCAACACAAATAATTCACATACTTCTACTTATACTTATAAATCGTTGTACATAATTTCATGCTGAACTAGTTCCGAAAAAATTATTTACCTAGATAAACGTCCATATGGAACCAACAGTTTACACAGATCACATAAAAGTATGTAGAAATTATACTATTGGCTTTTGTGAAAATTAGACCATAATTGACCATTGACTCCCATACAATGTTTATTTCCGATAACAACCACAGCGTATACAGAGGAGACAATTTTGATGTTTCGAAAAGATTTTTTATTGTTTGTCAACCAATTCTGGTAAATACTGTTATTAAAAGGAATTTTAAACAAAATAAACTTTAAATAAATATAAATTACGGTACAATATTTTATGACGAGGTCCCCATAATAGTTGATAGCACTTACGAGTATGTAAGAGATACGCTGCTATCACACTACTGGTATTTGATGATGGGTATTTGAGATTCGGCATAGCCAAATATAAAATCTTATTTGTTTTATAAAAGTTTAGTGGCTTTAATTAAAAGCGTTACATAAGAGCATTGAAATTTGTTAAACAGAAAATAATATAAATATCAGAATATTATAGCATTGAATATTATAATATTGTATTTGCAATAAATATATAAATACATTTAAATACATTTTAATGATAAACTAATAATAGCCACGCACTTAGCTAAAGAGACACAATGTTTTTATTGTGATTGTTAGAAAATAAATATTTACGTGCTGATACTGATATTTGGCAAAAATCAAAAGCATGTTGATATTATTTCAAGTGTAGTAAACCTACTCACACATACAGTGAACGTTAGAGGTAAATCAATTTAAATTATAGGTTTTACCAATGAAAGCAAAATCTTAGTTCAATATTGATTGAACTATATGTTAAGCTTAAAAGAAAATTCTACAATTTTTGCCTATTTTCAACATAAGCACTTATGTTTGCAGCTCTGTTTTGTTTTCCACTGTACCGCAGCCATTTATTTTAATATATGTATGGTTGTCATTTATTTATGCATGTAATGGTATTTTTATTATAATGGCTTCATTTTCGTTTTTTTTTTTTTTTTTTTTATGAAGCGTGTCTGTGAATGTTAGTGAGAAATGGCAGGGATTTCTGTTACTTTTGTATTGTAATTTATGCTAGCAAAAATTAACAACATTAACAACACTTAAAGTGTTGTTAAACAATTTGTTTAGCACGCATGTTTTATGGGTTTATGATTAAATTAAGTTGGAAATATTACACGCATTTATATCGTTTACTGAAAATTGTAAAGGCAACGTTTTTTTTGCTTTGTAATTTTTGTTATTACTGTAATAAAGCTGAGAATTGTTGAGATTGTTGTAATCATAACCGTGTCAGTTGTTTTCATGAAGCATTTATTGATAGTTTTATTATCATATCTTTAGCGAAATATTATTTCAATTGTCATATATAGCATTCAATTGATTTAATTCAAACTTTTAAAAGACATGTCTTTATTATTACAAAACAAGAATTATATTAAAATAAACCTGCCAATTCAATAAGCAAAAGCAAAACACTAGTGTAAGTACTAGGATATAAAAATTATGCGTTTGTTTGTTTACAGCGAATAATTCGATTACAGAATTTAAAATAATAAAATTGTTTGATAGAAATATTCTTTGTTATTAAGTTAAATATTAAGTTATTCTTTAGTCAATGACTATTTTTATTTTTAATTAACTTTATGTTGCTAAAAAGCCTCTAAACTTCAGCATTGCTGAAAGGTAATATCAAATATGAGAAAACTAAATTCACTAAATCATTAAACGGATTTTCTTGCAGAGCGTCTTTAAAGCACCGAACCTCAATTCAAAACTCAACAGTGGATTTTACGTTTGTCTAACTATAATTGAGGAGTTTTCGTCACTGCATTTTAATACTCGTTATTTCATCGGCCGTATATTTAATTTTGTCATTGCCGATAATGGGAAAAAATATCGGGTTTCACAATTTTTAAAGAATTATCCACAGATAAAAATTCAATTCTTTGTAAAGTATCTATATTTATAAGTAACCGCTGACGCAATTGTTCTATTCCCACCATTAATTGTGCAATATAACATAGAATAACTATTCTGCCTTGAAGCTGATTTCGAAAACCAATTATAACTCTCGCAAACTAGATATTCAACTTCACTTGGCAAACATTTTGATGCGCTGAATGCAGCCAATTGTATGGAGTGGCACACACATGGCACTCAAATAATACTTGGGATTTTTGTCTTAATAAAGAAATAATACCTTTATTAATACCCACCATTGCATTTGCATTGTCAGTTCCAAGGCCTTTATAATTTTTTATATTTAATTTATATTCGTCAAGTGTAAATAATATTGCATCGGCAATGGCTTTTGCAGTGGAATCCTCTAACTAACTATTACTATTACTTGTACTTGTAATGCGACTGCAACTTTCGGTATAAAATCTGACTAAAATACCAGGCTGCTTTTTAACAGATATATCCGTCGATTCATCTAGTAGTTTTATATACTAATGAGTCAAACTTGGGAATTTGAGGGCAATAAAAGTACGTATTGTAATTTGTTTAGCCTTAAAAAGACTAAAATTAAAATTGAAAAAAGGCTAAAAAAAAAAGACTAGAGGCTAAAAAGAAAAAATTTGAGGCTAAGTGACAAAAAAAGGCTAGATCTAGCCTCAAAAAGGCTAAAATGGCAACACTGCTCACAAGTAAAAATGCTAATGTCAAATGATGTTCAATAAGCGGAGAAATCAAACTGTCTATTTTACTTAATAGTACAGATAACAAAAATCAATATTATTAGAATATATATATATAAGTGAAATAATTTGGCAATATACTAAAACAGCATAAGGTCACACTCGCATTTACAAAATACTTCCAAATCAAAAACAATAATAATTTAATGAACTTAAATTAGAACAAGAACTATAACAGAATACCTAAAAAAAATACATAAAATAACTTACAACGACTAAAGACAACTTCAGAAGTTTTGTACAAGGTGGCGCAAAAGTAATCCTCCTATCAGAAAATGCTATAAATTTTGCGATTGGTCCCTAATGTCAGTTCTGTTTTGACATTTGTGTAGTAAACACATGCGAAATACACGTTAATAAACAATGTTACGCTACACTGCTCCAGAACGCGGAATATTGCTGACAGAACTGACATTAGGGGCCTTTTGCTCCACCTTGTATATACAGTTAGGAAATTAAGTTTTTAACTTAACCAAAATTTCATATTTTCGTTAATTAAAGAGTTCCAGAAAAAAAATTAAATCAAAAAATTCAATTCCATTTTAAATACTACTTGAATAATATACAAATAAAACTCGTTTCCTACAATCAATGCCTTTATTTAAATGTGCTTTTGCAAATTCGAGCCGAAATCTTCAATTATTTTCAAATATCAAGGGTTTTCTGCCAGAATTCGGTTTGCATACCCTTGATCCCATAATGCTGTTTGAATAGTTTTAGGATGAATTTTTATACGTAGAATTTTTGATTCTTTATGGAGCTGAAATTCTAAGATTTTTTTGCCACGCCCTCTTATAATAAGACTGACATCTCGCCTGGAAAGTTTCTTTGGCGGTCCTGAGCTTGGCTTACTTTCTTTAAGTTTTTTATAATGCTCTGAACCTTAGCAAAAGGTTTGTTAACAAGTTTACTGATTACGCGGTAAGATTTTCCTTTTTTTGTATACTTGAGTAGCAAGATTTTTTACATCGACACTAACTACTTTACTCGTGCTCATCTTGTTAATTTTTAACAACTTATCTGACTGATAAACTGCTAAAAGGTAATTCAGCAAACACTTAATCTAACTGAATTGCAAAAAACTAACGTTATTTGAACTAGAAATATTTTTAAATCATAAATAAAGCAGAAGAGAATGTAGTGTATGAACACTTTTTCTCGCTTTATTTCAGTTTTTTTTTCAGATTTAACGTTATTTTTAAAGCAAATAAAATTTTTTTGCTTTGGAAGAGTAATTAAAATGGAATTGAATTTTTTGGTTTGAAAATTTTTTCTAGTAATCTTTGGTATATGAAATTTTGGTTATGTACGAAAACTTAAGTCCCCAACTGTACATATTTGCGTAGAAAAATATATTCTTATATGATTGTATACATGTTTAAACATGTTTAGTGCAGCAAATCAAATTATCAATATTATAGAAGTTTGAAAAGAAAATAAAAAATAAGTGATATGAAAACAAGGTTTCTATATTTCATCACATTTACATGCATACATCTGCATGTAAGTAGAATACGTGTAAAATTATATACATACAACGTTACATACATACATTTTTATTGGCATAACAAGGGTATTGCATACACTTTGATAATTTTTTTTTATATTTTTTTCTCTTTAAAATATATATTTTTTCTTTATTTAACTTGTTTTCTTCACCTTCTGTTACCTTCATACTTTAACTTACATTATCGTTTACTTGTACATATATTTTATTATTCTTGTTTTTTTATTTCTTTATTTTTTTATTCGTTCTCCACCCTCCAACAAGGTTTACCTGGTTTACTCCATGCAAAAATATCATAAATTTTAATATTTTGTTGAAAAATATATTCCAGTTGCGCAAAAACAAAAGGAGAATTTATTAAATTTCCTTGCAAAATGCAGGGTTAATAAAACAAAGCCTTTAAAGGGTAGAGTTAAAGTTGAAAATGGCAAACGTACAAACAAATTTAAAAATATTATTTATAGTGTTGCGAGTTAATTGTTATTAATTAATATGTAATGATTAAACGTTCATTTGCAGAGAAAGTATAAAGAATTTCAATGAAATATATTCAACTGTATACAAGGGCATGCGTACGCTGCGTATGAGTATGATTAAATATTAATCATACGCCGTGTAATATTTTGACTTTATGGTAAATTGTGAAAATGAAAGCAATAAATCATATTTGGTTTAATTTTTAAATTTACACGGTTGTAAATATTGGAGATAAAAACGTTACTTCTAAGTTAATCTTTTAAATTGGCTGTATGACATAAAAATGTACAATATAAATATATATTTAAAGTATGGGCCATTATTAGCCATAACTTTTCCCAACTTTCTGGCGAGATGTGAATACCTCAGCAAAAGAACAGCTCAGCTTTCGAGGGCAAGAACGAATCAAGCCAATTTTGGACACCTTATTCTGAACAAAAGCAATTACCAGAGAGAGCGTTCTGTATCGATCGATACAAATACTTGTCGGACTGGACAAAATCTGGACTATAAGGCGGTTGAGGCAAAACATTCCCAACCACTTTTTTCTAAATAGATTTCAACATGTGGCCGACTTTAGTCATGATGAAATGTTACTTCAAACGAATCAGTTGCATTAGGTACAGCTTCTCTGTGATTTTCTGGCTATGTTTAGCAGCTCATAATAGGTAGGACCCTTTTTGGCGGGCTTTAGTATTAATTCGGCTGATTGGCCGGGCTTCATAAACGATCTCTTACTCTGTGAGTTATCGACATGGATTTTTTTTCAACGCAAGTAATAATTTGGTGAAAAAATTATTTCTTTTAATAGCGATTAAGCAGCATTTCAGACTTGCGCGTTTTGAAATTGCTGCTAGACTGTGACTTTGCAAGCTATTGTTGAGTTTAATAAGAAAGTTTTTTGGTTGGCCACGGCTCTATTTGTCTTCCATGTCAAAATCGCCACTTCTGAACCGCCAAACCTCTCTCAAAGCTTCGGTGAGCAATTGAATGCTGGGTTTGAACTTTTCCAAATTATAGGAGTGAACCAAAACTTCATTCATAACAAGATTTTTGTAACTGTTGTATTATTAAAATTACTTTGTTTTTGTTAATTTGTAATTTATATAATCATATTGCCTTTGAAATTTATTTTTATTTTGTCAAATGTGAAAATAAAAATAATTGATTCATTCTATAATAAAAATACGAACCAAATAAAATAACCAAATTAGACTTTTTCGAAAGAAAAAAAATTTTCTAGTGCAATATTTAAAGTGAGAATAAATGATATTTAGCTATTTAAATATTTACCCTTCAAAAAAAGACGAAAGCCGCGCTCAAAAGCTACGCCAACTGTTATGAAAGTTATAAAAGGCAGACTCATGCCAAGAACATGAATTTTTCGTCTTGGGCAAGAAGAGTAAATTTCAATGTATAGTTACACTCAAAAGATCTGAGTTCCTATTCTTAGGCCGCGTTTTTACTATGTTTTCACTATGTCATATTTGTTGTCAAATTGTAAACAAAAATTTGACAACAAAAATGACATAGTGAAAACCAAGCATTACAGAGTATAATTTACACAAGGATATTGAAGCACGATGCGACATTGTTGTAGGAATATATAGAACAACATCCTGGATAATTGCAAATTTCAAAAGTTTTTTTAATATTTTTCAAGTTTTTTTAATATTTTATTGTGTTAACTGAAGCCTAATAGCCTTGCACAGCGATGACAATTTGTTGTGGATGATGCGCTTTCCATCAACATAGCAATGAAACCCAGTTGCACAATGACAGCTTTATTAGTCGTAAAGATATCTGGATTTGAGTTACGAAAAATAACGTGTTATTGTATTGATTGATTTTTTGTTAAGTTGTCCCGTTAATGACAATTACTAATGCTTGATATCTTGACATAATAACAATGTATTTTCAGACTAAATATGTATTATGGTATTGATATGAACAACATGTAATGTCAACAAGTTAAATGTCATATACTGCGAAACAATTCTATTATTGCCTGGAAAAATCAATGAGAATATTAAGGCTATTAGAACCTTTACTTTCTTTTTATGGATCAAACTCAACCTCTTCTACTCGTTAATTGAGGCATGAAATTCAAGTCTGCGTCAGCAAAATTCAGTCACATTAATGCAAAGTGGTACAATTTTTACAAAACAGAGCAAATTTTCCCAATCTCACAAGTGTTCTTAATGATTCAATAATATATAACAATACAAATACTCGTATGTAAATAAAAAATTATGTTTTAAATTGCATTCATAAATCTGGCGTAAATTTTGATACATTTTTTTATATCACGAAACATGTTGTTAAAATGATATAACTATGCTAATTTTCAAATATTAATTTTTACGTTCATTTGACACTTAATTAAGCATTTCAAGCGATAAACCAATATAGTTGCGGTCATTCATGAGCAAAAGCCAACAGCTTTGCCCATATGTAGTCGTCGCAAGACAATTACAACATAAAAATATTTATCTCTTTTACAGTTGGGGCTTAATGACAACAAGAAGTCGTGTACGTTGCAATTACTTGAACATAAATAATACGAAAGCTGACTTTAGTTAGCGATTAATAAAATAAAACTGCGACAAGTAAGAGTGTGCAAGTGAATATAATTAAATTTTAATTGGATCATACTTACGGTATATTTAATAGAAAGACGGTAAATGGGTAATGGCCAGAAATACTAAGAATACAAATATAATTAAACATTCATACATATTTAAGTATGTTAATTTCAATATTTATGTCTGGGAAACAATTAGAAACTAACATACATGCTTGTCAGAAAATTCATATTAATAATAGTTAAAATTTAAAAACAGTGAAAAAAAGCAACAAGAGTATTAACTGCAGTATTAAAAATTATAAAGTAAAAAAATATGTTAAAAAAGGTCAATTATTGAAGCAAAAAAAAAAATCCTTAAATTTTTTTATGGCCCTATAGAAACGATCATTAATTTTGTTTAACCCACTGTACTTTACCCCTCATACGTTCCTCAAATAATTTACAGTAGAGTCCTTCGCGTGAAAATTCATCCTGTTTAAGATTTTGTAATGAAAATAGTACTTTTCTTTGTATTTAAACAATTTTTTTTATATATTTATTTTAATTGGCATTATTCAGTAAAAACGTATTCCATTAAATTCAATAGGATTACTTTGTAAAGTAATAAAAATAACAAATAAAGTACAAACAAATATTTGATCTCGTTACAACTGCTACATACAAAATTTGAAATTTTATGTTGCCCGCAAATAAACTTTTGACAATTTGGACACAACAAATAAGTCTTTCTATCGTTCTTCGAACAAAGTTCACATCTGGTACTTGAATTTAGTTTTCTTTTTTTCGCTTTCGATGATGTAGAAGGCTCATTGCTTGATTGTCTCCGTTGAATTTCTGCTTTAACTAATTCCGTTCCTAGTTCATGAAGAAATTATTGAATTAAAGAAATTATAATGGCCGAAGGAACGTGTTACGTATTCTAGTAAATTCACTTTATTATAAAAAATTATAAGTAGTTATAAAATATACAACTAATGTTTTAGAAAAGAAACTACAGGGTGTGTATGTTAATAAAAATAACCATAATATATAGACTAAAACAGAAGTGAATGTTACAATTTCAATATAACATTCTTATTGAGATGAAATTCAACTAAAACAAACCTAAAAAAAATGGAAATTACGGTACAATATTTTATGAAATGGTGAAATTTTTTTATCTTGCACACCTGAAGTATTTTGCCGGCATCTGTAGAGCTAAGCATCTGACGAGGTTTTAACATTACTTTATCAAAGCAATAAAATGCTCACACATATTTCGTCAGTGTATCTCAGCGTTCATTCATGACCTTGTGGTACTGCAATGACATTGACCGTTCAAGAGTTTATCACATTTTAATCATTGCATTCCTTTGTTGATAATGTCCTCAATTCAAATAACTAAATAGTGCACACCATCACACCATCTTTTATGTCCACTGTAAGTAAACGTCCAGTATGTTTACTGCCAATACAAAGTTCCAATTCATTCCTTTTTTGATACAGATGTAACCGGAACTACACAGCCTTACTTGTTAATAAAATAGTTTTTTAAAAGACTTTTGCTGAAAATATATGTAACAAGCTCATTTACAATTTATAATTTACTGATCATATTCTTTAGAGGAATTACTTACCCAGTAAAAAATGTGCTCCACAAGGAGCAGGTTTTATGTATGAATTCATACCTCAAATCACTTCAACCCTGCTGATGGGATGTATGATTTTTGTATGAGGTGTTCCCGGTTTGGAGGGCCAACTTCTGCTGACAATAGGCGCTTCTTTTAACCTAATCAAACATGCAAATAAAGCACTTTCCTAAAGTGTTACGTTACTTCGCGCACACCAATCAAACAACAAATTCTATCTGAATGTTTTTGCTTAAGAAAAATTCATAGTAACTGAGAAAAATTCATAGTAATTGAATTTCGTTGTCATACGTGAATCTGTAGGCTATAATTTCATTTTAATTTTTTCGCTTTAAAACCTTCTTCGTTGTCAGCACTAAAAAAGCATATTTTTTGTATATTTTATTCGTAAGCATTTAAGCGCTTTTTTCTTAAGTGCTTCAAAAAACACAATTTTTATTACTGTATACTTATAATTCAAATGCATACTGAACCAACAATAATTTTATTTATGATCAAATGTAATACACTACTTCACTTATACACACACTTGCACCGTAAACTAAACTTTTGCTCAACAATATAATTCTACCCTTTTATTCATTACATTTACCAATTTCAGACACTTGATTATTTGTTACTTTAGTCATTACTTCACTTTTGACAATTATTCAATATTGGCTGCCATATGACAGTTTTGGTTTTGTTTGTCCATTATATTGTGAATTCATCTCACTTTCAGTACAATCACTTGTATCTTTATTTATTTACCCGAAAACATGTTCGTACTCTCATTTAGCTCTTACATTTTCTAGAATTTAGTTCATACCTTTATGCAGTTGCATACACAAAATTTTGAAATATATAGATTTTTATGGGGTGCAGGACGTTTGCATTAGAATGGCCTAATTATTATTAAATTCAAAATTATTTTAACCGGAAAAAACTGATTGATTTGATTAGATTGCTGCAATAAACGAAATTTTAAAACACAGTTTACAGTACTCAGCTAGATAGAAGACTATGCAAAAGCATTTTTCAAATGTAATAAATGTATTTATACCAATTGCAGGGCCCTTCATTTTAAACCCTTTATTATTCGCATTATTGTCATCTATCAAAGTGGTTTCGTTTGACAGCCATAAAGTCTCCATAAAACATCATGGCAAAACATTCACTTGCATGCATAACTTGTCATGCCAAAAGGATAGTAATGTGTATATGCACACAATCCTACAACAGCATATTGACTCAAGTCATCTTTACAACATTATGAGCAGCTGTATGTCGATAAACACAAGTGCCTAAGCACTCTCTTTACATGTGTATAGTTTACATAAGACATTTCATACTAATTGGATTTTTGACTTGTATGAATTTGTGTCATAACGACAAATATTTAATACAAGTCAAGTCCTCCAGCTCAACTCTGTCTGATCATCCTCCTATTCAGAGACATAAACACGTGATGTGTACATGCATATTTACTATATTAATTATTACATATCTTGTCTTGTCAATGTGTTAATTTAGTTATATTCCCTTTTTATATATTTCTTCATTAATTAAACTACGTTCTTACCGTTTATAATAGGTAATAGAAAATAAATATTAAACAAGCATAAATTTCTTCATAATTTCAATTAAAAATTGTTGCTTTCCCCTTGACATAGTTTATTTATATATATATTTTTTTAATTTATTTTAAACGGAAATGCATAACGGAAAGATATGATTATATCATATTCTCCGAACTCCTTCAGCTGTGTGCTTAATATGCATTCGTTGTTAGGTATAACAACATTGCAACTAAATTCAATTTGTTGCATTGCACGTTATTTTTTCAGTACTGTGGGATTGAAGCAAAAAACAAATTATTTACTAACGATAAAGCAGATCTTGAATTAGAATTTATGTTTCAAGAAGAGTAACAATTATTATTTTAAAAAAAAACATAATAACAATTGCACTTTCATTTTAAACAAGACTTAAAGAGGATCTAAACTGTTTGTGATTTTCATAAAAATTTACAATTATACATATGGTTAGTTCCATGAAAATGTCAACCACAATCTGCGAACAGAGTCAATTATAACGCACGTCAGACTCAGTGTTGTTTATTAACGCACAAGCGCACAACAGATCATGTTGCTTCATCTGTTTTTATGGGCGGTATAAATATTAGGGATTCAGACGCTCTTGACGTTCTAAGCATGAGAATCCAGTGTGATGTCCGCTGGACCAAAGACATTTTTCAAGTGTCGAAAGAAGCGCTCAAGTGCCTTGGTTTTTTAAAGCGGTGTAGAAAATACTTCACTCCTCTGATCTTCTTAAAATGGAATACAACTCTCATGTATGGGCCGGTGCTTCGAAGTCTATTTTGGAGTTACTCGACCGCGTACAAGAGAGGGCAAAGATGCTTATCGGTGACAGTAGGGTAGCCAACTCTATTGATTCATTGGAGCATTGTCGCCATGTGGGTTGTGTTTCACTGTTCTCTTGATACTATAATGGAATGTGTTCTGCTGAAATTAGGCAACTTGTTCCTGAAATACACAGTTTTTTACGTAATACACGTTCTTCAGTCGGGGCTCATCCATTTATGGTCGACTGGACAGTGGATCGCACAACACACTACAGGTAAAATTCGTTCTTTAGCCGTACTGTACGTATGCGGAACAAACTCCCAGCAGAAGTATTCCCTGCCACTTTTAATATTGGACAATTCAAATCAAATGTTCAAAAACACTAATCCCTCTATCCTCCCTTCCATAACCTATTTTCCTAGTTCCAACGCAATGCATTGCATAAGTAGGGGTCATCACTGGTCCAAGAAAAAAAAATTTAACTATAAAAGAATTCACTATTTCTCGTCAAATTAAACTATAGAAGGCTCTAAGATTACAACTCGAATTAAACTACAACAGGGCCTCAAGATAAATTAAATTATTAAATTATATCCATGGTAGCTATCTAAATAATAACATAAAAACTATCCTACACTTTTTACAATATAAAGATGCTATTATGCCAATAGGTTATTTAACACTTTGGTACATCTATCTCCGTTTATGTGTGATATATCAAATTTTATAACCACTGTACTTGCACACTTACCTATAATCAAATTGCATATTTATGTAAGTTTCCGGATGTATACTAAAACATAACTAGTTTACTTTATATACATAGATAATAAAACTCCATCCCAGGTTCTATTTAACATTATTATCCATTTAATACTGATTAAATAGACGATATAGCGTACAAGATAAAAAAAAACCACAAGTGTAGGTGGTATGCCACACTTAGTGCAGCAAGAAACTTTATTAAAGGAAAAAAACAACGAAGCAAAAAAAATAACCAACAAATTAAAATAACACAGTGATACAAAATTCAATTTTCCGAATGGAAATGGGATAAGGCCAATTAAAAATTAAAGTTGACATTATCGACAACAAAACTTTCAAGGGTTTTTTTTTTAGTTTAGAGGGAGAGATTTTTTTATACGCCTTTGAAGTTAGTAATTTTGGAATGCTATCTCACAAGGAATGATCATTCAAAATTTAAGAAATAATAATGGTATCTTACTGTTCGTTTTTGTTAATTATTCATAAATTTGAAATATTTATTTATTTATAAAGATTTATCATATAATTGCAAATTATAGGAAAATGGCAACATAGGCCATCAGCTCAATATACTTAAAATAATTTACATTGGTGTAGTTATGATATTATAGTTAGTGTTAAAAATGAATTAGAAACAAGAAAAAGTTTCTAAACGATTCAAAGTTTTATTAAAGAATGACAAATAAAAATGTTCAATAGTTATATAAAATGCAAAACAACTATGATAATAATATTAATATAAATACAAAGTATGTTTTGTATCAGGTTTATAATATTATGAAGAGTAACATTTTCAACACTCCTTCTTAAACCTAATACTAAACAATTTAATTAATTTATGTTCATAAGTTCAACAAATTTCGTATGTTTAATCTTTTGTAGATTTTTTGTAAAAATATCAGCTATCATGTTGTCTGTGCTAAGATACTTGAGATTA
Organism: Bellardia pandia; assembly: GCA_916048285.2. Lineage (NCBI taxonomy): Eukaryota > Metazoa > Arthropoda > Insecta > Diptera > Calliphoridae > Bellardia > Bellardia pandia. The sequence goes on along the minus strand of OU696532.1, from coordinate 57,111,469 downwards.
ATTTGCTTTTTGTTAATGAGTTCTCGTATATGATGGTACTTGATGTCGATGTGTTTACTTCTATTATGAAATATAGCATTCGACGCCAATTTAAGAGCTCCCTGGTTGTCCACATGCAATACCACTGGAACATCATCAATAGTCTCGAGTTCAAGTAACAATCTTTTCAAATAAATTGCTTCCTTTGCAGCATTTGACAATGAGATATACTCTGCTTCTGTGCTACTTAATGCAACCACACTTTGTTTTTTGGATTCCCATGAAATCAAGCAATTTCCGTAGTAAAACATAAAACCACTATATGATTTTCTATCTACAGAATTTCCGCCCCAATCTGCATCTGCATATCCAGTTAATTCGTTTTGACTACATCCGTATTTAAGTTTTAGTTCAGTAGTTCCGGATAAATATCTTAAAATATGTTTAGCAGCATTCATGTGTTCTGTATGTGGATCCGTATTTCTCTGTGATAATTTTGCCACTGAATGCAATATGTCAGGTCGGGTTGTAATTGCTAAATACATAAGTTCTCCCATTATTGCCTGATATGACAACATATCTGCTTTTGTACAACCATTTGCACATACTACTTGAACACCAGGATCAAGTGGAACCGATACTTTCTTACATTGTTCCATGTTATACTTTTTCAATAAGGTTTTTATATATTGAGTATTACTAACTGTTAAATCACCTGTTTCACCATCTCTGTTGATTTCCATTCCAAGAAAATGCTGTACTGGACCTTTGTCACTAACATCAAACTCCGTTGATATTTCACATTTTATTTTTTGAATAACAGTTTTATCTTTACATGCGATAAGTATATCATCGACATACACTGCTAATAAAACAAGTTCGCCTTCAACTTTCATTTTATACAAGCATGGTTCATTATCACAGCTTGAGAAACCAATCTTCTTTAAACATAGGTCTAATTTAGCATTCCACTCACGACCAGATTGCTTAAGACCGTATAGAGATTTTCGTAACCGTAGTACTTTATTTGGATGGTCTTTATCAACGAACATCTTTGGTTGCTGCATGTAGACCTCCTCGTTGAGATCACCATTTAAATAAGCACTAACAATATCAATTTGGTGTAAATGCATACCCGTATTAACAGCTATGGCGAATACAAGTCTTATATTGGCATAACGTATGACAGGTGAAAATGTTTCATTATAGTTAACACCATATTTCTGGCTGCAGCCTTTTGCCACAAGCCTTGCTTTGTATCGCTCAATCTCACCTTTTTTTGTAGTTTTTATGGCATAAACCCATTTGCAACCGATCGCATTTTTCCCAGCTGGTAAATCAACCATGTCCCATGTTCTGTTTTTCTTCAAAATATTATATTCGATCTGCATAGCCTTTTTCCATTCCACTGACTTATTGCTATATATTGCTTCTTTTAGAGTTTGGGGAACGCAGTTTACTTGTGTTGATAAACCATTTATCATATTATATTGCTTACTAGGTCTGCCAGGCTTACCATCACGAATTATTTTGGGACGACCTCTTCCTCTTTTTGGTACCTCTTGAAAATTATTTTCGGAATTCTCTTCCTGCGGCTGAACTTCAGAGTAATCGAACTCCTCCTGCGACTGAGCTTTTTCCATTTGGTTGTCGTTAGTTATTGTGTTTTCATCAGATTCTTCTTCGTTAGATGTATTGCTTTCTTCTTCTTCAGCAGTAATAAATCCATCTTCTATCGCTTCTTCATCAACGGAAACATTCGAAACTTGAGAATGATTTTGATCTTCACCATTGACAAAAATGAAAAAATCGTTGTTGCTGTCCTCACTGTTGGTACTACCAACACAGTTCTCAAATATATTTTCATCAAATATGACATCACGTCTCTCAATAACGCTGTGAGATTCTTTATCATACAGCCTGTATGCCTTCGCTACTTGGGAATAGCCAACCATAACATATTGTTTTCCTTTTGCGTCAAACTTTTGCTTTGGCCTTTTATTTAAAGCTACTGCACACGAACCAAAAACTTTTAAATGGCTAACTTTTGGCTTCCTGCCATACCAATCTTCATATGGAGTTTTGTTCGATAGGGCTTTGGTAGGAGAACGATTCCGCAAATACGCAGCTGTTGCAACAGCTTCTGCCCACAGATTTTGGTTCAGTTTCGCATGGGCTAACATAGATCGTGACATTTCCACTAATGTGCGATTTGCACGTTCAGCAACACCGTTCTGTTGTGGTGTATAAGCTACTGTCAACTGACGCAAAATGCCTTGTTCCTGCAGATATGAATCGAAAGCATTATTAATATACTCACGTCCGTTGTCACTCCTTAGAATTTTTATTTTTTCTCCTGTTTGACGTTCAACTTGCTGTTTAAATATTTTGAATTTATCAAATACTTCATCTTTTGACTTCATAAAATAAACGAATATATTCCTCGTTTTGTCATCGATAAAGGTAACAAAGTATTTCGATCCACCTACAGACGATATGTTTATCGGACCACACACGTCCGAATGAATTAACTCTAATACATGTTCGGAACGATTTCCAGTTGATTTTGGAAATGGCATAACATGAATCTTGCTTATCATACATGACTTACAAATGTTTTCTTTTGCTTGCTTAGAAATCTGTATACCATTAACAAGACCTTTTTTGAACATACCTCCCAAATCAGTAAAATTTAAATGACCATATCGACAATGCCACAACATATCATTGTTATTTACTGCACAAATACGCTCTTTGGACTCTTGACACATAACAAATAAATTGTCTTTTTTGAATGCTCTTATAGCAATATAACCATCACTGTCTTTTATTTGCACCCCATTAGAATTAAATGTAGCAGTATATCCATTTTCAACTGCTTTGCTTATGGAAATAAAATTACCTTGTAGTTCCGGAGCATATAATACATTTTTTAGTTCAATTTCACAATCTGCTTTAAATGTGACTATGCCTTTACCAGTAGCAGTTATAAATTTATCGGCGGCGAGAAAAATCTTTTCATTACACTGCTCAAAAGTTTTAAATAATTTTTTGTCGTTAGACATGTGAGATGTTGCCCCACTGTCAATATACCAGACGTCTTGTTTAAACCCCTTTGCTGCAGCAATTAAAGCACATGTCTTTTGATCAATTGGTTTCTTATCTCGACAGTCTTTCGCATAATGACCTTTACGACCGCAATTGTAGCATTTACCAGTAATTATTTTGTTCTCTTTTGTCCCTTTACCGTTCCAGTTCTTTGCTTTTTTATTAGAACGTGCTGCGTATGCTTGCTGTCCACCCGCTTCGGCCTCTTGCTGTATATTTCCTCGACGGTCACCCTCTTCAAGCAATTTCAATTTTAACACATGAAATGATGGCAAATTATCTCGAGTTTCCATAGCAATTATGAAAGGTTCGTACAATTTCGGTAAACTTGACAAAAGTACAATCACAATTAACTCATCTTGAAGTTCAATACCTACATCAGCAAGTCTTTCAATTATGTCTTGGAATTTATTTAAATACTGGATCATATCCTCATTGTCATCCATTTTCAGATTCATCAGACGTTTGTAAAGCATTACCTTTTGAATAGGTCCTTTGGGTTTGTGCACTTCTGCTAATTTGTTCCACGCCTCTGCAGATTTTGTACATTTTTTAATGTAATTCATCTGAGTAACTTTGATGCTCAAAACAATAGTTGCTAGCGCCTTTTCATCATTTGTTACCCAATCTGCCTTCTGTTCTGCGTTCCAACCAGGCTCACAATTTAATTGACCATTAGCATACTTCCACAATCCATTGTGAATCAATACACTCTTCATGTGTACATGCCAGGAATCATAATTCCTTTCATCTAGTTTTTCAATCTGCAAAAACGGCGATGTCATCCTTAATAGATTTTCTTTTAGTCAATTCCTTAAATTATTCTTGAAGCCTTAAAACGCCTGGGCCCATAACCAATGTTAAAAATGAATTAGAAACAAGAAAAAGTTTCTAAACGATTCAAAGTTTTATTAAAGAATGACAAATAAAAATGTTCAATAGTTATATAAAATGCAAAACAACTATGATAATAATATTAATATAAATACAAAGTATGTTTTGTATCAGGTTTATAATATTATGAAGAGTAATATTTTCAGTAGGTTTTATATTACATTATAAAGATTTGATTTTTTTAGGCATTTAGTTAGTAACTCTATATTTTTAAAGGAAGGGTGAGGTGAGACAGTGTATATAAAAAATCTGAGTTTTGAAAAATACTTATCGGGGAATTACAAGTCTTTGGGCAATCACAAAGAAAGTGGGAAGGTTGTATTGGAAATGAAATATCACAATTGCAAAAGGGTGTACCATTGGAATTGAATAGTGATCCGTGTATTGCTCTAGTGTGACCCAGGCAAAGTCGTTGAAATTTAATGCAATCTAGTCTTTTAGCATTCGTTTGACTATTATAACTGAAATCGTAAATTGTTCTATATTCACTGTTGATTCTTCTATACCATAATGAAGTTAAGTTGAAAATATTATTTCTATCTTCTTCTGAATATTTCTATTAGTAATTCCAGATCTTTACGGTAAATATTTTGTGTTGAACACAGGGGATAATTAGCAGCATTTGTTGCTGAAAAGTCTGCATGCTCATAAATTTGAAATATTATTGTTATGTTTGTGGCAAATATAATAGACCAAAAAATTTGATTTCAAAATATGAGAGTATGAAACTATTGGGCATGTAGATTGGGTACCTGAAAAATTATGCAGAACCATTGCAAGGGTTGTTTAATTAAGGCGTTACAAATATAAACAAAATCAATGCAGTTTGGTGTTCTAATGTTATAATACAATCCTGGATATTTTTTTTAAATTTATGTTATATCATATACATATGTGCATACAGCTGTGGTTAAAAAAATAGCAGTGAAGATAGGAGTCGACAGTACATTAGAGTGGTTCGCAAAGAAAGGTATGTCAGTCACCCCCTAGGAATGAAAATAATGTAAAATCAATTTCAAAAATATATTTATTATGTTTTTGCCACGCCTACACTGTTCATGTCAAATTCTAGTCATAACTTTTAAAAATGTACCCACAATAATGCTAAATATTTTTGTACGAATTTTTAAAACAATTTGACGTGATAGTAACAAATGATTAAGGACAAAAATGAAGCCCTTACAGAGCCATGAACACCGGTATACAAAATTTTATGATCGGACTTGGTATTTGTAGGCTTGGCAAAAAAATAAAAAAATAATTTCTGGAATTGTTTTTACATTATCTTTAATTGTAGAGGGTGACTAACACAACTTTTTTTGTATGAAGGGCAAACCACTCTACTGTACATATGAATTTTTCTTCGATTTAGGTCCCTAGTTACTCCCGTGATACATAATTGAAAAATGTCAAACATTTATTCAATATAAAAAATATTTGTGTAACTTTTATTGATATTTTATTAAAATGATTTACAATCTTAGGTAAAGTATCAAAACTTGGACTATACAAAAATAGCACCATTCATTATATATTTAAAAAAATTGAACTATATTTCAAATAAATAAGATAAAAAACAAATAAAATTAAATAAAATAAAGCTTATGTATAACTTATTAATTTTTTGTTCAATGACAATAACGGCGGCGCAGTGCTTCGGCATGGAGTTTTTTTTTTATTAAGTTTACATCTTTCTGTAGATATTTTTGCCATTGACTCCTTCACTACAGCCCAAAGATGCTCATTGTTGGTCGATTTTATTTGAAATGAATTCTTCTTTACGTCAGCTGAAAGATTCTTTATTGGCTTCAAGTGATTGCGCTGGCCACCCCATGACCTCAATATTATTGTCAATGAACCACTGACGTGCTTTTCTGCTTGTATGTTTTGGGTCGTTGTGTTAATAGAAGGCCCAAGTCAATGGCATTTCATCCATGGTATAGGAAAGCAGAACATTATTTATTATATCAAAGTAAACATGTTGATCTTTGTTGAGTTAATGCCATGTATTGGCCCCATGCTTTACCATCTTAGATTTGAATTGTGGACTGTATTCTGCATTTGGGGAACGTCTAACATAACAACGAGAATCTTTTCCACCAAATAAAATGATTTTACTCTCGTCCGACCATAAAATATTCCACTATTTACTAGCGGGCCCTTTAAAATATTCTTGTACAAAAGTACATTTATTTTTGCCTTACAAAACATTTATTATAATTTTTATATTAAAATTTTTTTTTATGAATAATTAAAAAAACAAACAGCAAGATACCACACCTTTCTAGGATAATTAAAATAAATAATCATTATTTTATCAAATTTTTAATGATCAGTTTTTGTTAGACACGGTTCAAAAATCACCAACTGAAATTCGTATAAAAAGAATCTCACAACGAACTAAAAAAAATCCCTTAAAGGTTTTGTTATGGACAATGTCAACTTTCATTTGCAATTGGTGTCACTCCATTCCCATTTTGTCTGTAGCACAGTGTATTTTGTTGATTTATGCTTTGCCAAGAGAAATTTAATTTAAATTTAAATGAAATTAACTATTATCAAATTTTTATATTTAAGTTTACCAGCGAAACCCTCAGAACTTAAGCTATTTCTTTTGGTTTCTTTATTTATTTGGTAGAATTTCTCGAATAAAATAGATTGCGATCATTTTATTAAGACGAAAGTGATATTTTTTTAATTTAATTTAAATTTTCTCATATTAGTTTTCAATTACATAATGTATGTATGTATGTATTTTTAATTTTGTATTTTATGTAAATAATGCAATTCCATTTAAATTTGTGTATTTCTTGCAAATAAAATTTATTAATATTTAAAATTTTTCAATTAAGTTTTATATTTTATTAAAACAAACAATATAAACTACACATAATAAATTGAAAACTAGTTACATTGAAAATCTTGTATGCTACATGATTTTCAACACAATTTGATATTAAAAAAATTGTAATATATGTATATGAAAACAAAATAAAGATAAATAAATTAAATTAAGAAATGTATACAAAACAGACTAAAAGTAAATGTTATTTTATTGCCACAATGACACTTTAAACAAATTGAACTTTTCACATTTGCCACAAATAGCAATTTAAATGAACATACTATATATGCATTATACTTATATATATACTCACACATACATACACGTGCAACATACACTGAAATAACAATATAACACATATACAAATGCATATACAATTCTCAATATACACAAAATGAGAATGAACTCTACATACCCTTTCGTATGTAAACTGCAATAGCAAAAGCAGCAACTAAAAAATACAAGTAGGAATAAAAGTAAACGAAAAATTCAACAGAAAAAATATGTAGAACTTAAAATCCTGAGCTGTTGTTATTAAACACTGCATAACGGCCAGTTGGAATTTTAAATTATTATGGTTAAAAAAAACCCCACGATTACTTCCCAATTATAGTTTAAAAAATACACGATTACTTCACAAATTATAGTTAAATAAGATTCACTTTTACTCCCCAAATTATACCTTGAAATGAGCCATGTATAGTCCCCAAATTATATTTTTAAAAATACCCACGATTACTCCCCAAATTATAGTTAAAAGATCCGCGATTAATCCGCAAATTATACGTTTAAAAGATCCATGATTACTTCCCATATTATGGTTAAAAAAGATACATGATAACTTCCCAAATTATACCATTAAAAGAGCTCCGATTACTTCCCCAATTATAGTTCAAAAAGCCCCAAGTTTACTACCCAAACTAAACTCTTAAAAAAATCCACCATTACTCCCCAAATTCTGCCTTTAACAAAGCTATGATTACTCTCTAAGTTATGGTTAAAAAGAACCACGATTACTTCCCAATTATAGTTAATTAAGATCCACTTTTACTCCCCAAATTTTACCTTTATTTGAGCCACGTATAGTCTCCAATTATAGTTACAAAGACCCACAATTACTCCTGAAATTATACCATTAAAAGAGCCACGATTACTCCCTAAATTATATCTTTAAAAGACACACAATTACTCTCCAACATATTTCTTACAAAGATCCACGATTACTCCATAAATTATACTTTAACCAGATTCACTTTTGCTCCCCAAATTATACTTTAAAAAATTCAAGATTACTGCCCAAATTATACCTTTAACAGAGGCACGATTAGTGCATAAATTATATGTTAAAAAGATTTACGTTTACTTCCCAAATTATTCTTTAAAAAATCAACGATCCACGATTACTCCATAAATTGTACATTAAAAATAATAATTTAAAATGACCCACGATTACTTCCCCAAATTAAAATAGAACGCGATTAGTCCCCAATTTATAGTTAAAAAAAAAACGCGCACACTGCAAGGGGCACAATAACATCTCTTGTGCACGAATTATTTCGCGTACAAGTGATTTTAATTGGCCTCCTTGTTCACCGGATTTAACCGTCGCAGACTGTTTTCTTTGGGGTATTTGCGAGATATTATTTTTCATATCTAAACTAAAATATTTATACAGTATTAAAAAAATTTAATAATTATTAATTAAGTTAATTTTGGGCCACTCTATATTACACTGTATATTGTACTTTAGTCAGGTCAAACATTCCATAAGCCAGAAGAATTGTAATGTAATGTAATGATTAAATTTCGCAATTTTTCTAATTTGGCATACGAATTCTTCATTAACCCCTCGTTTACACATGCGAGTGCTGTGTACGTATTATATACGAAAACTTATTCGAAAAACTCGAGTAGCTCTGCAAGTGAAAAAAGTGTGATTGAGTTTTTCGAACTGTTACTCGCATGTTTAAACGGAATGCGAATTTTAAATTTTTCGAGCCTATTTTCTCTAAATCATTTCAATTCAATGCTTTAACAGTTCGTTTTAAATCGAATATCATATCATCATAACAAATTTGAGTATTTTATATACATTTGTATAATATTTTTGAAGCATTTTATTTTATAGCACAAAATTTCCAACTGGCTGTAAAAAATCGTTCCCATACAATTCAGTACGAATATGCATTCGCATTTAACAGGATGAGAGCAAAAGAGGACATTGGCTTAAAACTTATTAAACAAGGGGTGCATGAACCCAGCAATAAGAAACCAAAAAAAGAAATGCAGGGATTTAAAAATTATGGTAAAATATTTGCAATTGGTCAGTGAGTTTTTAAGCCAACAATTTATCCATTTAATAATAAATTGTATTAAAATTTTATTTCGATAAAAATTGTCTAGTCATTTGTATAGTTCGTTTATTAATTTAACGTATATTTTGTTATAATTTTTTGCTGGGTGTTGCTTATTTGCATTTGTCTGTAGCTGCATGTGTTTTTATCTACAATTGTCATTTGTTACATGATATTTGTTGTTGATTTTGTTACTTTGTTTACTAGTGTCAATGGCAATTGTTTACACACCTGTTTCTTGTATACATTTTATTAAACAAAGTGTTTGTATTGGTGTTAGTAAGTACATATTGTTAAAGAATTTAAAATTTATTTAATCTTAAATAGCTTAGGGCTGCATGGGTAGTACAAAAAGTGTTGGCCTTATTATCAATGCGTGAAATAATAACAAGATTATAGTTCTGTATCAATTATACCTTGAACTTTGATTTGATTTGAAAATATTTTTCATATAAAAACTCAAAAATCTTATAAATCATAACTTTGTAAATAAGAAAGGACTCCCTGAATCTGTGATCACTGACAAAAAATCGTTTATTCATATAAAAAATTAAAAAAAAATTGACTTTTGGGAAAAAAATATAATTGATCACAGATTTTGCTTATTTTCTCGAAAAACTCAGTATTTACCGAGATATTAAGGTTTAACGTTCTTTTCTTTTAATTGAAAAATTGATTATTTTCTCGAAAAACGCTAATCTTTTTGAAAGTGTGCCCTAAACTGCTGAGCCATTCCCTGAGATCATAAATGTACTCGTATATCATTTTTGGATTTATTTTGTTCCGCTGTGCCGAATCTGTTCCAGATAAATATTGGTCCAACACCCACCTTAAAGTGTACCGATCGACTCAGAATCACTTCCTGAGTCGATTTAACTATGTCCGTCGGTCCGTCCGTCTGGCTGGTTGTCCATGTAAAGCTTGTGCGCAGACTACAGGTCGCAATTTGGAAGATATTTCAATAAAATTTCCTACGTGATATTTTTTGGCCCAAGGACGGACGGGAATCACGCTCGTGAAAATCGGTCCATTATTTCAACTGGTCCTCATACAAATTCCTTCCGAAATAAGAGTTTAACGACCATAAATGTTTAAATTGTGCAAGTATCCACACAAATTTCACCACAAATGAGTATCAACTGAAGCTAAATCACGTCTATAAATTTTGTGAAGATCGGTCCATAATTGATGATAGCTCCCATATAAGACCCACTTCCGAAAATCACTTTAAAGAGAATAACTCTCCTAAAAATGTCAGTATCCAAATAATATTAAACACAAATATGTTTCGTATATATACAAATAATATGTTACAGTTTAATGATGATCGGTCCATAATTTGTCTTAGATCGCATATAAGGCCAACTTCCGAAAATCACTTTAACGACAATAAATCTTTTAAAAATGTTGGTATCGAAATAAAATTCAACAAAAATAAGTTTTATATATACATAAATGATGACACCTAATTTTATAATAGTCGATTCATAATTAGTCGAAACTCCTATATAAGACCGTCTCTGTAATTCAATTTAAGCTCCATAAATCTTTTAAAAGTTTTTATATCGCGATAAAGTTTAACATACACAATATTTATATTCACAGATCGGGATTGATGATCGTTCCATAATAGGTCATATCTCCCATGTAGCGCTCATTTCTGAAAAACTGTTTTATACATATACTGGGTGTAGGGTATTATATGGTCGAGCTTGACCAACTATTCTTTATTACTTGCTTTATTACTATTTTAGTAGGTGAAAAATAACAGTGAACAGTTTAATTTTTATAAAGTAAAAAAAAAAAACTAATCAAATTGATACGTTTTGGAAAGCTTTTTAAAAATTCTACATAATTTACAAATATTAGTTATTTGTTTACTACTTATTCTTTCATAAAATTATATTATACTCTATTCGATTATTTTTAGATTAATAGTTAAACACATCCTAGACAGACTGTCAGTAATTTCCTGTTCACAAATCAGTTCATGCCTGATTGACTGATTAACCTGATTAGCCATATACAATTATATACCGTGGGAAGCAAAACTGTCCGGATGTTTTGCATTAAAGATGGTGCTTCTGGACGCGCACATGCGGCCTATACTCATAGTATTATTTTCCATCAGACTGGTATCGGTTGACTTTCGTTTGGTCGCTCCACATAACCCGTTTCCAGTCATCTACTGTCCAATTTTTGTGGGTTTTAAAGAAATGAAGGTGTTTTTTTTTATACTTCTATCGGAAAGTGCTGGCTTTTTATTTTTCATACTGGCTAATAAATCAATTCTTTTTAATACGCGTCTAACCGTCCAAGAACTGACATCCTTACCAATACTTTTTGCAGCAATTTTCGGGCTCTTGATGTCCTTCTTATGTAGCGAATGTTCTATCTGCCGGGCATCACCATCAGAAAGCAGTCTTGGTCGACCCCCTTGGTTGTTACTGCAAGCTACATTATGCCGTTTTTTATATCATTTACCGTGGATTTTTTAAAATTTAATTTTTCAGCAATTTTACGGCATACGTTGCTTTTAATAGCAGTTGGCGTTTTTCTAATTTTTAAAGATTTTTTAATTTTTTATTTAAAAATCAAGTTAATCACTTCACAGCTCAAACAATAATGCACAAATAGAGCAATGAAAGCCTAATAACGAGAACGCAGCAAACAAAAAAACCAACGGGTCAAAACCGTTACCGTTTTTAAAAGAGCAATATCGTGATAATGTTTATTTCTTGTAAATTTTCTGTTTAAATTAGTTGTATTATGTATTTTCATTACTTTACTTCCTTAAGCAAAACATCCGGAAAGTTTTGCTTTCCACTATAAATTCTTTTTACTCTATTATGTATTTATAACTGTAAAGTCAATGAAATACATTTCATAAAATCTAGAGTTGTAAACATGTCTCTTATATATAAATATATTCAAAAACCAATCAACCCTGAGTTAATTAAATTTTTTTTAATTACACTCAATTTAATGTGAAACATCATACAACATACATTGATAAGTATCTACATTTCGACAACTATACTTTATGTTCTTTACATAGAAAATAAACAAATTCATAAACAAATGCCCCTTTCCTAGAAATGTATCAATAACGCAACTATCTAGAAGCAAACCCTTCACTTAATTTGCTGTTAAGAAAAACATGCCTCTAAGCAGCCAACTGACTCAAACATGAAATCAACTCAGTCTTTGATATAAAATGTATCCTTTTTACCCCTTTCCGCACCCGAAAGCAATGACTCAAGATTGACACTAATAAACTGATTTAAACTCATACTACACAAAACAACAGAACACAGCACAACAACACTTAAACACTTTCCTATTAACTGGAAATAGTTTTAATATCAAAGTGAGGAGCAGGAGTAAATGTAAAGGAGAAATAAAAGAACAAATAACCACTTACCCTGATAAATGGTTTAGAATTAAAAAAAATTGTATAGAATGCATTCATATAGAGAGGTAAATGACTAAAAGATCAATACATTTCATAGATTCTATAAAACGGAATGTAGTTGGTGGATTTGGTGATATGCTGTATAAATGTTTATGTAACATATTCGTATTGACTTGACTTATCTAAAATTGAAATGTATACTCGCAGTCGTTTACTCATCTACACTTTTATGCTGTTTGTTTTTGCTACTATTAGATTTGCAGATAGATAGACTTGTTATATCTTGTTATATCAAATACAGCTATGAAGCAAAACAACATAGTATGAATATATGTACGAATGATTGTGTATAAGATATAATGAAACTACGGTCATTACAACTACCTTGCAGGTCATGGAACTTATGTCATTATACCCTACATCACAATAGTGGGGAGGGTATCTTGGATTTGTGCTGATGTTTGTAACGCCCAGAAATATTGGTACAACACCCACCTTAAAGTATACCGATCGGCTCAGAATCACTTTCTGAGTCGATTTAACGAAGTCCGTCCGTCCGTCTGTCCGTCCGTCTCGCTGGCTGTCCATGTAAATCTCTTGCGCAGAGTACAGGTCGCAATTTTGAAGATATTTCGATAAAATTTAGTACGTGATATTTTTCGGACCAAGCACGAATGGGATTGAAACTGGTAGAAATCGGTCCATTATTTCACCTGGTCCCATACAAATGTCCTCCCGAAATTGGTGTTTACCGATCATAAATGTTTGAATTATGCAAGGGTCAGCCAGGGTCTGTATTGGAAATTCGGTGACAATATTATTGATATAGTAAACGAATACAAGTACCTTGGTATCAATTTGACTTACAATTTATCTTTTAGAAAACACCTCGAACCTAAACTTGCTAGAAATGCATGACCATTTAAACTGCAGGAAAACATGAGTACCCTGTCATAACTAGTTTTTGTTTAGCAACGTAGATATCTCATAAATGTTATTAGTTGTACTGTTAGTAGATCCGTAAGTTACAATGTAATCACCAATTTCTCAGTTGATGTGTGTTGGCATTTAGAACAGAGACTGCTGGATATTTGAAGATTTTAGGGGAATATTAAAAATATAAGATGAAAATATTTTTGAAAGAGAACATTGTTTAGTGAGACTGATATAAGTTGTCATGCACATACGATCCAGAAATATACGTTCAATTGAAAAAACAAACCAATATGCTTCTCACAGAAAACGCAATAAGTAAATCTAATATCTCCTCAAAAATAAACTGAAAGCTGAATTTGTAGGGGGGACGGGGCACCTTAGAACACTTTTTGATTTCAAGCCACATAAAAATTCATATTTTTGAATTATTGACTTTTTACATAATTTAACTAACATATATATGGAAATAAACTTTAGCTTAAGTCTACAAGTAACTTATTTTTAGCTCGATTTTTTTTTTTTTTTTTTTTTTTTTAATGGATGAAGTCATTGTGTTCAAATGTGCCTCCCATACGTGGCAGCTTTGAACTAGGCTGGGGCAGTTTTGAACGGCAATTTTTTCTTGTAACGCTTATGTCCAAAAATAACATAAACAGTTATATGTTTTATATATATAATAAATTCGATTTATTTATTAAGAAAAACATAAACATTAACAATTAAAAAATAAAAAAATTAAAAAAATTCAGATCAAAAATAAGTTTTATATTATTAAGACGGAAAAGGCCTTGCGATTTGAGGTGACACTACATATTCCTTTAAATCATCATGATCAGCACTGGATTCGTCATTTTCAGAAAATAAGAGAGAATCAACAATATTTGGTACTTCGGTTGATAAATTAACATGTTCAAAGGTGCCCCTTTTTTCTTTGTTCAAACCTGAACTGGCTTGCCATTTCACGGAAATTTTAAATAAATATTTTTTTTACATAAATATCAAATAACTTAACTTAATTTTGTTTGAAATGAATTCTGGACTGCAATAAATTTCTTTCCCGAAAGAAAACGATCACTGAATACATCTTACACTCTTACAAAAAAAAAATAAAAACAATTTACAATGGCACTGCGAAAACTTGTTCACCCAACCAAGAATGATAAAATAAAGATTACGCCAACACGCGTAAAATGTTAAAATGTTCTGCGCATTTAGGCTCTGTGACGTCACACATTCTGTGTTTCTATTGGCTAATTTTTCTGACTTGTTTTTTTACTCATGTTTTGTTTGCATTTGCTCACTGCATTCTTCATGTTTATATTTTTTGTTGTTTTTTTTTTTTTTTTTTGTTTGTTTTTCTTTTTTAAACAGATTTTATTTTAGAACTCTCAGAGATTTCAATTGCAAGGTTGCCAACTATCACATAAAACATACATTTTTCGCAAGAAATTTTAATTCTAACACATGAAACATTATTGGTAACCCTTAGAATGGCCCTTCTACGTCACATAACGGGAAATCATGCGCATGGCGTAATCTTTATTTTATCATTCTTGGACCCAACTACATTCGGTCGACGACTGAAAAAACTAGCAAAAGTTGTTAATGTTTGCTAGAAAACAAGGTTTCCATGCGAAAAACTCGGTTAAGGGTCGGAAAAAATGTTAAACTGAGATTTTATCAACATAGTTCAAAGGTGCCCCGAGTAAAATTTACTGAATTTAAAGGGTTAACTAGTTTATTCTGCAAAAAAAAAAACAATAAAAACACCAATAAGCTGTAAAACTAAAATTTTCAAAAAATATTTAGTTTACTTATCCCACTTTTAATGGACGCTAGTTACAAACTAGTTTCTGTTTTTTCCCAACATACATTTTTGAACTGTAGATTAAATTATACACGACTATGATACCAAATGAAATTTCTTGCTATTAAAAGAAAAATAAAGTAAATAAATATACTAAAATACATACGAGTATAAACATATATAGACACAATGTCAATGTACATATCTCTGATAATTGCTGGCTTAAAGGTAAATATACCAGTATATATTACTATACACACTACTCATCCAGAATGATTACACAGATACATGCATACAAACATACACACACATGCCATGCTAATACACTTCAATACAAATACATTAAAACATACTAATGCCCCATACCCTTATTGCTTTACATAAAATTGTATTGATGTTCTTTTTAAATGAATTTTTCTTATTTTATTTGCTATGTCTTGTTTTCTATAAGTCTATTGTATGTTTCAGTGTATGTTTGTTTTTTCCCCTGCCAGCGCATTAAGCATTTACTACTTTTGCCGTTGGCTCATGTTACCTGAACCTTATAAAGATGCTGAGTACAAAAAAACCATAAAGAAATAATTTTTTCTTCCTGGAATTTTTGTTAACTTGCTTATTTTCCATTATTTGCAGTGCCAGAGATTTCTTTTTATTTTAACCTTTATAACATTTGATGGAAAGCCATTTTTTGAGTATATTAGGGTGCAACCAATTCTTTCAAGGACTTCTTTGTGTTTGAATTTTATGAAAACTGAATGTGATCTACCAATAACTTACACTGGGACTCAAATTTGACATTAAATCAAATAATAGATTTAAAACTTTAAAAATAAAGAAAACAAATGTTTAACAAAATAAGCTAATTCCACTTGAAAATACGATATTTATTGTAGGAGATGTGTTAAGTATCACAAAAGAAATTATAAGTCTAGGAATTATCATAAAAACTGCTTTTAAATTGCGACTAATTAAGATTAAGAAAAGATTTATTGCAATAAAAAGATTTATTTACACCAAGGCATGGTGTAAAAAGTTGTCATCCCATCTCCGGTGTCTCCTAGTTACAGAAAAACAAAGAATCTACCATAAAGGAGAAATGGCAAACATAAACACACTTTACTGATATTGTCAACCAACGGTAGACGCAGCAAAGAAAGTAACAACAAATTTGTAGTAATAAAAAAATAATAATAATAATAAAGATGAACACACACACATTGTAAATGTAAGTAAATTTCGTTCTAACTCATAACATGTAATAAGAAATATGTTTAATTCCCAAATTCTATTTCTCAATAAATGGTGAGTTAAATAGATAATATTTACAAGTAGATCTTGGACAATAAATATTGCTGATGACGCCCTTGGCAGGGTAGAAAATTCATTCCAGTGTGCCATTTGTCTATAACTCTACAATGGTATTCTTCGAGTTATTACATAAAAAAAATGAACTCAAGCCAAAATAATGAAAAATTTTCTCTAATAATAAAAACCGATTTTGAAACGTTTTTGTGAAATCTTTTGCTGGCTAAAGCTATGTGTCCACGATCGTCAGATATTACAACGTTGTCATATCTAGCAATGTGCTAGTAATGTACTGACATTGAACAATTTTTATCAAAAGGTAAATTGTCAGTTTACACGACTGTAAGAACACTAACAATTTCATTTGCACACAATTGTCACACAATGAATTTACCTGTCAACCGAAATTGTCAGTTTACACGGTTGTCAGATTGTTGTGTGGCATTGTCAAATTCGTTTCGCAGCTCTGTGTGTGTGTTTAAAAATTTTATTAATGCACACTTTAATTTAATTCTTTAAGTTAGTTCCACTTTTTTCAAAAATTTTATCAATTCACACTTGTTTGTTTATTATTTATGTATATACAAAGTTGCATTTAGAAATAATATCTATGACAATGCTGCCATTGGCAGATGCATAAACTTTGCACATATGACAATGAAAAGTGTTTGACAATTGTCTTAAAACAATGGCAATGACAAAATTGTGTGTTTACACGATTGTTAGATGTATGACAATATTTTTGTCTTCCAATGTACTGAAAAAGCTTTTTCTTACAGCGTAAGAAGGGAAAAATTTTAAGTTTACACAGTTGTTAGACATTTTCTGAACATTTTTCGGACAACGTTGTAATATCTGACGATCGTGGACACATAGCTTAAGCTAAAAATATTATAGAAGTAAGAAAGTTTTTGTCGAAATTTTCATTATTTCCTTATTAAAATCTATACAACTTTTTGTTCGTCAAAAAATAAAAAACTAAGGCCCCAATTTTTTAAATCACTTGCGTTCAACGCATCACTGCGTCATTGCTCCCACAGTTTTTTTTTTAAAACAACAAAACTCATAAGACACAATTGAAACTCGGCTTTTAGTTAAAAATATTGTTACGTTTTTACCTTTTAGAAACAGTGGTTTATTTCCTTTAAATGAACCGAATTTCTTTTAATTACCAAATAAAAGCTTCAAGTAGTTTAATGTTAGTTATTTTCCCTCAGTAAAATACAACCGCTTCTAATTCAAACGTTTATTCAAGTGAACAAATAAAAATAAGTTAATAGAAGGGAAAGAGAACGATGCACTTGAGTTGCAGTGTTGCCAATATGTCATGCCTGTTAGATCTCTTAAAAGTAGCCAACATTTAAAGAAAATATAACAAGTCTTTATTTATTCAAATGTATACAACAACAATTTTAACAAACTCTCTAATTTGTATTTTTCTACTCTTGCATTACAGTTTAAATATCACACTTAAATTACAGTTTGAGAATACTTGATATTTACTCATCGACGACTCACAATAAACTAAAACTTTGAGTTGCCCTGTTTGTTTTATTTATACAACAGCACCATATTCTAGTAACTTCTGGCGGCGTCTAGAAAACACAATCGAAAGTTTCTTGTTAGGGTCATACTACGTATTATCAACAGCGTGTTACCAACATTGTTTATAAATAGAAATTTCTATAAATGCAAATGTTGATAAACATATTGTATGTTGATAAACATAACGTATGTTGACAACAACCATCTTAATTTTAAACTGAAATACAAGTTTGTAACAATATGAAACACTTTTCATTTTGCTGTGCCCACCTAATGAATATGAACGAAGAAATAAATGGTTAAGGATATGGAAGACTGAATGAGCTGATGCGCAACTACACACACATATTTACCTATATGCTCACATTCGGTAATAGTATTTCGAAGTTATATATAGTTGTGCAAACAGCTAGATTTCTACAAAACGTCACCATTATTATTTTGATTTCAGACTTGAAGAGTAGAATCAGAACACAGAAAGAC
Organism: Bellardia pandia; assembly: GCA_916048285.2. Lineage (NCBI taxonomy): Eukaryota > Metazoa > Arthropoda > Insecta > Diptera > Calliphoridae > Bellardia > Bellardia pandia. The sequence continues at coordinate 57,092,798 of OU696532.1, read as the reverse complement.
AATAAATACAAAAATTCAAAATTCAAAGGATTGGCAATTAAATCAAATCTAAAATTTTATATTTTAAGTTAAATGTATCTTAAAATATAAATTTTTGATGCCAAGTTCTATCAGTTCAATTCATTATCCAATTTATGTGAAACCAGGACATTTCAGACACTGTCTATTCTTTATTATGGTTATGGATTATATGAGAACTACAAAATTGCCATTCCTTTAATCATATTGCCTCTAATAAAAAACACACTTCCCTTTCAATATCTTGCATACTGATATTTTTGTTCCACCATTTCTCTTCACAAAACTAATACGTGTTTTTGTGTTTGTATATAAAAATAGTATTAAAATTAAACATCATACAAATGTTGTACTATAAAAATCGTTTAAGCATTCTATGAGTTTTAACTTGATACAAGATGTGAACATCAACTTTATTTACAGACGAAATCCAATACATACTCTCTCTCTCTCTCTTTCTCTCTATCTTTATTACATCCGGGTTTATGTGTATTAGCTGCAGTTATTTTCTAATAAATAAATGATGTGTTTTGTATTGCTAGTGGTCAATTGTTATTAAAATGTACTATAGAATCAAAGTAGTAAATGAAGTTAAAAATCGAATTTTGTTTGTTTAGAGAGTTAAACAACTATTTATTCCCGAAGACTTCTCCATTTCATGAGTTAATTCAAGTTAGATTTGTATGTAATTCGTTGTTGTTTTTTTCTATTTTTCTATCTATATGTTTCTTGTAACCTGCACCACAATTGAATTTACTTTTGGTCACTTAAAACAAAAAAAAAAACATAAATAAAATTTTATTACTTTTACCAAAAATGTTACATTTACAGTTTGATATGTTTTCGTATGTACAATTAGATTTATTTCATGATAATAAAACAAAAACCTATAAATATATTGATATTATCTATTTAGATTGAAGTAAATAAGTGAACTTTTAAAATCTCGTATACTTCAGAGTATGAGCAATTATAACTTAACTAATAATAAATATCAAGTATACGTCACATATGACAGAGAAATAAATTTACATATGCTACAAAAAGATTCCAATGCTAATACATATTAATTATACGCCATATATGATGGATAAATAATATCAAGCAAGTTTAAATAAATTCATCTAATGGATTTATGGCTAATCCATGATGTTTAATGATGTGGGTTTGATTTGGCAGTTGTAAATGTACGCTTATCAAACCTTTTATAAATATCCAAAAATGTTGAAATTTGCATGCATCAGATGAAATTTTGTAGGGTTTACTTGGCAAAATAGTTAAAATTTGCATTAGATTTGAAGATTTAAATATTTTAATATAATATAGATATTTACTATCATCTTTTTGGAAAAGATCGCAAATTACTTTATTTTAATAAAACATGTTAAACTAGTAATAATATGCATCAAATTTGTTCCAATATTTAAAAATTTATCAAAATTTTGATAAAAATGGTGTTTTTAGAGATTCAACAAAATATTAATTTGCTAACATCATGTAATGAAATTTTAAATCTAGATTAAGGATGTCGTTTTAATTTATAAATTTTACAAAAAAAAGCAAAACTTTACAAAATTGAAAAAAAAAAAACCAACACAATCTGAGGAAAATTCCAAAAATGTGATTATATTTAAGATTTGCCCTTGAGGACCACATTTCTGTCGAAAATGGTAAAACAATACAGGCAGAAATAAGGACTAGATGTAGGTTTTTGAAACTGTTCTGGTTTTGTTACTTTTCTGTTTTTGTTACACAAAACAGAACAGTTTTGTTTTGTGCAACTGTTTTGTAATAACAGCTTTTGAATTATAGAACAAATGACTTAAATTTAAAATTTTGATGAGAAAAATAGGTCATATTCGAAACAGCGTAGGGATATATTAAGATAATTAGACAATTTACTCAAATGATCTCTGCTAAAATACCTTTCAGTAACTTATGGACCTAAAAAAGATATTGCTTTGATATATTTGATGCCAATAAAGTAATTTAGAGGAAAATGGTTTATAAATATTGTTTATATCAAAAAAAATCCGGCCTAGGGTTTGGCAAAATTTACAAAATTGCACGCATTTAAATAATTGCATTTCAATTGTGACCTATTTTGAGACATCACCCAGCTGCGCCCCTAAACCCTCTAAATAAATTTTCAAATCTTAAATATTCCTTGGCAACTCGCATTTTATTTTAATCGGAGCAGCCGTTTAAAAATGCCTGATTTATAACCAAAAAATTTCAAATAAATCCCAATGTGCATCACCTCGTTTGAAAGCAATATAATATGATGTGTGTAAAGATAAATTCGAATTTAACTAGCACAGACAAAAACCACAATTTTTAACATTGATAACGTCACAGTCAACAGAGCACTGTTAAGAACTTCACAGTCAAAATACTTAAATTACATATATAGTAGTACAAAAATATATCTGAATTATAAGTATATCTGAAATAATTTCAGAACTTAAAAATAAAACCAAAAAATAATTGTTGGCATCAAATTATCGTAGAACTTATGAAAAAAATCTGGAAATCGAGTAATTTGGATTTGAAAAATTAAATATATCTGGAGTAGTTTTGTGACCATTTTGAAAACTGGGTGAATGTTTCGCATATTACACCAAGGTCCAAGGAGTACTTGTTCGAACTGTAGTAGTGGAATATCTGAAATAATCTTGGAATCTGAGAAATTTGGATTTAGGGATTTGTGACCACTTTGGAAACTACACCATATAGAAATTGTGATCCAAGGAATACTTGTCTGAAATAATCTTGGAATCTATATATATTTGAATTTTTTTTTTGAAAAAAAAGAGCTTGAGAAGATTTGAGACTAGTTTGTAAACTGGGTGAATGGTTCGGACACTACACTATATGGAAATGGAGGTCTAAAGAGTACTTGTTCGAAATGTAATAGTGGGATATCTGTAATAATCTTAGGATCGGAGTATTTTGGATTTGAAAATTTTATTTTTTTTTAATTTTTGGAGACGATTTGTGACATTTGTGACTGGGTTAAAGATTCGCAAATTACACTATATAGAAATGGTGGTCGAATCAGCTTTGCTTAAAGAATTGCTTTGTGTAAATTGGGACTAATTAAGATATGTGCATCACCTCGTTTGGAAGCAATATAAAATGATGTGTGTGAAGATAAATTCGAATTTAACTAGCACAGACAAACACCACAACTTTTAATATTGATAACGTCACAGTCAACAGAGCACTGTTAAGCACTTAACAGTCCAGATATTCTGCGATAGATTTGAAGACCAGCAAACAAGTATTATTCATACGGTACTTACATTGTTGTTGGCATGACTGTTGCCGGAAAAAAGGACTTTGCTTTATTGAGGGCATTATTTAATAACATGTTTGCTTTAAACTTTTAATAAAATCGAAGGCAATATCACAATAATTTTCTCTGTATATATAGTGATGGCAAAAAAAAGAATAATCGATTAATGGATTATATGATTAATCGAAAAGAAAAAATAATCGATTGCAATTAATTGGAAAGATTTATTCGATTAATCGATATTTTTAGGTAAAATTGAAAATTATCATAAATAAAAAAATTATTATTAGTTATTAAAAAAAAATCATTTATTTAGCACAGAATTTATAAATAGAAGCTTTGATAACCGTTTCGTGGTTAATATGTTCCGTTTTTGAGTTGCTATTGCACCTGCTTTGGAAAAAAAAGCCGCTCTGATGATAGAGATGTACCAATCAAAAAGCATTATTTTTGTGCAAGAGAGTACAGCTTAGGGTAGACCGATTTAATTTCTTCCCATGCGTCTATTACGTAGCGCTTTAATTCTAGTACTGGAGCATTGAGAAAGAAGCATAGTTCATCTTGAGAAAGTGTTGAGTCATTATTCTTTCTTCTTCGTTTGTGTGCTAAAGATTTATGGTGAGCCCATAAATTAAATTCCACTTCACCAACAGAAGATGTTTCACTGCCGCTTCCAATGCTGTCATCTATATGAGCAATTTCTGCCATTTCATTTCTTAGATGTTTCATGACTGTTGATAAAGCTAAGGATCTTCAAAATGAATTTTTTTAAATCTTGGGTCTAGCAATGTTTATGCTGCTAGTAGAAATGAATGTTCCATTTCCACAAAGCGAGCTTGAAACTGGTTCAAAATGTTTGTTTTTAATTTACTTGCCAATGGAGATAAACATTCAATTTTCATGATTTTTTCCGAAATTCATCTGGCAGTCACGAAAAACGCTCAACCATGTGTTTGTTCCTTTTCTCTTTTTCTATTTCTTTTTGTTCCTGGTTGTCTATCGATTATTTTTTGGAATAAGCGATTAACTCAATTAATCGAAAGAGAATTCACTATACAATTAAATCGTTAATTAAAGAAAAATAATCGATTATTGCTAGTTTTTCGATTAATCGTGCCATCACTATGTATAATAAAAAATGTCTTACTAAAAATCACAATAAGCTCATTAAAAATTCGCTGCAAACAATTTTACTGGATTCTGCTTGTTTTCTACTCAACTTCTATTTCTTAAAGAGTTTTTGTATTTGTAATTAAATTTTGTAAATTCCATAAAGATATTTTATGACAGAATAATAGAGCAACGTTTTTTTCAATTTCAGTTTTATTTGGAATTTTATATTATTTACATAATTCTTAATTCTATTCCCACGAAGCCTTAGGGCTTGTCTGTATGATGTGAAAAGTTATGTATTTCATATATTATTTCCTTTCATTGCAGAGATATAAAATGTGTTTTTATAATTTTTTTTTCTTTTTTTGAAGCTTTTTACGTTGATTAAGTTAAAAAAGCAAATCACAGAAGAAACGAAAGTATTATCATTAGGATTTAAAGAAGCATTGCTAGTGCCTCCGAATTTTGTTTGAACAGTGATTTAATATAACCATGTAAACTTACATTGATCGTGGAACAATACAACGATCATAGTATAATAGTAGCACAACTACAATATGATTTTTTCCAACAATATTATGTTTTGAAAATATTATATTATAAATAATATGGTTAAAGTATTAATAATATGATTATTTTTAAACCTATTACATTACATCACCATAACATGGTTGTGTTATATGGAGCATTTGTGATCATATCATGATTATAAATATAACAGCATATTTTTATAGTTATTATTACAATTTTCACAAACATAACATCGACAATTATATAATTATATGTTTAAAATATAAAATATAAAGTAGGTTTTTTGCCGCAACCATGTCTTTTCTCTGTTTGTAAACACAAATAAGATAATTTTAGCAAAGAACAAAGCCATCAAGATAAAATTAATTATGTACTTCTAAAACTTTTATAACACACTACCCTCGTAGCCTAAAGTTCATAACAAATCAGAAAATTAGTTATTAGTTAAACAAACAAAAACTTTTAAAATTGTGTTTATTTAAAAAATATACATATTTATTTAAATTTATCTTAATCCTAAATAAATAAAAAAAAAACAGTTTAACACTTTGGAATACTCGTGCTAGTGTTTGAAAACATTTAACATTCTGTACAGTTTTTCATCCTAAATAAATAATAATAAAAATAAAAATCATATTAAAAATACACAAACATACATTTTTATTGAAAACAAATTTAACACATCAATAAAGACAATTTTTATTAATATGCTGATAACCTTAGAAAATTGGAGTATGTGTGTATATAAGAATATAAAATAAAAACAACATTAAAATTTCTAAAGCTTAAGTATCACAGCAAATAAGACTCAAATGCTGGTAAAATAGACTGCCACAACTAACTGCCATATAAAATATATACTTAAAAAAATTTAAAAAAAAAACATTAGATTTTACTTAGAAACATTTGAAACATTTTACAAAATAGCATTGTATGAAGAAAACACAAATACAAAGGAATGGCTAAACCACCCTCCACTTAAAATTCTAAAAATATCTAATGTCTTGGCATAAGTAGAAATGTGGCAGAGCACTCCACTACCCAAAAAAGTGTTTGAAAAAATTTAAAAAAAGGCAATGCGCCTAAATGTAAACTACGTTTATAAGATAGATATTTTAATATGTCAGTCTTGGCAGACAAACTGGCAAGCAATTTTGTTAAGAGCAATTTTTATATTAGGTTTGTTGGTTTGTTTCTTTCTATAAGCACCAAAACACAGAGTGAAAAGAAAACAGAAACAAAATAAAGGAAATAAAATAAAATTCTTAAAAAAGCTTATGGTCATTTATCATTTGTAAGATCTTTATGGGATTTACACAATTTAATTCTAAATATAAAAACTGTTTAGTGTAGGAAAATTGAGCAGAAAGCAAGCAGAATTCCTTGACAATTGTTTAAGGCGAATTTCGAATGAGCTTTTTGGAGATAGCAGAATGTCAGTTATATTTGTATATGACGATTTCATACAAAAAGAAACTAGCTATGTTTGTTGCCATTAAATTCATTTCCAATCTAAACCGAGAATGTTATTACAAAACACTAGCAGCTTAAAATGAAAATAAAACAACCTACAAATTTTTCCGATAACAATCGCGCCAAATGAAAAATACAATATCTTGTATACTCAAGTTAATCATACTCGTACATGATTATAGTAGAAAGGAATGTTTTCCCATATTATAAAAAAAAAAAAAAAACATTAGTGGTGCCCTACTAACTGAAAGAAGAAACTAAATAAACAATCACAATCAGAAAAACAAGTTGTAATGGATGACTAGCATTACACACGCACATACAAACATTTCCCAATATGGAGGTATAGACACTATTTTCATTTTATTTATTTTGTTTAAACAAATAAGATATGCAAGTACATGTAACTGTGTTTCCATAGATCTAAAATATGTGTGTATAAGTATGTGTTTCCGAAACTTTAAATGTTTAACAGGAAACGGAAATGCCATTGAGCTTTACTAAGTATTTGTTACACGTTTACTTGTTTTTTTTTTTATTCTTTCTTTCTCTCTTTCTTTCTCCTTTCTTTCAGGTGACTTTTAAAAGTAATAATCTTGTTGATGTTTAATTTTTTTTTCTATATTTTTATTTCGTTTTACTTTCAAATTATAAACACAATGTTGTTGAAGATGTTGAAGTTGCTTTTGTTTTGTTTTGTTCTTGTCATCTTGTCATTCTTGCTTAAATATTTTTGTAAGCGTGTGTATGTCTTTATATTACCTTGATAAGTAGTATTGTTGTTGACATTTAAATAAAATATCGAAAATCAGATAAAAATTAACGACCCAAAGCAATGAATTGCTATTTTACAACAGCTCACAGAAAAATAACATCTACACCCTCTTTTAAAAATTTACCTTTTATTTAGAAGAAATATAAAAAAACAACTTTTCAATTTTCCCATTGTTTATTTAGATGCCACACATCTTAGTTTTGAAAATGAAAAAATATAAATGAATTTTGTGTTTATATTTTATTCGTTGTTTTGGGTACAATTTTTATCGCAAACAGTGTGAAAAATTACATAAATCGGATTATGGCAACTTATGTCAATCATTAAGCATAAGAAAAAAATTTACAATGACAGCATTATTAAAATTTAGTTATTTGATAACGAAAATGTTTAGATACAGTTACTAAATAAAGAAGAAACATTAAATATATGAACGAATAAATTTGTAAAATAATATTTAATTAAACTGTAACCAAATAAATATTAGACAACACAATTTTTAGGTTCTATTATTGAGTTATAATTTGTTTTTATATCTTTGATATTTCTTTATTTAGGCTCGAGTTCATTAAATTTAATTTTCATTAAATTATTAAATTAAATTTTCATTAAATTATTTTTACTGAATGTAGGAATTGTTACATGAAAATTATTTATTGATAATTTTTCTTGGCTTGGGATTCGCACCTGGGTGGTTGAATTTACATATGTTTCGAGAAACACCACTTTCTTTCATCAGAATTCTTTGCGTTCTAACCCTCTGCACCACTGCGATGCCTGTTAGCCAAACATCAATATTTTAACCAGTGTTACCTGGTGGTTCGAAATTTGCTGTAATTATCATTTTTCAATTTATTTACATGTTGCCTCCTTTTCTTTAGTTTTTTCGTATTCACGTCAAGACTTCGTCTCGAAAACCTGAATACATTTGTTTATTATGTTTTTTTGTCAACTTTCGTCGACATTTTATGTGTACTATTTGAAGTACAATCGCAAACATGCAAACATAAGCTTGTGCCCTAGCTATTTTAAGAACAATTATTATTTTTATTTGAACTGTTAATGAAAATTAAATTGAATAAACTCGAGCCTAAATAAAGAAATATCAAAGATTTAAAATTAACAGTTCAAATAAAAATAATAATTGTTCACAATTCATTTAAAAAAATATATATTTTATACAAATACTTTCGAGATCAATGTTTTGAGATCAGTTGTTAAAAATAATAAAAAAAAATAACAAAAACAAAAAATAAAATCAAAGAATTCATCACAAACAATAAAACCTAAATTATATAAAAATTAAATGCAAAAAAAATTTAATTTTTTTGATTTTTAAAACATTTGTTGATCTTATCATTAGTTGATTCGACTAACACGAAGTATATAACTCAAGAATTGCAACACTTATCTGAGCAATGAGACCATTCACAACGTGAAAACACCGAATACTGAGTATACAAGAGAGTTGAGAGTGATCGGTAAAAAAATATAAAAATGTGAGCGAAAACGAATCGAATCGACTAACGTTAGTGTTCTAGGGTTAATAGATGTAAAATTGTGTGATAAAAATTTAAATGCTTATGTATTGGTGAAAAAATGAGACAAATTTAAAGGTACAGTAAAACGAAAAAGTAAACGAAAGATTTTTATAAAATAGTAAACGTAAAAAGTTGCTTCGGTTTAAAAAATAATAAAAAATTATTTCTCTTCGCAAAATAATGATTTCAGTTTGTATTTTTAACTCATATTTTGTAACTTCAATTTTAAAGGGGGCTTTAAAAAGATAAAGAAAGGGTTCAAGGGCATCAAAATCTTTAAACCTATTTTGAAAATCAAAATCTGTAAACCTATCTTGAAAATTAAAAAAAAGGGTTTCCCAGTAACCTTTAAATGTGTTATAAGACAAAAGGCATTGAGAATTACTAAATGCATTTTTGATTACGAAAAAATTTCGTAATGGTACCATAATTTTTTTACGTACTGTTTTAAAAAAACAATCAAAGCATCCGCTAAGCATGTGTACCATTTGCCATGTGAAAGACAACTAAATTAAAAGAGCATAACAAAGTAGTGGGTTGGGCCAATAAGCAATTGCTCTATGAAATGATCACCTCTGATTTACATACATAATCTAGCACTTTGATAGTTATTTATATTATCAATTTAATATATTTTATTATTATTTAATTAAATATTTATATAAAAAATTTTATTCGAAGTTTACTACACTACATTTATTTTTGTATATTTCTGTTATATGTTTTACATAGCCTTCCGTTGGAAAGCATAAAATCATACAAAAATATTCAAAGACACTAGCAAAATGTAATGCATTTTCTGGCCTGCTAAAGCCGTCATCAGCATTCTTTGTGTCTAATAGTATTTTATTTTCAAACTCTGTATATTTAACTTTTTCTATTAATTAAATGAGAATTATTCCTCTTGCGAGTATTAATAAACAAATTTTTATAAAAAATTTTAATCGAAGTTCACTTAAGATTCGTTATACCAAGGATGAACTGTAGTCTGTTTCTGATGGGAGTGTGATAAATTTTTTTATAGAATTTAACCAGCATTATCTATTTCTACCAACACACGAACATTGCTGAATAGACTCCGATCTATAAGGATCTACAATATATACATTTGATCGAGTCTTAAATGAATATTTAGTAATTACAAAAAGTAGGGCAGTGCTTAAAAAAATAGTGATAAACACTTAAATCATGTGACCAAAATGAAAAAATATGGTACGAAAAATTTATCATATTTAACCGATATGTTTGAAAGCGAAAAATGTAAATGGATTTTCAACATTATGCTTCGGATTGTTGTAGTGGATACATTTTTCATCGCAAGTAATGAGTCGGTGCAAAAATCATATAATTTTTTAGCATTTTTCAAGGTTCTCGATTTCAATTCATTTGGCGCTCATTTTCTGTGCTTTTAAATAAATTCTGCTGCTGGCAAATATTTGGAAATTTATGCTTGAAAAGCTACCAATGATTTTGCAAGCACTTGGTTAATTTTACAACAATATTTATGGTGTAAATTCTCCAGTTCTAGCTTCAGCAACACTTTTTTAATAGTTAGGCAAAACTTCCCGATTATTTACTTTGTGGTTTACACTATTAATGTCCAATAACGAAATGAGAACTAATAACAATACATACTCTTCAAAATTAAATATAAGCTCCCAAAGACAAAAACCGTGTTCAAAAGATCTTATAAATACTTCACTTTATAAAATTATAACTTATTTAGCATATATGCTTTCAATCTAACTACGATAAACTATTTACAAAAATACAATATCTATTTCCGTCTTTCTATCTTAATTATTTCAAAGCTATCTACTTGCCTTATCAATTTTAATACATAAAAGTATTTAAACAAAAACTAAAACCAACAGGACATGTGTTGCACAAACACATACACACAAGCCAACTACACATACATAGTAACTTTTCTCTATGTATTTCAAATTTAACCAACCTGAATAGTATCTAGTAGTATTATAATATTTCTACACTAGTTTAGAATAAAATTTCTAAGCAAACGCCACAATGCAAAAAATAAAACTCTTAAATTTAACTATGCATTCTTGTTATTTTGCAACTTTAAAATTTTTTGTTATTATTTGCTTCCAGCTGAGCAAACGACCCAGGTTGTCAATGTTGAAGACCAACAACTAGAAGCATAGCAACAAAAAGGCTTAAGCTAAGGAATATTTGTGCATGTCCTGCATATGCAATCAAGAGTTTAAGTAAAAGCAAATAAGATTTTCAATTTAAAATGACATGTTCTTCTTTTCTTTTTATCCTGTTAGTTGTTGCAGCATTCTGAAAGGTAAATAAAATTTGGTTTTCCCAAAAAAAAGAGAACAAATAAAATTACACAGAGAATACATATTAAATGAATAGAAAAATTGCTGATAAAATATTTATCAATTTAAGATTTATGCTTGCGTCTGTTTCAACTTAATTTATATAAATAGACACATTAAATCTGCATTAAGGATTTTAAGTAGAAAGTTTACTAAATAAATAGCATAAGCAGAAAGTGTCTTAAATTATACATAGTTTTAGTTTTGTGTAAAAAATTTAAATAAATGCGAAAGGACATTTGAAATGTTGACTGTGGCGTTTGGCGAGTCTACTATGAGAAAAACACAAGTTCAGTTGTAGTATACCGGGTTTAAGGAAGGCCGAGAAGATGTCAATGACGATGCTCGTCCTGTTCGCCCGAGCACGTCAACAACCGATGAAAACATTGAAGCAGTGAAGAAAATGAATTTGGATAATCGTCGAATCACTATCAGAGAGCTTTCTGATGATGTTGGCATATCGTTCGGCTCATGCCAAAGCAATTTTACGGATGTTTTAGGCATGAAACGTGCGGCAGCGAAGAATTGTTTCAAAATTATTAAATTTGAAGCAAAAACAACGTTGCATGGACATCGCTCAGGAGCTGTTGAACATCGTCAACGACGATCCAGATTTCCTCAAAAAGGTCATAACTGGTGACGACTCATGGGTGTATGGCTATGACATTCAAATCAATGCCCAATCAGCCCAATTGAAACGTCCAGAAAAGCCAAGTCCGAAAAAACCACATAAAGTTCGGCCAAATGTGAAGGTTTTCTCACTATTTGCTTTGACTGCAATGGTGTGGTGCATCGTAAATTCTTGCCACAAGATCGTACGGTCAATAAGGAGTACTACCTTGAAGTTATGCGCCATTTACGCGAAGTAATTCGTCAGAAACGCACAGAATTGTGGAAAACCAATCATGGATTTTGCACCACGAAACAGGAGCTGTTGGCGATACTAAAAAGCGCGTTTCAGAAGTGTTTCGAGGATTGGTAAAAACGTGTATTATATCTGAGGGGGATTACTTTAAAGGGGACAAGATAGTTATTGATGAATAAATAAATACTTTTTGAAAAAATTATAAATAACGGTTATTTTTTGATCAGACCTCGTATAAATAAAAAGATTTAATAAATTCAAGGCTAAAGATTACTGTGCTGGATTTTGACACTTTTCTACCGACAAACGAGGCACCTAGTGGGTAAAGCTAAATCGAGTACACTGATTTTTTTTTTTTTTTTGTTTAAATCTAGTTTTCGAGATAAATAAAAAAAATTGTATGACGTTTTGGGTTTTTATCCGTTACAAAACAAAATTATTTCCAAAACCACTGCTCCGATTAAAAAATGTTAGTCCTGTTTAAAGATAATTTTTTTCCGAATTTCGGTTTTTTATTTAAAAAATTAAGCTCTACCTCCTCCATTTTTTAAATAACGCTATATCTCGAAAATAAGAGCTAACCTAAAACTAAAGCACAACTGGATTCAGCGAACTCGATTTAGTTCTATCCACTAGGTGCCCCGTTTGTCGGTTTTTTCAACTAACACACTGTTATTGGTTGTAAATTATATTTTTAACTCAACTTACATGTAAGTATTTATGTATAAGATCTTGACTTATAACTCCCAGTTGGGAGGCAATTTATTTTAGTCTTGAACTTTTATTAGAAGGGACAAGCATATAAAAGCTGCAGAATGAACAAATAAAAATCTGTTCAATTGTTACAAAATTCAAATATTTAATTAATTTAAGATATACAATTGTTGTTTTGAAAAACTAAAGTCTTGTTGAAAAAATCTTTAGTTGATGGCATTACCATTAGTGGAGACATTTGTAAAAAAATATTAGAATATTAAGCTTAAGGTTTTTATACCCTCCACCACCATAAGTGGTGGTACATATATATAAGTTTGTCATTTCGTGTGTAACACTGAGAAATATTCTTGTGAGACCTAACAAAGTATATGTATATATTCTTGATGATTATGCAATTCTAAGTCGATTGAGCTATTTCCGTTTGTCTGTCTGTGTAAAATACTCTCACGTTCAAGAGACACAACCAAAATTACCAAAGTTTACAAACCACCGTTTATAATTCTTCTAAGCAGTTTGGTATTGAATATCAGCAAAGTCGTTATATAGATCCTGAGTTATGGACCAAAATGTGAGACAACCTCCATAAAAATCTGATATTTTTAAAATAAAACATTTTTTTTTATTTTATAAATTTTAAATTATTTGCCATATGAAAAAGTATATGAAAGTTTTTAACATAACAAAATATTAAAATAATTTATAACAAGTGAAAAAATGTTACTAATTATACAATATTTGTAAGTTTTTTTATAAACTAAATTTTTGCTACATTTTCAGTATCTACTTTGTAACATTTCTAACATATAACGACGTGTGTAGTTATTTATTAAGTGTTTAATGCTGATACACTTTCAAAGAGTGGATAATGATATAATTTACTACAATGAGTAGACACCGCAGGTTTTTGCAAAGTAATATTGTCTCTATATTTTTGGTATTTTTTTTAATAATTAATTTAATTGCAAGAAAGTGCAAGATAACGCTTGCGCCTTTGTCTACTAAAATGTCACTTTTTTCAGATAACGTTAACAACTTGTGCTTCAACTTCGATGCACTATGTAACAAACACTAAACGATTTTTAAGAATCGTTCAAAACACAACAACTAACAAAACATTTAAAAAAAAATCAAAGTTTGCAGGCTCTTTACTTATTTCGAGGTAGCGCATACATACTTCTAAAAAGAAAAACATTTAAAAAAAATCAACTGTTGCAAGTTGTTCGAACCTCATTTGTTTCAATTTTCTTGTTCACTACTAATCTGGATGTTTGCCTAACTGGAATTCCTATAACAGAGCGACTACTGCATTAAAGTTTAAAATTAAAAAGCTAATTTATTTCGACATATAAAATATTAATATCGATGTTTTACTCCCATCTCTGCTTTAGGTTTAAGGCTTCACTAAACAATTCAATTTCTATAAAAAAATATTTCCAACATAACATAGCTTTAAAAGTTTTTACACTAAAAGCTTTACAATAAAGCTTACAAGCTTTTCTGTTAATTTAACTTGAAATTTTTTTGTATGATAACAATTAAAATTTCCCCCTATTCTTGTAAAAATACGAGTATGTTGTAAAAAACCATCATGCGAAACACAGATTTACAGAAAATGTTAAAAAAAAATTAAAAATTGAATAAGCAAATACTACAACCATTTTGCAAACAGCTTTAAAGCTTTATAAAGCTTTTATTAAAAACGTCATTTATAAAATTACATCGAAATAAAAAAATTCCCATATTCTTTTTTTTTTTAAAGTTCGCTATATATACAACGAACCCGGTTTTCTTCTAAGAATTTCAAACGAACCAACCAACCAACCACCAACAACCGATGGAGGAGATGATGATGAAAGGATATGATGATGAAGAAGAGAGGGATGGATGGAGGAAGAAAAAATAAAAAAAGTGTTGTTTAAAAAAAAAAGTGCGGAAATTTTTTTTTTGCTCGTGTGGGGAGGTGAATTTAAAAATGTGGTGAATAAAAATAATTGTGGTGAGTAAAAATATCGTGGTGAGAAAAATTGTGGTGAGTATAAAAATCGTGGTGAGTTTTTAGAAATTCACCACAAATTCCGTTATTCCAAATTTTTCAAGGTCATTGAAAATTTGTCATCCTAAAAGTAGGCAATGTGTTTTTTAAAGAAAATTTCTACAGCATAACTTAAGGATGTCAAAATCCATTTAAACTTAACGTATCGTTCAGTTTAAAGCTTTTATATTTCTAAGCTTCCATCTATTTCTTTGCTAATTTAGTTCTTTAAATCGTTCCGTCTACTTAGGAAAGATGTAGCAAAGAATATTTTGATCTTGTTTTATTAATATTCCATTTGGTTGCACGTGTAAGAAAAACGTTTATATTATTAAAGCAGAGTGAATAATTTCAATTTAATTTTAAATTTAATAAATAATCTTTGATATTCTTTATTTAGGCTCGAGTTTAAATTTAATTTACATTAAATTATTTTTACTGAAGGTAGGAATTGTTACAGGAAAATTATTATTCAAAATTTATTGATAATTTTTCTTGGCTTAGGAAACGAACCTGGGTTGTTGGTTGAATTTACATATGTTTCGAGAAACACCACTTTCTCACATCAGAATTCTTTACGTTCTGACCCTCTGCACCACTGCGGCGCCCGCTAGCCCACAGTCAAACATCAATCCTTTAACCAGTATTACTGGTGGTTCGAAATTTGCTGTAATTATCATTTTTCATTTATTTTACATATTACCTCCTTTTTTCCTTCAGTTTTTTCGTATTCATGCCGAGAATTCGTCTGGAAAACCTGAATACATTTTTTTATTATGTTTGTTGTCTACATTCGTCGACATTTTTTATGTACCACTTTCAGTACAACTACAAAAAACTGTGTTTGTTGTTGCAGTTGTCATGATGTCATAATGTGACGAGAAACAAACAAACCAAACATGCAGAGAAAATAAACAAGAACCTGAGCATGAGCAAGTACCACTTTGGTATATTCCTCAGGTGGCTGCTGCTGCAAGTGAAAAAAAATAACATTACACCAACACCACTAACCATGTTAGGCTCATGTACACTGTACATACAATGTAAACTAAGTGTGTTTGTGTATAAAAAAAGAAAGAAAAATAATATTTTAAAACATGTCCATGATTAGTTGTAGTGTTGTTGTTGCATAGAAAGCACGTGTAAGGAAAACGTTTATTAAAAGCAGAGTGTATTCAATTTAATTTTAAATTTAATAAATAATTTAATATAATAGAAATTGGCAAGGAAAACAAACAAAAGAAAAATGTTTTTAAACAAAATAAACTACTGCAATGACCATGACCCTGGCTTTAAAACAAAGTGAATGAATGAATGCATTATTTTTTTTAAACATAGTTTTTTGAAACAAAAGGACATCAAAATAACAACTCTATGCAGGTCAATGGGGTAAATGTTATTATCTATGTATGTATGTATGTATGTGTGTATATAATGTTAGTGTATGTTAAGTGTTACTGTAGAATATTGTGTTAGTGTGTCTTTATGGATTTTAAAGCACGAGACTAAAAACGTTTTATTGCATTTTTAAAAGCATACCTATAAATATTTTAACCTTTCAATGTAACTGTGTTTGTGTAATTTGTTATATGTGTGTATACCTATATGACTTCGTATTTACTGCAACGTTCACGTGTCGGCAAAATTACTGCTGCTAGGAGGAAGCCTTAAAAAAACAACTGTATTTATCGATTTTCATAATTATTGCACATTTTGTGTTTGCACTGAACTAATATCCGTGTGTAGCAAGTAATATTTATTCTTCACATTTTAATAAGGGAAATATATAACGAGAACAAGGTTTTTGCAAAAATGTATATATTTTTGATTTCTTTTCAATTGGTAATAAACAATCTATCATTAAACTCAAAAAATAAACAGAAAAAGCTCGTTTTTTCACGTCACAGCTTATTTATGCAGGCATGAAATGGAAAACTGGCAATTACACGAGTTAGTATTTATTTTCTACCAAATATATAAGACGATTTGGCATAGATGCGACCAGTTTTTGGGTATTACAAAGTGTCAGTAATACTGTTTTAAACCGTTTTATTCAAAATTATTTTTCTTCAATTGAACATTAATTTATGATAACATTAGGATCTGGCGACTCTGGTTTCGGTGACACCAGATGTGGGCAGTGTGCTTTGGTTATCCTGTTAAAGTGGAAAATTATACAAAGGTTCTCTGCGCTTTGCAGCAATTTTTCCTTCCGAATCGAAAGGTATTTAAAATTATCCATGGTTGTTTCAACAAATCTTAAGTTGCCAGTACCAGCAGCATACAGGCCTAATCCATGACACTGCCACCATCATGTTTCTTTATGCCTTTAGGTTTTCTTTGTTGAGTTCTGTATTTGGTATACGCCGAGCATACAACATACCATCTGAACCGAATATGTTAAATAGACGAATATGGCCGAATTCCCAAATGCAGATTCAATCCAAACATGTTCTTTGGCGAAATTTAGCCTGTGCAGTCTGTTTTTCGGGTTTATAAACCCTTTACAATCATGACGAAGCAAAACAAGACGAACAGTTTCATCGCCAATTTCAATGAAAAGCAAATTGTGCCTTGGATTTACCTTTATTTTCCTAAAAGTCCTGATTTTTGTGGATTAAGCGCTCACAGATTTTTTGGATTATGGAAGTTTTAATTTTAATAATTTTTTATAATTTAAAAGACAAAATGTGACGTGAAAAAACCAGAATACACCTTTAAAGTTTTCGGCCATTGCATTGAGAACATTGCTAAATAAAGACTTATTAAACAGTTTAACAACATTTTTTGATGTTTAGCATTTACAACAAAATACTGATATTGTTCTACCATTTTTAAAGCAGGCGTTGTATTGGTTCTTATAGTCACACAACTACAAGTATTTGCACACAATTGGGCAAATTGCCAAAATATATTGGTGCTGTAACAACTTACAAAATTACCTACAGTATTTTACAGAAAAGGCTATTTGTAAAGCAAATCATGCGTAATATTATTTTTTTAGACTTTCGCTAGAAGAGGATTTTTTCTGTAACATTTTTGATTAAATACTAAAGCATTGTTCACATAACATCTAGCCTGTTTTTATACCCTACACCACAAGAGAACATTGGTCGAACACCCATCTTAAAGTATACCGATCGACTCAGAATCACATTCTGAGTCATCTGAGAATCACATTCTGAGTCGATTTAGCGATGTCCGTCCGACCGTCTGGCTGGCTGGCTGTCCATGTAAGGCTTGTGCGCAGAGTACAGGTCACAATTTTGAAGATATTGCAATAAAATTTTGTACGTGATATTTTTTCGGCCCAAGGACGAATGGAATTTAAACTCGTGGAAATCGGTCCATTATTTCAGCTGGCCCCATACAAATGTCCTGCCGAAATAGGAGTTTAACGATCATAAATGTGTGAATTATAGAAGTATCCAAACAAATTTCATCACAAATGAGTAATAAATGAAGCAATAAATGTGTAAATAATGAATAAATAATTTTAGTCGTAGCTCCCGTATAAGGCCAACTTCCGAAAATCACTTTAAAGAGCATAACTCTTTTAAAAATATTGGTATACAAATAATATTGAACACAAATATGAATTTTATGATGATCGGTCCATAATTAGTCGTAGCTCCCATATAAGACCCTCTCCGTAATTCACTTTAACCTCCATAAATCTTTTAAAAGTATTTAATCGAGATAAAGTATAACATACATAATATTTATATTCACGAAAGTCATGTCCATTTCTGAAAAACCATTTTATTTATATTCTGGGTGTAGGGTGTTATATGGTCGGGCTTGAACGACTATACTTTCTTACTTGTTTTATGTAAAAGTGAAACAGTTTCACATACATGTACGTTAAACTTAATATAGCCACCATCGTTTTGTAAATTGAGAATTCAAAAGTAAAAAAAAATTTCAACTTTCAAATAAAATAAATATTAATAGATCAAGAGCTAAGCATTTAAAATATTCTTTATTACATCTTTCATAGTCTATAGTTTTAGCATGCTCTAAAAATTATTCCAGAGTATCAGATTATTATTACCACTGTAAACTTTGTATGGACAAAATGTCCAAATATTATGCCTTCTTCCCTAATCAAATCTAATCATCTCTGCTGATAAAAACAACAACAACTGCATTTTAATACATAGCAAATCAGCTGTCAATTTTTTAACCAAATACTTACCTTAGCAGCTTTCGTAAAATATCTACACATGCAGTGAAACTGGCAATAGCATCAACAAGTGCTTGATAAACCACTACACACACAACATTCTACATGATTTATCACATTTTTTAACTACCGCACCGTACACACGAACAAATATATTAACCACCATTCTTTTAACAACAACTTGCATTTTCTCTATACATACATTTTCTGCATTTTTATTTCTTTGATTTCTCGCTTATTTTCAAACTTCAACGCTTGCAAACTGCACACAATGAATAACAACCTTTATATTTTAATTATTTACTATTACATATTTAATTAACACTTTAAGATAATTTTAATAAATATTCTAAAACTTCACTGGCAAAACACGTGTAGACGGAACGATTAATATAGCGAACTAAATAAATAAGAAAAGGAATAGGAGAGAAGAAGGTATGTTAGATATAAAAGCTTTAACTGCACGATACGTTAAGTCTAAATAGCTTTAAGGCTAAAAGTGATATGTAAGAACAGAGCTTACATTTGAACAGCAAAGACTACAACCATTTTACAAAATGCTTTAAGTAAAGCTTTTATTAAAAAACTTGTAGGTTGATTTTAAAGACTTAGGCCCAATAAAACAGTGCATATTTAAGTGCCATTTATTTTTAAATTGCATTTAAGTACAAAATTTTGTTTTTCACTGAAAACTTAAATGCTACTTAAATGGCCAACGATGTTCATTTAAGTGCAACTTAAGTTTTAAACATTGAACATATGGTTTTGACATTTGTTTTTGTTTTTTTTTTCTTTTCAATCATGCTGCTGTATTTTTTAACAGCTTCCAACAAGAAGTCAAAAGTTGGGACTTCTTTTATCCATATTTATGCCACCAAATTTAATATATAAAACACACAAAACAATAAAAACACAAAACTATACAACAAGTAAACACAAAAACCGAAACACAAAATTGTTGGCAAATTTTATTAAAAAAATTAGCTGTTTTCTGAAATATATCGATAATTTTGTTGACATTTCAAAGTGCTACCATATTTTTACCACAAAATCATAACAGCAATTAAGTATGACTGAAAAAATGAATCTGTATTTAAATGCAACTTAAGTTTTTATGAAAATTAACTAAAACTACACTTAAATACGCACTGTTTTATTGGGCCTTAATAACAGAGTATCGAGTATTTGCCCTTTTTTTTGGATACTCAATACTCAAAGGTAGTTACTCGATACTTTCTGAGTTGTATTTTTAAGCAAGTTGAGTGGGTAAAGTGCATAAAAATACATCACTGTATAATAAGACAATAGTCTGTAAGGTACAAAATTAAACCAACCGCCGAAATAAAGCTATCTAAATAAATAAAAGACATACAAAACCAATAATAGTTGAAGATCTATTTTAATTTTTTGAAGAAACTACTTCAATTTGCAGATAAAAATTATGCGTTACAATTTCAAAAAATCCGTTAAAAGTATCGAGTAGTATTGAGTACCCAAATGAAAAGTATTGAATATTATTGAGTAATGGAAAGTAGTAGAATTTGCTAGCACTATTTGGTACATCTTGCATTAGAAAACAAAAAGCTCTTTGATAATTGATTAACTTATAGGAATTTCTGCTAAAAAAACGATATTTGTATAAAATTCTTCTTTAAAACTAAAACTAAGTATGTGACCAAGAGTTTGGAAAATAAAACTAAGAAAACTTTATAAAATAAACAGGAACTCACAACGTAGAAGTACAGGAGCAAATAATCAACAAACAAGTGAACAAGTTTACAGACAATGAACAATTGAAATTAAATTTTTAAAATATTTTAATTTATGTGAATTGAGAATAGCAAAAGTAAGATAATTTTTAAATATTCATTGCAAAAAATTGTAATATTAATAAAACAAGATCAAAATATTCTTTGCTACATCTTTCCTAACTTTTAGTTTTAGCTTGCTCTAAAAATTATTCCATGAGTATCAGATTATTACCACTGTAAACTTTCTATGGACAAAAAGTACCAAATATTATGCCTTCTTCCCTAATCAAATCATCTCTGCTGATAAAAACAACAATAACAACTGCATTGTAATCATCATCTGTCAATTTAACCAAATAAACTTACCTTAGATGTTTTCTAAAATATCTATCTACACATGCAGATGCAACTGGCAACAAACAGCATCAACAAGTGCCTAATATTAAACCACTGCACACACACAACATTATATTTACATGATTTATACACACATTTTATTTACCGTACCGTACACACGAACAAACATTAACCACAATTTTTTTAACAACAACTTGCTATTTTTCTATACATATACATTTTCTGCATTTTTATTTCTTTGATTTCTTGCTTATTTTTCAAAATTCTTGCACACAATGAATAACAACACTTTATATTTTAATTATTTACTATTAGATATTTACACTTTAACATATTTTTAATAAATATTCTAAGACTTCACTGGCAAAAAAAAACTTGTAGACGGAACGATTTAATAAAGCGAACTAAATTAGAAAAGGAATAGAGGAAGGCAGATTAGAAATATAAAAGCTTTAAACTGTATCGTTCAGTTCAGTCTAAAAGTGATATGTAAGAAAAGAGCTTACATTTGAAAAGCAAAGACTACAACCATTTGGTAAAAGGCTTTAAGTAAAGCTTTTATTAAAAAACTTGTAGGTTGATTTTATACTTAGTGATGAATATAATTACAATTGATTATAAATAAGTACCCTAATAGAATACTGAAAATAATATGAATTATTAAACATAATTTAATCGAAATTTTAAAAAACATATGTTTTATTACTTCTTATTACATAAAAAGTTAGTTCAATAGTAAAAACTTTACTTTTAAATACAATTATTCACCGCTGGCACACAGTTTAAAGAGTACTCTCTGCTGCCTTCAACAACAATTAGTCGACTACTCACTTTAATGTAATTGTTTATGCATCTCTATAATTATGTTTATTTTTATGTAAGTTATATTTATATAAATAAAAGAATGGACACAATTTATAATGCTTCTCCTTCCGTATCGAATAGGAAAAGTGCAAGCAATTGTTTTTGATCATCTTGTAGAAGATGTCGACATTTCTTCTATGTAATAGAATTTTTTTTTGAGCAGTGAGTAAAACCAACTGTGTCAGAAATTTAATTACCCGAATTCGTAAGTATATATACATGTATGTACGTACATACATATGTATGTATGTACACAGTACAAATGGTATCTTCATAACAACTATCACATAGAAGAAATGTCGACATCTTCTACAAGATGATCAAAAACCATTGCTTTTTGTATGTCTTTTATTTATTTAGATAGCTTTATTTCGGCGGTTGGTTTAATTTTGTAGCTTACAGACTATTATACAGTGATGTATTTTTATGCACTATTTTACCCACTCAACTTGCTTAAAAATACAACTCAGAAAGTATCGAGTAACTACCTTTGAGTATTGAGTATCCAAAAAAAAGGGCAAATACTCGATACTCTGTTAAGTCTTTAAAATCAACCTACAAGTTTTTTAATAAAAGCTTTACTTAAAGCATTTTGTAAAATGGTTGTAGTCTTTGCTTTTCAAATGTAAGCTCTTTTCTTACATATCACTTTTAGCCTTAAAGCTATTTAGACTTAACGTATCGTGCAGTTAAAGCTTTTATATCTAACATACCTTCTTCTCTCCTATTCCTTTTTCTTATTTATTTAGTTCGCTATATTAAATTGTTCCGTCTACACGTGTTTTGCCAGTGAAGTTTTAGAATATTTATTAAAATTATCTTAAAGTGTTAATTAAATATGTAATAGTAAATAATTAAAATATAAAGGTTGTTATTCATTGTGTGCAGTTTGCAAGCGTTGAAGTTTGAAAATAAGCGAGAAATCAAAGAAATAAAAATGCAGAAAATGTATGTATGGAGAAAATGCAAGTTGTTGTTAAAAGAATGGTGGAATATATTTGTTCGTGTGTACGGTGCGGTAGTTAAAAAATGTGATAAATCATGTAGAATGTTGTGTGTGTAGTGGTTTATCAGGCACTTGTTGATGCTGTTGCCAGTTTCACTGCATGTGTAGATATTTTACGAAAGCTGCTAAGGTAAGTATTTGGTTAAAAAAATTGACAGCTGATTTGCTATGTATTAAAATGCAGTTGTTATTGTTGTTTTTATCAGCAGAGATGATTAGATTTGATTAGGGAAGAAGGCATAATATTTGGACTTTTTGTCCATACAAAGTTTACAGTGGTAATAATAATCTGATACTCTGGAATAAATTTTAGAGCAAGCTAAAACTAAAAGTTAGGAAAGATGTAGCAAAGAATATTTTGATCTTGTTTTATTAATATTACAATTGTTTGCAATGAATATTTAAAAATTATCTTACTTTTGCTATTCCCAATTCACATAAATTAAAATATTTTAAAAATTGAATTTCAATTGTTCATTGTCTGTAAACTTGTTCACTTGTTTGTTGATTATTTGCTCCTTTCCTTCTACGTTGTGAGTTCCTGTTTATTTTATAAAGTTTTCTTAGTTTTATTTTCCAAACTGTTGGTCACACACTTAATTTTAGTTTAAAAGAAAAATTTTATACATATATCGTTTTTATTTTTTGCATTTCTATCACAAATATTACCCTTGATTTATTTAGCAGAAATTCCAATTAGTTAATAAATTATCGAAGAGTTTTTTGTTTTCTAAATAAAGCTTATTTTGTGTGTATTCCAATACAAGATGTACCAAACAATATTTATGGAGACAATTTAAAATTTTATTTGTAGCAAAAGTATTAGTTGTTGTTATTATTATTTAAGAAAGTTTGAACTTTCTGAAAGAAACAAATTCTATAATTCTTTGTTTTGCTTATGTTGGTACAAAAAAATGTTGCAGGTTTTTTGCTATTTGGCAGACTGAAAACAAAACTTTTTTAATCAGTTTAACTGGTAAATAAGCAACAATTATGTTATTTTTGTAACTTACTAGAATGTTCAGGAACAATGTGTTTGTTGGAAAATTCGAACAAGCAAATTCATATTTGTGAAATTTTGTAATGTATAATTATCCATAATTTTTTTTAAAAATCGGTAGCTATGGGAGATATCATACGAAATTCAACATCGTTGGAGCTGAGGTGTTTTTGAGCAGAGATGCCAACTTTTGAGACTCAAAACGCGTAAAAATTTTTGAAAAAAGGGCTAAAAAGGGCTAAATCGAAAAAAATCCGTTTAAAGCCACATCCTGGCAAAATTTTCGATAAAGTGCGAAAAGGGGCTAAATTATTAAATGTTTCTTTTAAAAATCAAAACACCAAACACATTTTTATAAAATAATTTATTAGAAAAAAATTACTACCATGAGATACAATCACGGTGCGACAGTCCAAAAAACCTGGGACCGGATATTATTTTTCTTGTAGGGATTGTCAAGTAAAACAAGATTCCAATAGTTAAATATGCCTGACACCTCCAAAATCCGGATTTACGGTTAAAAACCCGGTTTTTGTACCTTTGCGCACTTAAAAGCCTATAATTTTGTTGATAAAGATCCGAGTTTCATTTCTTACTAGATTTGGAAAGAAGAAACTGAGATCTTTCGAATAGTATATAATTTATCTATGAAAACTTAAGAAATCTGGGCGTTATTGTGTCGAGCAAATTGTGTTATAGCAAATTGTGTTATTGCTCGACAATAACATCCAAATTTCTTAAGTTTTCTTAGATAAATTATATACTATTCGAAAGAGCACACTTCGTCAGTTATTTTGTAGTTTGAGCAACATTTATTATTTTTTTAGGCTACATTTAATGTGTATTAAACTGTTACACGTATTTAATGACATTTTGTTTCTAATTTTACTTTTGAATAAATTCATGCCACTAAAACTCCTCTCAACTTCTGAGTTTGAGGACGGATATGTCAATATGTGTTTGGCTAAACTGGACAGTTTAAGGAATGGGTTATTACCAATAGCACTATTTCGATATTATTAGATTAAAGGAAGAAAAAGTACAAAAAAAAATAAAATGTAGCCATATCAAGCAAAAAGTAATAACGGGCTAAAAGGGCTAAAAGATAATTGTAAAACGGGCTAGATTTACGCGTTTTTTAGTTTAGGGCCAATTTTCTTTTTTCGCGTTTTGAGTGACTAAAATCGGGCTAAATCTAGCCCGAAAAGGGCTAAGTTGGCATCGCTGTTTTTGAGCTAATTTACAATTTCGGCTTCGTCGGCTTAATGGGAACTAGTGGGCATAGCTGCTAGATTTGATGATTTATCATCATTTTGACGATTTTTTGTTTTAAAATTAGCAAAGTGACGATTTGACGATTTTTTTCATTAAAAGTAACGATTTTCTGAATTATTAAAAATTGTTTATCATTTGTTTATTTTATTAATGTTTTTGTTACCAAACTCTCTCTTTTTTCGAGACAACAACTATTTTTCTCATTTAATACCATGACATACATACATTAGGCCGGGTCGATTTGTGGGGAGGCAAAAAAATCGCCCATGACTCAGTGAAAATCGTATTCTAGGGATCAAAATAAGAAACTTTGCCGAAGGAACCATACCTCTAAAACGAATTCTACTACCCCCCAACTGTTGACTTTTGTCACGTACAAACATTTAAAAAAAATCACCATTTTGGCACTTATTATTTTTTATTTATTTTATTTATTTTTGTTATTTTATTTATTTTTAAAAAATAATATTTAAAAATAAATAAAATAAAATAAAATAAAATAAAATAAAATAAAATAAAATAAATAAAAAATAATAAATACTCCCCAACTGTTGACTTTTGTCCCGTACAAACATTTAAAAAAATCACCATTTTGGCACTTATTATTTTTTATTTATTTTATTTATTTTTATTATTTTATTTATTTTTAAAAAATAATATTTAAAATATTTAAATTGATGATTTTAAAAAATAATATTTAAAAATAAATAAAATAAATAAAAAATAATGAAATAAAGTGCCAAAATGGTGATGGGCGATTATTAAATCGACCTGCCCTAATGTCTACCACGAACACGCATACAGATTTCTGTTCATTTACTTACATTTTCAATCACATTTTTAGTCACATCACGGATTTTCAGTTTTAAAGCTGTAATTGATGATTGACCAAGCTTCTAGACCACATAGAGCACCATAAAGTGACGCCTTCAGCATGCAAATGATTCTCAAAAATTGCTATTGGATTTTCCGAATCCCAAATGCGGCAATTTTGATTGTTGACTTACATATACAGACAAATGAAAATGAATTTCAACTGAAAAATTTTAATGCGATTTTCGTTCGAATAACAATTGTCAATTTCAAAAAATTGTGTCATGGTGTAACTAAATGCAGTACATCAGCTGATTGGCTTTGTTTACAATTTACTTATGCCAAAAGTACTAGGTACATTATTTTACACAAACAAAATGTCTGTTGTTTCTGTATTATGTTGTATTTGTTGCCGATTTGCACTCACCTTGTACAATTACACCATGAATTTTATGTTATCCACATATGGTAAACAAAGTTCTTGTTAAAAACTCAATACATACCCAACACACTTTTGATAGTGAGTATACAAATACTTTTGAATCAATTTCTTAAAATAAGTTTTCGAGTGTAATTCTATACTTGTTAACACTTTCTCAAGGTTTCATTTTTAACTGAAAGATAAGTTGTTTTTCTATATGTCAGAAACATTTATTAACAAACATTAATTTTGTAGATATGATTACAAATCTTTTCACCAGCAAGAAAACAAGTTAAGTATTAAAGATTCGTTCACATTTTTCAAATATTTAAAGACTAGCTGAACCCGGTGTGCTTCGCTACCCCCCTTTGAGGTAAAGCCGTTAATGAACGTAGTAAAAAAATTAGGTGCAGAAGTGTGAATGGTCAAAAAATATTATCATGTAATAAGTATTCCTGAGTCAAAGCTGCACGCTGTGAAAATTTAAGAGCGGTTAACATGTCCAGTCTTTAATATATCGCAAACAATGGGGCGTGCTCCTCCCACTTTTCTTTTGATACGTATTTCTATTCATGCCAATACCATATATAGCAAATACTGCCGCTGTTGGTCAAACAATATGACGATTTTAAATTTTGGGTTATATGGGCGAGGCCACGCCCCTTTAACCACTCACAACTATGTATCAAATATCATCGACGTAGGTAAAAAAATGCACAAAATATGGCGATTTAATTTTTTGGTAGGCGGTCGAAAAAAGTATTCTTAGTCATGCCGGAGTCTTAGTTATATTCCGTCAAATTTTTAGTAAGATCGGTCCAGCGGTCTGGCCTTCCCGGCAGGCGTTGTTCTGCAAGATATGGGGCCTGAAAGGGGGCGTAGAGTGTAAATCTTAATTTTTACCTCACCTAGAGTAACATGTGTATTCGATTTGAAGTAAATATGTTAAAATCCGAGTAGAATCAATTACACAATTTAAAAAAGTAGGAGTAGTCGAAAGAAATAAGAAGCACATAAAATTTTTATTTTTACCTCGCCTTCAGTAAGATTTGTATACAAATTGTTTGAAGTAAATCTGTAACAACCCATGAAGAAGAAATTAATCAATTTAAAATAGTGGGCGTTAGAGTAGGCGTGGTCGTACCAACTGAGAAACCTTCCCGGACTCAATCACAACAACTTTGCGGAAGATCATCACATGATCAAATGCATAGTTTACGATTCTAAAAAGGACATACATACAAACATAAATTTTTTGAGATGGGGCGTGAAAGTGGGCGTGGCACATAAAATTTTTATTTTTACCTCGCCTTTAGTAAGATGTGTATACAATTTGTATAAAGTAAATCTGTAAAAACCCTTTCAGCAGGAATTAATCAATTAAAAAAAGTAGGCGTTAAAGTAGCGTGGTTGCACCAACTCAGAAACATTCCCGGTCTCATGCACAACAACTTTGCCGAAGATCATCAGATTGATGGACTCGTACAAAATTTGAAGGCTATATAGCTAATATAGAACCCTAGATATTAAATATTAATCTTAATTTTGTATATGAGCTAAATATGCACTTTGTATGGGAGCTGCCACGCCCACTGGTATGATCCCGCCCAATTTTCCCATGACTATTCACATTAACAAATAATCAACGTGCACAAATTTCTAAGACTGGCTATTATAGAACGGTAGATATATGATATTAAATATTTACTTTGTATGGGTCCGATCACGCCCATTTTTTCCTGATTATTCAAATCAGAAACATATGGGATACTGCAATGTTTCAAAACTGTTGCTATTACAATAGTCAAGATATATGATGTTATTCAATTTATGTGGGAGGGCAACGCCCACTTGAAATATATATAGCCGTAAAGCTAATCTGGGTGGATAGTTTTAGAGTCTATAGAGGACAAACATACAAACATTGTATTTTATATATATAGATATAAGCAATATATAGCAAATCATTTAAATGATTTTTGATACAGCAAACAATATAATAAAAATATTCTAAAATTAGTTTTTTAATCTTAAAAAAGCAAACAAATAAATGAAATTAATATTTCCACAATTTTTTGCTGAAGCTAGTTTAAGAAATTTCTAGTTTTCCGGGAAAAGTTTCCTAATTAATTAAAAATAATTAACTTTTATAACAAAGCGTAAATAAAAATGAAAATATATAATATAAATTTAATAAATACTTTTCCAAAAAAAAATAATTTAAATCGATTTCTTTCACTGGCCACTCTTATTGCTTTCAATATTTGAACAATGTTAATTGTTGTAAACATGTTCTATGAATTACCATTAAATTCCTGAATCGGATAGTTGATATTTTTCATTAAATACCCTTTAACAAACATATACATATGAACATGAGGAGTAGAGTATATGGTGTTAACAGAGCGTAATAAATTCACTCAAAAGGTCATATACATACACATACATATGTAATAATTCTATACTCTATGTCTCTACCTTACAACTTTTAAAAATAAAAAACTCAAACTAAAGTCATGAAGGCAATAAAGTAAAACATTTCAAAATGACATTGAACTTTAACTGACACTATTTGTACTATTTTTACTTGTTCTCACTCACTACAAACACTTTAAATTAAATAACATAGTGTGAAATAATTTTACACATTAAAGGGCGTGTAAAAGAAAGAAAAACACAACAAACATAGAAAACTCAACAGGTGGCTGCTGTTCATTTTGGGTTTTGGTTGAAAAGCTCATTATCTCATATTCTAACATAAACATAAGCGCATACTTTTAGGCGCTTAAACAGATTTACAAATCCATATACATACATGTATACAAAATGTAAATGTGGTTTAAATTCAGATAATAACAAAATTTTATTCGTATTTCTTTTTTTGGTAATTTAGCAATTTATGTTAATTAGATGTTTGTAATACATACGAGGTTTGATCAAAAAATAACGGTTATTTTCAAATTTGATGATGACGTATGTTCGATTTTCGCATTTTTTTCTGTTATGTTGGTAATATCAGCGACTTTGGATTGTCAGTTTGTTTTTGACAGATAAAAAGGTTAGTCGTGTTTTGGTGTGCTCTTCGATTTTTTACTATTCGAAAAAAATGGATCAAAGAAACTGTATTAAGATTTGTGTAAAAAATTAAAATAAATGCGAAAGGACATTTGAAATATTGAAGGTGGCGTTTGGCGAGTCTACTATGAGCAGAACACAAGTTCAATTGTGGTATAACCGATTTAAGGAAGGCCGAGAAGATGTCAATGACGATGCTCGTCCTGTTCGCCCGAGCACGTCAACAACCGATGGAAACATTGAAGCAGTGAAGAAAATGATTTTGGATAATTGTCGAATCACTATCAGAGAGCTTGCTGATGATGTTGGCATATCGCTCGGCTCATGCCAAGCAATGTTTACTGATGTTTTAGGCATGAAACGTGCGGCAGTGAAGATTGTTCCAAAATTGCTAAATTTGAAGCAAAAACAACGCCGCATGGACATCGCTCAGGAGCTGTTTAATATCGTCAACGACGTTCCAGATTTCCTCAAAAGGTAATTTATGGCTATGATATTGAAAACAAAGCCCAATCATCCCAATGGAAACGTCCAGAAGAGCCAAGACCGAAAAAAGCACGTCAAGTTCTGTCAAATGTGAAGGTTTTGCTGACTGTTTTCTTCCACTGCAATGGCGTGGTGCATCATGAATTCTTGCCACAAGGTCGTACGGTCAATAAGGAATACTACGTTCATTGGTGTGGAAAAACCAATCATTGATTTTGCACCATAATAACGCACCAGCTCACACATCGATGCTTGTGCGTTAGTTTTTGGCCACCGAACTTGGCCCGCGCTGACTTTTTCCTCTTGACAAAACTGAAGACACCGATGAAAGGAAAGCGTTTTGCTACGATTGAGGAGATAAAAGAAAAATCGAAACAGAAGTGTTTCGAGGATTGGAAAAAACGCGGGAATTATATCTGAGGGGGATTACTTTGAAGGGAACAAGATAGTTATTGATGAATAAATAAATACTTTTTGAAAAAATTTAAAATAATGGTTAATTTTTGTTCAGACCTCGTATACGAGTACATTAATAGTGAGTTTTTCTCTTAACAAGTACAAGTTCATTTTTTACATTTCAATGGTAAGAGTTTTTTTCTTTTTTTGAATTTTTTACTATTTGAAGAAATAAGACACCAATTAAAATTTAATGCCCTAAAAGTGTTATTAATTTTTAGTTATAAATTAGTTTAAAACAGTTCAAACATATATACATATGTACATAATTATAGTTAAAGTAATTTAAGAATGTGTACTTAGTACAAATATTGTAGTAGTAATATTTAAGGTAATCAGATCGTGTTTGTATGCATCACAGTTGTTATTGTTACAAAGCAAATTAGAGAGCTTCTGCAAACATATTTAAAATAGTGGTCGGAACTCTCAGTCCATAAGTGTCGAACATGGTAGTAACGAAAAAATAATGTTAATATGTATATTTAATTTTCACGTTCTCTATATGCCGATCACAGATTTCAAATGGCAAACATTTGACTTACTAACTTTGCATTCGAAAATTAACTAGTAATAGTAAAAATAGTAAGTACGTCAAATTGTCTCATTTAGAAAGTACGTCTGTACTTACAGTGGAAAGCAAAACTGTCCGGATATTTTGCATTAAGCAAGTAAGGTAATGATGCGCTTATGCGGCATATGCGCATCGGATGACTTTCGCTTCGGTACTTGAAATAACACGTTTTTAAGGCGTTTTTCACATTTCTATCGGAACGTGCTGGCCGTTACTTTTTCTTACTAACCGTGTAACCGTCCAGGAACTAACATCCTTACCAATACCTTTTGCAGCATTTTTCGGGCTCCTGATGTCCTTATTATGTAGCAAACGTTCTATCTGCCGGGCATCACCATCAGAAAGCAATCTTGGTCGACCACCTTGGCTATTATTTCAAGGTACATTACGCCATTTTTTTAAATCATTTACCGTGTATTTATTTAAATTTAATTTTTCAGCAATTTTGCGGCATGAATAATTATTTTGCAGCAAATTAATCTTTTAATTATACCCTACACGTCCATAGTGCGGAGGGTATATTGGATTTGTGCATATGTTTGTAACGCCCAGAAATATTGGTCCAACGCCAACCTAAATTATACCGATATCGATTTAACGATGTTCGTCCGTCCGTCCGTCCGTCTGGCTGGCCGTCCATGTAAAGCTTGTGCGCAGAGTACTGGTCGCAATTTTGAAGATATTTTGATAAAATTTGGTAAGTGATATTTTTTCTTAGCTTGGGATTCGAACCTGGGTTCGACACAAATAATATACAGAAATGATGAGAGCTAATTTTGTAATGGTCGGTCCGTAATTAGTCGAAACTCCCATATAAGACCCTCCCCGTAATCAACTTTAACCTCCAGAAATCTTTTAAAAGTATTTATATCGAGATAAAGTTTAACATACACAATATTTATATTCACAGAAATCATGACACTAAATTTTTGGATGATCGGTCCATAATACGTCATATTTGAAAAACTGTTTAACTGGGTGTAGGGTATTATATGGTCGGGCTTGACCGTTTTTTATTTAAAAATCAAGTTAATCACTTCACAGGTCAAACAATAATACACAAATAGAGCAAAAAAAACAACGGCTTAAAAACTTTTACATTTTAACAGAGCAATATCGTGATAATGTTTATTTCTTTTACTGTGTCCGAATAGTAAATTTTTTGTTTTTTTTTTTTGATAATTTTTTTTTTATTTTTTTGAAGCACTTTATTCATATTTATATAATTTTCATTGCCTTACTTCCTTAATGCAAAACATCAGGACAGTTTTGCTTCCCACTGTATATACATATTTACATTTAAGCAATATCAGTTTGAAAGAGTAAAAGTTAAATTTCTATAGAATTTATAACATACAAGGTGTTATAGTAGGTATTTCCTTTCATAAAGTCAAGACTACTGAAAGTATGCCACACGTGTATAAGAAAAGGCATCGTATGTACAGTGTGCATGAAAATATATAAATTTATAATCTAAAGAGAAAAGAACTCATCCACTAATCTGAGTGAAATAAACTAGCATTTACTCTTATTTCTAAAAAATAAATCACTAAAATAACTGTAGGAAAATTATGAAACTTTTGAGTATAACTTAAAAGCTTAAAACGAGCACACTCGGTGCTAATTATACTAACACCCATTCTTAAAAATGGTTGTGCAACTAGTTCTTCCCTCAAATGAAATTTGTCGCAATATATACTAGAAAGAATCTTCAAAAACTTCACTTATATTCTTAATTTTAATGGCAGAATTCATTATTTCGTCGCAACTTTTGGTATTACTAATAATATATTAAAGAAATGCTTTATAGATGTCTTTAAAAGGTATTAAAAGGTAAATTGTATTGAAAGTTTAATCCATTACAATTCCTGAGACAAAGCTGTACGCTGTGAAAATTTAAAATCGGTTAATAGGCCCAGCCTCCAATATATCGCAAACAATGGGGCGTGCTCCTCCCACTTTTCTTTTGGTACGTATTTCTATTCATTCCAATACCATATATAGCAAATACTCTATAGATTGATCAGCTTTAATTAAGTGGCTTGACTTCTGTACATATAAATAAAGGATCTGTATATGTGAAACTTATTTGTGTAGAATTTTATCTGGATACCAACGTTTATAAGAGAGTTATGCTCTTTAAACTGCTTTTCGGCAGTAGGCCTTACACTGCCCAAAAGTTTTACATGGACAGCTACTTAGCCAGTCAAACGGAAGGACAGACTGACGGACATTATTAAATTTACTAAGCAAGTGATTCTGGGTCGATCGGTATACTTTAAGGTGGGTGTTGGACAAATATCTATTTGCGTTACAAACATAAGCCAACTCCAATTTAATCTCCCCACTATGTTGGTGTAGGGTAGAAAAAACCGAAAATTGAAGAATTTCCTGAAATCGATTTTCAGATAGAAAGTGCGAACACAACATATTGATTTCACATAGGAACCAATTTACCAATTACTTTTATAAAGCAGTGTTGTCCTTAAATAAATTTCCTGAGTTATAACAAGTCAAAAAGCTATAAGGAAACATAAATAGAACATGAATGACATACAAACTCCGTCTGAAAGAAGTGAAGAATATCATAAAAGTTTAAAACACATCATCAACAACAAAAGGGTTTAAAATGTTGAATAAAAGAAAAATTTTTTATTTAACTTTTTTCTGTTTATACCGTGGTTTCTGTTCCAGGCTAAAAAGTTTTCGAACCGCCCTCGTAAACAGTTATATTGTTTCACTGTCATTCTTGAGAAGAACTAGCTAATATTATTAAATTGAATATTAAGCACACTTTCTTCTATGATTCTATTTTACACTCTATTTATTACACAACAAATTTTAAAAAGTTATTTTACATGCAGAAATGTTCATAAATTGCATATGACAGTTAGAATTTAATTTAATATTTGTATGTATACAAATATTAAACTGTCATGTATCTACATATACATAAATAATGACTACAATTTCATTATTTAATTTGATTGAACATTATACTAGTATTCCGTTTCAATAGCAGCAAAATGCTGTTTAATCATGTGAAAATTTTGACACAGTAAAATGCAAACTTGACGATGATCAGCATGAATTTGCTTGTGCAAATGACAAGTTTATTAAATAATAAAAATGTCTATTTAAACAAATTTATTTGCAATTTCGAGACAGATTATTGATTTTGTTTTTGTTGAATTTTTCTTTGCTGGAATAAACGCATACTTTTGGTAACATTTTTCAATGAACTTTATCTTTCAGTGTGGCATAATTTCGTTGATGCAGCGCTGACATAAAACAATCCATTAAAAATGTGTGTGCAGCTACATATGTTTCGACGTAAGAGCTTACGTAACAAAATATTTTAGTTTTTTTATTTTGAAGTCAGAACTTAATATTAAAAAATTTTAATTTTGAACGATAATCGGACACAGATATTAAATAACAACATAATATTAAAAATATTTTTAATATTACAAATTAAAAGCACAAAAAAAGCTGAATTGTATTTGAGCTATTTTTAATTTTTTGTTAAAATTACCCTTACAAGATTTTAAAGTTCTATGATGTGGCCAAACTATTCCATCGCATGTGTGTTATATTACAAAATGAACTCCAAACAATGACATGTGTTAGATGCATTTGTTTTTTGACAAGCTCATATGGTTTTTGCGAACTCAAACTAAGACAATTTGGAATTCTATAGAAGATTTCAATAATAAATTAAATTTTATATCAAAATTATACAAACTAAATATTTATCCTCCTGACTATACTCTCCTTAAATAAAATATTACAAGAAATATTAGACTTATAAAATCATAATGACAAGCAAATAGATATGTAATCAACTTCAATTGTTTTTTGATTTAAATGCTGCGCATTTCCATACAAACTTGATGTAATTGTCACTGGGGCACATCGTCACGAGGCCAATTAAAATGGACTTTAGCTTCCTTCATTTGTTTATGTACAAATGTATGAATTTCATTACTTTTTACTGCTGCTGAATGGAAATGCTCGCACTATTGATAATTTTTATTTAAATAGATGAGTAAAGTGTTGGTGTCATTTACTCTATTTGTAATAGAAAATTCTATATTTAGCTTTTATATGGGTCAATTTCAAAAAAAAAAAACGTACACAACGAGTTTTTTTTTTTTTTGCTTATTTTTAAAGTTTTTTCAATTCGCCTGTAAGAGGCGAAAATGGAATACAACTCTCATGTATAGGCCGGTGCTTCGAAGTCTATTTTGGAGTTACTCGGCCGCATACAAGAGAGGGCGAAGATGCTTATCGGTGACAGTAGGGTATCCAACTCTATTGATTCATTGGAGTATCGTCGCAATGTGGGTTGTGTTTCACTGTTCTATCGATACTATAATGGAATATGTTCTGCTGAAATCAGGGAACTTGTTCCTAAAACACGCAGTTTTTTACGTAATACACGTGCGGTCCGGCTACTCTCAGTTGAAATGGTTGGCCACGTTCCATAATTGCGGCAAAATATACTTTGATATAAATATCATCATATATATATACACGTTCTTCAGTCAGGGCTCGTCCATTTGTGGTCGACTGGACAGTAGATCGCACAATACACTACAGGAAAAATTCGTTCTTTAGCCGTACTGTCCGTATGTGGAACAAACTACCAGCAGTAGTATTCCCTGCCACTTTCAATATAGGAAAATTCAAGTCAAATGTTCACAAACACTACTCCCTCCACCCTCCCTCCCATAACCTATTTTCCTAGTTCCAACACAATGAATTGCATAAGTAGGGGTCATCCCCTGAGTGCTGGTCCAAGAAAAAACAAAGATTGGCCAATTTATGTAGTAATTTATGAAGAATCCGGTGGTACTTTTAGGCTCTCAAAAAAATCTATATTTTTGGATTTTTTTTAAGTTTTCTATGATTTCTATCTTGAGCGTCACACACCAAATATGTATAAAAACTCGCTAAAAATGCAAAAGTATTTGAAATTCAAGCTTACTACGATGCTCTTTTGTTTCTCAAGATTGACTTTTGCGAAAATCACCTTTACGGTTATAAACACCAAATCACGATTCACCTTGATTTTTAATTTTTTCTTAAAAGTGACTAGTTATAATTTTTAAGAAATAAATTGTTTGAGCTCGAGGTCAAGTGTATGTAAAATTCTTTATTGCTGATATTTCGCTACACTTCGTATAGCATTTTCAAAGCTTATTTTCTAAATAAAAATAAAAAACAAAAAATGTGTATGAACATCAATAATAATAAGAAAACAAGAAACGACAAAATAAAATGCAAAAGTAAAATTTATGTAAAGCACCAACAAATTCACAAATAAAAAATATTAAATGTAAAAAAACAACAATAAAAATTATTACCGAAAAAGTTTACATTAAAAACAAAAACAAAAAATACATTTAATTTAATCGTATAATGTTACACTGATCTTAAAAATAATTATATTATTGCACTATCCTTTGTTTTCCTATCGTTGTTTATCCTAACGTTTATCGGTGTATTTATTATATGAAGAATTTCGCGCACATAGCGGCGTTTGTCAATAATTTGTACTTTGTGACTAGTTAGTTTAAAATTTTAAGATAAAAAAATAGAAATTTTTCTTAAAAAAAGACTTGAACTTAGAGGTTACTTGCAAAGTGAAAGGCCTGCAACAATGTATTTAAAAAAAAACTGCAATTAAAAAAACGTTTTAAGGTAAAAAAACTAAGTGTGACGCTCAAGATATTTTGTGACAATCAAGAGATTTTGTTGCACGTAAACAAGAAATAATGCCAAATCTAAAGCTTAACGAAAAAAAGTTTATTCTTTTACAAAAAGTAAATAAAAAAAATTCTTCGAAAAACAAAAATTTTCATACAAAACTAAACATGTACTTATTCTTTGATGTCTTTAACAAAAATGGTAAAAAAGAAGTAATTCTTGAAGAAACTTATACACATATGTAAATATTTAACGCAAAACAATAACTTAACTTAATTTAATTTATAAATTTTTATTCGAATTATTATTCTGAATCTGTATAAACTTCATGAAATGACAGCGGCTTTGTTTTTTTTTCATTCTCATTAATTTTTATCAGTTACGAATTAAAGGTGTGTTCACATTGTGTGTATTTGTCATATGGAATGTCACTTTTTCGCATGTCAAATTTGTACATATAGTCTGAACACCTTCAAACAATAGCATGTGTTATTTCTATGTGTGCAATACACATGACATTTTTTATTTAGAACGAGTTCTATTTTCTTGTGACAAACCATCTGACATCAGCTGTTTTTTATAACAAAAATTTTGTGGCGGCAAAAATTAATTGAAATTTTAATAAATATAATTTATAGTAAAACAAAAATCTCTCATTCCATTTTAAAATACAGTTTTATTTAATTATAAATTTAATTTTTTATTATACACATACAGAAATCAGCTGTTTTAAGATTTTTTTTTTATAGGTTATGTCAAATGTACTTAGCATACCAACATTTGAACATGTAAATTATAAACCGTATGTGAAACTCAAATTTTGACATACACATGAAAACACATGTGGATAGAAAAGTGACATTCCATATGACAAATACACACAATGTGAACACACCTTAAATTTGTGGCAAAAACAGAATCAGTCAGTAGCAATAAAAATTAAACTCAAATATACCAAGATTATACCTTTCTTTCTTCTTTCTTTTATATTCGTCATTACACGCTTTATCTCTCGATATATCCGTGCTCTTTCAGACGCCATTAATTTTGTTGTTTTACTCTTGAAAATTAAAAAATAAAATCAAAATTAAGCATTTTTAGCTATGAAGCAATAAATTTTAAAAGTGATGCTCATGAAATGTTTGCCTATTTTGGTTTTTTTTTCGTAGGCAATTTATTTCTCAAATTCACAAATTATAAAAAAATGAGTTGAAACCATGTAAACAAAGATTGTCAACTTCAATTTTTTACATTTAATATATTCACTTTTAAAAAAATTAGCATGACGCTCATGAAATTTTATGGTGCCATTACCATGGTATTCACAAAAACTAAGCAAATGCCCACTTCTTTTAATAGATTTTTTTTCACTTTTGTAATAATTAAAGTTTGTACTTTCCTTACGGTATTTACTTTATTTAAACTTAAAATTGAAAATTAGTAATATTACTTGATTTATAAAAAAGTGACGCTCAATGCAAATTGCGGGGACTACCTTTCTTTACAACGCCAAATTCGCACTAATTAAGTTTTGACGACTATAACAAATCAAAATACAAGAAAGAAACGCAATAATTCGAAAACTGTTATTAAATGTTGCATATTTACTTTATTCTTGATTTTATTTTATTTTGTTTACTAAAAATTCTAACGGTGGACACATGCTTTTGTATGGAAGCAGGCAAAGGGAGAAACAAAACACCATTCTGAATAAACAAAAAAGCAAACATACAAATTTGAGAATTACGTTTTTTTGTTACATATTCCTCTCACATTTTTGTTTTTTTATGTTTTTGTTTTTTTTTTACCTAAAAAAGTAGAGTAAAGTGCGGGGACACAAAAATTGCGTTCTTTTTTTAAATTGACCCATATACTATGCGAATATGTATGTATAAACAGAACAATAAAATACGGTACAGTAAGTATTTGAATGCAAAATTTAAATATCATTTATTTATTCTTTCTATTTATTCATTCACATTTGTATTTCTGAAATATATTTATATTTATGAACTTAATCTTAAATATTTGCATATAAATATTAATCTTTATTGCATTTATTGCTGCCATTCAATTGATAACTTCTAGCTCCGTTTCAAATGAAATTTTATGAAACATTAATATTTAAAATAAATAACAAAAACCATAATTGATAATTACGGTTTTATTTCATTTTTGTTTCTGTGTCATGTCTATCAGTTGGTACATATCATGGTGTTTGCTGGTTTCATAAAATTGTATTGTTTTATTGTAGTAACAAAAAATATATATTTAAAATATAATTAACATATTCAAAAGTAGAATCCTAAATTATAAAGATAACATACTCAGTTTCAGACTCTATGCTAAATATGAAGACGCTTTAATTGGCAACGATTGCATTGCGTTTCCTATCACACATCGCACACACAGAACTTTGTTGTCGATCGTTTGTAGTCATATGATTAAAAATTTTTATCACCACGGACACTATTTTCGTATATTCATATTCAAAATTTTGGAAATATTGAATGACATTT
The DNA here is from genome assembly GCA_916048285.2 of Bellardia pandia. Lineage (NCBI taxonomy): Eukaryota > Metazoa > Arthropoda > Insecta > Diptera > Calliphoridae > Bellardia > Bellardia pandia. The sequence goes on along the minus strand of OU696532.1, from coordinate 57,053,595 downwards.
CAGACAATATGAAATATTTTTCCAAATTTTCTACAGGCAGGGTCAAATATTTAAATATTTAGTTGGCACTAAACCGGATGGAATATGTATATTTACATATACATAAATAAGTATATACAAACAGTTATACATAAACCTTAAACTCATTGTTGCTTCTTCCCAATTTACACGAAGCAATTCTTTAAGCTTAGCTGATTACCTTGTAGATATCGTGGTGTATTAGCAATTCCTGTTACTCTCTTATTTATACCCTACACCACCATAGTGGGGAAGGTATATTGGATTTGTGCATGTGTTTGTAACTGACATTAGGGGCCTCGCAAAATTTGTAACATTTTCTGATAGGAGGATTACTTTTGCGCCACCTTGTATAATAAAAACAAAATGTGGAAAAATATAATGATATTATCTGCATTAAATTTGAAGTATACAGCAAAAAATATTTGAAAAATATCGAGGTAGTCTGAAACTTTGAATTATAACTCAGCTACTACTGGACAGATTTTGCCCATTTGCAATACCAAACATTTCGGTGGGTAAAAATTGGTAAAATTTTCATTGTTCTATGCTTTTTTTTCGAAGCTCTATCGTGCCAACAACAGATGGACAGACCGACGGACATGGTAAAATCTTCTTAGAATCTTATAAGGACCCAGTATATATAGAATTTTTGGTTCTACGACCATTATGTCGATCATGGTGGGTATAAAAAAGTAGATATTTTTTAAAAAAAATCCAGCATTTCTAAGTGACGATATAAAAGTTTACATGAACGTAGCCAAAAAGTTTAAAGTATGAATTTAATTGATGGGTTCCACAAACTTTCCTGGGGCGGAACTGTGTGGCCTTAAAATAGGGCACCGTTGACACATAAATTTTTGTCTCGCGTCCTCAAAGAACTGTTAGAATTTACATTTTATTAATGGACCTCACAAACGCTTTGAGATTATATTCAAATCTTTTCATATTTATTTTAAGAACACAACACATTTTTAAATCTCATAACAATGTTTTAAATATTTAATTAACAAACTGCAAATAATAACATGTATTGAAACATAATTAAAACAAAAAAAAAACAATACTTTCTTATCTTTTTAAATTAATTTCCTATCACTGGGTTTTTATTTAAATTTTTGTTTATTTGATAAGAAATCATTGAAATTTAAATATGCCTATACATATAATTTACATATGTTTTTGACCATTTTATAATAAATAAAACTGCGTAATTAAATTCCTCTTTATATTCCAGTTATTAGTTTCAATAATATTGAAACAACTCGAGCTTAAAATAGAAGATGTACGAAAATTCAGCTGTTTCTTACCAACACACAATAATTTTAAATATATTTCATACATATATATATATGTATGTAAGTATAATTTAAAGAAAATGAAATGTGTATATTTCAAGCAAGAATTTTAGTAATTATTTTATTGCTAATTTAAACTTAAAGTTTCACTTTATTGAAGAATGAATAATTTTCCAAAGCGTCAAAAATGAGACCAGTACTTCGATGGTATGAAACTAATGGTGTTTTCTTTTCTGAAATAAAATGTTACACCTTTATTATGTACATTTTTATAATGTTTACCCCACATTTTAAAGATGTCACATTTTTAATGGTCAGAATAGAACATAAAATCACAACAGTGTAACACTTTTTTTTCATGTACAGCTGTTTTTTTTTTTGTTAAAAAAAGAAGAAGCAGATAGCTCAAAATTAGAAATATGTACATAAGTACACACATTAATTATATTTTTAAAATGGAAATTGAGGTGGAAAACATAGAATATTTAATTGAAAGTGATGAGGGTCCATGTACGAGTAAAACAGTGCATTGTAAGTATTTGAAGAAAAGCATGTATAAATTATATTAATGTATTTATAAATATAACTATTTTATAGTTTGGACAGATGGAGACACCCGGCTGCTACTGGACTTGTATGGAAACTATTTGCCAGAAATTGGACCAATGAAAAAATTCAAAAATAAAAAGGAAATGTGGGCTTACATAGCAACCGAAATACCCAACAGGAATGCCAAGCAGTGTGAGGAACGGTATAAGACTGTTATGCGCAGGAAGAAGGCTGCTATCGACAACAACAATACCTCTGGCTCAAAGAGAAAACGTATTGATTTTGAAGAGGAGCTAACCAAAATTTGCCGTCTAGATGACTCAATTGAACCAGAAGTTCAAATGAGTAGTCAAATGTATATAAAAAAAGAAATAGATGCACAAACGGATATTAAAACAAAAAAAAAGGAATCAACAAAAGATAAAATATTTGAATTAATTGCGAAGAAGGAAGAAAATAAGGAAAGGCGTCATAGAGAAAGGATGGATGAAGTCAAAGAAATTAAAAATATTTTAAAGCAAATTTTAGATAATAACAAACATTGAGAATATGGATATTTTAGTGAACATCTATTAGAATCTTTCTTATAGTTTATTTGACCTTTTTTATTTTATTTTAGTAATTATTTAAGCGCTAGGTCTTTTCAGCCCAATTACGAACAAATATTCCCCTGGAGCTTTTTCCCATTTCTAACATTGAATTTGAATAGGAAAAATGTGAAAAAGGAAAAAACTCCCCCAGAGTTTTAATTCATAATTGGGCTGTATATGTATATGGATCTCAATATTATTTTTTCTTTTCCAATGTAATAAATTTTGTATCAAAATTTATTAATAACTTTTTTGAAGAATTATTATTATTATTTTTATTAACTGAAGTATATGTAATGTTATGTTTTTTATTTAATTTTTTTATAAATAAGTAAATATATATACATATTAATTTGTTGTTGAATTGAGAAAACTATTTTTAATTTGATTTCTTTTGATTTGCCCTAATTGAGAAAGTAAACTGTCTCTGCTATTCTCGCATAAAGGTTCAGTTATATTTGATTCATTGCTGCATATTTCACCAATGTCTTCAGGGAGACTTTCATCCCTATCGATACACATGTTGTGAAGAACACAACATGCAATAACGAATTTTGACATTGTTGCAACATTATGAAAATCTAAACGCATTAGCTGTCGAAAACGACATTTTAATACACCAAACGCATTCTCGATCTTAACACGTGTTCTGCAAAATTTTAAATTATAATTTTTTTCCGAATCGCTCATGTTGCCATAATCACGATATGGTGTCAAAAGGTATTCTCTTAAGGGGTATGCAGAATCTCCCAGTAAATGATAATTAGGAGAACATAAACGCTGCAAATCTTTTCCTATAAACGATAATTTTAATATCCTTGAGTCGTGAATTTTGCTGGGGATTCCAGTGTATACGTCCAGGAATCGTAACTTTGAATCGCAAATACCCTGCATGGTTATTGAAACACCATCATGCCTGTTCGCATATGTTGAACGGATTTTATGTTTTGGTGTCCTTACTGAAATGTAGCTTCCATCAATACATCCCAAAATATTTGGAAATCCGGAAATCTACAATAAAACTGTTTTAATAAAATTCTTTCATAGTAATATAGATCATACTTTTTCAAACTCTTTTGCAACAGCTTTCTTTTCATCGTCTGATTGAGGAAACTTTATTACTTCCGGCGCTACATCTTCCGTTATAAATTGTAAAACCTTGTTGAAGGAATTGTGAAGGTTTGACAATGAAATATCAAAAAGGTTTGCCACTTCTCTGAAGGTGGTTTTATTTCCGCAAAACCTACAAACAATATTTTTACTTCTTGTATTTTAGTAATGAATATAGGCAAGTTTACCACAAAAATGACAAGATATGGGTTTCCACTGTTGACTGCTGTCTTCCTCCCTGGTAAGATCGCTTGAAATAAGACAATGAATATCTCTCAATAAGACCAATGGCACCTTCTCGACTAATACGCAAATTCTTCTTAAACTATAAAAATTATATATATAAACATACATTACATATATAAGAAGTAGGAGATATTGTCCTATGAAATTTGACATACATCAACATCCGAGTATTCATTAATTACGTTTTCTACAAAACCTTTCACTCGCGGTTGTGGATTTCTTTCCATAATCATATCAAATAGTTCATCATCGTCAGATGATGAAGATGAATCCAACAAGTCATCCAAAATTTTTTCAGCACATAAAAAGGTAGTAATATTTTCCATTTTGTATATTTTTTTTTGTTTCTTAACACAAATACACATTTATAAACAAAACAAATGTCAGCTGTTTTATCGTGCGATTCTACCCCTTTAAAAATACAGAGTGTGAAAGGTGCACCATTTTTTTAATTTATAGTGTGACATTTATAGAAACGAACACACTACACTTTAGCGGTGTTGAAATTTTTTCAGAAAAGAACACAAAAAAATTAAAAAAGGTGTGAAATGGGAAAAACGTGTAACATTTTTGCCAGAAAAGAAAACGCTATAACTCAATAGAGGTAATCATTTAATGGCGTTTATTATAAACTTAATAACATTTTATGTAAAATCCGTGTTCTCTTGTAATTTGGATATATCTAGATTTTATTTTTCTTTCTTTTACTTTTATGTGAGTATTTTTATATACAAACACTTTATTTTTATCTTTTTTTTAGGTCAAAATCGTTCAATAAAATATATATATATATGCATACTTATACTATTTGAAAAGGTAAAAAAACGTTTTTGTTTTAAAAATAAATTTCTGTATATTTGTTTTAATGAGCACTTTTAAGAGATTATGAATAAAGAATATGTTGTAATAAACTATAATAATCCCACCTGCTTAAAATAGCCAAACTAATTTTAAATTTGATTAAATTGATTTTATTTTATAACGGCAGAGGTAACAAATTTGGAAAGATCTTTAATTTTTTTTTTTTAATTCTCATAATTAAAATATTTTATTTTTAGACCTGGGAAAAATATTATTTTGAAACTTTTTGTGTATGATTGTAAATTTTCCAATAAGTATAACTCGAAAAGTCTAAAAGCAAAAGCAAGCATGTTTTCTAATCATTGATGCGAGAAATTTTCTTCCCTAGAGGGAGTGAGAGGTTTATTTTCAGAACATAAATTCGAATTCTCTTTGGCAACGTCCAATTAAATTTTATACAGATCAGCCAATTAGCAATGTCAGTTACATATCCAAAAAAAAAAATACGATTCTGTACCACTGTGCACAAAAAGTAAAATAAAATATTAAAAACATTTAGCTTTTCATGTTTGAATAGTGATGCAGGGGTTCGAAGAAATTTCTAGACCTATTCCCTCTATATTTGCTGGTTCTGGTTTTTTTAATCGTGATTTATTTTAATAAAATTTTTTCTTTCTTTGTGTTAACATTCTGTTAGCCTGTAACGTTTGCAATACTTTTTAAAAGCTTTAGTTTTTTTTAAACCCGAAAATATCAGTTTTTCAATTAATTTATGCACGATTTTCTTTCTATTTTGGTCCATTGCTCAGAACTCATATATTCCGCGTGTATCATCGAAAGCACGAAACTGTGGCTTTAGGTTTTTAAATAATGCTTCTATACTATGACCAAATTTTGTCTTAACAAACAAATTTTCATGTGTCAAATAAACTAAAACTAAACTTTACGTGTTAAAATGAAACCCTACTCTGCAACATCGATGTTTCCTGGCTAAATAACTTTTTTTTTTTTTGGCGAATTCGTGAAATTTGGTGTATAGCAAACAACCAACATAATAAATAAATTTGCGAAATTAACGAGGCACAGTGGTTTTAAAGTTATCTAGTTGGTCGCTTTAACACTAAAATCCTTCAAAGAGAAATATGTTGTAAAACAAGTGCTTTAAGAAACAATAAGTATTTAGGTATATTTTGATAAAAACGATGCCCTCATAAGCATTTTCTTTAAACGTTTTAAATATAGTTTCATAAAATTGTATTTTTTTTTATTTATTTGGAATTATTAGTTGTTACAATAATTCAGTATAAACACAAGTATCAGCACACTGTGCTGTGCTACGATCAGCACGGGTTATAAACATTATAATAAGTAATCAATTATTATTTCGATTATTATTCATATTAGTTTTATAAAAATCATATGAAGAAAGAGATTTCAACGACCACCAGCACACATGGTGTAAAATTTAAAAGATTATTTTCTGAACTTGGATGAACCTTTATTTTTGTTGTTTAAAATAAATTAAAACAAAACATATGTAAAATTTATTAAACTCAATATTTAATAAAGAATTGTCTGTCTGGATTTGTAATACATAATTATTGTTCATATTCGTAGAAAAACACATGTAGCTACAGAAGTAATGATAGCAAAACATACGCTTAAAAAGTTGCCTATTTATACCCTACACCACCATAGTGGGGAGGGTATATTGGATTTGTGCATATGTTTGTAACGGCCAGAAATATTGGTCCAATACCCACCCTAAAGTATACCGATCGGCTCAGAATCACTTTCTGAGTCGATTTAACGATGTCCGTCTGTCCGTACGTCTGGCTGTCCATGTAAAGCTTGTGCGCAGAGTACAGGTCGCAATTTTGCAGCTATTTCGATAAAATTTGGTACGTGATATTTTTTCGGCCAAAGGATGGACGGAATTGAAACTGGTGGAAATCGGTCCATTATTTCACATGGCCCCCATACAAATGTCCTCCTGAAATTGGGGTTTACCGGTCATAAATCTTTGAATTATGCAAGTATGCAAACAAATTTCACCAAAAATAAGAAGTAAATGAAGCTAAATCACATCTACAAATTTCGTGAAGATCGGTCCATAATTAGTCGTAGCTCCCATATAAGGCCCACTTCCGAAAATCACTTTACCGATCATAAATTTTTTAAGATCATAAAATTCGAGACAAATAATATACAGAAATGATGACACCTAATTTTATAATGGTCTGTCCGTAATTAGTCGAAACTCCCAAATAAGACCCTTCCCGTAATCAACTTTAACCTTCATAAATCGTTTAAAATTATTTATATCGAGATAAAGTTTAACATACACAATATTTATATTCACAGAAATCATGACACTAAATTTTGGGATGATCGGTTCACAATAGGTTATATCTCCCATTAACGGCCCATTTCTGAAAAACTGTTTTATACATATACTGGGTGTAGGGTATTATATGGTCGGGCTTTCCGACTATACTTTTTTACTTGTTTTTTTTTGTGATTACCACCTCTTACTTTTAATAACACTGAAGACAATAACAACAGCCACAAAGTAGTGCTGGCAAAGTATTGAGTAATGGATACCGAGTATCGAGTATTTGCCCTATTTTTTGGATACTCAATACTCAAAAGTAGTTACTCGATACTTTCTAAGTTGTATTTTTAAGCAAGTTGAGTGGGTAAAATAGTGCATAAAAATACTTCACTGCATAAAAAGACAACAATCTGTAAGGTACAAAATTATACCAACCGCCGAAATAAAGCTGTCTATTATTTCATAAGTTGTTTTTAATGTTAAATTAAAAGTTAACTTTATATTTATTTTTGATTTAATAATAAAAGACATACAAAACCAATAATAGTTGAAGATATATTTTTATTTTTTGAAGAAACTACTTCAATTTGCTGATAAAAACTATGCGTTACAATTTCAAAAAATCCATTAAAAGTATCGAGTAGTATTGAGTACCCAAATGAAAAGTATTGAATATTATTGAGTAATGGAAAGTAGTAGAAGTTGCCAGCACTACCACAAGAGCTTTTATTTATCTATACATATGTATGTATGTACATACCTTTACCAAATATCAGTTGATAGTTATGTGTATATTTTAAAAATAATAATAAAGATAAGATGGAACAAAAAAGAGTAAATAAATATGTATGTATATCAGCTGATAATGAAGAGAAATTTTAAATATGTAACTGTGTTGGATTCGTATTATTTGTGGGCTTAAAGCATTTTCGGCCAAGGAAATACAAACGCGAGCTTTTTATAATTAAAGCCATTGCGAACACTGGCAACACAAATTTATGTGCATATGTATACATATAAATTATTTATTTTTAAATACATAATTATTTATTTCATTTAATTTATTAAAATCATAATCATGGTGTAACTATACAAGGTGTGTGCAAATCGCCAACAAATACATTACAATACAGAAACAACAGGCATTTTGTTTGTGTAAAATAATGTACTACTGTCAAAAACACTTGACATAAGTAAATTGTAAACAAATTCAGTCAGCACTCAACTTGTATAGTTACACCATGATCATATTAATAAGTAAAGAGAAATACATACATATTTCAAAATATTTGTATTTATGTAGGAGTATTTATAAACCTACCCAGCGGCGAAATTTTTGACGTCTTCAGCTATAAGGCCTTCTGTAAGACCTTCCTAGACCTTTTTTTAAAACCAGTACTCATGCTCGCTTGCCTTCTCAGGAAGGCCTTATGAAAGGCCTACCTACTCCCTTCTAGGTTGTTTTTTATTATGTGTATACATTGTATACATACGTTAATGCCCCGTTATAAAATCACATTCCAAAGACAAAACAACAAACACAAAAACTAAAATGCAAAATGTGAAAAGAAAAAATAAAAGAAGTAAACTAAAAATAGTTTTGCTTAAATTCTGTAACAAAGCGGTTGTGCGTTCTGTGAAAAATCCTGAAATTGAACAAAATACAACAATCCGTATTTTTAAATCGTTTCAAAAATATGTACGTGTTCCAATAGTAAATGTTTTGTCATTTGCATGGTTTTTTACTATTTTTTTTTTGCATTTCTTAATGTTATTATTAAAAACTTGTGGCTGGTATTAAAATAATTTACGAAAAAGGTCTGATACCAGGCCTGTCGAAGAAGGACTCTAAACAGGCCTGCTAAAGAAAGCCTACTATCAGGCCTGTTGAAGAAGGTGAAGCAGAAGGCCTTGGCTGGCTAGGACATCGTGTGTACAAAATGTATGAGTATGGAATGGGGCAATAAGGCCTTGTGTCTGCTAAATAAGGCCTGTTTACTACTTCTTTTCGCCGCTGGGTACTTATGAAAATAATAACAATACTTACATATTTTAAATGAAATTTTGGATGCAAATGTACATTGCATTTTTGGAAAATGCACTTGTACATTTGGCACCTTCAAGGTTTTCCTTGTGACTGAACTATTGGAATATGTTTTCCTACAATAGGTAGCAGTTGTTAAGTAACGTTTCTGTCGGACATTTCACGAGCCGATACAGCATCTGACTGTAAACTTAATAGCAAAGGTTTGCTTTCTCTTACAATAAAACCTTTTTGTGAGAACATATTTTTTTCGCTTAAAAATTTATTTTTACAAAACATAACTTAATTATTAACCCAATACTTGTTCTGTAATTTGACATAGCATTACCGTGAGGTTCTACTCCCACCATTCCATTGTTGTATGCGTTAAGAAGCAATGGTTACGGCACATTCTCATATTTTTTTCAAATCCTTTTTTCATCGCATTACTTTGCACATCAGTTCAATTTGTTCAAACTCGGTGAGTTTGTTGTCTGCCCAACGACAAGCCAACACCGAATTTATTCTAGCAAATTTATAAACACTTTTTCCTTGCTACAGCTGCTTTCCAGTGCGTAGTGGGGCTTTTGCAATACGATTTTGACGAATGGGTTTCATGGCTCAAACCTTTTTCTCACTTAAAAGACACATCAAATAATATAATGTAAAAAAGTTTTCGAAATATATTCATATAGGATGAAATCGTCTGCACATTCCAACAGTCTTCGAACCACGTCTGCCCTTAAACCAATTTAATGATCAATACCCGCTAGAAGAACACAAAGAAGAAATTTTGTACTGAAAACGAATTGGTTTTTTCCGGATATACATTTTGCTTAACTGACGAATAAATTATGGGACCATTTGTTCATCGATAGGTAGCAGTTCATTTCATACACCAAATTGTACCTATATATATTTTTTTTGTTGGCAAGTTCAAACAACGGCCAAACCTAATTAACAGTACCGTTTTTTTGCAATTAAATGTAAAAGCAGAAATAACCTTCTTTACCTTAGCCAGTTATTACTTATTATTGTTGTTATAATTAAGGAAACGTTTAATCTCTTTGAATTTGTTCCTTCACATAATTTCCTTGGCAATTGAATGTCCAAGGCATGGATCTCTTGATCGGTAGTCATCAATAGAATGGCAGTGTGTTAAATCCGGACAAACTCAATATTCCAAAAAAATGCTTTGAGATGACCTCATTAAAAACAATATTTGGGGCAATTGTTGCTCATACGTGTTTGACTGTGTGATAATAAAATTAAACATTAGTAAAACAAATGAATTGGTGAGAGACTAATGATTTCATCATTCAGATTTTTTTAGATTTGAGTTATCTGGTTTGTTTTTTTTTTTACTAAAAACCTTTGGCGAAAACATTGTATATTCTCCAAATAGCAAATTTTCGCGCTTGCGAATAGCGAAAAGCCCGAAACGATTGAACACTAGGAGGACAACATTCGCTGCGTTATAGCCGATATACGGCCACAAATGTTTGAAAAAGTCATCGAAATTTGGGCATTCAGAATAGATTACGTCCGAGCCAGCCGTGGTCATATTTAAATTATAATGCTAGAAGGTAATTTTTAGAATAAAGTCAATTTCATATCAATTTATATTTATACCATTTCAAAGTTCCATTTTAAAAAAGTTCACAGAACCATGATTTTCAAAATAAATTTGCAAAGTTTAAATATAAATCACTTGACAGCTGATAAAATGGCCACCAATTAAAAAAGTGTTGCCAACTTAAAGTTATAGATATACATCTAAAAAACACCCTATATGAAGCAATGTTGTGATTTAATTTGTTTTTTATTTTTATTTTTTTGGTCATTTGAATTGATTGTATAAAAACCCAATATTTAGATATAAAATTATGTAACAATTAATATTTTTGTGGAACTATAAAAACATCCCCTAAAATTATGTTTTAAAAAAGTAGTAAATGCATGAAGCTTTGTAATTTGGCGATAAAAACGAGTTAATTTACTATTCGCAAGTGCAGCGCACGAAAATGGGTTTTTATCAACTGCCATTCAACTAGCAATAGTTCAAATAGTTTAAATAAAGAGGAAAGGCATACATTGTTCTAGTGAGTAAAGAGAAAATCAAGCACATTTTTTAGCAAACATTAATAAAGCATATATATTTTAAGAAAAATAAATAAATAAACATTGTTGTTATTTTCATAATAATAATATAATTTTTTCTTTGTAGTTTTTGTATTTATTTGCGTTGAACTGATAAGAACAAAGACCAAGCATTTGTTGTTGGCAGGGCTGTCAGATATGGCGATTTCTCGCCAAACGTGGCGATTTTGAAACGTGTTTGGCGTCGAGATTTTCCGTTTGGCGACATGGCGACTTTTTGGCGATTTTTGATATCACTGGCGATTTTCTTGGCGATTTTCACCAAGACATCTATAATAAATTATGTGATGAAAAAAATCGAATTTTTTTGGTTTTTATAAATCCACTTGTCAACGAAATGAATCATCTGAATTTGGAATTTCAATCTTATAGCATGGATGCAGGAAGCATGCATGAAAAAATGTATTGTACACTTCTTATGTTTTCAACAAAAGTTTTCAAACCTTCTGTTTTATATAATACTAAAAACAATGAAAAATTTTTCAATGATTACATGAAGCTATTGATAATTCAAATTCATTTTTGCCTCTAAATGCAATTGATTTTGGAGCAGAGTTTGAAACAGAATTAAGAAATGCGAAATTGAGCGAAGTAGAAATAATCGTACTTAAAGAAAACTGTTTTGTGTATTTAAAAAAACTTTTAAAAGAGATGATAAGCAGATTACCAGAAAATATGAACTTTTTAAAGCTTTTGGACAATTTTCTATTTCAAAGTGTGCGAATACATTATCTCAAACTAAATTTGGCGTTGTCCATTTATGGATCCAAATGTAGCAATAGGCGTGTATGAAACTCAATAGGGAAAACTTCCGTTCATTTGAAATAATTATTTTAATAACGAAATTCCAACAAATTTACTTGAATTTTGGCCAAAAGTGTTTGATTACCACGATACAGCAGGTACGTACCATTTTAAGGAAATATCTTTGGCCGTTCTTACTATATTGATAGTTCCAACTAGTAATGTCTGCGTTGAAAGGGTCTTTTCAATAATGAATTGTACAAAAACTCGACTAAGTAATAAAATTCAATATGAGCTTTTAGACGCTCTATTGAGAATAATTAATCATATGAACGTAAACAAATTATGCTGCAATTCGTTTACACCGACTAATGAAATGATAAAAAAAATTCAACTCAACTATGTATGAAAGTCAAGACTCTAGTAATGAAATCGCTGAGGATGAAGTTTACGAACTCTTAGACTTATCTACTTAATTTTACTTTTTTTTTAAATATGATCTCCATTTTTATGTAATTTAAAACTCTCTTAACAAAGTTTTAAAATTTTTTAAATAGTAAAATATACAAAAACGGATATAAATGTGTATATGTTTTACTAAAATATTGTTTAATAAGTAACAATTAATGAATTAAATAAAAATAATGTAACAAAAACTAAAAAAAAATATTTTTGGCGATTTTTTTGGTTTTTTCTCAATTTTTGGCGATTTTTGACTTAAAAATTGAACTAGGTTTTTTTGTGTAAACAAAATTTATTTCTTTTAAATAATAAAAAAAATTAAAAACTGAACAAAATCGGATTTTGGCGAATTTTGGCGATTTTTTACACCCGTTTTGGCGACGAAGCTCAAAAAAATCTGACAACCCTGGTTGTTGGTATAACTTGAAAATTCAAGCAATTAACATTTTAAAAGAGAGCCAGCCACTCGTTCATTATTATATTTTAATTTCATTTGTTATTGCATTCTACTTATTATATACGTACATTAGGGGGCCCCTATTTAGCAAGCACTTTTTTAAATTTTCGACACTCTCTAGCCCAGGATTATTCTTTGTCACCCGAAAACCTATTGTTGAGAATTTAAGCAAAATTAAGATTGTTGAAGGTTTGAATGTTGGAGCAGATATGGAAAACATCGAAAATGGAAAATTTGCAACTTAGGGGCCACCCTAGTATACATATGCATAAGTATGAGTGTTTACAATTTATTATGCTCGCAATACTCATATCTCGCCATTGTTGGATACTAGTAAGGGGAGTCATATTTATATATGAATGTAAGTATGTAAAAGTGTGTGTTTTCTTTTTCAGTTAGCAAAACTTAGTAATTATCAATGATAATTAATATAATTCAGAGAGCTTATAGAGAGCATTTAAGAGATTTTTAATAAAAACAAGTAAGAGTGTTATATTCGGCTGTGCCGAATCTTAAATACCCTTCACCTAAGCGTAATAAGAAATACAGAAATAATAAGAAATACAGAAACTACACTAGACTAGAATATCCTAATTCTGTGTTTTCTATTCAGCCTTAGTGCAAATTTTATCTATTAGTATTTGATATATTGTTTGAAAGACAATTTTACGACCAACATAATTTATGTTAAATATTTTAAAATGTCTAATTTTTACCATTTTAATTGATTTAATTATCAATTCTTACCATAATTTACAGAGTCTGTCTGATGTTCCTAATAATCTTCAGTGTAATTTAACAAACAGAGTATAAAAAAGGGGTACAATTCGGTTTTAGTGATTTTGCTAAAAAAAAAAAAAAAAAAAAACAAAATGAAATAGGGCTTTTGGAGGAGATACCAGCAAAAAAAAAATTGGTTGGCGGTCACGCCTATTTTCGAGGGGGCGGGCCCGTAAAGTTGAAAATATATAGACCTATATCTCGGGAACTACTGGGTGCTTGATAATTTGTAATACACTAAATAAAAGGTATTAAAAATACCTTTCCAACGATATATATCATGATTATAAAATGTGGACCGAATATGGGTTAAATCCGAAAAGAATATTTTTTGACCCGAATTTATTTGTTTTTTGGAAATGGTTCTATATGGCAGCTATGGAAAATTATGGGCCGATCTTCTTAAATTTTGGAACAGTTATTTTCATGCATATGAGGATATTTCACCTCGAATTTCAACATAATAACGGTATATTTAAGATATATATTAGTATTAACGTGGATTTCGAGAATGGACCTTATGTGGGGGATATAGTCAAATATGGACCAATATTCTCAAAATCCAGCAGTTTGATTTAGGCATGTATGTAAATGATCCGTGTAAAATTTTGGATTGGTACCCTTATTTATAAGCGATTTATGAGTGTTAAAGTGATTTTCGGAAGAGGTCTTTATATGGGGCATACGGTTAAAAATAGACCAAAATTCACAAAATTTTGTGGGATGATTTTTGTATATATTAAAATGATCTGTGCAAAGTTTTGAGTCGGTACCGATATTTGTACAATATATATAGGGAAAAATGTCTTTTTCAAATGTGGTCCTTGTATGGGAGCTATGACCAATTTTGGGCCGACCACCATAAAATTTAGTACAACAATTTATTTGCCCATAAGGAGTATTTATGTCCAATTTTAGCCGTTTACTATTGTTTATATCTGTTTTATACGTATTTAAGTGAATTTTGAAAGTGGACTTTATATGGGGTCTATGGTCAAACATGGACCGAACTAAAAAAAAATTTCGTTTTGAGATTTCTTTTTGTATAAAACTTATTTTTGCTGAATTTTGTCTTGATATTCCAATTTTATAGGCATTTATTTATCATTAAACCATATTTCGGGAATATATATATTTGTATGGGGGCTATGAGAAATCATGGACCGATTCTTACTATTTTCTGCACACTTTCTTCTTTTATAGCACAAACAACGTATACAAAATTTCATGGTATTATCTGCAATATATTTCAAAATATTGCAATAAAATGGACGAAAAATATCAAATTTTTATGGAGGTGGTCTCACATATTGGTTCATAACTCTGGTTGACCTAAACCGATTTTGCTGATTTTAAATAGCAAACTTTTCGAAAGCACTTCTGACAGAATTATTGAAGGTTTGGATCCCGAGTATATCTGGGGACTTCAAAAAACTGATTTCAACAGACAGACAGACAGACAGACAGACAGACAGACAGACAGACAGACAGACAGACAGACAGACGGACATGGCTTAATCGACTTCGCTATCTATAAGGATCCAGAATATATATACTTTATAGGGTCGGAAAATTATATTGTGGAAATTACACACGGAATGACAAACTTATATATACCCTTCTCACGATGGTGAAGGGTATAAAAAGTGTTGTTATCAATTGATACTCTTTGATTTGTATGTTACCATAGAACATTTGTTCTGTCCACTCACACACAAACACTTGCTCTCACTCTCCATTAAACCTGAAGAAACAAATTAAATTATAAAATATATTAAACAGAAAGAAAAAAAAACTTATTCCTTTTTATCAACGAGTCGCATACAACATCAATTTCAGTTCTTAAACGGCGTTTAATAGCGCTGCACACACATTTGTTTTACCTCCAAAAAACGTGGTTTATTATTTAAAAAAAAAAAAAAAAAAGTTTTAACAAAAACCTAATTTATCAATAATAATAATAATAATTTAAGTGCCTGTATAAATTACGCGTATTCAAGTGAAATTTGTATTTATTATATCAATTAGCAAATATTTTGAATACAAGTGTTAGTTCCATTAATTTTCTAGTGTAAAAAAATTTTTAACACACTCTGAATTTTCAATTCAAATAAATAATCGTTCAATAACTAATGCTTTTAAATACTTCTAGTGAATAATCAAAAATTTGTAATAACTAATATGTCCAGTATATGCAAATCTAAATATAAATGTTTGAATATTTGAAACGTAAAATATTTACATTATGAAATAATAAAGATTACAACTACACCACAACAACTACAACAAATTCAGGGTAATTATTAAATAGTAAATAAATATACTCGTGGTGTTTATAAAATATATAAATAATATATGTCTGTTAATACAGTACGAGCTCGATTTGTGCAACCACCGATAACTGCAACACCCCGATTAACGCAACAGGCAAATTTTTAACATTACAGTCTTTATAAGTTCAACTTTTTCAAAAAAACAGTCTTGATAAGTGCAACTTTTTGTGTTATAAAATGTAAAGTATTTTTCTCTTTGAATTTATTTTTACAGAAACGTAGTTTTAAGGAGTACTTAAAGTTACAGCAAATAACCCATCTTAAGAATGTTTTTCACACGTCAGTGCTGATACTTTTTATTTATTTTGTTCTCTTTTCTCTTTCTTTATATGGAAAAACGTTGTCTGTTAATTTACAGTTAGTTTTTTGTTTTGGTTTCAGTTCTTTGCGTTTTTTGAGTCAAGTGAAGATCATTTTAAAGTAAACATTATTTGTTTTGCTTTTTTTTATGAACAAAACTTTAATTTTATTACTTTTGCTTTATAAGTTATTTTCTCATGTTAAAAATAAAACTTAATGAATTTGAGTTTAAGAGTGGTGAGTTTTTATATAAGATTTTTAGTGGTCGGTTATGACAACTTTTCGGTAAAAGCAACAACCCCGGTTTCCTTTCGGTTACGCAAATCGAGCTCTTACTGTAGTTTAAATGCATAATGATATACCAATTATTTCTAAAAGACTTTGAAAAATGTGAAGCATAAAAATAAAACAATTAGTTAGAAAAAAATGTGTGAATAATTTTTTGTTAATTTATTTATTTGTTTCTTTTGTTAAATCAAATTTCGCGTGCTTTTTATATGGAGTTGAAACCTGCGTTCCAGCTAGATCAGATTGTGACTGGAAATTATGGGTAGAAAACAGATTTTTTTAGATGAGGTTAAGTTTGTTCTAGGCTTTACACTTAAATGGGAAGGCGTTACATTTTAGATTTTATTTCACGTCATTGACTAGTGTCTGCAAAATTACATTTTTCAGTATGTAACTTATGGGACTATCTAACTCACTGAAAAACGTATATAAGGTTTAAGGTACGGTCACACTTGGCAAATATTTGCCGAAATAGACGTAACCACTAAATACATTTTCAAATATTTTTTTGTTTATTTATTAAAAAAAAACAGGACAAGACACAACAAATAGTCTTATTGAATGAAAATTAAATTTAATAAACTTGAGCCTAACAAAAATTATCAAAAATTTAAAAATTAACTAACAGTTAAAAATAAAAAAAAAATTAAAAAAAAAAATAAAAATAATAATTAGTCTTATTTTAGTTGATGCTGTTTGGTTTTGCAAAACTCTTGTAAGAGTAAACAACGTCCAACAAATTTGTGGTAAAACAAGTGGTTACGCTTTTTTGAGGAAATGTTGGCCATGTGTGACCATATCTTTAGCTTAGTTAGTAAACCCGCTAAGTCCACTTATTATGATAATTTCCATTAGAATAAAAAACGATAGATTTTGTAAATACAATTATTCTTTACAATTAAAAGTAGAAAGTCTTTTTTTATCACAGTGAAATGGAAACGGTAATATTGTATACACATATTGTCACCGAAAATCCAAAAGACCGTAACTACATATTTTACTTTTTTACAGGAGAAGCAAACAACTTTATAAATTTAAGACTATTTTTTTCTTATTGGCCAATTGTATTATTTGGTAAGATACAAATAAAATCGACGTTTTTCGGCATATGAGAGTAAAATTTTAACGAAAGATGTAAGTCAATTAAAATAAAAATAAAATCGATTTTAAATTTTTTGTAGTTTTGGCCTTTTGGATTTTAGGTAACGATATGAATATTTAATTTTTTAAATTAACTTTAAACAACAAATGTAAATCAGAAATCTTGTTAGTTTATATTGAATTAAACATTTTTATTGTACTAAGTACTAATATCAATAAAGTTGCTGCAAATCTTTCCAAATAAGTATATAACAGCATTATCGAATTTAAATAAATAAATTCATACTAAAAGTAAAGGATCAACAACATTTATCCGTTGGCGCAGACAAACACATCTCATAAGCATAATTTAACTGACATTGATAATAGTTTAAATTTACAAAAGTGATTTGCACGATTTTAACAAAATATTAGCCACATTGTATTCCACATGTCTTTGATGTCGAAAATCAATAATGAACCACAAAGTGCAACAACTAGTTTACTAAAAATGTAAACTTCTTGAGATCTCCGGTTTTCGGATTAATACAAAAATTTCATTTGCAAAAAAAAAAAACAGTTTTCAACTGGGGTTTTTCTGTCAGAGGGCTCTGTATTCCCCATGGAAATACTTTCTTAGTGACAGCCAGCCACTGTTTACCATATAACCTACTGGTGGATTTAACAGTCACTATCATATCGACTAGTGAAATTATTGCAGAATGGTGGTAGTTTGCTGGCATGTGTAAAGGAGAAACAAATTTTATTATTTATTAATAAAAATTTTAGCATATTCCAGCCATTGTTTACCCTTCAAACCACTGGTGAATTAAACAGTCGCTATCATATACAGAGTATTAATTTGTCATCTCTACATTAACATTTACTACTGAAATTATTGTAGAATTGTGAAAGTTTATTAGCACGTAAAAAAAAGAAAACAAGAAACAAAGTTAGAATTTTCATTTTTCCTATTTTGAATTGATATCGATGGAAATTTACTGTCAGAAACTTACATGCATATACTCGTCTCTTGTTATACCCTACACCACCATAGTGGGGTGGGTATATTGGATAAATATAAATATATACATATTGGTCCTACGCCGAAGTATACTGATCGACTCAGAATCCGTCCATGCTGTCCATATAAAATTTGTGCGTAGAGTACAGGTAGCAATTTTGAAGATATTTCTATAAAAATCGGTCCATTTTTTCACATATTTCCCATACAAATATCCTCCCCAAAATAGGGCTTTACCGATCATAAATCTTTAAATTATGCAACTATCCAAACGAATTTGGATAGTTTTTAATGTCAGTTTTTAAATAATATTGAACACAAATATGTTTTGTGTATATACAAATAAAATGGTACAATTTTATAATGAGCGGTCCGTAATTAGTCGCTGGCTCGCTTTAACGACCATAATCTCATAAGAATCTTGTTATCCAAATAACATTCAACAATTTGTTTATATATACAGAAATGATGACGTGTAATTTTATAATGGTCGGTCCATAATTACTCAAAACTCCCATATAAGACCCTCTCCGTAATTCACTTTAACCTTTATGAATATTTTAAAATTATTTATATCGAGATAAAGTTTAGCATACATAATATTTATATTCACAGAAATCATGGCAGTAAATTTTTGGATAATCGGTCCATAATAGGTCATATAGCGCCAATTTCTGAAAAACTATTTTATACATATACTAAATGTAGGATATTATAAGGTGGGGCTTGACCGACTATACTTTCTTACTTTTGTTTTTTTCAATCTTTTTCAACTATAAATCATGAGTGGTTAACAAATTGATCACTTTCACTTAATGCACTATCTTTATCAGTTGTTATCTGACCAGTTATTTATTGTGATTTTTGCTTCCTTTAATTAACTTTTTTTAACATTGCTGCTGTTTATAGCTAAATAAAGTATCATGTTATAAAGCCTAGCATGGTAAATTTACTAGCTAGCAGCTAATGTTTACAAGGCGAATTTGAATCCTAGCAAAAATTGCCATTTATTTGTAAGCAGTTTTGTAAGAAAGAAAATCGAAATTTCCTGTAACAAACAGCTTCAAGAAGGCATGATTTTTATATGTATATCGAATTCACATTTGCAAGCAAGTCTTTGCAATACAACCTGTTTCATCGTAGGAGATTAGAAAAGGTTTTATAATTTTTGAAATTTTCTCTTACAACCTACTTTTCAGTAAGAGATAGCAGCAAGGTTTGCTTTTATTTTCGACTACCATTTCAGTGGGGTCAGCTGAATTTTAACTCTTAATAAGGCTTCATAGTAATCGAATATAGAAGCAGTTAGATCCCTTTTTAGCTGCCAGAGTTCTAAAAATGTTTTCATGGGGTATTAGAGAATCTTTATAAATTTACTTAAATATAAATAAACCGTGTTTTATTAAGTACAAAAAAAAAAAAAAAATTTTTAAATTCGTTCAAATTGTGTTAAAAAAATTTATGAAAACGAAAAATTTGGGATTTGAATTAGGCGTAAAATTTTATTAAATTTTGAAATTTTTAAAGAAAGTTATTATGGCTTAAAGATGTCAGGCAATTTTTATATTTTATACTTAAATATTGTGTAATTAAATAGCTAAATACATAAACTAATATTATAATATTGAAGGCCTTTTAAAAGTAATTTTTTTTTAATTTATTGACATAATAAAAAAATTAATTAGAGTGAAGCATGATCTTAATAAGTACAAAATGTTTTATTTAACCCTTTTTTCATATCATAAACTTATATCAACAATAGCTAAGGCTATTGGATTTACTAAAGTCCAATTACTGACTAACTTCACATTACAAGTCCAACATGTTAGATTGAATGCTTTTGTTTTTTTAAAAATATAAATTAAAAGAAAACAACAAATGTATAAGAACATTATCTAATAATGACTCATGTTATTATATTACAATTTCAAATAAAATAATATTCAAAAACAAATAAATACAGACAAAGAGTCATTACAAAAACAATAATAACAATATTGTTGATATTTTTGAAAATTTATTAAAAAAATAATAAAAAATAAACGTCATCAAATTTAGGTCAGTGATCTTTGTTAAAAGAAAAATGCATTAAATAACCAAAATATTTCTTAAAACAAAAACACATAAATATGTGTTAATGTGCATACATATATCCCTGATGCAGAAACAAAAGTGTGATAAATTTGAAACCGAAAAAAACAACAATTACAAATAACAAATATAAAGTTAATTAATAAGCGTGTCAATTGTTTAACACTTTTAAAAAACGTGACACCTGTTGAATCAACACAAAAGGGTGCTTGTAGAGGGAATTTAAGTGCACAGAAATAAAACAGAAATATTTACATTGTATTCTTTATAGGCTAATATATCAACATTTTAACAGCAATTTAAATTTATATTGTTTGAGAAGTACGTCTGTGGAAATAGTTTTAAAATTTTAGCATAAACAAATTCGAGTGCTATATCTGTGCCGAATCTTAAATACCCTCTACCTAAACGTACTAAGAAATAGAAAAAGTACACTGGTTATAGGACTAGAATATTCTTATTCTGATTTGATATATTGTTTGAAAGACAATTTTACGACCAACATAATTTATGTTAAATATTTTAAAAATTTATATAATTTCGGCCATTTGTAATTGATGTAATTACCGATTCTTACTGTAATTTATAGAGTTTGTTTGATTTTCATAATAATATTTATTGTAATTTAACAATTTATAAAATTAAAAGAAAATGTTTCCATATTCACAACAAGTTCAGAAACAGAGTATAAATTATTATTGTTATTTATTTA
This sequence comes from Bellardia pandia, assembly GCA_916048285.2. Classification (NCBI taxonomy): domain Eukaryota; kingdom Metazoa; phylum Arthropoda; class Insecta; order Diptera; family Calliphoridae; genus Bellardia; species Bellardia pandia. Next base: position 57,032,194 of record OU696532.1, on the reverse strand, counting down.
TTTATTACTTGCGATTTCTTTTTGCGTAAAACTTATTTTTGCTGAATTTTGTTTTGATATTCCAATTTTATAGGCATTTATGTATAATTGAGCAATATTTCGAGAAGATTTTTGTATGGAGGCTATGAGAAATCATGGACCGATTCTTACTATTTTCCGCACACTTTCTTCTTTTACGTATACGAAATTTCATGGTATTATCTGCAATATATTTCGAAATATTGCAATAAAATAGACAAAAAATATCAAATTTTTATTGGGGTTGTCTCACATAACTCTAGTTGGCCCAAACAGATTTTGCTGATTTTCAAAGTTACCTGAAAAATAAGATATATTTTTTTGGAAATTTCGTTTAGTTAAGTGGTATAGCTTGGGCGTGAGAGTGTTTTACATAGACAGACAGACAGACGGACATGGCTAAATCGACTTAGAATTGCATAAGGATCAAAAAAATATATACTTTGTTGGGTCTCAGATGAATATTAAAAAAGTTTCACACGGAATGACAAACAAACCCTCATTATAAAAGGGTATGAAAACACTCAAAAATTATTAGAATTATTTGAATTTAATAACTGCTTGAATATTCAAACAGTTAAATCGATTAATATCTCTATTTGTTTGTGGAAAACACGCTCAAATTTAATATATAAAACCGAAATTATAGAAACTAAACCCGAATATTTATCATTGCCAATAAAATCGATTAAGTATAAAGAGAGTTATAAAGTCTTTAGAGAGAGTAATATAGTCTTTTTTACTGTCTTTATACTTAATCGATTTTAATAAACAGCGTTGTCAACTTGGAGCGTTTCGCACCATTTTTGGTGCTTTTTTAATTTGTTTGTGCGGAAAATTCCTTAGGTGGTGCGAGGTGCGCTTTTTTGTTAATTTCGGTGCGTTTTTTAATTTTTCCGAAAGTATAATGAAATCCTTCTTTTTACTAATTTTTAATTGCAGTTTTTTTTAATAATTCATGATCATGAAATCTATACGATGAAAGGGGGCCCCATTAAATGTATTTTAAATACGATAAATGCATTTAAATGTATGATAAATGAAGACATACTATCAAATTCGTCATATGAAGGTTATTGCTAAAGGTGAATAGGATGCACATTTTTCTTTGAAAATAAAATTAACATTTTATGCTTGGAAATAAAAAATGCTTGTATAGCCTGATGATTTGGTCTACTGAACTGTAGAAAAACAACCAGGGTTAGAGTCCCAGTGCAGCCCTAACAAATTTTATTGAAAAAATTCAAATAGAAGTACTTAAAATAGAAAACAAAAATAATTTTACAAAGTACCAAATATGTGCTGAAATTAGCCCTGTTTTACCAATTAGTACTTCAATTCCGAATAGCATATTGTGAGTTAAATTTTGATTGTTTAAATGCTTTTTTTATCTTTATTAGCTCGTTTATTTAAAAAAAAGGCTTTTACTATTATTACTTTGACTAATAATCGTTGATAAAAAGTTTTTTATAGAATTTATGAAAATAAAAAAAATGTAAAATTTATTCAAGAAACATTTTAAACAAAAAAGAAATTCTAAACTTGATGGGGTTTCTTCTCCATTTCGGTGCGTTTTGAAATTTTACAGTTGACATTAAACTTTTTAGAGAGAGAGTAATAAAGACTTAATTACTCTCTTTATAGTATAAAGTTTATACTTAACCGATTTTACTGATTTTCAATACCAAACTGCTTAGTGCAATGATAAATATTCTGGCTTAGTTTCTATAATTTCCGTTTTATATTTTAAATATGAGCGTGTTTTACACAAACTATTTTGAATAAATCAAGTTTGGTTTGTTATTTAAATAATTAAAATTAAATAACAATAATTACTATAATGTGTTAAAAAATGAGTGTTTTTGTAGCTATGATTGTTGTACATACTACTGTATATATGGATGTGAATAACCATAAATATAGAATCGAGTTTACTTTGTGTAATTCTACTGCTTAAGATTTAAAATATTGCTACCAATCCACATTGTTGGCATATAAAGAAATTACATGACGACACATCATGTTAACATTTTCCTTGTAAACTGTTTGTTACAAATTTTATTTAACAATTAAATTTATTTAAAAATTTCTTTGTTTAATTTCTTAATGGAAGAAGTTTTTCCTGGATGTAAAAACAAATTAAACAACACAAAGGAAAATAAATTTCATTTGCATGCAAAAAGTTTTTAACTAAAAAAAAACATTAGTAAGCAATACTTTTTAATAGTGTAAAATACAACAAAGAACTATGGAAAATATTTATAAACAATTTTATATAACAAAATAAATAATTTGTTATAATAACAAGATAAAATTTATCGTAATTTTTTTATATATTAACTGCCAGTTTCACCAATTTCAGTTATAATTTAACTATTACTTTAAGCTTCAGTTAGCATTATTTCTTTTTCATCAACTTTGGTTAAAATTTAACAGAAAACTTGGAGTTAAATTTAAATGAAAAAAATTTCTTTAATTTGCTTCTAACTGGAAGAAATTAGTAAATAATTGACAAAAGATATATGAATGAAATTAATATTTTTGGACTGTTTGGACATGTTTTAATTTCCAGCAACAAATAGACAATTTGGATAAAAGCTGAGATTTTAGGTTACACACATGCAAATGTATGTAAAGGGTGTTCTTTTTTAGATGTATAGAACTTTGAAATGGAATAAAACAAAGATGATTTTTTAAATTGATATGAAATTTACTTTATTCGAAAGATTAACTTCTAGCGTTATAAATTAAATATGACTTCTGGCATATGATCGACACGGTGGGCTCGGACGTAGTCTAATCTGGAGGTCCCAATTTCGATGACTTTTTTCAAAATTTACGGCCGTAAATCGGCAACAACGCGGAAAATGATGTCCTCCAAGTGGTCCATCGACTTCACATATTTCCACAGAAAGTAGTCAAGTGGCCAAGTTAAATTGCTCGATCTTGGAGATCAATTCTCAGGTTGGAAACCTGAAGCTTTGCTGCTACCAAACGTTTTCTTCCATAAACAATTGTGGCAATTCCTGTGCATGATGGCTGATAGACTGATTCGGGTCTTCCTCTACGCTATGCTCTACAGTAGCAATGACTTCTTCTGTACCCACTCTACGATGTCTCTTTGAATGTGTGTTATCATTTAGAGTATACGTGTTGCGAAAAAGTTCCATAGTTAATCGAATTAATTGCTCTGATGGACGATTAAGTATGTTGAACGTAAAATGGACGAAGTGCGCGATACGTATTTAGAACAGAACCATGATTTTCCATATAAATATGCACAATTTGGTAGCGTTGTTTAGGCTTCAGTCTATTCATGTTGAAATGCTGACAAAATGGCCGCCAGTTAAAAAAGTATTGCCAACTGAAAGTTATATACATTTAAAAAACACCTTTTATGTAAATATTATGAAATATTTAGAAAGTGTATATACATATAAAAAGTCTCAGGACTCATCTGCAACAAACTATTTACCAGCAAACTTATTAGTTTAGGAAAATCTGTGGAAAAATTCACATCAAGCTAGAGTTTATAAAATTTTTGTTCATTTGATATTGTACGTGTTTCCTACTAGTTGCCCAGTGAGAACTCTACTGAAGATATCACGTTTAAAAAGTAACATTATTGAACAGTTTTCTATGTAAGAATATACATGAGAATGGTTGCAATAGATACCATTATATCAATGGAAACCTACTCATCAATCTTGACACGAAACTTCGCGAAAATTATTTGCAATCATGATTGTGTACATAGATGACGCCATATGACAACCCGTTTTCATACAATTGCCAACAATTTGGACAATTTGACAACAAAAATGACATAGTGAAAACGCGGCCTAAGTGAAAGTTTTCGGGTATTGGGTTTTATTAACTTCACTTCTATGCAAACGAAAAGTAGTGAGAAAATTTCGGTTTCTCTATTTTCAAATCAACAAATATCATAATCATTTACTTGTTGTTGGCTTTATTTTCGACGATATAGAGGATTCCAACTTTAAAAGAACTTTCGATCGTGATAGAGAATATAATAACTTGTTCGTCTTATAGATCCACATATAAGCTAAATAAATTACTTATAAAAATAACAAATATTTAATTTAAGCATTGGATGCTTTCACCTATATTGCAACTTATTTGTTTACTGAACTTTTTACTGGGCATGAAACAGCTGTTTTTAGTATAAATTTTAAAAATATTTTTTTATTAATTTTTCTCTTTGTTAGGCTGTTTGTTTACATATACCGCCCTCTTTTTGATTGGGTTTTTTTTCTATATTTTGTTTATATTTTTTTCACTTTGTTTTGTTTGTTTTTTTCGTTTGTTTGTTTGTGTTCTTGTTTTATTTTCGGTTTAAACAAAAACAACAAGAATTATAATTATGATATCTGGTATAATACATAGTGTTGTACATATATATATATTTTATAGTTTTGTTTTGTAGACGTTTGATATATGTGGTATTTGAATTGTGTGCTTTTGAGTACTCTACACTATGATAAGGTGGTCTGGTTGGTTGGTTGTAATGTTGGTAATATGTTGCAAAATATGTTACATACTAGGGAGTCGTTTTCCGTTAACATCATTTATAGTCGAACAATTTTCTGTGTCATGTAAAATGCTGAAAATTTCTATTTTAATTTGAAGTCTTGAGTTTTATGTTAAAATATTTTGTTTAAATTTGCAGTATTTTAGATGATAGATAGACAGATGAAAATATAGAGGTAACACATTTTGGAAGTATCATAATGGTGCATCAGAAAAAATGAGAAAGTCCAATTTTTGCAATACATTGTTTACTAGTAAACAAACGATTACACAGCCCAACACGAAAAACGGTGCCTTAAATTTTTTAGTCAATTTGTATACATCATATACAAGGCTCCAATTCCTCTGACTCTTTTTGCTTTTCAGCTCTTGTTTTCGAGATAAATTAAAAAAAAATTAAATTTAAAAAAATGGAAATAATAACAAAAGTTCCAACATTTTTCTACAGCCATATAGGCAGCTACATTCTGCATAAAATACAATATTTCTCGTTTATATGGACACAATAGTTTTGATTTTATTATTAATTTCGTGAAATTACATCGTGTTTTTTGCTTGTTGTTTTACAAAAATTCAATCAAAACATTTAATCAAAAGTATCACATACATACATACCTCTGTGTACTGCTGTATGTATAACGTATTTTCTTTTAATCATATAGAGTTACTTTATATCGAATAAAACCCACAGTTGCGAATGGATTTTAATAAGATATATAGCTTGCTATATGCGTAAGATATTTTCCTATTCGACTAAAGGAAAATAATGAAAAATATGTCGTCTTTTCTATTTTTTATGAATTTTTGAAAAATAAAGAAATATGCATAAAAAAATTTTCCATTCAAAGTTGAGTGATATCTCCGAAAATACTCCATGAAATCAAAATAATGTTAAGGCAGCACAAAGCCGAATTTCGATCTTTTTTATTTTTACTGAATAGAATGAACCGTTTATTAGCTACGTTACTGTAAATCGCGTAACTACGTAGTTGTCTTCAAAAATTAATATCTCGAAAACTAGAGCTGATACAAAAACAAAAGTGATTTATACATAAAAACTGACTAAAAAATCTATGGCACCATTTTTCATTTTTATCGGGCTGTGTTATGTTCGGCCCTGCTAGCTATATGCGACGACCAGTGATTAATATACACATATTTTATTTAGATTGTAAGCCCTTAGGGCCTAATTAATCCTGATTATTCATATGGCAAATAAATACAAAAGAATAATTTAATATAAAAAAAAAATCAAAAATTTCTGTATATACAATTTAAACCCTCCTATTGCACAAATGTTGAATACTAAAACTAATAAAAACAAGTAAGAGTGCTATATTCGGCTATCTCGAATATTATATACCCTTCGCCTTTGTTGTGGATACATAATTATATTATGCATAATTATGTCGATAAACATCTGTTGATGAATTTGTTCGTAACAATATTAATATACTTAGTTTTTTTGCTGAAATTTTAAGAGGTTGTCGCGGATTTTTGCTCATATCTCCGTTATTTATTTACGGATTTTGCTGATTTTAAATAGCAAACTTCTCGAAAGCATGTCTGACATAATTATTGAAGATTTGGATCCCGAAGATATCTGAGGACTTCAGAAAATTGATTTCAACAGACAGACAGACAGATAGACTGGCATGGCTTAATAGACTCAGCTATCTATAAGGATGAAGAATATATATACTTTATAGGGTCTGAAAATTATATTGTGGAAATTACAAACGGAATGACAAACTTATATATATCCTTTTCATGAAGGTGAAGGGTATAAAAAGCAATTTGGATTGTGGTAAATGTTTACAGCCACACTCAAAAAAAAATTGAGTAATCCGTACTTAAATCAATCCGTAGCGGTGTCAATAGTAGGGTAAGTATCGATTTTCTTATACCGAGTACAAAATACTTGATTCAAGTACGGATTCATCAAGTCAAAAAATCTTAATTTTAGCTCTCCTTAAGAATGGCTGAGATTGAATTAATCCCTAAATAAGCTTGATTCAAGAATTATAAACTAGATTTAAGCACGAATTTGTACTTGATGTAATCAGCGTTGCCAAATGTGCAGATTTATCTGTTTTTTGCAGTTTTTTGAAGTGCAAAACAGGCTTGCAGAGTTTTACTCCAAAAAACAGTTTTTTTAAATCAATGCAGATTTTTCAATTTTATTCGAATAAAACAAAGAAGCAATCAATATTATTATTCCCACTCTATGTGGAATTTTGCGGACCAAAGATTTAAAAAAAAAAAATTCAATTGCACAAATTTTGTACAAACAAAAGAAATGGAAACTAAATTTAATAAGAATATGTACAACTAATACATAATACATATGTCTAATTAATTTTCTATGATCTAAATACATATGTATGTGATAATTTAAATGAAGTATTATTCGTTATGTCTTTACTGTTAATTTTATATACATATGTATATTTTATATTAAAAAAAAAAATATATTTTGTTTTCTTTTCTTCTTCAATAAATTAAACATATCCAAATATCATTTTATTACATACCGCACACATTCTTCAAAAGTGACTCAATTCAAAATTTTAATTTTTCGGGTTTGTATGCTTAAACAACACACAACCCACTTGTTTATCTATAAGAAAAAGGTCAAAGCATTTTGTTACAGTTAACAAGTTATTAAAAAACAGTTAACTCTTTCTTTATATTTCATTTGCAATTTAATAGTGATTTATTTTTAGTTGTGTCATATAATACAAATTTTGAATTAAGTCACTTTTGAAGAATGTGTACGATATTATTTAATTTTGTTTTGAAGGTGCATATTTTTTTCGAAAAAAACAGATTTTTTTTGGGAATTGTCAGATTTTGTAAAAAAAAATATGGCAACACTGGATGTAATCCAAAAATGAGACTGATTTAAGTATGTTCGAGTTTGAATTAATCCCAAAATGAGCTTGGTTCAAGAATTTTGAAAAATATTTAAGCTCTAATTCATATTTGATGTAATCCTACATAGAATCGGATTGATTTAAAAATGCCCGATATATAATTAATCCCAAAATGAGCTAAATAATACGAGATAAATACTTCGGATCTCAGTAGGGTAACTACGGCTACAATATTATGAAGTAAGGACCAAGGCCTTGTCTGGTTATATTTTGTTCGTTCGGAACAGATTATAACCGGATCGGTTCTCCTATTGTTACTTGCTTTATTGCTTTATTTATTATATATTATATTAAAATTCACATAGACTATTTGAGAATTATAACAGTGAATTTTAACGTAGGAAGTGTGTGTTTTGTAACAACACGTTATATTAGCATGAGGGTTGTTTTTGTAACTACACGTTACAATATTGAGAGCAACTGAGAGAGTAAATTTTATTGCTCCAATTTTTTTTCAAAATATAAGTTTTTTTGTCTTAATTCAAGTAAAAATAAGCCTTAGTTTTCGTTTTAAGATTTATCTTCTTGATTTAATTACAAATTGGACTTAATTTAAGAGTTTTTACTTAAATCAAGAACAATATTCTTGTTTTAAGAAAATCTGCGCTTGATTTGTCAAATCAATACCGATTTTTTACTTATTTTAAGTATGAACTAGTAAAAACGTACTTGAAAATTTCAGGCTAAAACTGAGAAAAATAAACTTAATTTTAGAATGCAATTTTTCTTTCTGTGCACCTTCTATAGATTTTCCAAAACAATATTTTTAAATTTCGATATTGAATACGAAAAAGTTCGTCCTCTATAAGGTACAATAGAATTCCATAATCTTAAAACTGGGACGAATAATCTGGGAATAATATCTAGACATAATCAATGAACTAGTTTTAGTAGACAAACCAACATTAAATCTATTGAAAAGATACATTGGCTTCCCACACTTTATAATCTTATAAAATTACAACAATATTTTAATATTTTAAAACTTTCAAAATCACATTGCAGATGATTAATAATAAAAGATATCATATGTATATGAGAACCATATTTTAATACACAGACATAATGAGCTACTCAATTAAAGCATTGTTTAAGTTTTTTGATACCATTCCGTGATATACCCGAGTATACCGCCAAATCATATAATAATAACTACTCGTCTTTTTACTTCAGCAGGTAAATACAAACAAATATTATATAAACGATTGAGAAAAAAATTAATCCTAGAAATAGCATGATTCACATGGAAGTCAAAATTTAAGTTTTTATCAATGCACATATAAACTTAAAGTCTTGTAATATGAAACAAATTCAATCACATCAGTGTGTAATATCAGCAATGATTTACTAATAATTTTGCGTTTTAGAAGGATTCAAACATAAACAATTCATATCAGACCATTCCTTAATAACGTTCCGTTCCAAAAAATCTAAACCAAGTCTCTTATCATCCGCCAGTAATTGAACATCATCTGCATATGTATAACATTTACAAAATTGTATCTGCCGGTACAAGTCATGCAAGTAAATCATAAATAAAAGAGTTACCAAAATAGAGCCTTGGGGGACCCCTCTAAAGGTTTTTAAAGTTGTTGAAATAGTATCTTTAGATTGAACATATTAGTACCTATCATTAAGAAAAGACCAGATTAGCTTACAGGCGGATGAACCACATTGAAATTGTAATGATAATTTATTACATAATATTTCATGGCTTAAGAGGTCGAAGGCTTTGCTATAATCAAGAAATATAAGAACTGCATTAATTTTTCGGTCCATATTACATCTTATATCTTCGACACAATCTAACATTAAGTCCGTAGTACTATATCGCTTTCTAAATCCTGATTGATACCTATTCAAATACTCGCGAGAATTAAGTTGTTTCAAAAGCTGCTCTCTCAAAATAATCTCAAGTATTTTCGGGCAAATATTCAATATGTTTATAGAGCGATAATCAGTAATCTGACGAGGTGATTTAATTTTCGGTACTGGAATAACTCCCCCAACTTTCCAACTATCTGAAAATGTTGATGAAATTAGAATATTATTAAAATTAAACTGCAATTGGCGAGAAATATAGGAAAAAATTAACTTCAGAAATATTAATGGTATATCATCAGGTACACTAGCATTAATTTTTATAACAATCATCGTCTCGTAAATATCATCTTGGCGAACATTTCGAAAAGTAAAGCTAGATTTACACGATTGAAATTTTCTTCAAAATGCTTCAAAATCGTGTAAACAGCAAAATTTCTTGAAAATTTATTCATTAAAAAACTTATTCATAAATAAGTGTAGAGCATAGCTGAAGTCAGCAATAATTTAAACTGACTATATTTATTTATTAAATTGTTTATGGTAAATATTTTCAAATGAATACTTTAGGCTGATGGGAAACACACATGAATGTTGCAACAAAAAGATAAAAAAGCATTACTTTAAGTAAGTTGTATATACATATATTTTCAGAAACATAAATTTATTTATTTCGAAAAGAAAAACTATTACGATTACTGATTATGAACTCCCTTAACTATTTACAAATTATTAAATATAATAATTATTTCTTGAGTTTTTTTTTTTTTTAAGAATTTGTCACACTTGGGAATGATTCAAACAAACCTTTTTACCGGTACTTTTTGCAAAAACAAAATGTAATTAAAGCAAACACGTGCTAATTAAATAAGTATAATTTCTTTAAAGATGTTGTAATGTCACAGTTTAATTATCTTTCTATTGAAATTTTGTCAGTTTATTTAATGGCAGATGTGAATGAAGTGAAGTGTATTCAAAATTTTGTTTGTACAAATTATTCGCGCTTTCACAAAGTTTATTTTCTTTGTAGCTATATTGAATTGGACTCTTTAAGTTCATTGACAACTTATTGTGATTATTTCGTTGAACAAGTTCAATGCCATGAGAAAAATGTTATAAGCACGTTGATAATGAAATTTAACAAATACTTGACAAAATTAGTGGGACCACTAAAAACTTAAAAAAAATTGTATTTTTACTAAATTCGTTAAAATTTTAACTTCAAGTGTTTTTAAAATTAAGTTTGAATTATTGTTTATTATCACCTAAGACTTAAATTTATACACCATTTAGATAAATAACATTATAAAATGTAAATATGTGATACGAATTTATGCACCAGCAATAATTAATTTATTTCATTTTATCGCTAGAGCATGATTTCTTTAGAAAAAAATGCAAATCATGCAAGTGCATAATTTCCTTGAAGACCAAAGATTGCTGTAATAAGCACTTACTTTTAATCTTAAAGTGTGAAACATGTTTTTTGCTAATTTCAATTGGTTGTTTTTGGCATTTGAATCAGCTAAATATTGCTACAAAATTGTAAAATATACAAATAAAAAACCAACAGAATCTGAACTGGTGCCAGTTAATTTTTGTTATTTTTATACTTCTGCGTCATTTTTTTTATTGTTTTATTTATTTTGTGCATTATCTCTTATGTTAAAGAAGTACCATGTATATGTAAAAAATAGATGTGTCGCCTGCCGCTTTTCACAACTTTAGATTGTTTTCAATAAAAAGAAATTGTATAAATATTGCCGTTTATTTTAGATTATATGTTTTCAATTGCGTATATTCGGTACGTAAGTTGACTTAACACTCTGGGCTGCTTGTCCAAAAATGGCGGATTTTTTTTTAGGATTTTTTTGAACAGAAAGCGCGATATAAAAAGAAAAAAGATTTTGAAGGCCTTGAGGAAAACTATTTCAATCAAGGGATAGAATTACTAGATAAGCGATGGACTAAGTGTATTGAAGTTTCAGAAGATTATATTGAAAAATAAAAATGTTTTCGATAAACTAACTATGTATTCTTTTTTTGTCCTAGGCTAAAAATTTTCCGAACCGCCGTCGTATCTTATTATCTTGTTAAAAAACAAAACTTGTAAAAATGTACAAGCATATTTTTTCTATGTTTGTAGTTTAATGTAAAATCGAATATTCAGTCAAACTGTAACTCTTTAATAAGTAAATTTTTCACAAATATTGTCATCTTCAGATCAAATTTCGAATGTTCAATAAAAATCTGAGTTATAGCTCGGGTTTTATCTTTTACCAAAAATACCAATAATAAAACCATTCATTACTTGTTTCAAACTAAACTGTAATTAATTATAAAAAAAACTATTACAATTGTGCCTCCAAAGAAAAAACATGGTGGTGGTGTGCATAATTATATGAAGATTGAATTTTATGGTTGCTGTTAAATTATATTGATGTTTGTATATATATGGCCATAATATTAAAAATCATAATATGATAATTTTGAACCATATTTTGGTCATTGGATATAATTATTTATTAATGATTATAATTCCTTGCCATATGTTATGGTTATGTCAAAACAGGATATAATCATATTATGTTTAAAGTAAAATCATTTTATGATTCTAGATTCTAGAGCAATTATAGTATGATCATATATTACCATGATCATATCATGAAGAATGATCATGTCATGATTATAATTATAACAATTGTTTTGCAAAGTTATCAAAATTTGTTTGTTGTTAGAATTTTCACAAATTGTTATATTTTTAATATTTCCAACCATATAGCGACAATCATGTACATAGTTATAAAATACGAAACCAAATACGATAATTAATCTAAACATAAAATGTAATTATCCATAATGTTGCTTGCTGCAAACTTCTATAATGGCTTAGAACATAGAATAGCTGAAGCCACCATATCATGATTATATCTTTTTTTCATTTAAATATTTTTTTCTTCTTGAAAATTATAAAAAAAAACCTTAAACGCAAAGTAAGGTTCTATTACATCAAATTAAATGAGCTGGTTAAAATAAAATTTTTCTTTTCACGACAATTCGACAGCTCAATTCCAAAACATGTTAAGTCGAAAAAGTTTACAGGCGATATCTAAAAAAACATATGAGGTAGAACTTTGTTGTTTATAACTATTGATTGGACTAGCCAATCACAACCAAAATTTGACAGAATTTGAGTTGAAAAATTTAAATTCAAAAACGCAAAAAATTAAAAACATGCTAAGTCGACATAGCATGGTTTGAAAGTGAACTGTCGAATTAATCTATTTGTTTCCTCATAAGTCCAAAGGTTTAATAAAAAATCTCGTGACATAAATATAATCAGTAATTGTTTTTGGAAATGTAAATATAGCAAACATGTTTACAAAAAAAAAAAAATAACAAGTTTTTATTAAAAGATTATTTTCATAAATTTATTAACGCATTAAATCTAAAATAAATACACGCAAATTCCGGTATAACGAATCTCACTTTAACGAATATCTGATATAACGAACAGCAAAGTATATAATATTAACTTTCTTATATGACGAATGTTTTATTCGTAATATATTACATATTTAAAGGAACAACCAAATGTTTAACATATCTACAAATTATATAAAGTACGGTTCTAAAACTCGTTCATCTATAACAAAAAAAAAATGGGAAGTGTCGCCTGATGGAAAAGAAATTCTTTTAAATTAAAAACCCATTCGAGTTAATTGATTCATGAACATAAAGCATGGATATATTAATTGTAATTATTTTGTAATTCCAGTAATTAGTAATTTTCAGAACAGAAGTCCTCTTTATTAATTATCATAATGCTCCAAGTCATCCTCGCCAATATCAATTACTAAAAACTACAGAAGTTGGAAGATAACAAGGTCTTCTAATGTCATCATGTTATTCAAAAACTAGTAACAAAGTACGATCGGTTAAGTCCGACTATATAATACCTTACACCCAGTATATCAATCAAGAATGATAAACTAAAGATTACGCCAACGGGCGTAAAATTTTTGCCCCTATTACGGTTCACAACTTTTTTAATAATTTGGTCGTCTTTCATAAATCGGTATTGCCATTCACAACTTATATGTAGTAGAGTTAATGTAGAGTTAAAGTTGGGTTGACTGACAGACGACCAAACTTAGTTGAGTTGAGAACGGCAATAGGGGCATTTAAAATGTTCTGCGCATTTAGGCCCTGTGACGTCACACATTCTGTGTTTCTATTGGCTAATTTTTTCTTATTTGTTTTTTACTCATGTTTTGCTTGCATTTGCTCACTGCACTCTTCATGTTTATATTTTTTGTTGTTTTTTTTTTTTTTTTGTTTGTTTTTCTTTTTTAAACAGATTTTATTTTAGAACTCTCAGAGATTTCAATTGCAAGGTTGCCAACTATCACATAAAACACACATTTTTCGCAAGAAATTTTAATTCTAACACATGAAACATTATTGGTAACCCTTAGAATGGCCCTTCTACGTCACATAACGGGAAATCATGCGCATGGCGTAATCTTTATTTTATCATTCTTGATATCAATGAAGGCCAGTCCTATACACGCGTGTATAGACACAAAATTCTGTCTGCGCGACGTTGACACACGTATACTATAACCTGTTTCGCTGTCTGTTCTCGCTGCACATTTCTTTGGGTACACTCGAAGCAAAATGTTTAACGAAACAGGTTATAGTATACGTGTGTCTGCATTAAATGAATATTGTTTTTGTTATTATTATTATTTAAGTGTACAATTATTTGCGGACATATGTGTGGACATCACTGCAGTATATGTATAAAACAGATTTTCAGAAATGAGCGCTATATGATCATCCAAAATTTAGTGCTATAGCTTTTGTGAATATAAATATTATGTATGATATAAAAACGTTTAAAAACTTTATGGAGGAATTACGGAGAGGGTCTTATATGGGAGATTTGACTAATTATGGACCGACCATTATAAAATTAGGTGTCCTCGTTTCTCTTTAAAGTGATTTTCAGAAGTGGGCCTTATATGGGAGCTACGACTAATTATGGACGACTAATTATGGATCATAAAATTGTACCATATTATTTGTTTATACTATATATGAAAAAATATCTACATTTTTAAGAGAGTTGTTCTCTTTATAGTGATTTTCGGAAGTGGGTTTATATGGGAACTATGATCAATTATGGACCAATCTGCACAAATTTTGTAGATGTGATTTGGCTTCATTTACCACTTATTTGTGGTGAAATTTGTTTGGATACTTGCATAATTCAAACATTTATGATCGTTAAACCCCTATTTCAGGAGGACATTTGTATGGGGGCCAAGTGAAATAATGGGCCGATTTCCACCAGTTTCAATCCCATCAGTCCTTGTACTGAAAAATATCATGTACCAAATTTTATCGACATATCTTTAAAATTGCGGCCTGTACTCGGCGCACAAGATTTACATGGACAGCCAGCCAGCCAGACGGACGGACGGACATCGTTAAATCGACTCAAAAAGTGTGATACTGAGTCGATTGGTATATTTTAAGGTGGGTGTTGGGCCAATATTTTTGGGCGTTAGAAATATCAGCACAAATCCAATATATCCTCCCTGTAGGGTATAATTAAATCTCGATATAACGAATTTTTCAATTTAACAAATAGGCCTGACAACATATCATTCGTTATACCGGGATTTGCTTATAACTAAACGGATTAACTTCAATAGAGTTCTATTTGTTCGTTTTTCTGTCCAATTTATAATTCCTTTTAAAATTGAGAAAAATACATTAATTGCATACTTTTTGACTCTAACATTTTAAACTTTCAATATTTTTTTCTGATACACATTTTATGCTTCATAAATAGAATATTGACCTGTGTGAAATATATACAATAAAAGAAATTATAAGATTATAATAAATAGATTAAAAGCAAATTTTATTTGTTTTTTAACAATTCAATTATAAGTTGCAAATTAAATCTATATATGTACATATTTTCGATGGTATTGGTACTTTTTACTGATAAACAATTTGGAAAGGAATTTTTTATGCCACAACATTTTATTTAATATACTTTTAAATGACAATTTGAAATACTAAAAACTTTGTATATTTTTTGTAATATGATTATTGTTTAAAAAAAAAAGCACGTGCTTAAGGGAACGTTCCTATTGTTAAAATATATGACGAAATAAATGCTCTTTATTTATTGTTTGCTGTTGCCAAAATAATGTAAGATTAACTAAAAGTTTGCTTCAAATAATTGTTATGTTTAGTCCGCTTTCACACGTTTGAATGCTATTCAAGGCAAGTATTTTTGGTCGAGAAGGGAAAAGAGAATAAAAGGTGTACAAACTTGACGCTACTAGACAATTCTCTTATTTCTTGTTGTTTTCTTCTTTTACTATTTTCGCTGCCTTATTCTACGCGAAGTTGTTTGCATATTGATTTCCATGAAAAAGAAAAAAATTATGGTAAAGACCCCGTGTGAACGAAATGGCAAGTTCTTAAAAGAATTAAACAAAAACTGGTCAGCTAAAACTGGAGCGTGTGAAACAGGATTTATGCGAAATACAAAAGCTTTTTGATGCTAAAATATGGCTGGGATCATGTTGAATAAATAAAAATCAGGCTAAATTTTTCTTCATCGACAAGAACTAAAATATTCTTTTTTTTATTTTAATTGTATATTTCATTATTTTTTATTTATTTATTTATTTATTTATTTATATTTACATTATTGCTAACACGTCCTCTCGTGTGGTCAAAAGTTTATTTAGTGTGTGTGAGTTTTTTTATATTATTTTTGATTTTGTTTTTACTATTTATAAATAGAATTTAAATATTTGCAAAAACAACATAAAAAAGCCATAAAGCTTTCAAAAACAAAATAGTTTCAGCACTTTGTTTGCCAATTTTTTTTAACAATTTAAACGACAAACGACAAAATAAAGAATTAACCAAAAATACACTGTTTCCAAAAATTTTTTTTATTTATGATTTTTTTTAACTTGTAATAAACGCATTTCAATTAAGCACTTAATAATTGGCGTTTTAAAATTTGGCCGAACTTGATAAAGTTAAAATTTTGAACACGTTAAAGATTAAAATTTTCCAGCTGTTGATACAGAGCCATAATAATTTCGCTTTATCGTTAAATTAATCATTTCGAAGCTTTATCTGTAACTATTTAAAGCTGTCGGGGAAAAAATTGTTTCAACTCATCATAAACTTTTGTAGATTAATTTAAAATGTTGATTATTTACTAACCGTCTGTTAACCAGAGAAAATAAACTTGTTTAATTTACAAGCTAATGCTAGGAACACAACTGGGACGAATGACGAATTTACACAAATGTGTTTTATTTTTAGTTGAGTTCCTAGTATAAAATAATTTTATTTTTTTATACCCTTCAGCTTCATGAGAAGGGTATATATAAGTTTGTCATTCCATTTGTAATTTCCACAATATAATTTTCCGACCCTATAAAGTATATATATATTCTGGATCCTTATAGATAGCGGAGTCTATTAAGCCATGTCCGTCTGTCTGTTGAAATTAATTTTCTGAAGTTCCAAGACATCTTTGGGACCCAAATCTTCAATAATTCTATCAGACATGCTTTTGAGAAGTTTCCTATTTAAATCAGCAAAAAGTTTAGGCCAACCAGAGTTATGGACCAATATGTGAGACAACCTCCATAAAAATTTTATATTTTTTGTCCATTTTATTGCAATGTTTTGAAATATATTGCAGATAAGGCCATAAAATTTTGTATACGTTGTTTGTATGATAAAAAAAGAAGGTGTGCGGAAAATAGCAAGAATTGGTCTATGATTTCTCATAGCCCCCATAATAAAAATATCTTCCCGAAATATTGCTCAATTATACATAAATGCCTATAAAATTGGAATATCAAGACAAAATTCAGCAAAAATAAGTTTTATGTAAAAAGAAATCGCAAAACGAAATTTTTTTTAGTTCGGTCCATCTTTGACCATAGTCCACTTCCAAAATTCATTTAAATACGCATAAAACAGATATAAATAATGTTAAACGGCTAAAATTTGACGTAAATACTCTTTATAGGCAAAAAAATTGTTGTACTAAATTTTATGGTAGTCGACCCAGAACTGGTCATAGCTCCCATACAAGGACCATATCTGAAAAAGACATTTTTCTCTCAAAACTTTGCACAGATCATTTACATGTATACAAAAATCATCCCACAAAATTTTGTGAATTTCGGTCTATTTTTAACCGTATGCCCCATATAAAGCCCTCTTCCGAAAATCACTTTAATACTCATAAATCTCTTATAAATAAGGGTATCGATCCAAGATTTTGCACAGATCATTTACATGCATGCCAAAAATGCCAAAATCAAACTGCTGGATTTTGAGAATATCGGTCCATATTTGACTATATCCCCCACATAAGGTTCACTACCGAAATCTACGTTAATACTAATATATATGTTATATATCCGATTATTATGTTGAAATTCGACGTGAAATATCCTCATATGCATGAAAATAACTGTTCCAAAATTTAAGAAGATCGGCCCATAATTTGTCATAGAACCATTTCCAAAAAACAAATAAATCCACAAAAATGTCTAATAAATATCGATATCGAATCAACTTTTATATGGATTAGAAATTTTAATACAGAAATCATATTAGATATCTTCGGGATCCAAATCTTCAATAATTTAATTTAGTTTTTTAACTCAAAAATAGGATTTTTCAATATTTGGCACATGTATCATTTTCATTTATATATTAATTTTATTAAATTATTTATTATTATTATTGTTATTTAGTATTATAAGTAATAAATAGAAAAAAAATTAAAATAGTGCATATGGTACAAATTCAAACACTTTATGCTTTGAGTTGGAATTTTTTTATAGATACCCCACTTGCATTCCAGTAACTGACCACAAAGCTCTTAAAGGAAATGGTCTAAAGTTTCTTTTGAGGAAAAATAAAAAAAAACTCCATCCAAAAAAATTAAAAAAAATATTTTTGAAATGATTGAAGAAATAGCTATCTAAAGTCCTTTTGACAATTTTTGCTAGGACCAATAGGTGAAAAGTTATACTCATTTAAAAAAACCCTATATGACCAAAATTGACCACTAACTCCGGCACTTCCGGACTGATAGAGCTGAAAATGTATGTCTGACCTACTATCCAATAGTACTAACCTTGGTGCAAATTTCATCCAAATCGCAAGACATCGATTTTTGAAATTGGGTCACTTGACGTAAAATTCACCATATGTATGTATTTATATAATATATTTATGCATCCACAACAAAGGTGAAGGGTATATAAGATTCGGCATAGCCGAATATAGCACTCTACTTGTTTATTATTCAGTTAGTTACAAAGTATTACAAAATTTATCAATTTATCAAAAATATGTCTATGTCATATAAAATAAACACATGTTCCATAAACAATCTGAACAACCATCAACCATACGAGTATGTGACACATATATAAAAACCAAAAGCTCTTCACAAGTTATGGCCCTGATAAATTAACTATATTAATAAAATCACTTGACAACACTCGATTGTCTTGCAATCGATGGCAGCAATAAAAGGAAGTTTGCAATAAACAATTTGTGTTTTCAACAGCAGTTAAATAATTTTTCTTGCTACATATCCATTTCTTCACAAAATAACGATTTTAATTTTTAATTTCTTTGAATTTTTGCGTTTTATTGGCCTTTGCTTTTCAAGGTAATTTGTAGAACTTAATCAAATAAAGAGATTAATTAAACACCTTTATGATCGTCATTATTTAATAAAAAAAATAAGTTAATAAAACTACACGTTGTGCTAAGACAAATAATAAAGATTTTGATAATTCTACTGTGGCTGGGAAAGACATGTGGTTTCGATTGCGAAGAATTAATAAGCTTGTTAGCTATAAAAGGTGTGCCAAAATTTACCTAAGATTCGTACAAGGTGGCGCAAAAGTAATCCTCCTATCAGAAAATGCTATAAATTTTGCGAGGCCCTAATGTCAGTTCTGTTTTGACATTTGTGTAGTAAACACATGCGAAATACACGTTAATAAACAATGTTACGCTACACTGCTCCAGAACGCGGAATATTGCTGACTTGACCAATAATCGGTCGGTGACAGCCAAAAAACATCGGAAGTTTACTTTTGCGCCACCTTGTATTAATCACAAAGCATGTATGTATTATATTATCATAAGGTTGTTGTTTTTAATTGATTCATAAAATACTTATGATAGGGTTACACAGCATGAAGTTTTCCATGGCCATTTTAAAAATAATCATATTATGTTTGAGCTAGAAACAAAATATATATTTAGGCTCAACCATAATATGATCATACCAATTAGGGCATATAAAATTACCGAAATTTCCTTTTACGGGTAAACGGTAAATTTTTTATTTAAAACCCGGTTTATCGGTAATTTACCGGTAATTCTGTTTAATTTTGAGTTTATCAGTAACGAGTAAAATAAATGCTTAAAATTGTGTAAAGAGAAATATATATTGTTATATATTAAAGTAATAAAACGTTTAATGCATTGTTCAACAAAGTTATTTAAAATAAATGTAATTCATTAATAAAACAAAATAAGAATGTTAAAATATATTATATCATTAAGAGAAAATTTTAATTTTTGAATAGATCTGCTTGTGTATTAAAATATGCTCGCAATAGGCAAATAGTGTCAATTGTATTGTCATTAAGGCTGGTTCTAATTTTTGTGCAAATTAACCCTGCTGCAGAAAAAGCTCTTTCTGATTCCACACTTGTCGGCTTTACTGTCAAGAGGTGGTTGAACGCTATCGTCAGATACTTTCCACGCTTTTGTTCTTCTTCAAGGAGTGCGATTTCTTTTTTTATTACTTTTGTTAAAATCGTGGTATTGGTTACGTTGGAAATTTTATTCAATTTTATTTTATTTTGATTTTTAATGGCCAATTGTAGCCTGTCTTTCATTGTTAACTGGGTTGATTCATGGATTTCTTCTACATCATCAGAAGACTCATTTGAATCATTTGTCAAGTTACACTCATTTCTCATGTTCAATCGTTCTATAAGCGTCACAATAGTTTGTATCAATGAAGGTTTATGTAGTTTTAACCTAATAATAAAAAAAAATTATTTCTTAAAATATAACATTTTATATTTAAATTTAACTTCAATTGGAATGAAATATTTATCAACAATTACCGAAATTGCCGGTATTTTTCTTTTAAATTTACCGGTAAATTCGGTAATCAATACGACCGGTAAAACCGGAAAACCGGTTAACCGTTTACCGGTAATGTAACCCCTAATACCAATGTTTTTCCATATCCATAGTAATGTTGAGTTCAAATCGGAATATGTTTGAGCACAATCATATTATGGTTGTGACATTATTATAATATATCCTTTAAACTATAGTATGATTAAATGTCATAATATTACGGTATAATTACCAATAGAAAAATAATTAAAACAAGGAATTAAACTCGAATATTGTTTTATTATCTTCGCAATTTTGAAAAAGTTAAACGGACAGACATCTTTGAAAGGACTGAGCAATTTCATTTGTTACTTGCGCATAATACCTAATAACAAAATATTCACCCTTATCGTGAATAAAAATTCCACGTGAAATTTGTTCACTTTTATTTTTTAACATTGAATTTAAATAGGAAAATGTGAAAAGTGAAAAATTTCACGTGGAATTTTTATTCACGATAGGGGTGATTGTGTTTATATGAGATTCTAATGTAAAATTCCATCATTCAACATTAGGAACGTTAGATTCTATTTGTTTTGTATGCAGAAAAATTTGTTAAAACTGAGTCGCAATACAATGGCAATTTTTTATAATTCATATAATTATACGAGTAACTGGTTATTTTATCCAAATATAATAATACCAAATAAGATAATACTAGACAATAAGACTTAACGATGGCTTTAGCAGAATTAGTGCTTAGATTTATTAAATTTTTATTATAATTTTGGAAACTTTTCGGATTTAAAAATGCATTATTGCTGCAATAATTTTAAAAATTAAGCTAAACTTGAAACTTTAGAATTTTTGTGACTACCAGGAGAACGGATTAAGTTTTATATCTTTAGCAAAAGCTGAATATTTTTAATAAAATTTGTTTATTTAGAATTTTTCTACTTAAAGTGCCTTTATTCTAGTAGTAGTATAATGATTAGAGGTTCTATCATCTCTGTAGAACAGTTTCTTATATTTCTCAATTCTTTAATTAAATCATCAACCAACAAAGTCAACAAGGGGCGCCATCTCTTTAAACAGTTCAATTGACAAAAGCAGACCGCTCTCAACAAACATTTACTGCAAACAATCTCTAGAAAAGATTCTTTGTTGTGACATTTTCAATTTGCAAATAAATTAATGGCCACGACAAGACTACAAGTGATCAAATTTAATGCTGATAATATTAAATAACAAGAAAATATAATTTAAAAACTAGAACGAAATAAACACAATTGTGGTGATAATCACAAATATTTTAAAAAGTACAGTTCAATGATCTTTCTTCGTGGCCAAGGTTATTTTTCTAATTGGTAATTAAATATTTATTATTATTTTTGAAATTTTTAACTCTTATTACCCCACAATAGCCTTAGTTCTTTTCAGAATCACTTTCTGTTTTCTCAGAATATGAATTTTAAACTACGCACACATTTGGCAAATATTTAGTTAAAAAAGTTGTTGCTTATTCTTAGAAGAGTTTTGCAAGATCGAACAGCATCAAATAAATTAAAACTAAATATTGGCCTAAATAAGAAATGTTTTTTTAAACAAATAAACGTGTTTTCAACAAATATTTGCCAAGTGTGAACGTACCTTAATACTAAACTTATGACATGGCTCGTTTCATAGCAGCTCATAAGATATTTACAGACGTAGATATTTATAAATATAAAACCCCGCATCAAATGTCACACTAAACATTGTCAAGTTATGTCAATCTCCACAAACATAGTTGGCTTGACACACGAGTATTAGGGCAATGTTTTCGAACTCAACTCAAGTCAATATATCTTTAAGCTGCATAAGACTTTAATTGAGATATACATACATAGTTCTGTGATTTGTTCTTTGGGAGTAGTGAGGTTAAAATTGTAGCATTTTATATTACAGAAACTACATACGCGTAAAATACTCTTCAAATTGTACAAAAACTAATTGACAAAATGTCTGCCCTTCAGATTAAAACAGTAACCATGATTGAAAAAAGAAGGTTGAGCGGTCTCTCTCAAAATAAAATAATTTTAATTTAATGCGATTTTTCGAAACAAATAAAAAAGGTCGTCGGCACTTATTGTAAAGGGGAAATAATATTTTGAGAAATTATTATTAAATGTGTATAATTTGTACTAATATAAACAATTTTATAATAAAGCGTGTTTTTTTTAGATGTATAAAGCCATTTTGTCAGCTGCCAAGTAAATCACTGTTTAGCTTGGTTTGGCATTTCAACATGAATAGACTAAAGTCTGAACAACGCTTCCAAATTGTGCAAATTAATATGGAAAATCATGCTTATGTTCCAAATACGTATCGCGCGCTACGTACATTTTACGTTCAACATACTTAATCGTCCATCAGAGCAATTATTTCGATTAACTATGGAACGTTTTCGCAACACGTATACTCTAAATGATAACACACATTCAAAGAGACATCGTAGAGTGGGTACAGAAGAAGTCATTGCTACTGTAGAGCATAGCGTAGAGGAAGAACAGATCAGTCTATCAGCCATCGTGCACAGGAATTGGATATGTGTCCATCCACTTTATGAAGGAATTTGCGGAAATACCTTGGTGTGTGTGCTTACAAAATCCAACTCGCCACACGTTGATTGGATGAATGGGTCCAAACCAAGTTGATAAAGATTTTCATAAAGAATTTTTTTAGCGATGAAGCTCACTTTTGGTTGTCAATATACAAAACTGCAGATTTCTTTAAAAACGAAGTTGGCCAGACAATGGTGACCGCTATAAAACCATGATTACCGACTTTTTCGTTCATTAATTGAACAATTATAATGTGCAGCATTTAAGGTTTCAATAAGACGGCGCAACATGTCACACAGCTCGTGCCACAAATAATTTATGGAAGAAAACGTTTGGTAGCAGCAAAGTTTCAGGTTTCCGACCCGTGAATTGTCCTCCAAGACAATGCGATTTAACTTGATCGTTTGACTAGTTTCTCTGGGGATATGTAAAGTCGCTAGTCTAGGCTGATAAGCTCGAAACGATTGACCACTTGTAGAAAAATATTAGAACTTTTTGGTATTAAATCCCTCTTAATCCTTTTTATATTCCTGTGTTTTGAGCATGGATTTTGTAATTTGAGTATCAATATTACAAAGTGTTCCAAAAAAACATAAATGTAAACAAAAAACTCTGATTTTAAAAGTAGCACGAATTGGGCCAATAAAATAATAAATCGCTAAAACGTCAGAAAGTTAATATGGCTTATTCTCGTTGTATCATGGTAGTAACTATGTATTTATATTCAACAGTAACGCCGTGTTTTAATGATAAATTTTAGACTGTCTTAAATTAATGAAATTTAAGGAATTTACAATGGTTATTCTTAAATAGATTCCAATAAACTAAATTATGTAAAATCTTAGGGCACTGCTACACGTTCAATAAATATCGTGATATTTGGATCGCGATCCATTTTAAAGTATTGATGGATCACGAGCGTATGCTACATGTTCACTATTTATCGCGTCAGTATTTATGTTTTTTTGTGCTGTGCGGTTATTTTTCATATTATCATTCATATCGCAAAATGGCCCAAAATATGAAATCCAGATCGCGGATCGTGGATCTCGTGATAAATATTGAAGGTGTAGCATTTTCAGTCAGTAAAAAGTGACAAATAATAATAATTGTGTCCATTAAACTTAAGTGCGTGTATTTTTTCCGATCCTGCAACCACTTTTTGCTCCAAATTTTTCTTTCCACTTTTTTCTTCAATGAAAAACCAAGCAAAATAGCTAAACAGGCTTTCTTTTGGTTTTCTCGCAACATTGATAAACGACCCGCACAGCACAAAAATAATATAAATACTGACGCGATAAATAGTGAACATGTAGCATACGCTCGTGATCCATCAATACTGTAAAATGGATCGCGATCTAAATATCACGATATTTATTGAACGTGTAGCAGTGCCCTTAAGGTGGATCCATTCATTCGTTCTGAACAAAATATTTGTTCGGACAAAGTTTTTTTCGTTTCTGTTTTTGAGACAGAGAAAATATTTTATACGAACAACTCTCAGCTTGAATTGGTTTAATTTTATACATATTTTGTCTGGAAATGAAAAATGAACTATATAGCCAATAGGTTACGTTTCTAGCTGTGGTGTTTGCAAAATTAAATTATTCATTTTATTTATGTACATATGTATGTATGTATTCATTAAAAATTTTGTAAATTGTTTTTGAAAAATATACACAATCAGGTATGTGATGGAAAACGATAACGATAACGAGTGAGTTTTAGAAGTTAATTTTTTCGTAATATTTCTGTATTAAAACAGTTTTATCCCACAAAATATAAAGATAATTTGCTATTAAAGAGAATCTTAAAACAACAATTTTAAAAATTTAATTAGAAATACTTTAAAATTGACTTCAAAAACTCACTCGTTATCGTTATCGTTTTCCATCACATACCTGAATATTTTAAAATAATTTAATATTTGTTTTTCGACACATAAACACCAAAGTAAAATAAATAAATGGCCGCAGTGTTACAGCTTGTAAAACTAATAGATTTTGTTTACATATGACAGCTTTGATTTTCCAGAAAAATCGTTCGAAATATGTGACTCGTGCTGCAAAAAATCTCAGTAAAAAAACTTTTTTTCTTCGGACATAATTTTTGTTCGGAACAAATGGGTGAATCCATCTTTAATTTGTATGTTAATAGTTTATGGTAATTTACAGCCAGCGGTAGCTGTATAGCAGATATTTTCATAATGGTATCCGTGCTGAAAGGTTATTTTTTGAATAGCCAACTTGAATTAACATTTATAATAATATTATTGGCATTTGTAATAAGTCTAAATTTAACTCATGAAGTTTCTTTTATATCTTTACAGCTTTCAATTGAAAAGGCAACAAGAAGATCACATATAAACTTTGGAAGTCCGTCAGGAGAATATAAATTAATCAAACATGAATAAATGATAAAAACATAAATACAATTTATGAATTAATTAAACAACTGTAAACACAGCAACACATGCTCCTTACTTCTACTAATAGAAATTCATAAATGAATAGAAATATTGCCATATAAAGCCATTGAAATTTATATTAAATAACAAATTACAATTTCAAACTTCATGCATATGATAAAGGATTTAAATTAGTTGGCCACATAGAAACACAAACAAATACTACCTCAAATTATATGTATATATATATAGCAAATACATATACCAACATTTAAATCCAATACGACCAACCAACAACCAACATTCCATTTACAACAATCAAAACCAACTAACAGCTCCAACCAATCCCATAATTAGAAATTCATTATTAAAACGAATATAAAATGGTACATGCACCCTCAAAGCGGAAATCAAATGGCAGCACTAACAACAACACAACCAAGAATCATGAATTCGAATT
This sequence comes from Bellardia pandia, assembly GCA_916048285.2. NCBI lineage: Eukaryota > Metazoa > Arthropoda > Insecta > Diptera > Calliphoridae > Bellardia > Bellardia pandia. Next base: position 57,006,166 of record OU696532.1, on the reverse strand, counting down.
GGAATTATCGAACAACATAGAGTCACAACAACCGGTGCCGCCAGATGGCGGCTGGGGTTGGATGGTCGTCTTTGGTTCATTTATGATCCACATTATAAGTGAGTAAATTACTTTTAAGTCTATCTATATTAGCAATACTATATTTTCAATTGATTAATTAATGAACGTGATTTTAACTGATTCTTATCTATTGAGTTTAATTTTACAGTAAAACAAAATGACAAATTTAACGTTTAATTAATAAGTTTTTTTGTAAACAATTCTTATTAATTAATTAAATAATAATTGAAAAGCTTGGTTTGGGATTTTTCAAAACTAATTGATTTGACGTTAGACACTTGTTGCATTTATATTTAATATGAAATATTGTGTTTTAGTAAATAATTGAAAACAAGTTGTAAGGGAAGAAACCTAATAGAAATTGTCCATAAAATAAAGTCAATAAAAAACAAGGAAGAAAGTACAGTGGGTCAAACCCGACCATATAAATACCCAGTATATGTATGTTCAAAAACAGTTTTTCAGCAATGGGCGCTATATGACCTAAAATAGACCGATCTTACAAAAATTTAGTGGCATGACTTCTGTTCATAATAATATTGTTTTTGTTAAAGTTTATCTTAATATACTAAATACTAAAGATTTAAATATGAGGTTTTCACAATTGGGCCTTTATGGGAGCTATGTCAAATTATGGACCGATTTCTAAAAAATTAGGTTTCATAATCTCTGACTTTTTTGTATCAAATTTTATTTGGATACCAACATTTTTTAGAGAATTATGCTCGTTAAAGAGATTTTCGGAAACGGACCTTATATGGGTCTATGGTCAATTATATATTTCATATATAACTCAAACATTTATGACCAACAAAACACTATTTCGAAATAACTTTTGTATGGAGACTAGGTAAAATAATTTACCGATTTGAACCAAATTCAATCCCAATCTTACCTTATACGAAAATTTGATCGAAATATCTTCAGAATTGGGACCTGCAATATGCGCAAAAATTTACATGGACAGCCAGCCAGAAAGATGAATAGACAGACGGACATTGTTTAATCGACTCATAAAGTGAAGTTGATCGATATAGTTTAAGTTGAGTGTTAGACAAATATTTTTAGGCGTTACAAACATCAGCACAAATCTAAAATACCTTCCCCACTATAGTGATGTAGGTTATAACAAATTCAAAATCACAACAATTTCTAGTAAACATATAAATATATCTGTATGTTTATATAATTAATATAGTAAGTTTACTATAGCACTGGCCTACTTCCCTTAATATTTATTAATTGAAAAAACAATGCAACGCTCATTAACGCTTTTCGCATTAATTACGTGTTTAACAAAGGCTATTTTTCCCGCCTTTTATTTCTATAATCAAATGCAAAGTTTCTTTGTTTCGCAGATTTAACAATAAAGTTTTGTGTTGTCTGTTGTTATAGAATTCCAGCCAATCATTTGCTGTTTCGTTACTTGCCACAAAGCTAAAGTTGGCAACAAGTTTTTTTTTTATATTTTGCTATATTTATAATTTCAACATGAAATCAATGTTAATGTCAATGTTTAGCATTTAGTAAAAGTGCAATGAATGTAAATTTAAACTTAAGGGGGATTCAATAAAGTTTTGTAATTATTCATGAAAACTAATAAATTGTTTGGAGCCGTAAGATATTGATAAAGACTGCAAATATTAATCAGCTTACCATTGCATCAGATGTCACACCTACACACAGAGAAAAAATATCGTTGTACATGTTTACCACAACAATGTCAACATTTTTACAAGTTTTTCAACAATATTATGGTCACAGTAATTATTTTCATGAATGCGGTAATATATATACGATTGTAGTAACTATCATGTTTATGATGAATCCATTTATCATAAGTTGTTGCTCTTTGATTATGATAGAGAAAAACATAATATGATATAATTTTTCATCATAAAATTCATCAGCATAAACATTGCATAGTTGCCATAATCATATAAATGATTGCTATAATCATGTGAATTGTAACTTCACATGATTATAATTAGAGTGACCATAATATTTTAACAAAAATGTTTAAAAATGTTGAAATAGTTGTAGTAAACATGCACAACTATATTTTTTTCTGTGTGTAGACATTGTCAAGTCATGTCAAACTCTTTAAATATGGTTGGCATGACATATCGAGCCATTACCGCCAAAATAATGTATCCCACACCATAATCGATTGTTGTTCTTTTTTATCGAAATCGATAGTTCAACATCATTTAAAATTATTAAAATTAAATGTATTACACAAAACAATATTTACATTATAAATTTTAAAATTATGGCTTTATTCAAACTGATTTTATTTAAAAAAAACCTTCCCCTGTAAAATTTTGAGTTTGTGGGATACATTTTTTCGGCGGTTATGGCTCGATATAAAGGCAATTTCAAATAAAACTTAAGAACATTTTTGTTTACTCTCGAACAACACAAAATTATGACGCCAGAACGTTTATAAAGAGACCCCAAAAAATTTGTTTATTAAAATTGTAATCAGCTGTTTTCTTGACTGTAATTTGAAACACATAATTGAAACGAGAATTTGAAAGCAAACCCCTATCAAATTTTTAAATATTAGTATATGTATTAGTGAAAAAGTTTGATTATACTAAAATTTTAAAGACAAATTAGATAACAAAATACTGACCAAAGCCTTTGCAAACGTGCACACTAAAAGATTAACGCAGAGGCATTTCGTAAACAAATATAAAATACTAACAATTATTGCTGAATATGAATTCAATTCTCTAATATATTTAAAAATAATAACAAACTTTGAATGATCTTTTATGTAAACTTTAACTCAATAACCCCATTTTATACAATTGTTTGCTATTTTGTATTTTGTTTTAAATACTGTTTTCATGATATTTATCGCAAATTATTACTACATATTTAACGTTGAGCTTTAGAAACTATAATTAAATAGAAACTTAATGCAAAAAGTAGTAAAATCAACAAATGCATTTTGATTTTCTCAGCAAGTTCGATTGTACATAATTTACAGAACTAATTGAAAAGGCAACACTGATTGAAATTGTAGAAATAGCCGTGTTTTTTAACATTAATTTATGTGCCTAGAATGAGAAGTGCTACTGCTATATTATTGTTTTTCACTGTCATTGAATAATTTTAAAGACACTGTGTTTAGTTATGGCAATTTTTTATACATTGTAAATATTTATGATTTATAGATAAATGTGCAAACATTACAAATGCATTTAAACAACACACAATTGTTCAATTCATAAGTGTAGTGTTGTAGGAATTGTACGTCGTCTAAATTTACAATAGTTGTATAAATGTTGTTAGTAATTTATATACATATAATTATACGACAAATTTACCTATATTTATCGAATATTTTATTAAAATTTAAGTATTGCCAAAAGTAAAAATATGTATCTCAACACAAATATTTAATTTCAGTTAAAGAAACAAAACGGTAGCACTCAAATCATGAACTGATTAATAAATTTAAAACAAAAAATAAAATTAATAAACAAACAATTTAAATAATGGATATTGCTGAAAATTCTACGGTATGTTTGAATTTTGGAAAATATTCATATTTTATATTTTGTATATTTGTTTTTAAAATAGTTTTCTCTTGTCATTTTGAAGGTTTGACAACATAAACATACGACTTTACTGAAAATTGTGTTCACAATCAAATAGTTGTATCATACTAAGTACAACATACAATATCACTAACTATCTAACTTATGTTTTATAATAAAAGAAATTTCTCAAAATTTTAATATTTCGACATTGTTTTAGGCAACCTACTTGTTTAATTCTCCATTTCAGAGACCTGCAACAAGTATGAACGAGCCGACTTATTCACTAACGTTGAATTTTAAGAACAATACAAAAAAGTATGATTCAATTTTATGCTTATTCACTTTTTATGCACACACAGAAAATTCAGCAACGAGTATAAATCATTTCCAACACTTGGTTCGAACTGCAATGTTTGAAAACAAAAATTCTTGTTTATACACAGTTTGTTTTTTGCATGTCGGCTTTGTTGTGCATGATCTGATTGGAATTGAACTAAAAACACACGAGCCACTTATAAGTAAAAAGCGGCTGGCAGAAAAATATGAAAACATAAAAAATGTGCATTTACTACCTATTTAACATTATTTCGTCGAAAAGAAAACTTATTTGACAAAGCAATGATAAAATTTGTAATATGTACAGTTTGTCAAATATATCTTTGCACAGCAAAAAAAATTAAAGAAACAATGTAAAATGAGCTGCTTCATACATTTAACGACACAGTCGAACATTCATGTTCGCACAAAACAACAAATGAATAAAACACATGTTCGGCTAACAACACGTTGGCTTTGATGTAAAACGAGCTTCATACATTTAACGACACAGTCAGAATATTCATGTTCGCAAAAAACAACCAGTGAATAAAACTGAATGTTTGAAACGAACGGTTGCGTAAACGAGCGTTTTGTGCATTTGAACAAAAACGATTAAATCATAAAAATCAATGTGCATGATTAAGTATACCCGAAAATTTAGTACTCGTTGCAGGTCTCTGCTCCATTTATCCTATAAGTTGTATGTTGTAAGAAATTCTTTAACACATACATATATATTTAAGAAAACTAGTGTTGCCAGAAATTGAATTTCAAAATATGCTAAAACTTGAAAAACTAAGTGCTAAAATGTGCTGCAAAAGAAAAATTAAGGGCTAAATTTTTTCAATGTAACAATACAATTTTTATTTCAAATGTTGGAAATATAAATTATAGTTTATTCTAATTTTGTTCATAACAATTGTTGACTTGTTTTAATAGATTACATTTCATATATTAATTCAAAAATTTCCGTATTCATTTACTTACCACAGCGAAAGAAATTTAGTTGAAATATTAATAAAAGTTATTTTTTATTTCTCCAAACGTATTTTTTGGAGTAAAATAGTAAAAAAAAAATTTCGAGAAAAAATTGTTTTTTATCAAGCATATTATGCTAAAAAGCATTTAGCATAATTTTTAAAAATTTCAATACATTTTCGTGAAACAAAATGCTAAATCTAGCACTGAAAGTGCTAAAATGGCAACACTGAACCTACTAAAGACAATCTCTTGCTAAGAAAAGAAGAATGACAGATTTGAGGAAATGGTTGATTTTATGGCAGTTAAACATTTATTTGGTTCTAATATTATAATTTTCAGCCTAAAAATATTCTTTATTAATGTAAAAGCGAAACAACTGTCATTTTAGTTATTACTTGTCACAGGGTTGTATTTTTAATTTTGATAATTATTAGAACAATTAACTAATAATGAAGCAATTACCTTAATTGAAATTTTGTATGGATAATTAAATTCAATTTGGGCGTTAATTAAATGCAACTCTGTATATACATAAGTAATAAACAAACAAGTGTGCATTAATAAAATTTTTGAAAAAAGTGGAAGAAAATTAAAGAATTAAATAAAGTGTGCAAATTTTTAAACACACACACAGAGCTAGTGCTGGCAAAGTATTGAGTAATGGGTACCGAGTATCGAGTAGTTGCCCTTTTTTTTGGATACTCAATACTCATATATATATTTATATTTTTAATCAAGTTGAGTGGGTAAAATAGTGCATAAAAATACATCACTGTATAAAAAGACAACAATCTGTAAGGTACAAAACTAAACCAACCGCCGAAATAAAGCTGTTTATTATTTCTTAAGTTGTTGTTAACGTTGAATTAAAAGTTAGCTTTACATTTATTTTTGATTTAATAATAAAAGAAACACGAAACCAATAATAGTTAAAGATCTATTTTTATATTTTGAAGAACTATTTCAATTTGCAGATAAAAACTATGCGTTACAGTTTCAAAACATCCGTTAAAAGTATCGAGTAGTATTGAGTACACAAATGAAACGTATTAAATATTATTGAGTAATGAAAAGTAGTAGAATTTGCCAGCACTACACAGAGCTGCAAAACGAATTTCACAATGCCACACAAAAATCTGACAACCGTGTGAACTGACAATTTCGGTTGACAGATAAATTCATTGTGTGACAATTGTGTGCAAATTAAATTGCTAGTTTTCTTACAGTCGTCTAAACTGACAATTTACCTTTTGCTAAAAATTTTTCAATGTCAATACATTGCTAGCACGTTGCTAGATATGACAACGTTGTAGTATCTGATGATCGTGGACACATAGCTTAACACTTCTTTTTATTTTCATTTGTAAGATCGAATAACATGAAAATCAAATGAACATGATAAATTTAGTGAAGACAACATCCAAAATTATATCAGTTAATGTGTACAAAATATTTCGCACTGTTATATTCTATAACATCGCCAAACAATCAAAAAATATAAACTTGCGTATAACAAAAATGTCAATGGAGACGTATGTTAATAATGATAATGTTAAGGAATGGAAATGTTAATTATTGTGTTACATGTATACGTATTTATGATTTTAGAAAATTGAAAAAATACCTATTTCTAAATAATACCATTATAATAATAAAATAATATTACAAATAATAAACAAATATATCTTATATTTTTAAAAAGAAAATATTAAATATTATAACAAAGATAAAAAAATAAGAATTTTGTAAAACAATGATTTTATGAAATAATAAGTAGAAAAATAGATCTTATGTGTTTTTTTAATTTCTGTAATATTCGTATATTACAATCAGTGTGATCATTTTGGCATTTTTGCAGCTAGATTTAGCATTTTTTATATTAATTTAGCTGCAAATTTTCGATTTAGCAATTGTCATTTTTTTTAGCATTTTCTAATAATTTGTTTAGCATTTTCTAGCTTCAATTTATTTTTAATTTTTACCCCTGTTACAATTAAAATTAAAATATACCTACACCATATTTTAATTAGGATTTTGAAAACAAAGACAAATATAAATTCTGAAACTGATATCTGGGGACTTCAGGAAATTGATTTCAACAGACAGACAAACGGACATGGCTTAATAGACTCTATAAGGATCCAGAATATATATATACTTTATAGTGTCGGAAAATTATATTGTGGAAATTACAAACGGAATGACAAACCTATATATACCCTTCTCATGATGGAGAAGGTTATAAAAACGAAGTGTATTAAATATGAACCCTTTATTGCTGTTGTGTTTATCCTCTTCTAGTTACTATATATGATCACGAATAGAAATTTTTAAGCATTATTTTGAACTATGCTGGAGCAGCTCATGACTCATTTGTATGGAATCATTCCGCGGAAAAAGGTTACTAGAAGAGGTTTGCGATCAGAACAATTTATAAAATGATTGGCTTGGCGGTTAGTTAAGGCAAAATTATCGTATCGTACTTATTTAGATACACTAAATAAATCTAACACTAAAGGATGATTTAATACAGAAAGTGTGCCTATGGACAAACAAATAAAAATAACAATAAAATAGGGAAACGTTACAAAGTAAAACTTGTGCACACGATAGCCATTGATGTATCAAATGACATCTTGCGTGATATAATTTGGTTGATTATTAGCTATTGAATAACATCATAAAGAATTTCGATATATTTTGCTCGATATCGTATGCGATTAGACCCCTGTATTGATCTAAAGTAACAAATTAATTTTTTTTAAAGAACTTTATTATAACACATAAATATTTTATAAAAATTTTATTCAAAATATTTGCTTTATGTCATTACAATGGTTTTAATAAAGTTATTAAAATTTGTATTTTTTTTTTTTTACTAAATTTATGTAGTTATAAAATTGAAAGTTATAGCGTAGACAGACAACAGCGTTAATTTGCATTAAAATCTCAATAATGTGAATTAAGATTTTACCCTGACATACGATAGTTTCTGCATTTAGTAAACAGCTGTTTGTTTGTAAACAACTGTTAATTGTGAAAACAAATTTTTTTGGCATTTGGTGAAAAATCAGTATTTATTTGAAAAAAGCTGAAATTAATTTTGCTGAAACTGCAAGAAGAATCAGACAATTGTAAAATTAAAATAATAAAAATAGATTTCCACAATTGCCTTTCTCTTATTTCAGAGTGTCCCACTGCGGTCCCCACATGTAGCAACACGTTCAGGATGATGGTTGCTAGTGCATGAACAATTTTTGCATTATGGAGCAGTTTCAGCAAAAGTAATTTCAGCTTTTTTTTTCAAATAAATACTGATTTTTCACCAAATGCCAAACAAATTGTTTCATAACTAAATAGTTGTTTACAAACAAACAGCTGTTTAAATGCAGAAACTGTCGTCTGTCACGGTAAAACCTTAATTCACATTATTGAGATTTTAATGCAAATTAACGCTGTCGTCTGTCTGCGCTATTAAAAAAGTAAAAATAATGAAATATTAAAAATGATAAAGTATTTTATATAGTTTGCTGATTTGTGCGCAATTGATAAAGTGATAAACTCAATCACAATACATATTGATATCATCAAATACACATTCATTGGTGCAACATTCATCTGCCACGCCTGTGGAAGCGACAATTTCTACTTGCTTGCGTTTGCGTATTAAATTTGTATCGTCTTGAGTTTTATGATATACGAATTCACATTTTTCTGGATTATTGTCGCTTATTTCCGATTCTAGTTTTCCTAAGATATTTTTAATACGATGGTACCAAGTGTCAGGAGGTAGTGAAGAGTTTGGATCTTTTGAGCAATCATCGCTCACTAGAAAGAAATCCGAATGATAAAAATAATTAAAATATCTGTATTTCGAAAAAGAAAATAAATTGTATTTCGAAAATTAATTCTGAATATATTGTTTTGAAAAGTTTAGCTAAAATTCACTTAGGCGGCGATCACACTTAACAAATATTTTCTCAAAAAAGAGTAACCATTATTTGTTACACAAACATTTATTTGACGACGTTTAATCATATATTTATCTTAAGTATTTTTTTTTTCAATAACTATATAACTGGAAATAATATTCGAACTGAGTATAATTTTTGATAATATATATTTTAAAAATCTATTAAAACTACATTTGAAAATACTTATTTTAAAATAAACTTACAGCATCTTTTAACTCGAATATTAAAACCATTTGAGCAAGCCAATGCCAAGGCGTCCGTTAACGATTTGCCACATAACCGCATCGCAGCATATGCGTGCTGATCCATTAGCAAAAATAATGTTAAATAAACAATTAAAGACAAACGTAAATTGGACGACCGCGGAGTTGACATTGTGACTGGACTCGGTATGTCAAACATATGAAGTGCACTTCCAATTATATTTATACCTATACGCTTTTGGAAACGCGGGTAAACAATTCAAATAGACGATTATTTCAGCGAACATACATACATGTGTGCCAGGGCAAATGTTTATGTTGGGTTTTTCTAAATGACATTTCAACTGATCATCGTAGTTTATACTTTCGTGCATTCCTTCTCTACCGCATAATCTAAGGTTTTTTATTATCTCTTCTTTAACCCTTAAATGCGCAGTGTATCTTTAAAGATACAACCAATAAAACTGGTGCTATTTCCACATTTATTAAAAAAACAAAACTTTTTTCTCTCATCCTGAATTAATTTTATATAAAAAATGTAACGTTTTTGAAAATTATAGAGCCGTAGAATCAAAATTTTAAAATTTGTACTTTTACCCACTTTTATTTGCGTTATTTTTTCACGAATTTACTCCAAAAAAATATATGTTGATAAAAATACTGTTTTTTAACTACACAGAAATTTTCAATATACTTTCGTCAAAAAATCGTATAAAGTGTTTGCACATTCCACACCAATAAGAAATGTTGGCTGTTATTGTTTTATGTACACTGTTTGTATTGAAAAGAGAAACGTGTTGCTGGTGCACAATTTGCTTGAGCTGCTTTCGATCCCTGTTTTATTATAATAATAATTGCAAATATAAATATGGATGGGTTTAGACATATTGGTAGATCCAAAATGAAAAATGATGAAATATGTAAAATTCTTTGGAACAGCACAGAATTTCCATATGACAGCACTGATGAAAGTAGGGATGATGAAATTAAAATCCAAAAATAGTGTCCACTAAAAATAAAAATGATAATGACACTGATCCGGAGGAAGAATCTGAAATTAGCGTTGATATAAATGATTCAATTCATGACTCGTTTATTGCATTGATGAACGACGATAATGTGCTCACAAGTCCTGTACATTCTTCTGTAGCTGCACATTCAGATCTTTCTAAGTCTGGTACCCTTCCGTCTTCTGGCCTAATAAAATTTAACTCCCCAAATTTAAGAAGGTCTTCCTTCATCCAATCCCCTGTTGTCAGCAATGGTTCATTATCAAATCCTACTGCTTCCAGTACCCCAACTGCGAACTTACAAAAGTCGCCAAATAATCAATGCCCAACTAACTCACGGAACTTACCATCAAGTCCGATGTCATTTGATTTACTTTCCTCAATTTTTCAAAATGTATCTTTCGACTCAAAATCTTCTGCATTCGAAAAAATTATATGGAAACAGGGTAATATGTAATTCATCAGTCAGGAAGTAGAATTTAATAGCTCTCTGCCTAATGATATCAAATCATTAGTTACTCCTTATCAAGTTTGGCTTTACTTATTTCTTGAGAGATTGGAAAATGTTATAGTTAAGGAAACTTTGCGATATGCTGGAATAGATGAAAGATTTTCTTCCTTCAATGTTTTAAAATTGCGAAAATTTATTGGTATTTAATATTATATGACATATTTTAACCTACCAAACTCGAGAGACTATTGGTCAAATAATAATGATAGATCAGTGGACGTTATCACGAAGCAAATGTCTCGAAAGCGATTTGAAAAAATTAGACAATATCTACGCTTTAACGACAAAGAAAACCAGCCATCACGCAACGATCCGAATCGTGACAGACTTTATCTTATTAGGCTGGTTGTAGATACACTTAATATCATATTTGGTGCTATACCTAAAATGGAAAGGTTGTCTGTCGATGAGCAAATCTGTTCGACTAAAATGCACACCTATATGCAACAATATTTGCCAAACAAACCTAAAAAGCGGGGCATTAAATTTTTAAAAATCCTAAAGATGTCAGTTTAGATGGCACTCAACACTGGACCGTGGTCAGTAAAGGAAGATGTAAAATTTCAGGTTGCACAGGACAAACAAAGATGTTTTGCAGCAAGTGTGAGCTGAATTTATGTTTGACCTCTGAAAGAAACTGTTTTCTTCAATATCATAACCAATAAATATAATATTTCAAGGAAATTTACTTAATTTTTTTTTTGTATTTTATATTATTAACTTTTAGATTGGTTTATTAGAATTAAAATTAAAAAAAAAATAATTAAAAAAATTAAAATAAATTAAAAAATATGAAGAAAAAAATAATAAAAATTTTATTAATTTTAATTCAACTAAATGAATTTGAATTACATTTTATACAATCACTATTAAAAATTAATATATTTCATTGTTTGGTTTCTGCATTTCTCTTTCTCTGTGGAGTGCGCAGTGTATCTTATAAGATACAACCAGTTGTTCCTTAATAAAATTAAAAAAAACAAAAAATTTAAAAAATAAAAACGTAGTTTTTAATTTTGTGCTTCTTTACATACAATATATTTTTTTTCCTAAAGATACAAGACCGTGCGCATTTAAGGGTTAAAAAACTGAGGGTATTTTCTTGAAAATAATAGATTTACTGCGTTTTATTTAAATGCATTTGCATAGGATGTTGCAAGGGATAAAACTTGATTGTTGTCTACCAACAGAATTAGTTAGAAAATACATTTATCGTTTCTGTTTAGGTAGTTAAACTATTTAACTAACACACTCAAACAATATACATCCATACATATATTTAAATTTTAAAATGTCTTTAATCGTTTAAAATTTAAAACTAACTATGTCTGTTCTCAGAGAATAAGAGAAGAGAATTTCCATATTTTGTTTAAGAACAATTTAACCTTCAATGCAGGGCTGCCAGAAATTTTCAGCAAAACATCTTAATTTCACCAATAAAAAAAATCTTATTTTTGAACAAAATGTCTTATTTTTGGAAATAAATAGTACAAAACAGGTTGTTTTTAATTGAACCTAACCTTCGTCTAGACAAAACAAAAAATCTTTTTTTTTTTGGGAAAAATCTTAAAATCTTTTTTAGGTTAAAAAATCTTACTTCTGGCAGCGCTGCTTCAATGCTTCGTAATCATAGCTGCCAGATTTGACGATTTATCGTCATTTTGACGATTTGTGGTTTCAAAAATAGCAAAATGACGATTTGACGATTTTTTCATTGAAAGTGACGATTTTCTGAATTATTACAAATTTCTATCATTTGTTAGTTTTATTAATGTTTTTGTTACTAAATTCTCTCTTTTTTTGAGACAACAACTATTGTTCTCATTTAATCTCATAAATATTAAGAAGAACATGACATATTTCAAAAACAAAACTAAGTGATAGTAGTGTTTTCTTAATTATTGTTAAGTTCAAGTAAAATAATTCCAAATAATATTGAGACAGGATAGTCGAAATTACTTATTTATCTGTAATACTGAATTCCACGAACTAATATTGTAAGAGGAAACAATTTCTGAATTTCCACGAGGAAATTCTTCTACAAAAACTTCTCCTATTTTAACAAAACGTCGAAAGCATATTCAGCCAAATAAATTTAAATAACAAAAATACGGAATTCTTTGAAAATAAGTACCTGTTCTCGTATATGATGGATGAATTGAATTCTATACGCAAAATGATATTTAAAACTTAATAAATTGTCCTGACATACGTTAAATCAATTTTCGTACTTTTTAATGTAAATCAACATGCATGAAAAAAAAACAAAAGGAAATAAGAAAATTGACAGTATCGTCAACTTTGTACCCCTTTTGTTCTTATTTCCCTTCTCATCCAAAAATACTTGCCTTGACGAGTCAGAAGTGAAAACGGACTAAGATATTATAAAAATATTACACAAGTTGTGTTTAACATTATATGTTTTGTGATTTGTTATGTAAAAAGTTAAAATTTATGTATTTTGATATGTATTGTACAAGAGACTATATAAAATTGAATTTTTATGTTTTTGTTTAAATAAAAATTTCAAAATACTATTAGAAATAGTGACTTTTTATTTTTCCGATTTTTTTGACGATTTTTAAAATTCGAAATGACGATTTTTTTCTTTTTTATCGGGATTTTGACGATTTTTTCCGAAATTTATCTGGCAGCCCTGTTCGTAATCCATCCACCTTAAGAGAAAGGCAAATGTGTTTGAGGAAATTCCCCATAGAAAATGTGTTACTTATGTTTTGTTCTTAGTCAAGAAAATCCTGCTGAGTTCTTTATTATGTTAGCTTGTGTATTCCAGCAAAAAATGTGTGTTTTAAAATAATTATCTTAAATGTATCGACAATTTTGAAAATATAAAATTAGAAAATTCCACATGTAATAAAATTTTACCGTATGGTTGTTTAAATATGTTCATAGCTGACAGAGGATTAGTAAATAATTTACAGTAGTTTAGTTTTTTATAAAACTTTGGTTTTGGTGATCATATTTATTTGCTTTAGTTTTACGCGTTCATCTAGTTCTAGAATTGGCTGTTTGGAATAACTGCAGCTCGTTATTGATCCAGTATTTACAATCATATAAATAACTTTAACCCATGTTTAAAGAGTGAATATGAAACATTCTACACTTCCTAAAGTTGTGATGCCCTTAAAATATGAATATGTCTTTAGGCAGGAGTTGTCTAGATCTAAGAGAAAATTATTCAAAATCGGAACCATAAAAATTCTGGAAAGTTCAATGTTCTAAAAAAAGTAAAATTGATACATACATACATTTGTTTTTGACTGAAACGTAATTGTATAAATTTCCAAAATTCTTGAGACAATTCTAAAAATCGATACCGGGTTAAATTTATTTTTACATATGTAAATAATTTAATTTTTCATATACGTTTGTTGATTACACTGTGCTAGAATTTGACACTTTTTTTTTGTGACAAACGGGGCACCTGGCGGGTTAACCTAATTCGGGTATGCTGAATCCAGTGGTGCTAACCGTTTTTTTTAGGTTAGCTCGTTTTTTCGAAATATACCGTTATTTCGAAAATGGAGGAGGTTGCACAACATATATTCGCGTAACTCAAAAACGGTTTAGTTTATTGAATAAACTAAAAAAATTCCGCAATGAAATTTTCTTTAAGTAAGGTTAAACTTTTTTCCAATATGCGCAGTCGTTGTAGAAACATAATTTTTTTTTTACCAAAAAAAATAGTTTTTTTTAGCAAAATTTCAAAAATAATAAATAATTAAAATCTGTCTACAATTTTTGATTTTATTCACAAAAGATGAAATATATAATAACCAGACGAAACTTCAAAAATTAAAACATTTATTTTTGTTGTTAATTAAAGTTTAAGTTTTTATTTACAAATTTATTCTTTTTCCTCCTGCAGATTCCAACAAATATCCCCTAATAGCGAATCAAGTTGTTTGCCACTATACCAGTGTTCGAGTCTGGCTGTTACTTGGTGAAATCTCTCGCCATGTTCATCAGACTCGGCTGGTGATTGTTCATTAAATTTTTCTGCATGACAATGCAAAAAATGTATTTTCAATGACATTTTGACGTTTAAGTTTTTAAATGCGGTTAGCATATCTCCAATTAAAATTTGCCAATTTTCAGACCGATGATTTCCTAATACATTTTCTATTACTGATTTCACAGAATTCCAGCCCAATAGCTCCATATCATGCAATGCAAGTTCAAATTGTTGGTCCTTCATTAGACGACGAATGTCCGGTCCATTAAGAATTCCTGCAAAATAAAAACATTATGATATGAAATATAAATCTAATTTAATAAAGTAGCTAGAGTTCATACCTTATTTTACTTTCATGCCGCTTAATCGTGGAAAAATTCGGCGCAATTCGGTAAAGGCAATTCCATCTGGGTTCAATGCTTTTATAAAATTGTTTACAATACCCAGTTTGATGTGGAGTGGAGGAAGCAAAATCTTTTCCATATGACATTCAAGGGGTTGAGGAACTCTTATTTATACTATAATTTTTTTTATCAAAGTACCTGTCAAGACCTTTATGAACATAATTTGTAAAAAACCCAAAGCCGGGACGATTTCTGTTTCTACCTGTTACAGGTATAACAACTACACTCAAAAACTTCTGTACGTAAAATTAACTGAAATTGTAATATAAAATAAATGAATATTCAGTTAAAACCCGGTCTACTTATTATTCATTTAATTTTAACAAAAAGTTTATTTAATTTTAAATGTTAAAATATTGGCTGACTTAAACCCGTAAAAATAACTGGCATTCCATAATTGCATTTAATTTAACTATCAAAAGAACAAGTCATGACTTGCGTAAAAATAAAAGATTTTTCATTTGTTTCTACTATTTTTACTGTCAAAAATTCAACTCCGAATTATGTAAAAAAAAACAGAATTTTCAGCTCTTTTTGTTTCTTTTGTTTCTGGTCAATGTTTTTATTTTATATTATTATTGAGGCCCGTGAGGATTAACAAAAACCTCAATAATATTATAGAATTTTCAGTTATTTTATATAATTTAACTATCAAAAAATTAACCACAAACTCAGTAAAAAGAATTTTCAGTTATTTTATGTATTTTAATCCAAACTGCATTTTTTTCAATTGTTAAAAATAAAGGTTTCATTAGTCTTTACTTTCTGTTGCTGTTCTGTTGTGTGTCCTTCTGTTGTCAAATATTTGTAGTTAGTTTTTCCGCATAAACGTATCAGCTGTTTTAGGTAAACAGACAACACGTACCGCGAGAAAAAAAATACAGGTATTCTATAGTTTTTATTGAATTTATTGTACAATATGTCATTACTCTCGACTAAAGTAATGAGTTTTTCGTCATCCATTGTTTATTTTTATAAATTTTATGCAAAAACTTAATTAAATTGAAAATTATTGTAATAAACCAAAAAATAAGATAAATAAGACGCTCATAACCCACCCCTAAACAAAAGCGGCAACGTTATGTCAAAATGATAAAAACAGGGTTATCAAACAAATAAATAAAACGACCCTGTTTATTGTAACTGCTGGATATTGCTGTTTTATTATTTTTTTTGGTTTCTAAAGCTATGTGTCCACGATCGTCAGATATTATAACGTTTTCCGAAAAATGTTCAGAAAATGTCTAACAACCATGTAAACTTAAAGTTTTTGCCTTCCACCGTTGGAAGACAAAAATATTGTCAGACATCTCACAATCGTGTAAACACACAATTTTCTCATTGTCATTGTTTTAAGACAATTGTCAAACGCTTTTCATTGTCATATGTGCAAAGTTTATGCATCTGCCAATGGCAGCATTGTCATAGAAATTATTTCTAAATGCAACTCTGTATATACATAAATAATAAAGAAACAAGTGTACATTGATAAAATTTTTGAAAAAAGTGGAAGAAAATTAAAGAATTTAAACACACACAAAACGCAAAACGAATTTGACAATGCCACACAACATTCTGACAACCGTGTAAACTGACAATTTCAGTTGACTGATAAATTCATTGTGTGACAATTTTGTGCAAATGAAATTGTTAGTTTTCTTACAGTCGTGTAAACTAGCAATTTACCTTTTGGTAAAAATTTTTCAATGTCAGTACATTGATAGCACATTGGTAGATATGACAACGTTGTAATATCTGACCATCGTGGACACATAGCTTAACTTCACTGTGAAACGCCTTGTCAAAATTGGATTTTCCAATAGCAAAGCGTTGCCGCCGCCAGCGTTGTCAACTTTAAAATTTCAAAACGCACCAAAATGGAGAAAAAAACGCGCCATTTGAAAAAAATCGCACCAAGTTTAGATTTTCTTTTTTATTTAAAATGTTTATTAAATTAATTTCACATAAAAAATATAATATTTTTGTATTATAAATATAACAATAAAACAGTATTCAACAGTTCAGCGTTTTTAGAAAAAAAAAAAATAAAACTTAACAAGAATAAAAAATAAACTAAACAAATTTGTTTGTATTCCTTTAATTTATTATTTTTTTAATTTTTTAAAAAGATATCAACGATTAATAGTAAAAGTAATAATAGTAAAAATACTCACAATATGCTATTCGGAATTAATTGGTAAAAAAGGCTAATTTCAGTACATATTTTTTAAATATTTTTGTTTGCTATTTTAAATACTTCTAGTACTTCGTTGACCCTATTCAATAACATTTGTTAGGGCTTCACTGGAACTCTAACCCTGGGTGTTCATCTACAGTTCAGTAGACCAATCAGGCTACACAAGAATTTTTAATTTCATGTTTAAAATGTTAATTTTATTTTCAAACAAATATTTTCATCCTATTCAGCATTTGCAATAACCTTCATGTGGCGAATGTTTCATTATCATACATTCGTATATAAAATGCATTCAATGGGGTCCTTTTTCATCGTATAGATTTCATGATATTGAATTATTAAAAAAACTGCAATTAAAAACAAGTAAGAAAGTATAGGTGTTCAAGTCCGACCATGTAATACCCTACACCCAGTATATGTATACAACAATTTTTCAGAAATGGAAGATATGACCTATTATGGACCGATCATCCAAAAATTTAGTGTCATGATTTCTGTGAATATAAATATTATGTATGTTAAACTTTATCTCGATAAAAATATTTTAAAAAATGTATGAAGGTTAAAGTGAATTACGAAGAGGGTCTTATATGGGAGTTTCGTCTAATTATGGACCGATCATTATAAAATAAATTGTGTCAAATTTTATTTGGATACCAACATTTTTAAGAAATTTATGATCGATAAAGTAAATTTCGGAAGTGGGCCTTATATGGGTGCTACGACTAATTATGGACCGATCATCATAAAATTCTACCATGTTATATGTATATGCACGAAACATATTTGTGTTTAATATTATTTGGACACCAACATTTTTAAAAGAGTTATACTCTTTTAAGTGATTTTCGGAAGTGGGCCTTATATGGGAGCTACGACTAATTATGGACCGATCTTCAAGAAATTTGTAGATGTGGTTTAGCTTCATTTACCACTCATTTGTGATGAAATTTGTTTGGGTCCTTGCATAATTCAAATATTTATGATCGGTAAACCCCAATTTCGGGAGGGCATTTGTATGGGAGCCAGGTGAAAGAATGGACCGATTTCCACCAGTTTCAATCCCATTCGTCCTTGGGCCGAAAAAATACCACTAACTAAATTTATCTTCAAAATTGCGACCTGTACTCTGCGCACAAACTTTACATGGACAGCCAGACGGACGGACGGACGGACATCGTTAAATCGACTCAGAAAGTGATTCCGAGTCGATCAGTATACGTTAAGGTGGGTGTTGGACCAATATTTATGGGCGTTACAAACATCAGCACAAATCCAATATACCCTCCTCACTATTGTGGTGTAGGGTATAATTAGTAAATATAAAGATTTCATCACATTTTCTGAAAAATTTAAAAACGCACCGAAATTTAAAAAAAAAGCGCACCAACTTAGAAATTTGTCGCACCAAAAATTTAAAAAAGCACCAAAAATGAAATGACAACGCCACATGTGGATGTCAGTATCATATAATTTAAACATAAATAATTCTATTAAAATAATAATGTCCAATAATGCATCCGCACCAAACATTAACATGTTGTGAATGCATTTGTTTTTTGAATTTTGCTTTTACATTTGGCCATTTTTTCTATAATCTTGTTATATTTTCTTTCAACCTCTTCTAACCACAGAAACCATTTACTCTTATATTTCTCACTATTTCTCTTAAACAATATTGAAAAATCTCAAATTACTTTGAAAAATGCTTCCATAAACTTAATATAATATTTTTATGGCTCAGAAATTATTCTTATCTTATTCTTTTAATCAATATATTACTTTCGTTTGACATGGCAAATAACTATATGTTGCTAGTTACTAAGTCAAATTACCTATTTTAATTTTTAGCTACAAACACTTAAACACATCAAAAGTGTGATATTTTAGAACAAATTAACAGAAATCTTATCGTTTAAATACTTCAATTAATAAAATGTTAAAGTTTTTAGTTGTCTGACATGAAAAGAATTCGATTTAAGCAAAAAGTTGATTAATATTATCAGCAGTACGAAATCTATGGTATTTATTTCTTTAAATGTGCCAAATCAAAATCAAATATTAATTAACATGGCATTATTTACTAAAGGCAACTATATACCGACTATATGAAAATTACAAATACGAGTGTAAAGATTGCATGAATTTGAATAAAAATATGCACTACAGTGCTTCATGCTGGTATGGACGAAGAAAAATTTCAAGCTACAGGCCGTCTCTGCTACTAGGATTGTGCTATGGATATTAGAAACACGAAAATATTAGACTGATAGGATAACGTTAACTGGCGCCGTATCGGCTCTGAAGTTGGAAGATGTATTTACAAGGGGAAAAATGCATTTTTTCCAGTTTTTGCAAAAATGTTGTCATTAAATAACTATTTATGCATTTTAATGTAAAATAATCTAAATATGCGTGAAATTATCGTTCTAATAAAGAATTTAAAAAATTTTAAGTTATTAACTATTCTCCAGGCCATTAACGTGTTTCACAACACTTGAATTAGAAAGGTAGGAAATATATATATTAACACATTTTTAAGAATATTCAAATAAAATCATATTTTTATGTTAAATAAATACGTATTTACTTGTATAAGAGTTTTTGTCTTCCTAGCATAACGTTATTATTCGCCCAAGTTCTGAAAATCGCAAAACGCTTAAAATTGGCGTTTTTAAAACTGTATGCGATTTGAAAACGCTGCGTTTTTTTTCAGAACATGGGCGATTATACTATTATATTATATACTATATATTATTAAGTATGATGAAAAATTTTGGATTTTTTAACGGCCATTTCAAAACTTCATTTTAAATTTTTTAAAAATATTGTTAAACAAAATTTAAAATTAAATTTAATTTTCATTAAATTATTTTTACTGAAGGTAGGAATTGTTACATGAAAATTATTATATTAAAATTTATTGTCAGTTTAGACGACTATAAGAAAACTAACAATTTCATTTGCACACAATTGTCACACAATGAATTTATCTGTCAACCGAAATTGTCAGTTCACACGGTTGTCAGATTGTTGTGTGGCATCGTCAAATTTGTTTTGCAGCTATGTGTATAACTGAGGAAAAAGGAGACAAATTGTTAAAAGATTGATGTTTGTCTGTTTGGCTAGCAGGCATTGCAAAGAATTCTGATGAAAGAAACATATGAAAATTCAACCACCCAGGTTCAAATCATAAGCCAAGAAAAATTATCAATAAATTTTAATATAATAATTTTCATGTAACAATTCCTACCTTCATTTAATGAAAAATAAATTTAATGAACTCGAGCCTAAATAAAGAAATATCAAAAATTTAAAATTAACAGTTCAAATAAAAATAATAATTGTTCTTAAAATTTATAATTGTTTGAACACATCTTTGCGATTTATTTAGGAAATATGAGGGAATAAAAACATAATACTTCAATAACTTCCATAGTTTTGCTATACTCGCGATTTAAATTTGGCGGTTTTTGGGAAAATCAAATTTGTTTGCCATATTTGGTAAATATGCTTCATTTCATTAGTGATATGTAGGAATTTTGAATAAAACCCATTCAGAATAATATAGTCCAGATACTGTTTAATATTTGCCGATAGTTTTACTCAAAACGGACAAGATTTACCGTTAATTCGTGAAGGTCACAATTTTTTTATATTTGGGATTTCTAAGGGAAAAATAACGAAATGTTATAAATTTTTGAGTCGACTTTTATAAAACTTATTAAAAATATATCTTAAGATCCAAATTCGCAATTTTATTTTTTTGAAGCACTCTAATATACATATATAGTTTCAACAACTCTTACATTTGATCGAATTAAAATGCATATACTTATACTCCAAATTGCACTTTATTTATATATGAAAATTTAGAAATCTAGTAATGATTTATATAGATATTTTTATAAATTTATTAGCCTCCTATATACTTAAATATATACTGCCGTATTCATAAAAAATAAAGTAGGTTTGAAGTGTGCTTTTAGAAAAAAATTGTATACAACATTTTCTTAAAGTACTTTAATTTTTTTGCATAAGGCTGATAAAGTATGTAGGTATTTTATATGTTTTCTGTAAAAGCTTTTACAACAAATGTTGATCCAATTCACAGTCCAGTGCAACCGAATGTAGCTTTTCCCACAGATTCTCAGATTTTAAATATTCCATAAGTTTTTCATAAAGCTTAAAAGCAACTAATATTTTGATCAGATTGTATATTAAAATTTTACTGAAATTAAAACAAAAAATAAGTCTTTATATTCAACAGCAACATCCGTTTGAAAGCGCAAAATTGATTACATTAGTAGTGGAAAACAAGTAATAACTTACATTTTCAAAAATTTTCGGCTTCTGGGCAAAGTTTTTGGGTCTTCTTTAAACAAATGTTTCCTTATGCTTAACGCCATCGCGTGGCAGTATCCCAAATTTAAGAAATAATTATTTGTATCTGGTAAACAATCAACATTAAACTCAGTTCTGAAATATTTTTAAAAACAATTTCAATACACATACATACTACTAAATGTAATTACAATGTTATTACCCCTTTACCACCTCGAACAGTTCTCGGGCCAACGTTGCGCCACCACTTTCATACGAGTTAAAAGTAAATGGTTTCATAACTTCTAAAGCAGTGTACATTTTACGATGTATTGCCATAAGGAATGGTTTGCGACCACTCATAACCATAGCAAAATCGACCAATAAGGCAGGCAGAATCTGTTTAACTAGAACCTAAAATATGTACGAGTACGTACGATATTGATATTGGTAGTTAGGTTTATTGTATTTAAAAATTTTTACATTACCATAACAAAGTATATAAAACGATTAGACGTGCAGTATAAACCAGGTATAAAAAAGTTTTTCTCTAAAGCTGCTTCACGCCAGCAGCCATATTTCTCCATCATTTCAATATAGTCACCAAATGTTAGATCAGTATGGGTGCATGATGATGTCATATAAATTGGTATTTTATCAGGTCTATTTTTGTTTTCATATAATTGGTACGTTTTTAGTGTGTAACAACAGAAGGCCTTTATACCTATATCTTGAGGTGTAATGTCTAATCTAATATCTTTGGCTTTGTAGAGGGTCTTTAAAATACCAGCCGACGTTAATGCAAATAAACCCATAGCACCCATTAAAGAGGGCGCAAAGCCCGGTTCTGGTTCCTCTAGAGCAAATAAAACTGAAAAAGAAAACAATTTCGAACATCAAAGCATATCTAAGAACAAGTAAACTATAAATAAAAAACTTACCTATGGACGGTCTAAAAATTCCCACTGGCAGCTTATCTCTATAATCATTTACCAAAGACTCCGCCAAGTTTTTGGTAAAACAATACGTATTAGGAAAACCTACAATTAATCTAAATCGCAAAAGAAATCGTTATAAAAATGAACTCAAATTAAAAAAGAAAAAATATTTCATTTGTCATTACTTTCTGGTTAGCACGTCCAATTGTTGTTCAGAAATATCATTTCTCTCGCACAAATTCAAACAAACTCTCCAATTTATTGGTGATTCATAGATTTTTTCCTCCACACGTTTTAAGTACGGATTACTAAAGAAGGTTGAAACATGCATAAATACTTTCAAATGCTTTAACGTTTCTGCAAATCTAAGTGCCTCCAAAGTACCACCCACATTTAGTTTAACAGCATATCTAATGGGTTCAACAAAACTCACGGTTGCAGCACAATGAAAAACTATAGACACTTTCTCCAATAGGTTTCGATATTCGGATGTAATACCCAAAAAGGGCAGTGTAGCATCACCAGGTATGGCCGTAAGTTTTTTATCTAATTCATCAGGTTTTCGTAATTTTAGCTGGTTGAAGATCTGTGTATGAATGTATGTATTTATTAGGGTAACCAAATTATTTGAATTTTCCTTTGTTCGAATAAAACGAATAATTTGCATAAGAGATTGTAGCTTATTCGAATAATTTGATTACACATATAAAATTAATCGAACTCCGAATTGGCACAATTGTCTAAAAATATTACTTTACAACGGTATACTTTAAATTATTAGTTAAAAATGAACTCAAGCCAAATAATATGTCTCTAATAATTAATCGAATTATTTAAATAATTTATATATTTTAAATAAAGTGAAATGAAAAGTCTTTCTCTTCATCAAGTTAACCGTAAATCAGTATCGTCTAAATCCACCTTAAATAACATTACTTATATCAATTTTAAGATCATTTTCTTGGTATAGGTATATTTCAACCTTACATCATCATCAGTATGACTTCCTCAATATAACTTTCTTTAATATTCTTCACACCTCATTCAAAATTACTACAGGTTAGCTTATAAGGATGGAACTGGTTCAATTAATATATTAATCTATTAAGACTTCAATTCATTTTATTAATATCTTTTAATCACATTCATGTGTTCAAACTTTTCCTAAGCTAACTTTTTGTTTAGTAATGGGTGATTCAGGTAGAGATACTTTTTTCAATAGCCTTTTTTGACAGATCACGTGTGAGTCGTGTCATGATGTCATGTTATTTTTGTTTAGCATTGTTTGGCATTTCAAAATGGAAAGACTTACGCCTGAACAACGTTTACAAATCGTTCAACTTTATTATGAAAATTTACGTTCTGTGAGGAATGTGTTTCGTGCACTTCGCTCAACTTATGGTCAACATAATCGGCCTACTTTTAAAAGAGTTATGCTCTTTTAAGTGATTTTCGGAATTGCGCCTTATATAGGAGCTACGACTAATTATGGACCGCTCTTCATTAAATTTGTAGATGTGATTTAGCTTCATTTACCACTCATTTGTGATGAAATTTGTTTGCATACTTGCATAATTCAAAGATTTATGATCCGTAAACCCCAATTTCGGGAGGACATTTGTATAGGGGTCAGGTGAAATAATGGACCGATTTCCACCAGTTTCAATCCCATCCATCCTTGGACCGAAAAAATATCACGTGCCAAATTGTAACGAAATATCTTCAAAATTGCGACCTGTACTCTGCGCACAAGCTTTACATGGACAGCCAGCCAGCCGGACGGACGAACGGACGGCCATCGTTAAATCGACTCAGAAAGTGATTCTGAGTCGATAGGTATACTTTAAGGTGGGTGTTGGACCAATATCTCTGGTCATTATAAACATATGCACAAATCCAATATATCCTCCCCACTATGGTGGTGTAGGGTATAAAAAGTGTTAAGTTAATTCTGATCAGTCGCCATGACTGATCAAAATTAGGAAAAATAAGAAAAAATATTTTGGGCATATTTATAAATAATCCCAATGCCTCTTGCGCATATATTGCTAGGACGGCTAATACGTCTCGAGCAACCGCAAGAAATGTTATAACAAGATTCAAGGAGATTAATAGTGGAAGGCCAATGTAAGCGGCATGCGCCCGCGGATGGCAGACGTAGAATTTTTTCAACTTTGCCGCTTGAAACGATGTTGCCATACACATGTATATAATATGTGACATATGAGTTTAGGTAAAAATTAAAATTTATTTCCATTTTCCTAATTCTTTTTACACAATGTACACACGAATAAACGTTTATTTAAGCTGATTACCGCCCGCGCCCGCATGCCTTTTACTATAAATCTATCGATCGAAAAACTGGCTCTGGTAGACCGCTGGATTTAGGGATAAAAAAAGCTGAGAAGATTAAAAGGTCTTTCAATTCCCAATGCCTCATTGAGAGGTTTGGCAAAATAATTTCACATGTCTCATACATACATACATATGTATGTATGTGCAAAAGGTAAAAAGAGATCATATGCTGTCATAAAAATACCAAACAGAAATGATGAAATGAAAAAATGAGAAATGACGAAAAAAACATAAGAGCAAAAGAAAAATCAAGAAAACCAGTAAAGACAATGCTGAACCATTTTGATGGTTGCATTATAATAGATGATGAAACATGCATATGTTAAGCCTGATTTCAAACAACTTCCAGGCAAACTGTATTATACCGCATATAAAAGGGGATTTGTTAAGAAAATATTTAAGTGTAAGAAAGTGGATAAATTTGCAAAATAAAATACCTAGTGTGGCTATTTGCAGTTGTGGCCAAATCTCAAAACTACTGGTCAGTCAAGGTACTCCAGAATGTCTTCAGAAGAAGATCGATACCAATGTATGAACGGCACGAAACTACGCCTTTATTGTGGCCCGACTTGGCTTCCATCCATTACTCGAGTAAAACTATGGATTGGTTTAAAAATAAAAACATAAATATTGTGCCAAAGCAATACAATCCTCTAAACTACCCTCAGTGACGACCCATTGAAAAATTGTGAAGCAAATTTTAAGAAAAACGTCAAAAAAGGCTAAGGATGTGAAAAAATTCTATATATGTATATTGGGAGAAAGCTGTCCAAAAAGTTGTTAGAATAGATGTCCAAAAACTAATGTTGGGCTTCAGATCAAAAATTCCTAAATTTAGTTTATTTAAATGTGAAGAATAATTTGTATTTTATTTTATGTATGTAATATTTCTCTTATTACTAGTTTTTTTTATTAATAAAATGTAAATTTTTTTTTGTTGCCACCCTTTACTTCAAAGTGAGAATAATTTCCATAATATCGATAGTTTTATAGATTGCATAATTCTCAGAACTAGATCAGGAACTAATACTTATGCTTCTTACCATTGCATTTTTGACCTTCTCCAGACGGTCTAGTGTTGACATATTTTTCTTTGGTCTTAATAAAATATATATTTTACGAACATTACAAGAACGTAATAGTTTTTCAATTAATGCTTTGCCAACTACACCTGAAGAGTATAAAAAAATTATAATTTCAAACGATTATCCTTTATAGGTTTTAATATTATTTTATCAACACATTTTAACATTCACATTAATTTATTTTCTTAGCCACTCGAAAACCTACCCGATCCACCGGTTACAAATATTTCAGTATTTTCAAAAAATTCCGATATCATTTTTAATTTAATCGTTTAGTTTTTCTTCCGATCTTTTCTAGCTTGAATGTTGCAGTTTGAATGCAAAAATACAACTAAATAAATAAAATCGATTTTTCAATTACTTTAGTTCTTCTTAGGAACTTCTTAGTTGAAATTAATTGAAATTATATACATACATAGTTATATTGCACATAAAATAAGGAAATTTTTTTGTTTACATAACAAAATGCAATATTGACTTTGAAATATAAATGAATTAATGAGTTGAAATGAACTTAATTTAAAAAAATGCACTTCTTTCACAAAAGCGTGGCATTATGGATTCTTATTTTAACTCAAACACATTGTCATATGGTGTGTCATGTTAAATGTAACCTATTGCTGGTTGACAGCTATTTTAAATATACTAGAATGTTTTTTTTTTTAAGAAATTCTTAAAAAACAATTAAAACCCTGCTAATCAAGGCCAACTGCAGATATAAATATTCTAATTACCGACATTTAATAGGCGATATACCGTGAGCGTCAATATAAAGTAAACACCAAATATATTGTTTAAAAAAAATGTTTTATTTTACATACATATATACTATAAATACAAATTTGAAACAAAATATATTGCATAATACATAAGTAACTTAAGCGAAATATATGTAACTCATTAACAAAAACTAAAAATATAAGGAACATAAACCAAGTAAGAAAGTATAGACGGTAAAGCCCGACTATATAATACCCACCCAGTATATGTATAAAACAGATTTACATCCAAAAATTTAGTGCCACCACTTCTGTGAATATAAATATTATGTTGTTAAACGATATAAATACTTTTAAAAGATGTATGGAGGAATTACGGAGAGGGTATAGTTGTATATGGGAGATTTAACTAATTATGGACCGAACATCATTAAATTGTATCATGTTATTTGAATATATCTGAAACATATATGTGTTTAATATTATTTGGATACCAATATTTTTAAGAGAGTTATGCTCTTTAAAGTTATTTTCGGCAGTGGGCATTATATCCCAGCAAGCCATATGAGTCCGAAAAGAGTCTTTTCTAACACCTTCTTCGGAGCGTTAACGCTCTTTATGAGCCCAAAAAAAACAATCATAATTGCTCCGAAAACCTTCAGAAAAGAGGGTCATTACATTCGAAAATGGTCCGTCAGAAAGAGCTCTTAGATAATGTCAGAAAAGAGTCTTTTATGAGGGTTTTTTTGGGCTCTGAAAGAGCTCTTAGATAATGTCAGAAAAGAGTCTTTTATAAGGGTTTTTTGTGCTCTGTGTAATCTAGTTTTTATCATTCTTGTGTGGTACAGCTATGTTTTTTTTTTTTTTTTGTTCAAAGCACAAATAACAAGACAACAACGCTTTAGTACACACATAATTAAGTGGAATTTCTGAATCATACTGCGTGCCGACTCAGGACAGTAACAAGTAAATTTGTCTTTCGCTTCCAAAATGCTCTTTTGTTGGACTCTTTTCTGACTCCTTTTTCGGAGCGCTCCTAGTATGGTATGCTGGGATGGAAGCTATGATCAATTATGGACCAATCTTCATAATTCAAGTTTAATAGAAGACCAACAGATTTTTTGCGTCACAATAAAGTAAACAGGCGTATTAATATTCAGTACAACATTGTATTTATTATATTGTTTGTACTGCGTTTGCCTTTACTCGTATCATAGCTGACAATTTTCTAGACATGGAATCAACGAGTTTTTTAATGAGATAAAGCGAAATTTTCTTCCATTCACCCTGTATTACTGTCTTTAGGTTATCCTGGCAAGAAATACTTGTTTGCTAATTTTTTTGTCCAGATACTTAATAGGATTGAGGTCTGGGGACTGCGAAGTTTTTGGAAAATGATTGTGTAACCATTATTTTACAATTTTTGGTATGCTTGGGATAATTGTCCTGTTGGAAAATCCAGTCCTAATTTCTGTTTTTTTAGTGTTTCATTTTTCATTGTAGATTCTATAAATGTAAGATTATGATGGCGACATACAACCGCAGACAACTGCTGACATGTGCTACCGTCTAAGTAACATATTAATTAAAGGCTTCGTTCTGGGGGTTTTTGATTACAAATATGTACATATCTCAAATTTACTTACATCGGTGAAAGGCACATTATTTCATTTGAGGCTCGTTGCAAAATTCAAACGTTTGGTTTGGTTGTTCTTTGATTTAAAAGCCATGTGGTCTATTATGATGCACATATCTTACAAGTTTTTTAGACTTCTGACTTCTCTTACTATAGCTTTTACTTCAGTTTTTGTAAGACGCTTTTGTCGTATTTGACCACTCAAAATTTCTACGGTATTGTGTTTGGTATACTTGTTTTATTTTACATTGATGTCTTCCTTTTCTATGTAAGTCTATTATGATTTGCAGAGTCACAATTGATGTTTGTGTTCCCATTGTAAATTTTAAACTATTTTTTTTTACTTATTGAATGATAAATAATGCAACTTGCATTTATTTTGAACGACACTTTACCATAATACTTTCAAACAAAGAAACTTTAAATGTCAGGAATTTTTTTCATACGAATGATGAAACTGTTTACTTTATTTTGATGCATAAAAATTGGTGTATTTTAACAATAAATCAATTAAATTTTTATGGTTTTTTTGTGAATTGAATTCTACTAAAATAATTAAATAAAAAGGCAATAAAATTTCTTAATATAATATTAGTTATATTAATATAATTAAGCTTTTCCTTTAATAATATATGGTGTTGACTTTGTTTTGACGTTCACAGTACGTACATATGTATATGACATGAAAATATCTAAAAAAAACATTTGCCACGCGTATTTTTCAGCCAGTGATTGTTTTTTTTTTATATACATATGAAATAACATTGTTTCAGTAAATAAATAGTGCAATTTACTAAATAGTGTTCTGCATGATATCCGAATATCTGAAGACGGCAGCATGACTTGACAATGTCTGGCGTGACATGGCTACTACATCCATGTTCAATAAGACATACTTTAATAGAAGTATGATATTTTATAATCATAAATTCTGTTATAATCATGAATTTTATCTTGATATTTTAGAATCATAGTTCTGTTAAAGTATGTCTTGTTGTACATGGCTACAAGTGTGTCACACCAGACATTGTCAAGTCATGCAGCAATTTTGTTAATAGCTTTTTGTTTATGAATAGGTTTTAAGTTATTATGTAATACATAATAAGTTAACTGCAGGCTTTATAAAACTTACTTTAATTGTAATTTATATTATATATTATATTATACTATTTATACTAGGTAGAACAATTTCTTGACAAACAGAGTATTTTAATTATTATTTAAATATATTTATATAACTGTAATTATATTACTTTAACAGTTTTATTAAATAACTACTGCCATTATTACAAAAAAATATTTAAATTTGTTTTATTTATTTAATATTTCCAGCTGATGGTATGACATATTCCTTTGGTTTGTTCTATGATGAGTTCCTGACATATTTCAATGAGGGCAAAGGCTACACAGCCTGGATTGTATCCATTATGGTGGGAGTAACATTTGCTTCAGGTGAGTAATCTATAAATTTTAAACATCTACAACACATACATATTTAGACATACACCAGAAATTTCGTTTGATAACCATCAACTTCTAAATTCTTCAATACATTCCAACGTTTCTATTACAAAGTTTCCATTCTTCTTAAATTTGCAAATTAACTTTATGAACTGAAATAAAAAAAATTTGTGTTTGACAAAATGGTCGAGAATTACAATGTTAAACTCAAAACATTATCACAATAATTTGACTTGAGTACTAATTTTTCCCGGGCAACGAGAATAAAAAATTTTATTATTATCGCGATTTACCAATAAAGGGAATTTCATTAAAGCTCAAAAACTAATAGTAAGTAGTAGTAGTAATAAGTAGTAAAATAAGTATTAAAAAAAAACAACGCTTTAAGGGACACAAATTTTGAGATCATTTGTTACTAAAAAAAAGAAATTATGTTTTATAGAAATAAAAGAAACATTATAAATATATCGAGCCATAACCGCCGAAAAAATGTATCCCACAAACTCAAAATTTTACAGGGGAAGGTTTTTTTTAAATAAAATCAGTTTGAATAAAGCCATTATTTTAAAATTTATAATGTAAATATTGTTTTGTGTAATACATTTAATTTTAATAATTTTAAATGATGTTGAACTATCGATTTCTATAAAAAAACAACAATCGATTATGGTGTGGGATACATTATTTTGGCGGTAATGGCTCGATATAATAGAACATTTTTAAAAATAAGTAATGCATTTAATAAGTCGTCTTACATGAGATTTCTTATTTTCAGTCACGGGAAAAACATTAAAAAGAAAAAAAAGCATTATAAAGATAATCTTACCCCCTGGTCCACGATGTCGAACGATAACGTTCGCTTAAATAAGACTTAAGACACAAACTTGATTGTGGAATAAACAAACTTGATTGAGTACAAAATAGATACGATAAAAAGTTTGTGTCTTAACTCTTATCTAAGCGAACGTTATCGTTTGACATCGTGGGCCAGGGGGTTAATGTTTTTTCCCCGATCGTACTTCCATCATATAAAGCTGATTTCCCTTTCAAAAGATTTTCAGCTCTTGTTATTATAATGTTAGGTTTTTCTTTTGCAATATAAATTGCATTTTGTAAATTGGTTTTAATATTTTGCATTATTATATATTTAAATGATTAACATGCTGCTGTTTAATGTGTTATTTAGTTAAAGAAATGACTAGATGATTCTAATAATGGTGTTCTACCCAGAACAGACAACTAGGATATGAGGATACACTTTGGTAAATTCTTCCTTAAATATATTTCTCATAGCAGATGATTTTCTGTGATATTTATTACGTTTAAATTTCAGTTATACAATAAAAATTTAAAACTTTAATATTATATAAAACAAAACGTTAGTTGCAATTAAAATAATTTTTCTGTAATATTTACTTTTTATAGCAGTTTTTTTGCCGAATAAATTAAATTATTTTAAGTTATTTTTTAAGAAATGCAATTTTTTTAAAAATGTTTCAAATGTTTTATTGTTTTTTAAGTTTAATTGTGTTTGATGAAATTCAATTATTTATACGTAAACTTAAAATTGCAAATTTAGAAAAAATAATTATTTTAAATTTATTGTACAAAAACTAATCACTACAGCTTTTTTTACACATTAATTGTAGGTAGAATGCTAACTTATTATAGAATTTAAAATATTAGATCTCAAATTTTTTGGTTAATAATAAATTTCACATCTTTACGGGGTAAAAAATTTAAATTTCTCGGGAATTCGCGTACCCCAAACCCTTTTTTATAATTTCCACTTTCCAACCCTATACGTAATTATTAGACAAATTGTAAATAAAAAAATCATTGCATAAGTTATGGCTTTGGTAAATAATTTATTAATCTTTTTTTTATTCTTACATGTTCAAAGGTCCCATATCATCATCATTTGTAAATCGTTATGGCTGCCGAGCAGTAACGATAGCAGGATCTATTTTGGCCTCCTTCTGCATAGTCATCAGTATGTTTGCCCAGGTATAAATTAATTGTTTGTAACAATTTATATTGAGTTATTACTAATATTTCCATTATTCTTAACAGAATGTTCTTACGCTCATTATCACAATTGGTCTAGGCACGGGATTAGGTTTCGGCCTCATCTACTTACCCGCCATTGTCAGTGTTAGTTCTTACTTTGAGGCCAAAAGATCACTGGCTACCGGTATAGCTGTGTGCGGTTCTGGTTTTGGTACTTTTGTGTTTGCTCCCCTGACAGACCATTTAATTGCCTCATATGGCTGGCGTGGTGCCTTGCTGATCATCGGTGGTGTGGTATTAAATTGTATCATATTTGGTGCTATGTTTAGACCGTTGGAGCCGCCAAAACCACCCAAAAATAAGAAGAAGATTATTGATGGTCATACAACACCAGCAGAGTTGGAACCATTGAAAGCCAATGTCAAGCAAGCTGAGAAATATTTGCAATTGCCTAAGACTGATGCAAATGATGGACCTTTGTGTAGATCCAATAGTGTGGGTCATACTTTCAAGAGTTCGGTTAGTAGAGATTATGAATTTTGTTTATCTAAATAAATCTGGCTATTTCGGAGTAAAACCTATACATCTGATTAGTAATGCCAATGGAGTTTGCTGTAAAACAATAGCTATTATTTATTAAATATGTATGTATGTACATGTACAAAATTTTATATATTTTATTTCATTCCAAAGGGTTCCAATCTAAATGGCTCGGCTAATGGTAAAATGAAAATTTCTGTCGTTTCTAAGAGTACCAGTAATGATGACATTCTTAAAGTATCTCTAAGTCAACCACAATTGGGTCAATTGAAAGATTCGTATAGGGAAAAATCAGGCAGCGGTACCATGTACAGACCAGATATTTTATATCAAGTAAGTTGTACAACTAAAAAAAGCTCCTGCAAATAAATAAAACTTATATTTTTCTTATTTCAGGGTTCTCTTCACAACATACCTGAATATGCCCGCTCACGTACAGATCTCTCCGGTTCCGGTCCCATACAACGTTATGGCTCTGTTAAACATTCTTCTATATACTTAAGCGATGAACAGGTGGGTGATTTTTATTTATTTATTTATTTATACTTTATTGTATGGTTAGATTTCCCATGATTTCCGGCCCATAAGTCACTTGTATGTAAGTTAGCAAAAGATCTCTCCAGGTCACCATTATGACTAGCATCATTAGTACGGTTAAAGCAAATAGTTCGTATTCAAAAATCAACGTCAAGAAATTTTGGTAGACGAATATTAAAAGTTCCACTAAAGACATTTTTATTTTTACAAAAAAATTTTGATTAATGAATTCCAACTGAAAACAGAAACTTTTACTGAAATAATTTGAATATACGAGGGAAAGTTAGGAATTTCATTCATTTTATACAAAAATTTAAAAAATGTATTGAAAAATTATGGATTTATTGGCCATTTAAAAATGCCAGATTAGTCTGGTTTAATGCTATAAATTAACCACAGAAACTCTAAAAATTCCTTGAAACTAGTTCCAATCCCGACAATTTCAAACATAAAAACACTGCTGGAACCAGTTTGAGAACTGTTTCTATGAAAAGTAAAAACATATTCCAAGAATGACAATTTCCAAAAAAAAAAACAAGGCCGACCATATAATACCCTACAGCCAGTATATGTGTACAATTATTTTCAGAAATGGGAACTATATGAGAGCTATAATCTATTATGCACCGATCGTCCAAAAATTTAATGGCATGTAAATATTTTTCGTGTTAAATTTTATCTCGATTTTCGAAGGTCATCTTATATGAGGGAATTGAATAATTATGAACCCACCATTATAAACTCAGTGAATTTTATTTGTGTTGAATTTTATTATTAAAGTGTTTATCGAAAATGGGCCTTAAATGGGAGCTGTGACTAATGTCATCATGCCGATGATCATAAAATTGCGCCGAATCATTTACAGTATATATGCAGCAGATTTTTGTTGAATATTATTTGGATACCAACATTTGTGATCTTTAAAGTGATTTTGGGCAGTATGCATTAGATGGGAGCTATGGTGAATTATGAACTGATCTGCACAAAATGTTTAAACATGATTAGGCTTCATATACAACTTATATGTAGCGAAATTTGTTTGAATATTTGCAAAATTAAACATATAAACCGATAAACCCCTATTTCAATAGGATATTTCTATGGGAGCTAAGTGAATTAATAGACCGATTACAACCAATTTCAATTACCGAATCGTCCTTGGTCCGCAAAATATCATGTACCAAATTTTATAGGAATATCTGCGACCTGTACTCTGCGTACAAAGTTTAGATGGATAGCCAGCCAGGCGGCAGATAGATGGACGAACATAGTTTAATGGATTCAGGAAGTGATTTTAAGTCAGTCGATATACCCTCCAGACTATGGTGGTGTAGGATATAATCATTGATTAAAGAACTGGTTGCAAAATTGTTTCAAATAACTTTGCAACGGTTCTTTATAACCAGTTCGGGGGGTTACAATTTCAAACAATTCCAAAATATAATGAGTACTGTCTATATTTATGCATTCTAGAACTAGTTGCAGAGCTAATCTTTCTCAGTCAATCAATCATAGAAAATTTAAAAAAAAATCCTTAAACTACTTGTTCATATGTAGACGTCTAAGAACATTGCAGAACTAAGTTATTTTTTATTTTCAAATATTTTCTGTCAATACACTTTAGGGGCATTTTATCAAGATGGACCCATAAAGCATCAGCCGTAAACTGAACGTTGATAAAATGCCAATATATGTGTATGTATCAGTTAAATTTATTCGTCACTCTTCAAATAAAACCAAATCTTATAGTAATATTTCTTATCATTATCCGCTCTCTAGGCATTGGAAAAATGTTGCGGCTGCATACCATGCTCCAAAGAAACCCGTGACACCATGGCTGAAATGATGAATTTCGCTTTGCTCAAGGATGTCATCTTTATAATATTTGCCATATCGAATTTCTGTACCAGTATCGGTTTCAACATGCCCTACGTTTATTTAGTGGCACAAGCTAAAGTTTTGAATCTGACATCGGAACAATCATCCTATCTTATAGCCACTATAGGTGTGGCCAATACCATTGGCAGAATAATATTGGGCTATATCTCCGATAAGCCCTGGGTAAATCGTTTGTGGATCTATAATATCTGTTTGACAATATGTGGCATTGCTACGGCCATGTGTCCTCTGTGCACGGATTTCAATTCTTTGGCATTCTATTGTTCGGTGTTTGGTTTTACCATTGGTGCCTATGTGGGTTTGACCTCAGTGATATTAGTCGATTTATTGGGTCTAGAGAAGTTGACCAATGCCTTTGGTATATTATTGTTATTCCAAGGTATTGCTTCTCTAATAGGACCACCCATAGGAGGTAAGTTTAAAAACCCTATTTCCCTTATGGTTTATTTATATATTTTCTTTTTATTTGTAGGTTGGCTGTATGACATTACCTTGTCTTATAGTCCTGCCTTTATTTTAGCTGGTGTCATGATTGCTGTCAGTGGCTTGGTCATGTTTGCCGTGCCTCCCATTCAACGTATGCAAGTTAGAAAAGCTGAACGTTTAAATGCTCAAGAATTTGTTTTAAGCTAGATATTCTTGTTTGTTTAGTTTTTGTTTTTTTAACTTTATTATTTTCATTTAAAAATTTTTGTTTTTATTTTTATTAATTATGTACTATAAGTATATAAATATTAGTTAATTGATAAAGACTTTTTTAAAACAATACAAATCAACACAAACTTCCTTAAACTAATAAATGTATAAAGAAAAAATGTATTTAAAATTTTAAATTTAAAACATTAACGAACATTGATTGCAACTGCTACAGGCATTATTTAGGGACAATTTGGAATTACAAACAAATTAAAAACTAGTAAATAAATATAATACCAATAAACAAATTAGCTTGTAAGTTGAAAAAATAAATATAAATATTATAATAATTATTATTTAAACTATTTAAAAACTGCCCGTTTTTTTATTGGTGATTTTATTTTCTTTTTCCTT
This sequence comes from Bellardia pandia, assembly GCA_916048285.2. Lineage (NCBI taxonomy): Eukaryota > Metazoa > Arthropoda > Insecta > Diptera > Calliphoridae > Bellardia > Bellardia pandia. The sequence continues at coordinate 56,970,425 of OU696532.1, read as the reverse complement.
TGAAATTTTATTTTCGTTTTGATGTAAATAAATTATTTTTCAAATCGATTTCAATAAACTAGAAGAACTATTTTTTTATTTTAATAAACTCTTGTCGTACTTGCAAGTTTATGTCTGAATTAAAAAAATATGAAAAACGTTAAATTCAGAATAACAATTTCTTGATTAAAAGATTGTATAAGTTGTGACTAAATTTCTTAAATCTATATTGTATAGGGACTAAGTAAAAACATGTCTTGTTTTTAAATATACCCATATAATAGATATATATAAAGCCATTTTTATTGTATATTAATTTATTTTTAAGTTTGATTTAGGTTTAAATATTTTTTTGTTATAAATAAATGAAAACACTTATTGAGATCCACGCCAAACTGAAAATTGTACAATTGTTTTACTTGTTTGTTAAAATAGACATAAATAAATTTACATTTTAATAAAACTTATTTAATTGTAAATTCATTATTTTTAATTTGTTTAAATGCACAAAATTAATTTTCATAGATACATTGAAGTAGCAGTTTTTTTATATAGAAAATCCCTTTTCAACCGCTTTTCAAGCCTACCGCACAAACTTCATCATTTTAGAATAAAGGAAAAAAAATATGTTTATCATTATACCTTAAAATGTTGGTACTCAAATAATATTCAACACAAATATGTTTCATTTGTTTATACACAAATCATTCGGCCCAGTTTTATGATGATCGTTCCATTATTAGTCATAGCCCACTTCCGAAAACACTTTAACGATCATAAATATCTTAAAAATGTTGGTATCTAAATAATATTCAACACAAATAAGCTTCACATATACAAATATCATCATAACTATTTTTATAACGGTCAAAGCACTCATCTAAGATTCCCTTCGAAAATCACTTTATAATGAATAAAAAATTTATATTGAGATAAAATTTAATACAAAAAATATTTATATGCACTCAGTCCATAATAGGTCATAGCTCATTTTATATAGGGACCATTGCAAAAGAACTGTTTTAGCATACATACTGTTTGTAGGTGTACTAGTTTTAGTTTATATTGTTGTAAATGATACTAAGAAGGAAACAATATTTCTCATTTGCGACAACTAAAAATTTGTATTTTGTTCATTCAAATAGTTTTATTTCTTAACTGAAATGTATTTATTGGTTTCGAATATGTAAAATTGGTAAACTTACATATTCTAATCTAATAAAGCTACAAAATATATCTAAAATCATTTAAAAAATAAGTACATAGGTGCTTGCTATTCATATTAAGAGAATAATTTCACTTATCAAAAATATCTATCAGCACAGTGGGTCAGAATAGATTTTTTTAGAAAATAAATCTTTCATTTCTAAACGGCTGGTCAAATCCAACATCTAGGGACATGAAGGCTTAAAATAATAGGCCACCTTTGACCTTTATTAAGTCCTTGGCTAGATCTTTAAAAAACATGCTTGCGTATGCTATTTATCTCATGTATGTTTCCTTTTATTCACATTTGAAAATATCAAGTAGAATTTTCTCAAATTTATATAGTTAGTAAGACAACTAAATTTCCCATTAGACGTGAATATATCTAAATAAAAAAATAGATTAAATATTTAAAAATTTTAAAAAATTCTCGATGTTTACATTTTTTTTTTTTTTTGATAAAAAAAAGTTCGTTAATTATTTTTTTTATAAAAAAAATACAATTTTTTAATATAAATAACATGTCAAATTTTGCAAACATGTTGCCTATTCGTCTTTTTGAATTTGATCTTTTTTTTATCAATATGTCAACTTTACACCATATGTTCTATTATTTCATAGTTGAGTTTACAAAACGGAGTTTTAAAAACCTTCATATATTTTTTTATCTATCCTTAAAGTTTTTTACCAACCTTGAAAGATTTTTGGACTCTAATTTTTTAGACTGACAAATTTAATGTATATTGCTCTTTTTGTTTCTTTTGTTTCTGATCAATGTTTTTGTTTTATATTATTATTGAGGTTTTTGTTTTTCCTCACGGGCTATTTGATCAATAATTCCTTTTTCTTCTAACAAATGTAAATAAAAAACATTTATAGTTCGTAGTTCGTATCGTAATGAAATAAAATTAAAGAGTTAAAAAAGATACTATTTTGTAATTATTATCCCCACTTCTTCTTCAAGATTAGTTTTTATTCAATCTTGTAAAAGGCAATCCGATGATAAACCAATTTGTTTGCATCAGGTCATATGGGAGAAATAATATTACCATTTTATTAATCACTTGTGAATTTCAAATATTTTTATAAACCGACTATTTATGTTTCCGAATATATAGTATTCATAAAACATTTATTTTACTAAGCTATACATATGTACGTACGAATTTAAATTTTAATTGTCAAACCTTACATTTTTTACGCAATAAACACTTGAATAGTTTTAATATAAATTCTTTTTTATTGAGAAACCTGTAAAATTTAAAATATGTCTTATAAAGTGAAGAATTTCTATCGAAAATACAGTTAGTTATACTGAAGATTCTATATAGAAAATATAGTTATACTATATAGAAAAAAACAATTATACTAAAGATTTTGTAAAAGAAATAAAGTTATGCATAATATTTCTTATTATAAAGGAAAAATCATAAAAATATAGTTTTGAATTATATTCAACCGCTATTTCAATTTAATTAATTAACACAAAAGTCATATAAAACATTTTTTATGTATTTACTTCTAAATAACTCTCGTACAAACATAAATCTCTTTTGAAGTTTTTATTTTACTCTAAAAAAAGCAACAACTAAAAAGAAACACAAAAAAGAAATTCTCCCACTTCCCTATTAATACTCATGCACAAAGAAAACATAATTATCATCATCAAAGATGAAAACAACAACAAAATACGATTAACTACTCCATTTAGCATAAATAACTTCATTATCATCTCCTTGCAAGAACAATCTTACTTTCTTTTTGATCTAAGTACATCTCTTCCCCACACCACTCTCTCCAATAACTGCATTAAAAAACACACATACTACTATTAGTCCTTTACTTATTTAGTTTTTGTTGGCTTTTTTCGCGAGGTTCGTTTGCTATTTTTTAAATCTTACTCCTTGTTTTATTTAATAAAATTATGGCTTAGTTAATACAGAAAATAAAAACATAAATAAATCAATTCATAAAGTGTTTTTTAATAAAAGTGTATAAATCATTTATACAAAAATAAAAGTTGTATGGGGAGTTTTAGTGAAGTAATTATCTAATTTCTACCATTTATAATTGATGTAATTACCGATTCTTACCGTAATTTGCAGAGTTTGTCTGAATTTCATAACAATCTTGATTGTAATTTATAAAATTAAAAGAACATTTTTCCATATTCACAACAAGTTAAGAAACAGAGTATAAACAAGTTAGAGTGCAATATTCGGCTGTGCCGAATCTTAAATACCCTCCACATAAACATAATAATAAATATAAAAACTGCACTGGCTATACGACAAGAATATGATTATTCTGTGTTTTTATGCAGTATTAGTGAAAATATGTTTTACTACAGAGTTTGTCTTATTTTCATAACACTCTAACAATTAAAGAAACATTTTTCCATTATTTCCATTTTCCATATAAAAAAGTTAAGATTATAAGCTTACATTACATTATTTATAAAAGATTTTCGGTTGGCAATTATGGATAGCTTCTAAATTCATTATCCACTAATGTTATTTCTATGTATTTTAGGCTTATTCTGCTTGAATTTAATCTCAATAACATTATTTAAAAGAGTTGTATGGTTGGTTGTTATACTCGGAAGTGGTCTTAATTCGGGAGCTATTGCCAATTATTGACTGACAGCTACAAAATCCAGTAGCATATTTGCCGTATAACCGATATTAGCATGATTTCTGGATTAAAATTTCTGATCTGTATTAAAGTAGGTTCGATATCAATATTTATTAGACATTTTGAAATAATCTTTATAATTTCTTCTTTATTTAATTTTTGTTCCATTTTTCAAAAAATTCTCTTAATTTTTAAATATACATATATTAATCTACACAATACGGCAACATTGTCACAAGAAAAAATAATACTGCAAAAAATTTTAATTTACAATTTTTCTTTTTAAATGCATAAAATGTATGTTTAAAAATACTTTTAAGATGTGTTGTGTTATAGTTTTGTTCTTTTTTCTTTATTATTTTTTGTAAAACTTTGAAAATCTGTTATAAAAATTACTTTTATTTTAATACTGGTAACACTGTCATTTGTCATTTTACTTACGGCAAGTGTCAAAAATTTACTTCCAAGTAAATTCTCTTGCACGTCGACCTGTAAGTGCAAAAAATGCCATTGTGTTAGTAAAAAACTGTAAGTGTAATGGGGTTTTCGAACTTGCACTTGCGTGTGGCAACGGGGGGTTACTGTGCAAGGCTTCCTTACGGGCCATTTCATTTTGCATTTTACAATCTTTATTCTTCAACTGCATCAACAAGGAACGTCGTTTTTGGTCCATTATTTCCATTTCGGGTAATGGGATTTTCGAACTTGCACTTGCGTGTGGCAACGGGGGGTTAATGTGCAAGGCTTCCTTACGGGCCATTTCATTTTGCATTTTACAATCTTTATTCTTCAACTGCATCAACAAGGAACGTCGTTTTTGGTCCATTATTTCCATTTCGGGTAATGGGGTTTTCGAACTTGCACTTGCGTGTGGCAACGGGGGGTTAATGTACAAGGCTTCCTTACGGGCCATTTCATTTTGCATTTTACAATCTTTATTCTTCAACTGCATCAACAAGGAACGTCGTTTTTGGTCCATTATTTCCATTTCGGGTAATGGGGTTTTCGAACTTGCACTTGCGTGTGGCAACGGGGGGTTAATGTGCAATGCTTCCTTACGGGCCATTTCATTTTGCATTTTACAATCTTTATTCTTCAACTGCATCAACAAGGAACGTCGTTTTTGGTCCATTATTTCCATTTCGGGTAATGGGGTTTTCGAACTTGCACTTGCGTGTGGCAACGGGGGGTTATTGTGCAAGGCTTCCTTACGGGCCATTTCATTTTGCATTTTACAATCCTTATTCTTCAACTGCATCAACAAGAAACGTCGTTTTTGGTCCATTATTTCCATTTCGGCGTGATGCATCAAATATGCACCCTTGATTAGCAATTCTACGCGCAATTTCTGTATGATGCCCTTTAGACGATTGATTTCGGCTGCGTGAGGATCTTGATTGACAATCGGTTTGTTCTTAATTTTACGTGCCCGATCGGCATAGCGAAGAGTACTCAGCGTCTCAGCGACATTGTAGGCGGCCGGTGAGACACAAGCTATCATAAGGGTAACAGAATTGCCACCCAGCGAATTCTGCAGCAGTCGAGTCAATTTTGAGTCACGATAACGAACAAAACCGGTGCCTTTGCCATCTGAAAAGTAATAAAATTTTTATTAACAATGATTTTCAAACTAGAGTCTTTATTATAAAATATACATATGCATTTGAATGAATCATTTGAATAATAGTATCTTTTTTTTAAATTAAACAAATAGATTTTCTTCATATTTCCTATTTTGTATTCCAGTTTATCTTAATTTCTCATATTCATAATAAATTCTTAAATTTTCAGATACATTTTTCAAACTTGTTTTGTGTTATAATTATGAACTATTTATAAAATGTAAAATTATTAATGAATATGAGAGAATCCTTTCAAATACATATGTATGTATATTTTAAACAATCATTTTCCAAAACTTACCTCCCAATGCTGATATCACATTACCCAAAGTCAAAAGTCCTTGATTAATTTTTACGCCTTCTTTGAAGCGGTTGCCGGTGGCATCAGTTTTTTTCAAACGTTCCGAACCAGCCAAATCCACCAAACGAAATTTTGAAGTAGTAACTGCACAACTGAAAAAGAAATATAAACAAAACCAAAACACATTACCTCAATGTAAAACAAAAAGGATGCTGTGACATGCCAACACCCACAACAACACTTACGATTCATCTTTTTTAGTAGCTTGCAAAGTAACCGTGAAAATACAATGAGATCTAGAGGATTGTTGATTCATAGCAGTCGATGCCACCACTCTGCCCATAGAACCTTTTACCAAACAATCGGTGGTTTCTTTAGCATCAAACACTTCCTTCTCCGTTAAACCTACCATAATAATACCACTACGATCTCCTCGCATATCAATAACACTGTCTTTCCTCGACTTTTGCGACAGCAAATCGTATATATGTTCCTGATACAGTTCCATAAACGAACACTTAATAACAAAATCAAACTCATCCGAGAGTTTTTTAATCCGTTCAAATATATCGTGCATAGCTCGTGGTATAACACCCACATCTTCATCTAGTGAACCATCAAAGGCAGTACCCATGGTATGAGTTTTGCCTGAACCAGTCTGGCCATAAGCCAAAATGGTGGCATTGAAACCGCTAAATAGTTTATCCAACATATCAGACACTGCCAATTTATACACCTGCTCCTGAGTGTCACGCCAATCGAATACGAAATTGAAGGAGAACGCATCGGTTTTGTTCACCAATACCTGATTTGCACCATCTATTTTCTCCACAGCAACTTGACAGCCGCGCGCCTTTTCCGAAGACACCAGAGGACGTACTCTTAGAGCCACTCTTACACTTTCCAAATCACCCATTACTGAGTATGTATATTAGTATTCTATGTGTTGCACTTGAATTGAAGGCTTATAGTTTTTGCACTAAAACAATTATAGATTAATTGATTATATTTAAACCAATCAATAATTTTCAAATTCTTGTATTTACAATTTTATTTCAAATCGTTCTTTCTCACAGTTGTCTGCTGATTTTTCTTTTTTTTTCTGCTGCTCTTATGTGGCTGCTGTATTTGTGTATGCGAAAAAATTAAGACGATTCGTTCGGTGACAATCCAAAGTTACAAATGAGAATAAATTTTAAACATACACAAAGTTTTATACATTTGTAGCAGGTAAATTAAAAACACATTAAATAATTTTTCACAACGAGGATTATCCTTAATAATTTTCCTGGAATTAACAAGCAGGCAAAGGAATTTACCTACGTTTTTCTTGTGTGTGCTATTACTTTCTACCTGCGTTATTCTCTTGTCGAGGTATAACAACACTCTCTTCTTTAAAGGATATTTGAGATTTTTTCCATTTTGATTTAAAAGAGTATGTTGTTTGAAATTTTCTTATTTTTCGACTTTTAGTCGATTTTTTTAGTATTCATATTTATTTTGTGTTCATAACTGATCAATATATTAAGGTAAAGAAAAGCGTTGCTTAAATTTTTTTTTATTTATTTTTTAGTTTTTAGTAACGAATAGCTTTAATTAATACATTACAATTTCCATCCTAATTCCAGGTCTATTGTTTTCCTTAGTAAAGTAGAAAAAGAACGAAAAGGAATGATGGTTTTTAAACCGGTTTGACCGCACATGTCCAAAAAATGTCCCAAAGTCTAACGCAAATATTAAAGATCACCTTCAGAATTTTTTTTTTTATTTATTTATTTATTTATTATTAAGTCAATAGATTAAATCCTTACAGACTATTAAAAAAAGTAAATTGAAAATTACAATTAATTAGAAAAGATTAATTATACAATAAACTATGTTTAATTAAATTTATGTTTAATTACATTTGTTGAAAAACAAAAATCAATTGTTTCATATAGATTGTTAAATTCACAAAATAGTCTTCTTAATGGGTCAGCTTGAGCATAATTAGTGCTAACATGTTTGACATTAAGCCACTGTATCAAGAAAATTTTCAACAATTTCAAGCCGGTAATCACCCAAAGTATAATAAGCAGGAATAGAATTACTTCTTAAAAAACGCATAATTTTACATTTTTTTAAATTTAATTCCATTAAGTTGAGACTGCACCACAAAAAGAAATTGTTGAGATCGGATTGGAGATATATGTATGTATATGATCCAAAAATTGAGAGAAGCTCAAAAATATTTTAAGAAAAAAAATTGTTTTTATGATCAAGGTTCCAAATCGTTGTTTTTAAATGCTTTTACTTAGCTTCACTTCGGAAAATCAAATCTTTTTAGCACACAAATTGTTTAAAATTGGATTTATTTGTCATATGAAAAAGTATATTAAAATTTTTAACACAAGAAACAAATTTAATAATTTAAATAACAAATTAACAAAAAAATAATAATTACATAATATTTATAAGTTGTGTAATTATGTGTGTCTGTATATTTGTACTACATTTTCAGTATCTGCCTTAAAGATAATTTTCTAAATTTTTGGTACATTAATTACTTATTAAAATATTGTTGTAATTATGCTTAATTAATTAATAATTATATAAATAAAGGTTAAGAAACTATAATAAATAATACAGTTAAAAAACGCAAAATCTAAATGAATCTTGAAAAAAGTATTTATCGACATTATTATGGCTATGGCTGTAAATGAAACTACAACACTGTACTGTACAATCACTACTGTCCGATAGAGTGCCATTTAAATGTAAATTTGACATAATGACGCGCCAGTTCTTGTGACTGCTTGACAGATCATTAAAATTTATTTCCTTCGAATTCAGGTAGATTTTTTGTCTTAATCTATGGATTTTTTGTTAGCACTCGTAAAACAAGTATTTAGCAATAATTAACGAAAAAATTCAGCTATTGCATTACCATAAAATCTCAAAGTATTCAAGTGAAAACTATAAATTTATGTTCAAAATCAACAAAGAAATTACGCATTTGTAGTGGAAATTACATATATACCTACTTATGTGTGAGTGTTTGAGTGAAGACAATCGATTAAAGAGAACTACAAAAAAAGGCGAAGAGAAACAACCCAGCAAGCCATATGAGTCCGAAAATAGTCTGTTCTGACACCTTTTTCGGAGCGTTAACGCTCTTTATGAGTCCAAAAAACAATCATAATTGCTCCGAAAACCTTCAGAAAAGAGGGTCATTACATTCGAAAATGGTCCGTCAGAAAAAGCTCTTAGATAATGTCAGAAAAGAGTCTTTTATGAGGGTTTTTTGGGCTCTTAAAGAGCTCTTAGATAATGCCAGAAGAGAGTCTCTTATGAGGTTTTTCTTGGGCTCTGTGTAATCTTGTTTTTATCATTCTTGTGTGGTACACCTATGTTTTTTTTTGTTCAAAGCACAAATAGCAGGACAACAACACTTTGGTACACACATAATTAAGTGGAATTTCTGAGTCATACTGCGTGCCGACTCAGGACAGTAACAAGCAAATTTTTCTTTCGCTCTGAAAATGCTCTTTAGTTGGACTCTTTTCTGACTCCTTTTTTCGGAGCGCTCCGAAAATGCTCTTTTGTTGAACTCTTTTCTGACTCCTTTTTCGGAGCGCTCCTAAAATGGTATGCTGGGAAGTTAGAGTGCAATAGAACGCAATAAGATATAAAGAAACTACACTGGTTATTAGTGACCTGTGCCGTGTCGGCTGCAAGCCGGCTGAGCTGAGCCGCCGATGATATTCAACAGCCGCCGCCGCCGAACAATTTTCGACGTGCAATCGGCTTAAAAGCAGCCGCCGTCCATAATTTTTTGTTTTATTCCAAAAAAATATTGCTTCTAATTTAAATTTTTATTATTTTTTATGAAACAAGATTATTGTTATATCCACAAAATTATTCATCGTGAATATAACCTATTGGAAACATTTCGTTTATTGTCACAATTACTACTTAAACAATCAAATGTAAACCAGTGATGGGATTTGTGGCATAATTGTGCCATTTTTAGCACTATTACGTTTTGAGTGGCACAGATTCAGAATAAGTAAAATGAACTGGATTCATTGATTTCAATTAAGTTATTTATAGACGTCAATACTGAATATTAATATTTGTCAAAAACTCAAGTATCATAATACATTTCATCGTCTAAACAAAATTTGTATTAGATTTTCAAAAAATACAAATGTTTTTTTTTTTTTGATTTACGGTCGGTATTCAAAATTTGTTTAAAACAAATCAAAACCTTTTTATTTTCATATGTATCGGGTATGTATTTATAAATACAAATAAAGCAAACAAAAATGTCAAGAAATAATAAATGAAAAATAAAGTTTGCAGAAAAATATCAATCCACAAAGAAATAAAAAATTTGTAATACTATCTATCGTGTAAACAATAAATGTTTTTGCACTTGAAGTGAACTTCGATTAAAATTTTTTATAAAAAAATTTTATTAATACTCGCAAAAGGAATAATTCTCATTTAAGTTATTGTTTAATGTTATCTTTTTTTTGTTAAACACAATAATAAAAAACATTTTTAATAAAATATGATTTTTTTTTAAATAAAATGTCTTATTTTATTATTCTTTATAACTTTTGTCTAAATTGTTTATTTGGAAAACTTATATAATAGACATTTTAATAGATTTGCAACTATTATTTACATGTATGACAAAATTAACATTTTAGTTAAAATTTGTCGTAAATGAATCAAATATGTAGTCATGTTTGGTATTTTCAGCCGGCTGGCCGCCGATTTTGAGCCGCCGCCGATGATTTTTATTTAAGCCGCCGCCGCCAATTAAATTGCTCGGCGCAGGACTCTGCTGGTTACAGGCACCGTTATCGTTGATGCGACTAAAGTGGCAATTTGACCCTTTGACAGATGCCTTGCCACTTTTTTTATACTTTTTTTTTGTTTTACTTGATACATATTAGTTTTTTTATTAATTTTTTTATTATATGCATATGTAAACATTAGGGTGGTTTTTCAAAATGCATTTTCGATTTTTAAAGGTGCTCACATCTAGAATTATGTAATTTAGTGTTAAAATACAATTGCGAAAATTTTAGCTCAATCGGAATATGCCTTCCCGTGCCGAAAGAGCCTCAAAGTTTTCAAAAATGCCTGTTTTTCACGAAATAGCGCCATGTTTATGCTTTAGTTATAAATGCCATAATTTATTACAATAAATTTACTATCAAATGAAAGGCACAAAATATTCAAGCAGAAATTAAAAATCGGGGAGTCCCCAATTTGATTTTGACGTTGCGCTTGTAATGTTACTTTAAGAGAAATATTAATTTAAAGGTTTTTGTGTTAAGTGAACAGTTCGTACAAGAAAGATATTTAAGTCAAAATGGCAGTACTTCGTTCAATGTTCATATCCGTGCTAAAACTCAGATTTATTTAATTGGACATTCATCTCAACAAATAACCGGCAGCAAGCTACCATCAAACCATCAAGTACATACAAGGCATTTTTTTATAATATGCGTAACATTGGATTACCCCTGTGTGAAGACGCAAAACTCAAAACTCAAAAACTAAGTTTCTACCATATTTGCCCAAGTTTAATAAAAAAAAATTAAATATTGGAATCTATAAAATTTGTTATTTTTCTCACCGCAATAGAAAATTTACATTTCTAAGCGTGAGCACTTACAAATTTCGAAAAAAAAAATTTTCCCATATTCAATAAAACCACCCTAGTAAACATACATCATATACAACATTTAAATAAAAAAATACGATTTTTATTTTTGTTTTGTTTATTTTCCATCTTTTTAAAAGTGCCTTTTTTTTAATAAATCCCCTTTTTGTGCGACTTTCTCAAATTTGCCAACGGTAACGCTGGTTATAGGACTAGAATGTGTACTGTGTTTTTTATTCAGTCTTAGTGCAAATTTTATCAGTATTTTGTATATTGTTTGAAAGACAATATTACCTGTTGGTCGTAATTTACTAATTTTATTTTGAATGTCTTGAAATTTTATCTAATTTTGACCATTTACAATTGATGTAATTACCGATTTGTACTGTAATTTACAGAACTTGTCTGATTTTCATAATAATGTGGAGCAGAGATGATCATTTCATAGTGCAATTGCTTATTTGCCCAACCCACCAGCGATGCCACCTTAGCCCTTTTCTGGCTAGATTTAGCACGATTTTAATCACTCAAAACACGAAAAAAGAAAATTGGTCTTAAACTAAAAAAATGCGTAAATCTAGCACTGCAAAGTCGTGGGTTGCAGTGATGCCAACTTTTGAGACTCAAAACGCGTAAACATTTTTGAAAAAAGGGCTAAATTGAAAAAAAATCCGTTTAAAGCCACATCCTGTCAAAATTTTCGATAAAGTGTTATAAAATTGTTCTTTTAAAAATATAATTTTTTAATAAACTAATTTATGAGAAAAAAATTACTACCATGAGATACACATTTCAATTACATTTCATATTACATTTTAATTAATAACGTGCATATGTAGATTAAATACATAGTATTAAATAGTACCTATACATTTAAAATTGGTCGTTACTGAACAAAATTTCGATTTCTTGTTCATCATAATTTTCAGTCCATAAGATAGTATGAATAAAATATTTAGATTTTTTATATGTTTCACTCGAATTAATTTTTGAGCACACTTCGTCAGGTATTTTGTAATCTGAACAACATACATTATCACGTATTTAATCAGGTATGTGATGGAAATCGAAAACGAAAACGAAAACGAGTGAGTTTTTGAAGTCCATTTTAAAGTATTTCTAATCAAATTTTTAAAATTTTTGTTTTAAGATTCTCTTTAATAGCAAATTATCTTTATTTTGTGGGATAAAACTGTTTCAATACAGAAATATTAAAAAAAAATTAACTTCTAAAACTCACTCGTTTTCGTTTTCGTTTTCGATTTCCATCACATACCTGAATGACATTTCGTTTCTAATTTTTTTATTTTTGAATAAATTCATGACACTAAAACTCCTCTCAACTACTGCGTTTGAGTACGGATATATCAATATGTGTTTGGCAAAACTGGACAGTTTAAGGAATGGGTTATTACCAATAGCATTATTTCGATATTATTAAATTAAAGGAAGAAAAAGTACGAAAAAACTAAAATGTAGCCATATCAAGCAAATAGTAATAACGGGCTAAAAGATAATTGTAAAACGTGCTAGATTTACGCGTTTTTTTAGTTTAGGCCCAATTTTTTTTTCGTGTTTTGAGTGACTAAAATCGGGCTAAATCTAGCCAGAAAAGGGCTAAGTTGGCATCGCTGGTGGGTTGGGCAAATAAGCAAGTGCACTATGAAATGATCATCTCTGATCTAGAACAGTAATGTTCAGTCCATACAACAATTGTTTAAAAAATTTACACTCATTTGTTATGCTCTTTTAAAAACATTTATTCAGTCGTCGTTGAGTAGAGTTGTGCCCGGTCGTTCATTTCAGTGACCGGTCATTTTCGTTCATTTATCCGAGACTGATTCGTTCATTCAATCGTTCACTTTGAACGAATGAATACAACCCTTATTGAATGTGATTTTCTCTCTTGCTCTATCGTTGAGCAAGCGATGAGAACACATGCGACGAACTATTTCATTTTTTCCAGAAATTTTTTAAGCACTATTGTTGCTGCTTGTTGAACGAAGCATAGCAAACACACGCGATTCAATTAGAATTGAACACAAAAATTTTTTGGTTGGACTTATTTTTGTTTTTTCTGAAAATAATTGTTCTAAAATTGTTTATTGCTATTGATAATTGTTATTTATGGTCCCTGATATTTTTTTAAAGTGTTTATATCTGGCTAAAACTCTTTCTTTTTTTTTTCTTTTTTAAGCCTTTGACAATATGTTTGCTGGGAAAAATCTCCCACCAATACGTCTTCATTTTTATTTTTGAACACCACCACCGTTGCCATATATTTTTTTTAAGAAAACTGTACACTTTTTCTGAATGACACTGAATGTATTCCTAATCATCAATTCGGCTTCAGGGCTAAACACAGCACCATCGAGCAAACACACAGATTGGTAAATGTGATAAGAGGGTCGTTTGAAGACAAAAAATACTGCTCCGCCCTTTTCATTGATGTGTCGCAAGCGTTCGACAAAGTTTGGCATGACGGTTTAATGCACAAAATACAATTAACTCTGCCTGCTAACACCCATAAACTCATGGAAAGTTATTTATACGGTCGCAAATTTAAAATCAAAGAAGGTGATTTTTTAAGTACCGCTCAGCCAATTGAATCAGGTGTGCCACAGGGTAGCATACTGGGTCCTACTTTATATTTGATATATGCCTCCGACATGCCGTCAGACCCTAAAATCCATACGTCAACTTTTGCAGACGATACAGCCTTTATCAGCGTCCATCAGGACCACCAAGTTGCATCACAGAATTTGCAGAATTATGTTTATAAACTAGAGAATTGGCTAGAGCTTTGGAAAATCAGGGTTAACGAACAGAAATGTATTCATATAACTTTCACATTGCGAAAAGATACCTGCTCGTTCATCAGAATAAATAATCAAATTATCCCGCAACACAATGAAGTCAAATACCTCGGCATTCACCTTGACCGCCGTTTAACTTGGAAGTCTCATATTGAAGCGAAACTTACTCAAATGAGATTAAAAGCAGTGCAACTTGATTGGCTAATCGGCAGAAACTCTACATTGAAATTGGATTGCAAACTTTTGTTGTACAATGCAATACTAAAGCCAATCTGGTGCTATGGAATTCAATTATGGGGTACTGCCTCAGCATCCAACATTGAAAAAATTCAAAGGGGTCAAAATAAAATTCTACGTATAATTACTGCAGCTCCATGGTATGTTAAAAATTCTCGAATCCACAAAGATCTAGGCGTGCCATTAGTAAAAGTCGAATTTACAAAATATGCGTCAAAGTATGTCAGCAAACTTGAACACCATCCAAACCCCCTTGCACGAGACATCCTTAACTTTAGTGGCCACAATCGGTTGAGAAGGAGGGATACCCTTGCTTTAACTCAAGCGCAAAATAGATGACTGGATCAGTTGATGTGAAATTTTTTTAGTATCATAAAAATTTTTGCCTAGCACTGGCTGGGCTTATTATTTTCTTTTTAGTATTAAGATTTGAATACTTATTGTAAGATTCAATAAATAATTAAATGCAAAAAAAAAAAAAAAAAAAAAAAAAAAAAAAAAAAAAAAAAAAACTTTAAATTTCTCAGAAAAAAGCTTTTTTAAGTAGTAAAATTTCAAAACCCAATTTTATTGAAAACAAAACAACTTTAATTTTTACATATTTACTTGAGTTAGGAGAACTGTCCAACTCCATATATATGTACTCGAATGTACAAAATAAAGAGTATATTTGTGTTGTAAACTGTTAACATTTTATAAATATTTATATGACATTTAATGTACTTAAGACGGAGTAATACTAAATTAAACATTGCAGTAAAAAAGGATTAAAAAATTCATTAAATTACTAACGCAGTGCAGCATAGTAGAAAAACATTGTTTTGTTAATTGTGAAAATAATTTGTTTTATAAACTAAATTAAACTTATAAACAAATTATAAGTTTCCAAAAAAAATTTTTTAGAATAAAACTTAAAAACTTTTTTGCATCTCAAAAAACTTGCAAAAAAGGGAAAACTTGGCAAATGGCAACTCTGAATACCACTGATCTAGAGTGTAATTTTTTACTCCAAAACCTCCACAAACTTTTAGAGAAATAAAAAATAACTTTTATTAATATTTCAACTAAATTTCTTTCGGTGTGGTAAGTAAATGAATACGGAAATTTTTGAATTAATATATGAAATGTATTCTATTAAAACAAGACAACAATTGGTATGAACAAAATTAAAAAACTATAATTTATATTTCTAACATTTGTATTGTTACATTGAAAAAATTTAGCACTCTTCTGTCGAACATGTTAGTACTTAGTTTTTCAAGTTTTAGCATATTTTGAAATTCATTTTCTGGCAACACTGATCTATACATACACAGACTCTCATTTATTTGTAATTAAATGAGAGTGATTTGTGCAGCATACTTTACGGTGGTATATTATATAGAAATTACCTAGGACTCAAATTTTGTAGGATTTTGAAAAAATTTTGTCCTATCAAAATTCTGAGTCCATATTCGGATTCAGCGTGTGGGCTCACGGTAAATAGGTGTTTCCAGCCCAATCGGACGGCAAATTTAGGAGAGAAATGCAAAAAACATAAAATATTTTATTAATAGAAAATTCATTTTAAACATCTATACATACACAGACTCTCATTTATTTGTAATTAAATGAGAGTGATTTGTACAGCATACTTTACGGTGGTATATTATATAGAAATTACCTAGGACTCAAATTTTGTATGGGATTTCGGAAAAAATTTTGTCCTATCTAAATTCTGAGTCCATATTCGGATTCAGCGTGTGGGTTCACGGTAAATAGGTATTTCCAGCCCAATCGGACGGCAAATTTAGGAGAAAAATGCAAAAACATAATATCTTTTATTAATAGAAAATGCATTTTAAACATATATACATACACAGACTCTCATTTATTTGTAATTAAATGAGAGTGATTTGTGCAGCATACTTTACGGTGGTATATTATATAGAAATTACCTAGGACTGAAATTTTGTATGGGATTTCGGAAACAATTTTGTCCTATCAAAATTCTGAGTCCATATTCGGATTCAGCGTGTGGGTTCACGGTAAATAGGTGTTTCCAGCCCAATCGGACGGCAAATTTAGGAGAGAAATGCAAAAAACATAAAATATTTTATTAATAGAAAATTCATTTTAAACATCTATACATACACAGACTCTCATTTATTTGTAATTAAATGAGAGTGATCTGTGCAGCATACTTTACGGTGGTATATTAAATAGAAATTACCTAGGACTCAAATTTTGTATGGGATTTCGGAAAAAATTTTGTTCTATCAAAATTCTGAGTCCATATTCGGATTCAGCGTGTGGGTTCACAGTATATAGGTGTTTCCAGCCCAATCGGACGGCAAATTTAGGAGAAAAATGCAAAAAACATAAAATCTTTTATTAATAAAAAATTCATTTTAAACATCTATACATACACAGACTCTCATTTATTTGTAATTAAATGAGAGTGATTTGTACAGCATACTTTACGGTGGTATATTATATAGAAATTACCTAGGACTCAAATTTTGTATGGGATTTCGGAAAAAATTTTGTTCTATCAAAATTCTGAGTCCATATTCGGATTCAGCGTGTGGGTTCACAGTATATAGGTGTTTCCAGCCCAATCGGACGGCAAATTTAGGAGAAAAATGCAAAAAACATAAAATCTTTTATTAATAAAAAATTCATTTTAAACATCTATACATACACAGACTCTCATTTATTTGTAATTAAATGAGAGTGATTTGTAAAGCATACTTTACGGTGGTATATTATATAGAAATTACCTAGGACTCAAATTTTGTATTGAATTTCGGAAAAATTTTGTATTACCAAAATTCTGAATTCATATTCGGATTCAGCGTGTGGGTTCACGGTAAATAGGTGTTTCCAGCCCAATCGGACGGCAAATTTAGGAGAAAAATTCAAAAAACATAAAATCTTTTATTAATAAAAAATTCATTTTAGACATCTATACATACACAGACTCTCATTTATTTGTAATTAAATGAGAGTGATTTGTGCAGCATACTTTACGGTGGTATATTAAATAGAAATTACCTAGGACTGAAATTTTGTATGGGATTTCGGAAACAATTTTGTCCTATCAAAATTCTGAGTCCATATTCGGATTCAGCGTGTGGGTTCACGGTAAATAGGTGTTTCCAGCCCAATCGGACGGCAAATTTAGGAGAAAAATTCAAAAAACATAAAATCTTTTATTAATAGAAAATTCATTTTAAACATCTATACATACACACACTCTCATTTATTTGTAATTAAATGAGAGTGATTTGTACAGCATACTTTACGGTGGTATATTAAATAGAAATTACCTAGGCCTCAAATTTTGTATGGGATTTCGGAAAAAATTTTGTCCTATCTAAATTCTGAGTCCATATTCGGATTCAGCGTGTGGGTTCACGGTAAATAGGTATTTCCAGCCCAATCGGACGGCAAATTTAGGAGAAAAATGCAAAAACATAAAATATTTTATTAATAGAAAATTCATTTTAAACATCTATACATACACAGACTCTCATTTATTTGTAATTAAATGAGAGTGATTTGTGCAGCATACTTTACGGTGGTATATTATATAGAAATTACCTAGGACTGAAATTTTGTATGGGATTTCGGAAACAATTTTGTCCTATCAAAATTCTGAGTCCATATTCGGATTCAGCGTGTGGGTTCACGGTAAATAGGTGTTTCCAGCTTAATCGGACGGCAAAATTAGGAGAAAAATGCAAAAAACATAAAATCTTTTATTAATAAAAAATTCATTTTAAACATCTATACATACACAGACTCTCATTTATTTGTAATTAAATGAGAGTGATTTGTACAGCATACTTTACGGTGGTATATTATACAGAAATTACCTAGGACTCAAATTTTGTATGGGATTTCGGAAAAAATTTTGTCCTATCAAAATTCTGAGTCCATATTCGGATTCAGCGTGTGGGTTCACGGTAAATAGGTGTTTCCAGCTTAATCGGACGGCAAAATTAGGAGAAAAATGCAAAAAACATAAAATCTTTTATTAATAAAAAATTCATTTTAAACATCTATACATACACAGACTCTCATTTATTTGTAATTAAATGAGAGTGATTTGTACAGCATACTTTACGGTGGTATATTATATAGAAATTACCTAGGACTCAAATTTTGTATGGGATTTCGGAAAAAATTTTGTTCTATCAAAATTCTGAGTCCATATTCGGATTCAGCGTGTGGGTTCACAGTATATAGGTGTTTCCAGCCCAATCGGACGGCAAATTTAGGAGAAAAATGCAAAAAACATAAAATCTTTTATTAATAAAAAATTCATTTTAAACATCTATACATACACAGACTCTCATTTATTTGTAATTAAATGAGAGTGATTTGTAAAGCATACTTTACGGTGGTATATTATATAGAAATTACCTAGGACTCAAATTTTGTATTGAATTTCGGAAAAATTTTGTATTACCAAAATTCTGAATTCATATTCGGATTCAGCGTGTGGGTTCACGGTAAATAGGTGTTTCCAGCCCAATCGGACGGCAAATTTAGGAGAAAAATTCAAAAAACATAAAATCTTTTATTAATAAAAAATTCATTTTAAACATCTATACATACACAGACTCTCATTTATTTGTAATTAATTGAGAGTGATTTGTAAAGCATACTTTACGGTGGTATATTATATAGAAATTACCTAGGACTCAAATTTTGTATGGAATTTCGGAAAAATTTTGTATTACCAAAATTCTGAATTCATATTCGGATTCAGCGTGTGGGTTCACGGTAAATAGGTGTTTCCAGCCCAATCGGACGGCAAATTTAGGAGAAAAATTCAAAAAACATTAAATCTTTTATTAATAGAAAATTCATTTTAAACATCTATACATACACAGACTCTCATTTATTTGTAATTAAATGAGAGTGATTTGTACCGCATACTTTACGGTGGTATATTATATAGAAATTACCTAGGACTCACATTTTTAATGCGATTTCGGAAAAAATTTTGTCCTATCAAAATTCTGAGTCCATATTCGGATTCAGCGTGTGGGTTCACGGTAAATAGGTGTTTCCAGCCCAATCGGACGGCAAATTTAGGAGAAAAATTCAAAAAACATAAAATCTTTTATTAATAGAAAATTCATTTTAAACATCTATACATACACAGACTCTCATTTATTTGTAATTAAATGAGAGTGATTTGTACAGCATACTTTACGGTTGTATATTGTATAGAAATTACCTAGGACTCAAATTTTGTATGGGATTTCGGAAAAAATTTGTCCTATCAAAATTCTGAGTCCATATTCGGATTCAGCGTGTGGGTTCACGGTGAATAGGTGTTTCCAGCCCAATCGGACGGCAAATTTAGGAGAAAAATTCAAAAAACATAAAATCTTTTATTAATAGAAAATTCATTTTAAACATCTATACATACACAGACTCTCATTTATTTGTAATTAAATGAGAGTGATTTGTGCAGCATACTTTACGGTGGTATATTATATAGAAATTACCTAGGACTGAAATTTTGTATGGGATTTCGGAAACAATTTTGTCCTATCAAAATTCTGAGTCCATATTCGGATTCAGCGTGTGGGTTCACGGTAAATAGGTGTTTCCAGCCCAATCGGACGGCAAATTTAGGAGAGAAATGCAAAAAACATAAAATATTTTATTAATAGAAAATTCATTTTAAACATCTATACATACACAGACTCTCATTTATTTGTAATTAAATGAGAGTGATTTGTGCAGCATACTTTACGGTGGTATATTATATAGAAATTACCTAGGACTCAAATTTTGTAGGATTTTGAAAAAATTTTGTCCTATCAAAATTCTGAGTCCATATTCGGATTCAGCGTGTGGGCTCACGGTAAATAGGTGTTTCCAGCCCAATCGGACGGCAAATTTAGGAGAAAAATGCAAAAAACATAAAATCTTTCAGAAAATTCATTTTAAAAATCTATACATACACAGACTCTCATTTATTTGTAATTAAATGAGAGTGATTTGTGCAGCATACCTTACGGTGGTATATTATATAGAAATTACCTAGGACTCAAATTTTGTATGGGATTTCGGAAAAAATTTTGTCCTATCTAAATTCTGAGTCCATATTCGGATTCAGCGTGTGGGTTCACGGTAAATAGGTGTTTCCAGCCCAATCGGACGGCAAATTTAGGAGAAAAATGCAAAAAACATAAAATCTTTTATTAATAGAAAATTCATTTTAAACATCTATACATACACAGACTCTCATTTATTTGTAATTAAATGAGAGTGATTTGTAAAGCATACTTTACGGTGGTATATTATATAGAAATTACCTAGGACTCAAATTTTGTATTGAATTTCGGAAAAATTTTGTATTACCAAAATTCTGAATTCATATTCGGATTCAGCGTGTGGGTTCACGGTAAATAGGTGTTTCCAGCCCAATCGGACGGCAAATTTAGGAGAAAAATTCAAAAAAACATAAAATCTTTTATTAATAGAAAATTCATTTTAAACATCTATACATACACAGACTCTCATTTATTTGTAATTAAATGAGAGTGATTTGTACAGCATACTTTACGGTGGTATATTATACAGAAATTACCTAGGACTCAAATTTTGTATGGGATTTCGGAAAAAATTTTGTCCTATCAAAATTCTGAGTCCATATTCGGATTCAGCGTGTGGGCTCACGGTAAATAGGTGTTTCCAGCCCAATCGGACGGCAAATTTAGGAGAAAAATGCAAAAAACATAAAATCTTTCAGAAAATTCATTTTAAAAATCTATACATACACAGACTCTCATTTATTTGTAATTAAATGAGAGTGTTTTGTGCAGCATACCTTACGGTGGTATATTATATAGAAATTACCTAGGACTCAAATTTTGTATGGGATTTCGGAAAAAATTTTGTCCTATCTAAATTCTGAGTCCATATTCGGATTCAGCGTGTGGGTTCACGGTAAATAGGTGTTTCCAGCCCAATCGGACGGCAAATTTAGGAGAAAAATGCAAAAAACATAAAATCTTTTATTAATAGAAAATTCATTTTAAACATCTATACATACACAGACTCTCATTTATTTGTAATTAAATGAGAGTGATTTGTAAAGCATACTTTACGGTGGTATATTATATAGAAATTACCTAGGACTCAAATTTTGTATTGAATTTCGGAAAAATTTTGTATTACCAAAATTCTGAATTCATATTCGGATTCAGCGTGTGGGTTCACGGTAAATAGGTGTTTCCAGCCCAATCGGACGGCAAATTTAGGAGAAAAATTCAAAAAACATAAAATCTTTTATTAATAGAAAATTCATTTTAAACATCTATACATACACAGACTCTCATTTATTTGTAATTAAATGAGAGTGATTTGTACAGCATACTTTACGGTGGTATATTATACAGAAATTACCTAGGACTCAAATTTTGTATGGGATTTCGGAAAAAATTTTGTCCTATCAAAATTCTGAGTCCATATTCGGATTCAGCGTGTGGGTTCACGGTAAATAGGTGTTTCCAGCCCAATCGGACGGCAAATTTAGGAGAAAAATGCAAAAAATATAAAATCTTTTATTAATAGAAAATTCATTTTAAACATCTATATATACACAGACTCTCATTTATTTGTAATTAAATGAGAGTGATTTGTACAGCATACTTTACGGTGGTATATTATACAGAAATTACCTAGGACTCAGATTTTGTATGGGATTTCGGAAAAAATTTTGTCCTATCAAAATTCTGAGTCCATATTCGGATTCAACGTGTGGGTTCACGGTAAATAGGTGTTTCCAGCCCAATCGGACGGCAAATTTAGGAGAAAAATTCAAAAAACATAAAATCTTTTATTAATAGAAAATTCGTTTTAAACATCTATACATACACAGACTCTCATTTATTTGTAATTAAATGAGAGTGATTTGTGCAGCATACTTTACGGTGGTATATTATATAGAAATTACCTAGGACTCAAATTTTGTAGGATTTTGAAAAAATTTTGTCCTATCAAAATTCTGAGTCCATATTCGGATTCAGCGTGTGGGCTCACGGTAAATAGGTGTTTCCAGCCCAATCGGACGGCAAATTTAGGAGAAAAATGCAAAAAACATAAAATCTTTTGTTAATAGAAAATTCATTTTAAACATCTATACATACACACACTCTCATTTATTTGTAATTAAATGACAGTGATTTGTACAGCATACTTTACGGTGGTATATTAAATAGAAATTACCTAGGCCTCAAATTTTGTATTGGATTTCGGAAAAAATTTTGTCCTATCTAAATTCTGAGTCCATATTCGGATTCAGCGTGTGGGTTCACGGTAAATAGGTATTTCCAGCCCAATCGGACGGCAAATTTAGGAGAAAAATGCAAAAACATATCTTTTATTAATAGAAAATGCATTTTAAACATATATACATACACAGACTCTCATTTATTTGTAATTAAATGAGAGTGATTTGTGCAGCATACTTTACGGTGGTATATTAAATAGAAATTACCTAGGCCTCAAATTTTGTATGGGATTTCGGAAAAAAATTTGTCCTATCTAAATTCTGAGTCCATATTCGGATTCAGCGTGTGGGTTCACGGTAAATAGGTATTTCCAGCCCAATCGGACGGCAAATTTAGGAGAAAAATGCAAAAACATATCTTTTATTAATAGAAAATGCATTTTAAACATATATACATACACAGACTCTCATTTATTTGTAATTAAATGAGAGTGATTTGTGCAGCATACTTTACGGTGGTATATTATATAGAAATTACCTAGGACTGAAATTTTGTATGGGATTTCGGAAACAATTTTGTCCTATCAAAATTCTGAGTCCATATTCGGATTCAGCGTGTGGGTTCACGGTAAATAGGTGTTTCCAGCCCAATCGGACGGCAAATTTAGGAGAGAAATGCAAAAAACATAAAATATTTTATTAATAGAAAATTCATTTTAAACATCTATACATACACAGACTCTCATTTATTTGTAATTAAATGAGAGTGATCTGTGCAGCATACTTTACGGTGGTATATTAAATAGAAATTACCTAGGACTCAAATTTTGTATGGGATTTCGGAAAAAATTTTGTTCTATCAAAATTCTGAGTCCATATTCGGATTCAGCGTGTGGGTTCACAGTATATAGGTGTTTCCAGCCCAATCGGACGGCAAATTTAGGAGAAAAATTCAAAAAACATAAAATCTTTTATTAATAAAAAATTCATTTTAAACATCTATACATACACAGACTCTCATTTATTTGTAATTAAATGAGAGTGATTTGTACAGCATACTTTACGGTGGTATATTATATAGAAATTACCTAGGACTCAAATTTTGTATGGGATTTCGGAAAAAATTTTGTTCTATCAAAATTCTGAGTCCATATTCGGATTCAGCGTGTGGGTTCACAGTATATAGGTGTTTCCAGCCCAATCGGACGGCAAATTTAGGAGAAAAATGCAAAAAACATAAAATCTTTTATTAATAAAAAAATCATTTTAAACATCTATACATACACAGACTCTCATTTATTTGTAATTAAATGAAAGTGATTTGTAAAGCATACTTTACGGTGGTATATTATATAGAAATTACCTAGGACTCAAATTTTGTATGGAATTTCGGAAAAATTTTGTATTACCAAAATTCTGAATTCATATTCGGATTCAGCGTGTGGGTTCACGGTAAATAGGTGTTTCCAGCCCAATCGGACGGCAAATTTAGGAGAAAAATTCAAAAAACATAAAATCTTTTATTAATAAAAAATTCATTTTAAACATCTATACATACACAGACTCTCATTTATTTGTAATTAAATGAGAGTGATTTGTAAAGCATACTTTACGGTGGTATATTATATAGAAATTACCTAGGACTCAAATTTTGTATGGAATTTCGGAAAAATTTTGTATTACCAAAATTCTGAATTAATATTCGGATTCAGCGTGTGGGTTCACGGTAAATAGGTGTTTCCAGCCCAATCGGACGGCAAATTTAGGAGAAAAATTCAAAAAACATAAAATCTTTTATTAATAGAAAATTCATTTTAAACATCTATACATACACAGACTCTCATTTATTTGTAATTAAATGAGAGTGATTTGTACCGCATACTTTACGGTGGTATATTATATAGAAATTACCTAGGACTCACATTTTTAATGCGATTTCGGAAAAAATTTTGTCCTATCAAAATTCTGAGTCCATATTCGGATTCAGCGTGTGGGTTCACGGTAAATAGGTGTTTCCAGCCCAATCGGACGGCAAATTTAGGAGAAAAATTCAAAAAACATAAAATCTTTTATTAATAGAAAATTCATTTTAAACATCTATACATACACAGACTCTCATTTATTTGTAATTAAATGAGAGTGATTTGTACAGCATACTTTACGGTTGTATATTGTATAGAAATTACCTAGGACTCAAATTTTGTATGGGATTTCGGAAAAAATTTGTCCTATCAAAATTCTGAGTCCATATTCGGATTCAGCGTGTGGGTTCACGGTAAATAGGTGTTTCCCAATCGGACGGCAAATTTAGGAGAAAAATTCAAAAAACATAAAATCTTTTATTAATAGAAAATTCGTTTTAAACATCTATACATACACAGACTCTCATTTATTTGTAATTAAATGAGAGTGATCTGTACAGCATACTTTACGGTGGTATATTATACAGAAATTACCTAGGACTCAAATTTTGTATGGGATTTCGGAAAAAATTTTGTCCTATCAAAATTCGGAGTCCATATTCGGATTCAGCGTGTGGGTTCACGGTAAATAGGTGTTTCCAGCCCAATCGGACGGCAAATTTAGGAGAACAATGCAAAAAACATAAAATCTTTTATTAATAGAAAATTCATTTTAAACATCTATACATACACAGACTCTCATTTATTTGTAATTAAATGAGAGTGATTTGTACAGCATACTTTACGGTGGTATATTATACAGAAATTACCTAGGACTCAAATTTTGTATGGGATTTCGGAAAAAATTTTGTCCTATCAAAATTCTGAGTCCATATTCGGATTCAGCGTGTGGGTTCACGGTGAATAGGTGTTTCCAGCCCAATCGGACGGCAAATTTAGGAGAAAAATGCAAAAAACATAAAACCTTTTAGTAATAGAAAATTCGTTTTAAACATCTATACATACACAGACTCTCATTTATTTGTAATTAAATGAGAGTGATTTGTACAGCATACTTTACGGTGGTATATTATACAGAAATTACCTAGGACTCAAATTTTGTATGGGATTTCGGAAAAAATTTTGTCCTATCAAAATTCTGAGTCCATATTCGGATTCAGCGTGTGGGTTCACGGTAAATAGGTGTTTCCAGCCCAATCGGACGGCAAATTTAGGAGAAAAATGCAAAAAATATAAAATCTTTTATTAATAGAAAATTCATTTTAAACATCTATATATACACAGACTCTCATTTATTTGTAATTAAATGAGAGTGATTTGTACAGCATACTTTACGGTGGTATATTATACAGAAATTACCTAGGACTCAGATTTTGTATGGGATTTCGGAAAAAATTTTGTCCTATCAAAATTCTGAGTCCATATTCGGATTCAGCGTGTGGGTTCACGGTGAATAGGTGTTTCCAGCCCAATCGGACGGCAAATTTAGGAGAAAAATTCAAAAAACATAAAATCTTTTATTAATAGAAAATTCGTTTTAAACATCTATACATACACAGACTCTCATTTATTTGTAATTAAATGAGAGTGATTTGTACAGCATACTTTACGGTGGTATATTATACAGAAATTACCTAGGACTCAAATTTTGTATGGGATTTCGGAAAAAATTTTGTCCTATCAAAATTCTGAGTCCATATTCGGATTCAGCGTGTGGGTTCACGGTAAATAGGTGTTTCCAGCCCAATCGGACGGCAAATTTAGGAGAAAAATGCAAAAAACATAAAATCTTTTATTAATAGAAAATTCATTTTAAACATCTATATATACACAGACTCTAATTTATTTGTAATTAAATGAGAGTGATTTGTACAGCATACTTTACGGTGGTATATTATACAGAAATTACCTAGGACTCAAATTTTGTATGGGATTTCGGAAAAAATTTTGTCCATATTCGGATTCAGCGTGTGGGTTCACGGTAAATAGGTGTTTCCAGCCCAATCGGACGGCAAATTTAGGAGAAAAATGCAAAAAACATAAAATCTTTTATTAATAGAAAATTCGTTTTAAACATCTATACATACACAGACTCTCATTTATTTGTAATTAAATGAGAGTGATCTGTACAGCATACTTTACGGTGGTATATTATACAGAAATTACCTAGGACTCAAATTTTGTATGGGATTTCGGCAAAAATTTTCTCCTATCAAAATTTTGAGTCCATATTCGGATTCAGCGTGTGGGTTCACGGTAAATAGGTGTTTCCAGCCCAATCGGACGGCAAATTTAGGAGAAAAATTCAAAAAACATAAAATCTTTTATTAATAGAAAATTCGTTTTAAACATCTATACATACACAGACTCTCATTTATTTGTAATTAAATGAGAGTGATTTGTACAGCATACTTTACGGTGGTATATTATACAGAAATTACCTAGGACTCAAATTTTGTATGGGATTTCGGAAAAAATTTTGTCCTATCAAAATTCTGAGTCCATATTCGGATTCAGCGTGTGGGTTCACGGTAAATAGGTGTTTCCAGCCCAATCGGACGGCAAATTTAGGAGAAAAATGCAAAAAACATAAAATCTTTTATTAATAGAAAATTCGTTTTAAACATCTATACATACACAGACTCTCATTTATTTGTAATTAAATGAGAGTGATCTGTACAGCATACTTTACGGTGGTATATTATACAGAAATTACCTAGGACTCAAATTTTGTATGGGATTTCGGAAAAAATTTTGTCCTATCAAAATTCTGAGTCCATATTCGGATTCAGCGTGTGGGTTCACGGTAAATAGGTGTTTCCAGCCCAATCGGACGGCAAATTTAGGAGAAAAATGCAAAAAACATAAAATCTTTTATTAATAGAAAATTCGTTTTAAACATCTATACATACACAGACTGTCATTTATTTGTAATTAAATGAGAGTGATTTGTACAGCATACTTTACGGTGGTATATTATACAGAAATTACCTAGGACTCAAATTTTGTATGGGATTTCGGAAAAAATTTTGTCCTATCAAAATTCTGAGTCCATATTCGGATTCAGCGTGTGGGTTCACGGTAAATAGGTGTTTCCAGCCCAATCGGACGGCAAATTTAGGAGAAAAATGCAAAAAACATAAAATCTTTTATTAATAGAAAATTCGTTTTAAACATCTATACATACACAGACTCTCATTTATTTGTAATTAAATGAGAGTGATCTGTACAGCATACTTTACGGTGGTATATTATACAGAAATTACCTAGGACTCAAATTTTGTATGGGATTTCGTAAAAAATTTTGTCCTATCAAAATTCTGAGTCCATATTCGGATTCAGCGTGTGGGTTCACGGTAAATAGGTGTTTCCAGCTCAATCGGACGGCAAATTTAGGAGAAAAATGCAAAAAACATAAAATTTTTTATTAATAGAAAATTCGTTTTAAACATCTATACATACACAGACTCTCATTTATTTGTAATTAAATGAGAGTGATTTGTACAGCATACTTTACGGTGGTATATTATACAGAAATTACCTAGGACTCAAATTTTGTATGGGATTTCTGAAAAAATTTTGTCCTATCAAAATTCTGAGTTCATATTCGGATTCAGCGTGTGGGTTCACGGTAAATAGGTGTTTCCAGCCCAATCGGACGGCAAATTTAGGAGAAAAATTCAAAAAACATAAAATCTTTTATTAATAGAAAATTCGTTTTAAACATCTATACATACACAGACTCTCATTTATTTGTAATTAAATGAGAGTGATCTGTCCAGCATACTTTACGGTGGTATATTATACAGAAATTACCTAGGACTCAAATTTTGTATGGGATTTCGGAAAAAATTTTGTCCTATCAAAATTCGGAGTCCATATTCGGAGGTAGCGTGTGGGTTCACGGTAAATAGGTGTTTCCAGCCCAATCGGACGGCAAATTTAGGAGAACAATGCAAAAAACATAAAATCTTTTATTAATAGAAAATTCATTTTAAACATCTATACATACACAGACTCTCATTTATTTGTAATTAAATGAGAGTGATTTGTACAGCATACTTTACGGTGGTATATTATACAGAAATTACCTAGGACTCAAATTTTGTATGGGATTTCGGAAAAAATTTTGTCCTATCAAAATTCTGAGTCCATATTCGGATTCAGCGTGTGGGTTCACGGTAAATAGGTGTTTCCAGCCCAATCGGACGGCAAATTTAGGAGAAAAATGCAAAAAACATAAAATCTTTTATTAATAGAAAATTCGTTTTAAACATCTATACATACACAGACTCTCATTTATTTGTAATTAAATGAGAGTGATCTGTACAGCATACTTTACGGTGGTATATTATACAGAAATTACCTAGGACTCAAATTTTGTATGGGATTTCGGAAAAAATTTTGTCCTATCAAAATTCTGAGTCCATATTCGGATTCAGCGTGTGGGTTCACGGTAAATAGGTGTTTCCAGCCCAATCGGACGGCAAATTTAGGAGAAAAATGCAAAAAACATAAAATCTTTTATTAATAGAAAATTCATTTTAAACATCTATATATACACAGACTCTCATTTATTTGTAATTAAATGAGAGTGATTTGTACAGCATACTTTACGGTGGTATATTATACAGAAATTACCTAGGACTCAAATTTTGTATGGGATTTCGGAAAAAATTTTGTCCTATCAAAATTCGGAGTCCATATTCGGATTCAGCGTGTGGGTTCACGGTAAATAGGTGTTTCCAGCCCAATCGGACGGCAAATTTAGGAGAAAAATTCAAAAAACATAAAATCTTTTATTAATAGAAAATTCGTTTTAAACATCTATACATACACAGACTCTCATTTATTTGTAATTAAATGAGAGTGATTTGTACAGCATACTTTACGGTGGTATATTATACAGAAATTACCTAGGACTCAAATTTTGTATGGGATTTCGGAAAAAATTTTGTCCTATCAAAATTCTGAGTCCATATTCGGATTCAGCGTGTGGGTTCACGGTAAATAGGTGTTTCCAGCCCAATCGGACGGCAAATTTAGGAGAAAAATTCAAAAAACATAAAATCTTTTATTAATAGAAAATTCGTTTTAAACATCTATACATACACAGACTCTCATTTATTTGTAATTAAATGAGAGTGATCTGTACAGCATACTTTACGGTGGTATATTATACAGAAATTACCTAGGACTCAAATTTTGTATGGGATTTCGGAAAAAATTTTGTATTACCAAAATTCTGAGTCCATATTCGGATTCAGCGTGTGGGTTCACGGTAAATAGGTGTTTCCAGCCCAATCGGACGGCAAATTAAGGAGAAAAATGCAAAAAACATAAAATCTTTTATTAATAGAAAATTCATTTTAAACATCTATACATACACAGACTCTCATTTATTTGTAATTAAATGAGAGTGATTTGTACAGCATACTTTACGGTGGTATATTATACAGAAATTACCTAGGACTCAAATTTTGTATGGGATTTCGGAAAAAATTTTGTCCTATCAAAATTCTGAGTCCATATTCGGATTCATCGTGTGGGTTCACGGTAAATAGGTGTTTCCAGCCCAATCGGACGGCAAATTTAGGAGAAAAATTCAAAAAACATAAAATCTTTTATTAATAGAAAATTCGTTTTAAACATCTATACATACACAGACTCTCATTTATTTGTAATTAAATGAGAGTGATCTGTACAGCATACTTTACGGTGGTATATTATACAGAAATTACCTAGGACTCAAATTTTGTATGGGATTTCGGAAAAAATTTTGTCCTATCAAAATTCGGAGTCCATATTCGGATTCAGCGTGTGGGTTCACGGTAAATAGGTGTTTCCAGCCCAATCGGACGGCAAATTTAGGAGAAAAATGCAAAAAACATAAAATCTTTTATTAATAGAAAATTCATTTTAAACATCTATACATACACAGACTCTCATTTATTTGTAATTAAATGAGAGTGATTTGTGCAGCATACTTTACGGTGGTATATTAAATAGAAATTACCTAGGACTCAAATTTTGTATGGGATTTCGGAAAAAATTTTGTCCTATCAAAATTCTGAGTCCATATTCGGATTCAGCGTGTGGGTTCACGGTAAATAGGTGTTTCCAGCCCAATCGGACGGCAAATTTAGGAGAAAAATGCAAAAAACATAAAATCTTTTATTAATAGAAAATTCATTTTAAACATCTATACATACACAGACTCTCATTTATTTGTAATTAAATGAGAGTGATCTGTACAGCATACTTTACGGTGGTATATTATACAGAAATTACCTAGGACTCAAATTTTGTATGGGATTTCGGAAAAAATTTTGTATTACCAAAATTCTGAGTCCATATTCGGATTCAGCGTGTGGGTTCACGGTAAATAGGTGTTTCCAGACCAATCGGACGGCAAATTAAGGAGAAAAATGCAAAAAACATAAAATCTTTTATTAATAGAAAATTCATTTTAAACATCTATACATACACAGACTCTCATTTATTTGTAATTAAATGAGAGTGATCTGTACAGCATACTTTACGGTGGTATATTATACAGAAATTACCTAGGACTCAAATTTTGTATGGGATTTCGGAAAAAATTTTGTATTACCAAAATTCTGAGTCCATATTCGGATTCAGCGTGTGGGTTCACGGTAAATAGGTGTTTCCAGCCCAATCGGACGGCAAATTTAGGAGAAAAATTCAAAAAACATAAAATCTTTTATTAATAGAAAATTCGTTTTAAACATCTATACATACACAGACTCTCATTTATTTGTAATTAAATGAGAGTGATCTGTACAGCATACTTTACGGTGGTATATTATACAGAAATTACCTAGGACTCAAATTTTGTATGGGATTTCGGAAAAAATTTTGTATTACCAAAATTCTGAGTCCATATTCGGATTCAGCGTGTGGGTTCACGGTAAATAGGTGTTTCCAGCCCAATCGGACGGCAAATTAAGGAGAAAAATGCAAAAAACATAAAATCTTTTATTAATAGAAAATTCATTTTAAACATCTATACATACACAGACTCTCATTTATTTGTAATTAAATGAGAGTGATTTGTACAGCATACTTTACGGTGGTATATTATACAGAAATTACCTAGGACTCAAATTTTGTATGGGATTTCGGAAAAAATTTTGTCCTATCAAAATTCTGAGTCCATATTCGGATTCATCGTGTGGGTTCACGGTAAATAGGTGTTTCCAGCCCAATCGGACGGCAAATTTAGGAGAAAAATTCAAAAAACATAAAATCTTTTATTAATAGAAAATTCGTTTTAAACATCTATACATACACAGACTCTCATTTATTTGTAATTAAATGAGAGTGATCTGTACAGCATACTTTACGGTGGTATATTATACAGAAATTACCTAGGACTCAAATTTTGTATGGGATTTCGGAAAAAATTTTGTCCTATCAAAATTCGGAGTCCATATTCGGATTCAGCGTGTGGGTTCACGGTAAATAGGTGTTTCCAGCCCAATCGGACGGCAAATTTAGGAGAAAAATGCAAAAAACATAAAATCTTTTATTAATAGAAAATTCATTTTAAACATCTATACATACACAGACTCTCATTTATTTGTAATTAAATGAGAGTGATTTGTGCAGCATACTTTACGGTGGTATATTAAATAGAAATTACCTAGGACTCAAATTTTGTATGGGATTTCGGAAAAAATTTTGTCCTATCAAAATTCTGAGTCCATATTCGGATTCAGCGTGTGGGTTCACGGTAAATAGGTGTTTCCAGCCCAATCGGACGGCAAATTTAGGAGAAAAATGCAAAAAACATAAAATCTTTTATTAATAGAAAATTCATTTTAAACATCTATACATACACAGACTCTCATTTATTTGTAATTAAATGAGAGTGATCTGTACAGCATACTTTACGGTGGTATATTATACAGAAATTACCTAGGACTCAAATTTTGTATGGGATTTCGGAAAAAATTTTGTATTACCAAAATTCTGAGTCCATATTCGGATTCAGCGTGTGGGTTCACGGTAAATAGGTGTTTCCAGCCCAATCGGACGGCAAATTAAGGAGAAAAATGCAAAAAACATAAAATCTTTTATTAATAGAAAATTCATTTTAAACATCTATACATACACAGACTCTCATTTATTTGTAATTAAATGAGAGTGATTTGTACAGCATACTTTACGGTGGTATATTATACAGAAATTACCTAGGACTCAAATTTTGTATGAGATTTCGGAAAAAATTTTGTCCTATCAAAATTCTGAGTCCATATTCGGATTCAGCGTGTGGGTTCACGGTAAATAGGTGTTTCCAGCCCAATCGGACGGCAAATTTAGGAGAAAAATGTAAAAAACATAAAATCTTTTATTAATACAAAATTCATTTTAAACATCTATACATACACAGACTCTCATTTATTTGTAATTAAATGAGAGTGATTTGTACAGCATACTTTACGGTGGTATATTATACAGAAATTACCTAGAACTCAAATTTTGTATGGGATTTCGGAAAAAATTTTGTCCTATCAAAATTCTGAGTCCATATTCGGATTCAGCGTGTGGGTTCACGGTAAATAGGTGTTTCCAGCCCAATCGGACAGCAAATTTAGGAGAACAATGCAAAAAACATAAAATCTTTTATTAATAGAAAATTCATTTTAAACATCTATACATACACAGACTCTCATTTATTTGTAATTAAATGAGAGTGATTTGTACAGCATACTTTACGGTGGTATATTATACAGAAATTACCTAGGACTCAAATTTTGTATGGGATTTCGGAAAAAATTTTGTCCTATCAAAATTCTGAGTCCATATTCGGATTCAGCGTGTGGGTTCACGGTAAATAGGTGTTTCCAGCCCAATCGGACGGCAAATTTAGGAGAAAAATGTAAAAAACATAAAATCTTTTATTAATAGAAAATTCATTTTAAACATCTATACATACACAGACTCTCATTTATTTGTAATTAAATGAGAGTGATTTGTACAGCATACTTTACGGTGGTATATTATACAGAAATTACCTAGAACTCAAATTTTGTATGGGATTTCGGAAAAAATTTTGTCCTATCAAAATTCTGAGTCCATATTCGGATTCAGCGTGTGGGTTCACGGTAAATAGGTGTTTCCAGCCCAATCGGACGGCAAATTTAGGAGAAAAATGCAAAAAACATAAAATCTTTTATTAATAGAAAATTCATTTTAAACATCTATACATACACAGACTCTCATTTATTTGGAATTAAATGAGAGTGATTTGTACAGCATACTTTACGGTGGTATATTATACAGAAATTACCTAGGACTCAAATTTTGTATGGGATTTCAGAAAAAATTTTGTCCTATCAAAATTCTGAGTCCATATTCGGATTCAGCGTGTGGGTTCACGGTGAATAGGTGTTTCCAGCCCAATCGGACGGCAAATTTAGGAGAAAAATGCAAAAAACATAAAATCTTTTATTAATAGAAAATTCGTTTTAAACATCTATACATACACAGACTCTCATTTATTTGTAATTAAATGAGAGTGATTTGTACAGCATACTTTACGGTGGTATATTATACAGAAATTACCTAGGACTCAAATTTTGTATGGGATTTCGGAAAAAATTTTGTCCTATCAAAATTCTGAGTCCATATTCGGATTCAGCGTGTGGGTTCACGGTAAATAGGTGTTTCCAGCCCAATCGGACGGCAAATTTAGGAGAAAAATGCAAAAAACATAAAATCTTTTATTAATAGAAAATTCGTTTTAAACATCTATACATACACAGACTCTCATTTATTTGTAATTAAATGAGAGTGATCTGTACAGCATACTTTACGGTGGTATATTATACAGAAATTACCTAGGACTCAAATTTTGTATGGGATTTCGGAAAAAATTTTGTCCTATCAAAATTCTGAGTCCATATTCGGATTCAGCGTGTGGGTTCACGGTAAATAGGTGTTTCCAGCCCAATCGGACGGCAAATTTAGGAGAACAATGCAAAAAACATAAAATCTTTTATTAATAGAAAATTCATTTTAAACATCTATACATACACAGACTCTCATTTATTTGTAATTAAATGAGAGTGATTTGTACAACATACTTTACGGTGGTATATTAAATAGAAATTACCTAGGACTCAAATTTTGTATTGAATTTCGGAAAAAATTTTGTATTACCAAAATTCTGAGTCCATATTCGGATTCAGCGTGTGGGTTCACGGTAAATAGGTGTTTCCAGCCCAATCGGACGGCAAATTTAGGAGAAAAATGCAAAAAACATAAAATCTTTTATTAATAGAAAATTCGTTTTAAACATCTATACATACACAGACTCTCATTTATTTGTAATTAAATGAGAGTGATTTGTACAGCATACTTTACGGTGGTATATTATACAGAAATTACCTAGGACTCAAATTTTGTATGGGATTTCGGAAAAAATTTTGTCCTATCAAAATTCTGAGTCCATATTCGGATTCAGCGTGTGGGTTCACGGTAAATAGGTGTTTCCAGCCCAATCGGACGGCAAATTTAGGAGAAAAATGCAAAAAACATAAAATCTTTTATTAATAGAAAATTCGTTTTAAACATCTATACATACACAGACTCTCATTTATTTGTAATTAAATGAGAGTGATTTGTACAGCATACTTTACGGTGGTATATTATACAGAAATTACCTAGGACTCAAATTTTGTATGGGATTTCGGAAAAAATTTTGTCCTATCAAAATTCTGAGTCCATATTCGGATTCAGCGTGTGGGTTCACGGTAAATAGGTGTTTCCAGCTTAATCGGACGGCAAATTTAGGAGAAAAATGCAAAAAACATAAAATCTTTTATTAATAGAAAATTCGTTTTAAACATCTATACATACACAGACTCTCATTTATTTGTAATTAAATGAGAGTGATTTGTACAGCATACTTTACGGTGGTATATTATACAGAAATTACCTAGGACTCAAATTTTGTATGGGATTTCGGAAAAAATTTTGTCCTATCAAAATTCTGAGTCCATATTCGGATTCAGCGTGTGGGTTCACGGTAAATAGGTGTTTCCAGCCCAATCGGACGGCAAATTTAGGAGAAAAATGCAAAAAACATAAAATCTTTTATTAATAGAAAATTCATTTTAAACATCTATACATACACAGACTCTCATTTATTTGTAATTAAATGAGAGTGATTTGTACAGCATACTTTACGGTGGTATATTATACAGAAATTACCTAGGACTCAAATTTTGTATGGGATTTCGGAAAAAATTTTGTCCTATCAAAATTCTGAGTCCATATTCGGATTCAGCGTGTGGGTTCACGGTAAATAGGTGTTTCCAGCCCAATCGGACGGCAAATTTAGGAGAAAATGCAAAAAACATAAAACCTTTTATTAATAGAAAATTCATTTTAAACATCTATACATACACAGACTCTCATTTATTTGTAATTAAATGAGAGTGATCTGTGCAGCATACTTTACGGTGGTATATTATACAGAAATTACCTAGGACTCAAATTTTGTATGGGATTTCGGAAAAAATTTTGTCCTATCAAAATTCTGAGTCCATATTCGGATTCAGCGTGTGGGTTCACGGTAAATAGGTGTTTCCAGCCCAATCGGACGGCAAATTTAGGAGAAAAATGCAAAAAACATAAAATCTTTTATTAATAGAAAATTCATTTTAAACATATATACATACACAGACTCTCATTTGTTTGTAATTAAATGAGAGTGATTTGTACAGCATACTTTACGGTGGTATATTATACAGAAATTACCTAGGACTCAAATTTTGTATGGGATTTCGGAAAAAATTTTGTCCTATCAAAATTCTGAGTCCATATTCGGATTCAGCGTGTGGGTTCACGGTAAATAGGTGTTTCCAGCCCAATCGGACGGCAAATTTAGGAGAAAAATGCAAAAAACATAAAATCTTTTATTAATAGAAAATTCATTTTAAACATCTATACATACACAGACTCTCATTTATTTGTAATTAAATGAGAGTGATCTGTACAGCATACTTTACGGTGGTATATTATACAGAAATTACCCAGGACTCAAATTTTGTATGGGATTTCGGAAAAAATTTTGTATTACCAAAATTCTGAGTCCATATTCGGATTCAGCGTGTGGGTTCACGGTAAATAGGTGTTTCCAGCCCAATCGGACGGCAAATTTAGGAGAAAAATGCAAAAAACATAAAATCTTTTATTAATAGAAAATTCATTTTAAACATCTATACATACACAGACTCTTATTTATTTGTAATTAAATGAGAGTGATCTGTACAGCATACTTTACGGTGGTATATTATACAGAAATTACCTAGGACTCAAATTTTGTATGGGATTTCGGAAAAAATGTTGTCCTATCAAAATTCTGAGTCCATATTCGGATTCAGCGTGTGGGTTCACGGTAAATAGGTGTTTCCAGCTCAATCGGACGGCAAATTTAGGAGAAAAATTCAAAAAACATAAAATCTTTTATTAATAGAAAATTCGTTTTAAACATCTATACATACACAGACTCTCATTTATTTGTAATTAAATGAGAGTGATCTATACAGCATACTTTACGGTGGTATATTAAATAGAAATTACCTAGGACTCAAATTTTGTATGGGATTTCGGAAAAAATTTTGTATTACCAAAATTCTGAGTCCATATTCGGATTCAGCGTGTGGGTTCACGGTAAATAGGTGTTTCCAGCCCAATCGGACGGCAAATTTAGGAGAACAATGCAAAAAACATAAAATCTTTTATTAATAGAAAATTCGTTTTAAACATCTATACATACACAGACTCTCATTTATTTGTAATTAAATGAGAGTGATTTGTACAGCATACTTTACGGTGGTATATTATACAGAAATTACCTAGGACTCAAATTTTGTATGGGATTTCGGAAAAAATTTTGTCCTATCAAAATTCGGAGTCCATATTCGGATTCAGCGTGTGGGTTCACGGTAAATAGGTGTTTCCAGCTTAATCGGACGGCAAAATTAGGAGAAAAATGCAAAAAACATAAAATCTTTTATTAATAGAAAATTCATTTTAAACATCTATACATACACAGACTCTCATTTATTTGTAATTAAATGAGAGTGATTTGTACAGCATACTTTACGGTGGTATATTATACAGAAATTACCTAGGACTCAAATTTTGTATGGGATTTCGGAAAACATTTTGTATTACCAAAATTCTGAGTCCATATTCGGATTCAGCGTGTGGGTTCACGGTAAATAGGTGTTTCCAGCCCAATCGGACGGCAAATTTAGGAGAAAAATGCAAAAAACATAAAATCTTTTATTAATAGAAAATTCGTTTTAAACATCTATACATACACAGACTCTCATTTATTTGTAATTAAATGAGAGTGATTTGTACAACATACTTTTCGGTGGTATATTAAATAGAAATTACCTAGGACTCAAATTTTGTATGGGATTTCGGAAAAAATTTTGTATTACCAAAATTCTGAGTCCATATTCGGATTCAGCGTGTGGGTTCACGGTAAATAGGTGTTTCCAGCCCAATCGGACGGCAAATTTAGGAGAAAAATGCAAAAAACATAAAATCTTTTATTAATAGAAAATTCATTTTAAACATCTATACATACACAGACTCTCATTTATTTGTAATTAAATGAGAGTGATTTGTACAGCTTACT
This sequence comes from Bellardia pandia, assembly GCA_916048285.2. Classification (NCBI taxonomy): domain Eukaryota; kingdom Metazoa; phylum Arthropoda; class Insecta; order Diptera; family Calliphoridae; genus Bellardia; species Bellardia pandia. Next base: position 56,932,117 of record OU696532.1, on the reverse strand, counting down.
TTACGGTTGTATATTAAATAGAAATTACCTAGGACTCAAATTTTGTATGGGATTTCGGAAAAAATTTTGTCCTATCAAAATTCTGAGTCCATATTCGGATTCAGCGTGTGGGTTCACGGTAAATAGGTGTTTCCAGCCCAATCGGACGGCAAATTTAGGAGAAAAATGCAAAAAACATAAAATCTTTTATTAATAGAAAATTCATTTTAAACATCTATACATACACAGACTCTCATTTATTTGTAATTAAATGAGAGTGGTTTGTACAGCATACTTTACGGTTGTATATTAAATAGAAATTACCTAGGACTCAAATTTTGTATGGGATTTCGGAAAAAATTTTGTATTACCAAAATTCTGAGTCCATATTCGGATTCAGCGTGTGGGTTCACGGTAAATAGGTGTTTCCAGCCCAATCGGACGGCAAATTTAGGAGAAAAATGCAAAAAACATAAAATCTTTTATTAATAGAAAATTCATTTTAAACATCTATACATACACAGACTCTCATTTATTTGTAATTAAATGAGAGTGATTTGTACAGCATACTTTACGGAGGTATATTATACAGAAATTACCTAGGACTCAAATTTTGTATGGGATTTCGGAAAAAATTTTGTCCTATCAAAATTCTGAGTCCATATTCGGATTCAGCGTGTGGGTTCACGGTAAATAGGTGTTTCCAGCCCAATCGGACGGCAAATTTAGGAGAAAAATGCAAAAAACATAAAATCTTTTATTAATAGAAAATTCGTTTTAAACATCTATACATACACAGACTCTCATTTATTTGTAATTAAATGAGAGTGATTTGTACAGCATACTTTACGGTGGTATATTATACAGAAATTACCTAGGACTCAAATTTTGTATGGGATTTCGGAAAAAATTTTGTCCTATCAAAATTCTGAGTCCATATTCGGATTCAGCGTGTGGGTTCACGGTAAATAGGTGTTTCCAGCCCAATCGGACGGCAAATTTAGGAGAAAAATGCAAAAAACATAAAATCTTTTATTAATAGAAAATTCGTTTTAAACATCTATACATACACAGACTCTCATTTATTTGTAATTAAATGAGAGTGATCTGTACAGCATACTTTACGGTGGTATATTATACAGAAATTACCTAGGACTCAAATTTTGTATGGGATTTCGGAAAAAATTTTGTCCTATCAAAATTCTGAGTCCATATTCGGATTCAGCGTGTGGGTTCACGGTAAATAGGTGTTTCCAGCTCAATCGGACGGCAAATTTAGGAGAAAAATTCAAAAAACATAAAATCTTTTATTAATAGAAAATTCGTTTTAAACATCTATACATACACAGACTCTCATTTATTTGTAATTAAATGAGAGTGATTTGTACAGCATACTTTACGGTGGTATATTATACAGAAATTACCTAGGACTCAAATTTTGTATGGGATTTCGGAAAAAATTTTGTCCTATCAAAATTCTTAGTCCATATTCGGATTCAGCGTGTGGGTTCACGGTAAATAGGTGTTTCCAGCCCAATCGGACGGCAAATTTAGGAGAAAAATTCAAAAAACATAAAATCTTTTATTAATAGAAAATTCGTTTTAAACATCTATACATACACAGACTCTCATTTATTTGTAATTAAATGAGAGTGATTTGTACAGCATACTTTACGGTGGTATATTATACAGAAATTACCTAGGACTCAAATTTTGTATCGGATTTCGGAAAAAATTTTGTCCTATCAAAATTCGGAGTCCATATTCGGATTCAGCGTGTGGGTTCACGGTAAATAGGTGTTTCCAGCCCAATCGGACGGCAAATTTAGGAGAAAAATGCAAAAAACATAAAATCTTTGATTAATAGAAAATTCGTTTTAAACATCTATACATACACAGACTCTCATTTATTTGTAATTAAATGAGAGTGATCTGTACAGCATACTTTACGGTGGTATATTATACAGAAATTACCTAGGACTCAAATTTTGTATGGGATTTCGGAAAAAATTTTGTCCTATCAAAATTCTGAGTCCATATTCGGATTCAGCGTGTGGGTTCACGGTAAATAGGTGTTTCCAGCCCAATCGGACGGCAAATTTAGGAGAAAAATGCAAAAAACATAAAATCTTTTATTAATAGAAAATTCATTTTAAACATCTATACATACACAGACTCTCATTTATTTGTAATTAAATGAGAGTGATTTGTACAGCATACTTTACGGAGGTATATTATACAGAAATTACCTAGGACTCAAATTTTGTATGGGATTTCGGAAAAAATTTTGTCCTATCAAAATTCTGAGTCCATATTCGGATTCAGCGTGTGGGTTCACGGTAAATAGGTGTTTCCAGCCCAATCGGACGGCAAATTTAGGAGCAAAATGCAAAAAACATAAAATCTTTTATTAATAGAAAATTCGTTTTAAACATCTATACATACACAGACTCTCATTTATTTGTAATTAAATGAGAGTGATTTGTACAGCATACTTTACGGTGGTATATTATACAGAAATTACCTAGGACTCAAATTTTGTATGGGATTTCGGAAAAAATTTTGTCCTATCAAAATTCTGAGTCCATATTCGGATTCAGCGTGTGGGTTCACGGTAAATAGGTGTTTCCAGCCCAATCGGACGGCAAATTTAGGAGAAAAATGCAAAAAACATAAAATCTTTTATTAATAGAAAATTCGTTTTAAACATCTATACATACACAGACTCTCATTTATTTGTAATTAAATGAGAGTGATCTGTACAGCATACTTTACGGTGGTATATTATACAGAAATTACCTAGGACTCAAATTTTGTATGGGATTTCGGAAAAAATTTTGTCCTATCAAAATTCTGAGTCCATATTCGGATTCAGCGTGTGGGTTCACGGTAAATAGGTGTTTCCAGCCCAATCGGACGGCAAATTTAGGAGAAAAATGCAAAAAACATAAAATCTTTTATTAATAGAAAATTCATTTTAAACATCTATACATACACAGACTCTCATTTATTTGTAATTAAATGAGAGTGATCTGTACAGCATACTTTACGGTGGTATATTATACAGAAATTACCTAGGACTCAAATTTTGTATGGGATTTCGGAAAAAATTTTGTATTACCAAAATTCTGAGTCCATATTCGGATTCAGCATGTGGGTTCACGGTAAATAGGTGTTTCCAGCCCAATCGGACGGCAAATTTAGGAGAAAAATGCAAAAAACATAAAATCTTTTATTAATAGAAAATTCGTTTTAAACATCTATACATACACAGACTCTCATTTATTTGTAATTAAATGAGAGTGATTTGTACAGCATACTTTACGGTGGTATATTATACAGAAATTACCTAGGACTCAAATTTTGTATGGGATTTCGGAAAAAATTTTGTCCTATCAAAATTCTGAGTCCATATTCGGATTCAGCGTGTGGGTTCACGGTAAATAGGTGTTTCCAGCTTAATCGGACGGCAAAATTAGGAGAAAAATGCAAAAAACATAAAATCTTTTATTAATAGAAAATTCATTTTAAACATCTATACATACACAGACTCTCATTTATTTGTAATTAAATGAGAGTGATTTGTACAGCATACTTTACGGTGGTATATTATACAGAAATTACCTAGGACTCAAATTTTGTATGGGATTTCGGAAAACATTTTGTCCTATCAAAATTCTGAGTCCATATTCGGATTCAGCGTGTGGGTTCACGGTAAATAGGTGTTTCCAGCCCAATCGGACGGCAAATTTAGGAGAAAAATGCAAAAAACATAAAATCTTTTATTAATAGAAAATTCGTTTTAAACATCTATACATACACAGACTCTCATTTATTTGTAATTAAATGAGAGTGATTTGTACAGCATACTTTACGGTGGTATATTATACAGAAATTACCTAGGACTCAAATTTTGTATGGGATTTCGGAAAAAATTTTGTCCTATCAAAATTCTGAGTCCATATTCGGATTCAGCGTGTGGGTTCACGGTAAATAGGTGTTTCCAGCCCAATCGGACGGCAAATTTAGGAGAAAAATGCAAAAAACATAAAATCTTTTATTAATAGAAAATTCATTTTAAACATCTATACATACACAGACTCTCATTTATTTGTAATTAAATGAGAGTGATCTGTACAGCATACTTTACGGTGGTATATTATACAGAAATTACCTAGGACTCAAATTTTGTATGGGATTTCGGAAAAAATTTTGTATTACCAAAATTCTGAGTCCATATTCGGATTCAGCGTGTGGGTTCACGGTAAATAGGTGTTTCCAGCCCAATCGGACGGCAAATTTAGGAGAAAAATGCAAAAAACATAAAATCTTTTATTAATAGAAAATTCGTTTTAAACATCTATACATACACAGACTCTCATTTATTTGTAATTAAATGAGAGTGATTTGTACAGCATACTTTACGGTGGTATATTATACAGAAATTACCTAGGACTCAAATTTTGTATGGGATTTCGGAAAAAATTTTGTCCTATCAAAATTCTGAGTCCATATTCGGATTCAGCGTGTGGGTTCACGGTAAATAGGTGTTTCCAGCTTAATCGGACGGCAAAATTAGGAGAAAAATGCAAAAAACATAAAATCTTTTATTAATAGAAAATTCATTTTAAACATCTATACATACACAGACTCTCATTTATTTGTAATTAAATGAGAGTGATTTGTACAGCATACTTTACGGTGGTATATTATACAGAAATTACCTAGGACTCAAATTTTGTATGGGATTTCGGAAAACATTTTGTCCTATCAAAATTCTGAGTCCATATTCGGATTCAGCGTGTGGGTTCACGGTAAATAGGTGTTTCCAGCCCAATCGGACGGCAAATTTAGGAGAAAAATGCAAAAAACATAAAATCTTTTATTAATAGAAAATTCGTTTTAAACATCTATACATACACAGACTCTCATTTATTTGTAATTAAATGAGAGTGATTTGTACAGCATACTTTACGGTGGTATATTATACAGAAATTACCTAGGACTCAAATTTTGTATGGGATTTCGGAAAAAATTTTGTCCTATCAAAATTCTGAGTCCATATTCGGATTCAGCGTGTGGGTTCACGGTAAATAGGTGTTTCCAGCCCAATCGGACGGCAAATTTAGGAGAAAAATGCAAAAAACATAAAATCTTTTATTAATAGAAAATTCATTTTAAACATCTATACATACACAGACTCTCATTTATTTGTAATTAAATGAGAGTGATTTGTACAGCATACTTTACGGTGGTATATTATACAGAAATTACCTAGGACTCAAATTTTGTATGGGATTTCGGAAAACATTTTGTCCTATCAAAATTCTGAGTCCATATTCGGATTCAGCGTGTGGGTTCACGGTAAATAGGTGTTTCCAGCCCAATCGGACGGCAAATTTAGGAGAAAAATGCAAAAAACATAAAATCTTTTATTAATAGAAAATTCATTTTAAACATCTATACATACACAGACTCTCATTTATTTGTAATTAAATGAGAGTGATCTGTACAGCATACTTTACGGTGGTATATTATACAGAAATTACCTAGGACTCAAATTTTGTATGGGATTTCGGAAAAAATTTTGTATTACCAAAATTCTGAGTCCATATTCGGATTCAGCATGTGGGTTCACGGTAAATAGGTGTTTCCAGCCCAATCGGACGGCAAATTTAGGAGAAAAATGCAAAAAACATAAAATCTTTTATTAATAGAAAATTCGTTTTAAACATCTATACATACACAGACTCTCATTTATTTGTAATTAAATGAGAGTGATTTGTACAGCATACTTTACGGTGGTATATTATACAGAAATTACCTAGGACTCAAATTTTGTATGGGATTTCGGAAAAAATTTTGTCCTATCAAAATTCTGAGTCCATATTCGGATTCAGCGTGTGGGTTCACGGTAAATAGGTGTTTCCAGCTTAATCGGACGGCAAAATTAGGAGGAAAAATGCAAAAAACATAAAATCTTTTATTAATAGAAAATTCATTTTAAACATCTATACATACACAGACTCTCATTTATTTGTAATTAAATGAGAGTGATTTGTACAGCATACTTTACGGTGGTATATTATACAGAAATTACCTAGGACTCAAATTTTGTATGGGATTTCGGAAAACATTTTGTCCTATCAAAATTCTGAGTCCATATTCGGATTCAGCGTGTGGGTTCACGGTAAATAGGTGTTTCCAGCCCAATCGGACGGCAAATTTAGGAGAAAAATGCAAAAAACATAAAATCTTTTATTAATAGAAAATTCGTTTTAAACATCTATACATACACAGACTCTCATTTATTTGTAATTAAATGAGAGTGATTTGTACAGCATACTTTACGGTGGTATATTATACAGAAATTACCTAGGACTCAAATTTTGTATGGGATTTCGGAAAACATTTTGTCCTATCAAAATTCTGAGTCCATATTCGGATTCAGCGTGTGGGTTCACGGTAAATAGGTGTTTCCAGCCCAATCGGACGGCAAATTTAGGAGAAAAATGCAAAAAACATAAAATCTTTTATTAATAGAAAATTCATTTTAAACATCTATACATACACAGACTCTCATTTATTTGTAATTAAATGAGAGTGATCTGTACAGCATACTTTACGGTGGTATATTATACAGAAATTACCTAGGACTCAAATTTTGTATGGGATTTCGGAAAAAATTTTGTATTACCAAAATTCTGAGTCCATATTCGGATTCAGCGTGTGGGTTCACGGTAAATAGGTGTTTCCAGCCCAATCGGACGGCAAATTTAGGAGAAAAATGCAAAAAACATAAAATCTTTTATTAATAGAAAATTCGTTTTAAACATCTATACATACACAGACTCTCATTTATTTGTAATTAAATGAGAGTGATTTGTACAGCATACTTTACGGTGGTATATTATACAGAAATTACCTAGGACTCAAATTTTGTATGGGATTTCGGAAAAAATTTTGTCCTATCAAAATTCTGAGTCCATATTCGGATTCAGCGTGTGGGTTCACGGTAAATAGGTGTTTCCAGCTTAATCGGACGGCAAAATTAGGAGAAAAATGCAAAAAACATAAAATCTTTTATTAATAGAAAATTCATTTTAAACATCTATACATACACAGACTCTCATTTATTTGTAATTAAATGAGAGTGATTTGTACAGCATACTTTACGGTGGTATATTATACAGAAATTACCTAGGACTCAAATTTTGTATGGGATTTCGAAAAACATTTTGTCCTATCAAAATTCTGAGTCCATATTCGGATTCAGCGTGTGGGTTCACGGTAAATAGGTGTTTCCAGCCCAATCGGACGGCAAATTTAGGAGAAAAATGCAAAAAACATAAAATCTTTTATTAATAGAAAATTCGTTTTAAACATCTATACATACACAGACTCTCATTTATTTGTAATTAAATGAGAGTGATTTGTACAGCATACTTTACGGTGGTATATTATACAGAAATTACCTAGGACTCAAATTTTGTATGGGATTTCGGAAAAAATTTTGTCCTATCAAAATTCTGAGTCCATATTCGGATTCAGCGTGTGGGTTCACGGTAAATAGGTGTTTCCAGCCCAATCGGACGGCAAATTTAGGAGAAAAATGCAAAAAACATAAAATCTTTTATTAATAGAAAATTCATTTTAAACATCTATACATACACAGACTCTCATTTATTTGTAATTAAATGAGAGTGATTTGTACAGCATACTTTACGGTGGTATATTATACAGAAATTACCTAGGACTCAAATTTTGTATGGGATTTCGGAAAACATTTTGTCCTATCAAAATTCTGAGTCCATATTCGGATTCAGCGTGTGGGTTCACGGTAAATAGGTGTTTCCAGCCCAATCGGACGGCAAATTTAGGAGAAAAATGCAAAAAACATAAAATCTTTTATTAATAGAAAATTCGTTTTAAACATCTATACATACACAGACTCTCATTTATTTGTAATTAAATGAGAGTGATTTGTACAGCATACTTTACGGTGGTATATTATACAGAAATTACCTAGGACTCAAATTTTGTATGGGATTTCGGAAAAAATTTTGTCCTATCAAAATTCTGAGTCCATATTCGGATTCAGCGTGTGGGTTCACGGTAAATAGGTGTTTCCAGCCCAATCGGACGGCAAATTTAGGAGAAAAATGCAAAAAACATAAAATCTTTTATTAATAGAAAATTCGTTTTAAACATCTATACATACACAGACTCTCATTTATTTGTAATTAAATGAGAGTGATTTGTACAGCATACTTTACGGTGGTATATTATACAGAAATTACCTAGGACTCAAATTTTGTATGGGGATTTCGGAAAAAATTTTGTCCTATCAAAATTCTGAGTCCATATTCGGATTCAGCGTGTGGGTTCACGGTAAATAGGTGTTTCCAGCCCAATCGGACGGCAAATTTAGGAGAAAAATGCAAAAAACATAAAATCTTTTATTAATAGAAAATTCGTTTTAAACATCTATACATACACAGACTCTCATTTATTTGTAATTAAATGAGAGTGATTTGTACAACATACTTTACGGTGGTATATTAAATAGAAATTACCTAGGACTCAAATTTTGTATGGGATTTCGGAAAAAATTTTGTATTACCAAAATTCTGAGTCCATATTCGGATTCAGCGTGTGGGTTCACGGTAAATAGGTGTTTCCAGCCCAATCGGACGGCAAATTTAGGAGAAAAATGCAAAAAACATAAAATCTTTTATTAATAGAAAATTCATTTTAAACATCTATACATACACAGACTCTCATTTATTTGTAATTAAATGAGAGTGATCTGTACAGCATACTTTACGGTGGTATATTATACAGAAATTACCTAGGACTCAAATTTTGTATGGGATTTCGGAAAAAATTTTGTATTACCAAAATTCTGAGTCCATATTCGGATTCAGCGTGTGGGTTCACGGTAAATAGGTGTTTCCAGCCCAATCGGACGGCAAATTTAGGAGAAAAATGCAAAAAACATAAAATCTTTTATTAATAGAAAATTCGTTTTAAACATCTATACATACACAGACTCTCATTTATTTGTAATTAAATGAGAGTGATTTGTACAGCATACTTTACGGTGGTATATTATACAGAAATTACCTAGGACTCAAATTTTGTATGGGATTTCGGAAAAAAATTTTGTCCTATCAAAATTCTGAGTCCATATTCGGATTCAGCGTGTGGGTTCACGGTAAATAGGTGTTTCCAGCTTAATCGGACGGCAAAATTAGGAGAAAAATGCAAAAAACATAAAATCTTTTATTAATAGAAAATTCATTTTAAACATCTATACATACACACACTCTCATTTATTTGTAATTAAATGAGAGTGATTTGTACAGCATACTTTACGGTGGTATATTATACAGAAATTACCTAGGACTCAAATTTTGTATGGGATTTCGGAAAACATTTTGTCCTATCAAAATTCTGAGTCCATATTCGGATTCAGCGTGTGGGTTCACGGTAAATAGGTGTTTCCAGCCCAATCGGACGGCAAATTTAGGAGAAAAATGCAAAAAACATAAAATCTTTTATTAATAGAAAATTCGTTTTAAACATCTATACATACACAGACTCTCATTTATTTGTAATTAAATGAGAGTGATTTGTACAGCATACTTTACGGTGGTATATTATACAGAAATTACCTAGGACTCAAATTTTGTATGGGATTTCGGAAAAAATTTTGTCCTATCAAAATTCTGAGTCCATATTCGGATTCAGCGTGTGGGTTCACGGTAAATAGGTGTTTCCAGCCCAATCGGACGGCAAATTTAGGAGAAAAATGCAAAAAACATAAAATCTTTTATTAATAGAAAATTCGTTTTAAACATCTATACATACACAGACTCTCATTTATTTGTAATTAAATGAGAGTGATTTGTACAGCATACTTTACGGTGGTATATTATACAGAAATTACCTAGGACTCAAATTTTGTATGGGATTTCGGAAAAAATTTTGTCCTATCAAAATTCTGAGTCCATATTCGGATTCAGCGTGTGGGTTCACGGTAAATAGGTGTTTCCAGCCCAATCGGACGGCAAATTTAGGAGAAAAATGCAAAAAACATAAAATCTTTTATTAATAGAAAATTCGTTTTAAACATCTATACATACACAGACTCTCATTTATTTGTAATTAAATGAGAGTGATTTGTACAACATACTTTACGGTGGTATATTAAATAGAAATTACCTAGGACTCAAATTTTGTATGGGATTTCGGAAAAAATTTTGTATTACCAAAATTCTGAGTCCATATTCGGATTCAGCGTGTGGGTTCACGGTAAATAGGTGTTTCCAGCCCAATCGGACGGCAAATTTAGGAGAAAAAATGCAAAAAACATAAAATCTTTTATTAATAGAAAATTCATTTTAAACATCTATACATACACAGACTCTCATTTATTTGTAATTAAATGAGAGTGATTTGTACAGCATACTTTACGGTTGTATATTAAATAGAAATTACCTAGGACTCAAATTTTGTATGGGATTTCGGAAAAAATTTTGTCCTATCAAAATTCTGAGTCCATATTCGGATTCAGCGTGTGGGTTCACGGTAAATAGGTGTTTCCAGCCCAATCGGACGGCAAATTTAGGAGAAAAATGCAAAAAACATAAAATCTTTTATTAATAGAAAATTCATTTTAAACATCTATACATACACAGACTCTCATTTATTTGTAATTAAATGAGAGTGGTTTGTACAGCATACTTTACGGTTGTATATTAAATAGAAATTACCTAGGACTCAAATTTTGTATGGGATTTCGGAAAAAATTTTGTATTACCAAAATTCTGAGTCCATATTCGGATTTCAGCGTGTGGGTTCACGGTAAATAGGTGTTTCCAGCCCAATCGGACGGCAAATTTAGGAGAAAAATGCAAAAAACATAAAATCTTTTATTAATAGAAAATTCGTTTTAAACATCTATACATACACAGACTCTCATTTATTTGTAATTAAATGAGAGTGATCTGTACAGCATACTTTACGGTGGTATATTATACAGAAATTACCTAGGACTCAAATTTTGTATGGGATTTCGGAAAAAATTTTGTCCTATCAAAATTCTGAGTCCATATTCGGATTCAGCGTGTGGGTTTACGGTAAATAGGTGTTTCCAGCTCAATCGGACGGCAATTTAGGAGAAAAATTCAAAAAACATAAAATCTTTTATTAATAGAAAATTCGTTTTAAACATCTATACATACACAGACTCTCATTTATTTGTAATTAAATGAGAGTGATTTGTACAGCATACTTTACGGTGGTATATTATACAGAAATTACCTAGGACTCAAATTTTGTATGGGATTTCGGAAAAAATTTTGTCCTATCAAAATTCTGAGTCCATATTCGGATTCAGCGTGTGGGTTCACGGTAAATAGGTGTTTCCAGCCCAATCGGACGGCAAATTTAGGAGAAAAATTCAAAAAACATAAAATCTTTTATTAATAGAAAATTCGTTTTAAACATCTATACATACACAGACTCTCATTTATTTGTAATTAAATGAGAGTGATTTGTACAGCATACTTTACGGTGGTATATTATACAGAAATTACCTAGGACTCAAATTTTGTATGGGATTTCGGAAAAAATTTTGTCCTATCAAAATTCGGAGTCCATATTCGGATTCAGCGTGTGGGTTCACGGTAAATAGGTGTTTCCAGCCCAATCGGACGGCAAATTTAGGAGAAAAATGCAAAAAACATAAAATCTTTGATTAATAGAAAATTCGTTTTAAACATCTATACATACACAGACTCTCATTTATTTGTAATTAAATGAGAGTGATTTGTACAGCATACTTTACGGTGGTATATTAAATAGAAATTACCTAGGACTCAAATTTTGTATGGGATTTCGGAAAAAATTTTGTATTACCAAAATTCTGAGTCCATATTCGGATTCAGCGTGTGGGTTCACGGTAAATAGGTGTTTCCAGCCCAATCGGACGGCAAATTTAGGAGAAAACTGCAAAAAACATAAAATCCTTTAGAAAATTAATTTTAAACATCTATACATACACAGACTCTCATTTATTTGTAATTAAATGAGAGTGATTTGTACAGCATACTTTACGGTGGTATATTATACAGAAATTACCTAGGACTCAAATTTTGTATGGGATTTCGGAAAAAATTTTGTCCTATCAAAATTCTGAGTCCATATTCGGATTCAGCGTGTGGGTTCACGGTGAATAGGTGTTTCCAGCCCAATCGGACGGCAAATTTAGGAGAAAAATGCAAAAAAACATAAAATCTTTTATTAATAGAAAATTCGTTTTAAACATCTATACATACACAGACTCTCATTTATTTGTAATTAAATGAGGGTGATTTGTACAGCATACTTTACGGTGGTATATTATACAGAAATTACCTAGGACTCAAATTTTGTATGGGATTTCGGAAAAAATTTTGTATTACCAAAATTCTGAATTCATATTCGGATTCAGCGTGTGGGTTCACGGTAAATAGGTGTTTCCAGCCCAATCGGACGGCAAATTTAGGAGAAAAATGCAAAAAACATAAAATCCTTTAGAAAATTCATTTTAAACATCTATACATACACAGACTCTCATTTATTTGTAATTAAATGAGAGTGATTTGTGCAGCATACTTTACGGTGGTATATTAAATAGAAATTACCTATGACTCAAATTTTGTATGGGATTTCGGAAAAAATTTTGTATTACCAAAATTCTGAATTCATATTCGGATTCAGCGTGTGGGTTCACGGTAAATAGGTGTTTCCAGCCCAATCGGACGGCAAATTTAGGAGAAAAATTCAAAAAACATAAAATCTTTTATTAATAGAAAATTCATTTTAAACATCTATACATACACAGACTCTCATTTATTTGTAATTAAATGAGAGTGATTTGTACAACATACTTTACGGTGGTATATTAAATAGATATTACCTAGGACTCAAATTTTGTATGGGATTTCGGAAAAAATTTTGTCCTATCAAAATTCTGAGTCCATATTCGGATTCAGCGTGTGGGTTCACGGTAAATAGGTGTTTCCAGCCCAATCGGACGGCAAATTTAGGAGAAAAATGCAAAAAACATAAAATCCTTTAGAAAATTAATTTTAAACATCTATACATACACAGACTCTCATTTATTTGTAATTAAATGAGAGTGATTTGTACAACATACTTTACGGTGGTATATTAAATAGAAATTACCTAGGACTCAAATTTTGTATGGGATTTCGGAAAAAATTTTGTGTTACCAAAATTCTGAGTCCATATTCGGATTCAGCGTGTGGGTTCACGGTAAATAGGTGTTTCCAGCCCAATCGGACGGCAAATTTAGGAAAAAATGCAAAAAACATAAAATCTTTTATTAATAGAAAATTCGTTTTAAACATCTATACATACACAGACTCTCATTTATTTGTAATTAAATGAGAGTGATTTGTACAGCATACTTTATGGTGGTATATTATACAGAAATTACCTAGGACTCAAATTTTGTATGGGATTTCGGAAAAAATTTTGTCCTATCAAAATTCTGAGTCCATATTCGGATTCAGCGTGTGGGTTCACGGTAAATAGGTGTTTCCAGCCCAATCGGACGGCAAATTTAGGAGAAAAATGCAAAAAAACATAAATCTTTGATTAATAGAAAATTCGTTTTAAACATCTATACATACACAGACTCTCATTTATTTGTAATTAAATGAGAGTGATTTGTACAGCATACTTTACGGTGGTATATTAAATAGAAATTACCTAGGACTCAAATTTTGTATGGGATTTCGGAAAAAATTTTGTCCTATCAAAGTTCTGAGTCCATATTCGGATTCAGCGTGTGGGTTCACGGTAAATAGGTGTTTCCAGCCCAATCGGACGGCAAATTTAGGAGAAAAATGCAAAAAACATAAAATCCTTTAGAAAATTCATTTTAAACATCTATACATACACAGACTCTCATTTATTTGTAATTAAATGAGAGTGATTTGTGCAGCATACTTTACGGTGGTATATTAAATAGAAATTACCTATGACTCAAATTTTGTATGGGATTTCGGAAAAAATTTTGTATTACCAAAATTCTGAGTCCATATTCGGATTCAGCGTGTGGGTTCACGAAAAATAGGTGTTTCCAGCCCAATCGGACGGCAAATTTAGGAGAAAAATGCAAAAAACATAAAATCTTTTATTAATAGAAAATTCATTTTAAACATCTATACATACACAGACTCTCATTTATTTGTAATTAAATGAGAGTGATTTGTACAGCATACTTTACGGTGGTATATTAAATAGAAATTACCTATGACTCAAATTTTGTATGGGATTTCGGAAAAAATTTTGTCCTATCAAAGTTCTGAGTCCATATTCGGATTCAGCGTGTGGGTTCACGGTAAATAGGTGTTTCCAGCCCAATCGGACGGCAAATTTAGGAGAAAAATTCAAAAAACATAAAATCTTTTATTAATAGAAAATTCATTTTAAACATCTATACATACACAGACTCTCATTTATTTGTAATTAAATGAGAGTGATTTGTACAACATACTTTACGGTGGTATATTAAATAGAAATTACCTAGGACTCAAATTTTGTATGGGATTTCGGAAAAAATTTTGTATTACCAAAATTCTGAGTCCATATTCGGATTCAGCGTGTGGGTTCACGAAAAATAGGTGTTTCCAGCCCAATCGGACGGCAAATTTAGGAGAAAAATGCAAAAAACATAAAATCTTTTATTAATAGAAAATTCATTTTAAACATCTATACATACACAGACTCTCATTTATTTGTAAATAAATGAGAGTGATTTGTACAGCATACTTTACGGTGGTATATTATACAGAAATTACCTAGGACTCAAATTTTGTATGGGATTTCGGAAAAAATTTTGTGCTATCAAAATTCTGAGTCCATATTCGGATTCAGCGTGTGGGTTCACAGTAAATAGGCGTTTCCAGCCCAATCGGACGGCAAATTTAGGAGAAAAATGCAAAAAACATAAAATCTTTTATTAATAGAAAATTCGTTTTAAACATCTATACATACACAGACTCTCATTTATTTGTAATTAAATGAGAGTGATTTGTACAGCATACTTTACGGTGGTATATTATACAGAAATTACCTAGGACTCAAATTTTGTATGGGATTTCGGAAAAAATTTTGTCCTATCAAAATTCGGAGTCCATATTCGGATTCAGCGTGTGGGTTCACGGTAAATAGGTGTTTCCAGCCCAATCGGACGGCAAATTTAGGAGAAAAATGCAAAAAACATAAAATCTTTATTAATAGAAAATTCATTTTAAACATCTATACATACACAGACTCTCATTTATTTGTAATTAAATGAGAGTGATTTGTACAGCATACTTTACGGTGGTATATTAAATAGAAATTACCTAGGACTCAAATTTTGTATGGGATTTCGGAAAAAATTTTGTCCTATCAAAATTCTGAGTCCATATTCGGATTCAGCGTGTGGTTTCACGGTAAATAGGTGTTTCCAGCCCAATCGGACGGCAAATTTAGGAGAAAAATGCAAAAAACATAAAATCTTTTATTAATAGAAAATTCATTTTAAACATCTATATATACACAGACTCTCATTTATTTGTAATTAAATGAGAGTGATTTGTACAGCATACTTTACGGTGGTATATTATACAGAAATTACCTAGGACTCAAATTTTGTATGGGATTTCGGAAAAAATTTTGTCCTATCAAAATTCTGAGTCCATATTCGGATTCAGCGTGTGGGTTCACGGTAAATAGGTGTTTCCAGCCCAATCGGATGGCAAATTTAGGAGAAAAATGCAAAAAACATAAAATCTTTTATTAATAGAAAATTCGTTTTAAACATCTATACATACACAGCCTCTCATTTATTTGTAATTAAATGAGAATGATTTGTACAGCATACTTTACGGTGGTATATTATACAGAAATTACCTAGGACTCAAATTTTGTATGGGATTTCGGAAAAAATTTTGTCCTATCAAAATTCTGAGTCCATATTCGGATTCAGCGTGTGGGTTCACGGTAAATAGGTGTTTCCAGCCCAATCGGACGGCAAATTTAGGAGAAAAATGCAAAAAACATAAAATCTTTTATTAATAGAAAATTCATTTTAAACATCTATATATACACAGACTCTCATTTATTTGTAATTAAATGAGAGTGATTTGTACAGCATACTTTACGGTGGTATATTAAATAGAAATTACCTAGGACTCAAATTTTGTATGGGATTTCGGAAAAAATTTTGTCCTATCAAAATTCTGAGTCCATATTCGGATTCAGCGTGTGGTTTCACGGTAAATAGGTGTTTCCAGCCCAATCGGACGGCAAATTTAGGAGAAAAATGCAAAAAACATAAAATCTTATATTAATAGAAAATTCATTTTAAACATCTATATATACACAGACTCTCATTTATTTGTAATTAAATGAGAGTGATTTGTACAGCATACTTTACGGTGGTATATTATACAGAAATTACCTAGGACTCAAATTTTGTATGGGATTTCGGAAAAAATTTTGTCCTATCAAAATTCGGAGTCCATATTCGGATTCAGCGTGTGGGTTCACGGTAAATAGGTGTTTCCAGCCCAATCGGACGGCAAATTTAGGAGAAAAATGCAAAAAACATAAAATCTTTTATTAATAGAAAATTCATTTTAAACATCTATATATACACAGACTCTCATTTATTTGTAATTAAATGAGAGTGATTTGTACAGCATACTTTACGGTGGTATATTAAATAGAAATTACCTAGGACTCAAATTTTGTATGGGATTTCGGAAAAAATTTTGTCCTATCAAAATTCTGAGTCCATATTCGGATTCAGCGTGTGGTTTCACGGTAAATTGGTGTTTCCAGCCCAATCGGACGGCAAATTTAGGAGAAAAATGCAAAAAACATAAAATCTTTTATTAATAGAAAATTCATTTTAAACATCTATATATACACAGACTCTCATTTATTTGTAATTAAATGAGAGTGATTTGTACAGCATACTTTACGGTGGTATATTATACAGAAATTACCTAGGACTCAAATTTTGTATGGGATTTCGGAAAAAATTTTGTCCTATCAAAATTCTGAGTCCATATTCGGATTCAGCGTGTGGGTTCACGGTAAATAGGTGTTTCCAGCCCAATCGGACGGCAAATTTAGGAGAAAAATTCAAAAAACATAAAATCTTTTATTAATAGAAAATTCGTTTTAAACATCTATACATACACAACCTCTCATTTATTTGTAATTAAATGAGAGTGATCTGTACAGCATACTTTACGGTGGTATATTATACAGAAATTACCTAGGACTCAAATTTTGTATGGGATTTCGGAAAAAATTTTGTCCTATCAAAATTCTGAGTCCATATTCGGATTCAGCGTGTGGGTTCACGGTAAATAGGTGTTTCCAGCCCAATCGGACGGCAAATTTAGGAGAAAAATGCAAAAAACATAAAATCTTTTATTAATAGAAAATTCATTTTAAACATCTATATATACACAGACTCTCATTTATTTGTAATTAAATGAGAGTGATTTGTACAGCATACTTTACGGTGGTATATTAAATAGAAATTACCTAGGACTCAAATTTTGTATGGGATTTCGGAAAAAATTTTGTCCTATCAAAATTCTGAGTCCATATTCGGATTCAGCGTGTGGTTTCACGGTAAATAGGTGTTTCCAGCCCAATCGGACGGCAAATTTAGGAGAAAAATGCAAAAAACATAAAATCTTTTATTAATAGAAAATTCATTTTAAACATCTATATATACACAGACTCTCATTTATTTGTAATTAAATGAGAGTGATTTGTACAGCATACTTTACGGTGGTATATTAAATAGAAATTACCTAGGACTCAAATTTTGTATGGGATTTCGGAAAAATTTTGTCCTATCAAAATTCTGAGTCCATATTCGGATTCAGCGTGTGGTTTCACGGTAAATAGGTGTTTCCAGCCCAATCGGACGGCAAATTTAGGAGAAAAATGCAAAAAACATAAAATCTTTTATTAATAGAAAATTCATTTTAAACATCTATATATACACAGACTCTCATTTATTTGTAATTAAATGAGAGTGATTTGTACAGCATACTTTACGGTGGTATATTATACAGAAATTACCTAGGACTCAAATTTTGTATGGGATTTCGGAAAAAATTTTGTCCTATCAAAATTCTGAGTCCATATTCGGATTCAGCGTGTGGGTTCACGGTAAATAGGTGTTTCCAGCCCAATCGGATGGCAAATTTAGGAGAAAAATGCAAAAAACATAAAATCTTTTATTAATAGAAAATTCGTTTTAAACATCTATACATACACAGCCTCTCATTTATTTGTAATTAAATGAGAATGATTTGTACAGCATACTTTACGGTGGTATATTATACAGAAATTACCTAGGACTCAAATTTTGTATGGGATTTCGGAAAAAATTTTGTCCTATCAAAATTCTGAGTCCATATTCGGATTCAGCGTGTGGGTTCACGGTAAATAGGTGTTTCCAGCCCAATCGGACGGCAAATTTAGGAGAAAAATGCAAAAAACATAAAATCTTTTATTAATAGAAAATTCATTTTAAACATCTATATATACACAGACTCTCATTTATTTGTAATTAAATGAGAGTGATTTGTACAGCATACTTTACGGTGGTATATTAAATAGAAATTACCTAGGACTCAAATTTTTAATGCGATTTCGGAAAAAATTTTGTCCTATCAAAATTCTGAGTCCATATTCGGATTCAGCGTGTGGTTTCACGGTAAATTGGTGTTTCCAGCCCAATCGGACGGCAAATTTAGGAGAAAAATGCAAAAAACATAAAATCTTTTATTAATAGAAAATTCATTTTAAACATCTATATATACACAGACTCTCATTTATTTGTAATTAAATGAGAGTGATTTGTACAGCATACTTTACGGTGGTATATTATACAGAAATTACCTAGGACTCAAATTTTGTATGGGATTTCGGAAAAAATTTTGTCCTATCAAAATTCTGAGTCCATATTCGGATTCAGCGTGTGGGTTCACGGTAAATAGGTGTTTTCAGCCCAATCGGACGGCAAATTTAGGAGAAAAATTCAAAAAACATAAAATCTTTTATTAATAGAAAATTCATTTTAAACATCTATATATACACAGACTCTCATTTATTTGTAATTAAATGAGAGTGATTTGTACAGCATACTTTACGGTGGTATATTAAATAGAAATTACCTAGGACTCAAATTTTGTATGGGATTTCGGAAAAAATTTTGTCCTATCAAAATTCTGAGTCCATATTCGGATTCAGCGTGTGGTTTCACGGTAAATAGGTGTTTCCAGCCCAATCGGACGGCAAATTTAGGAGAAAAATGCAAAAAACATAAAATCTTTTATTAATAGAAAATTCATTTTAAACATCTATATATACACAGACTCTCATTTATTTGTAATTAAATGAGAGTGATTTGTACAGCATACTTTACGGTGGTATATTAAATAGAAATTACCTAGGACTCAAATTTTGTATGGGATTTCGGAAAAAATTTTGTCCTATCAAAATTCTGAGTCCATATTCGGATTCAGCGTGTGGGTTCACGGTAAATAAGTGTTTCCAGCCCAATCGGACGGCAAATTTAGGAGAAAAATGCAAAAACCATAAAACCTTTTATTAATAGAAAATTCATTTTAAAAATCTATACATACACAGACTCTCATTTATTTGTAATTAAATGAGAGTGATTTGTGCAGCATACTTTACGGTGGTATATTAAATAGAAATTACCTATGACTCAAATTTTGTATGGGATTTCGGAAAAAATTTTGTATTACCAAAATTCTGAATTCATATTCGGAGTCAGCGTGCGGGTTCACGGTAAATAGGTGTTTCCAGCCCAATCGGACGGCAAATTTAGGAGAAAAATGCAAAAAACATAAAATCTTTTATTAATAGAAAATTCGTTTTAAACATCTATACATACACAGACTCCCATTTATTTGTAATTAAATGAGAGTGATTTGTACAGCATACTTTACGGTGGTATATTATACAGAAATTACCTAGGACTCAAATTTTGTATGGGATTTCGGAAAAAATTTTGTCCTATCAAAATTCTGAGTCCATATTCGGATTCAGCGTGTGGGTTCACGGTAAATAGGTGTTTCCAGCCCAATCGGACGGCAAATTTAGGAGAAAAATGCAAAAAACATAAAATCTTTTATTAATAGAAAATTCGTTTTAAACATCTATACATACACAGACTCTCATTTATTTGTAATTAAATGAGAGTGGTCTGTACAGCATACTTTACGGTGGTATATTATACAGAAATTACCTAGGACTCAAATTTTGTATGGGATTTCGGAAAAAATTTTGTCCTATCAAAATTCGGAGTCCATATTCAGATTCAGCGTGTGGGTTCACGGTAAATAGGTGTTTCCAGCCCAATCGGACGGCAAATTTAGGAGAAAAATTCAAAAAACATAAAATCTTTTATTAATAGAAAATTCGTTTTAAACATCTATATATACACAGACTCTCATTTATTTGTAATTAAATGAGAGTGATTTGTACAGCATACTTTACGGTGGTATATTATACAGAAATTACCTAGGACTCAAATTTTGTATGGGATTTCGGAAAAAATTTTGTCCTATCAAAATTCTGAGTCCATATTCGGATTCAGCGTGTGGGTTCACGGTAAATACGTGTTTCCAGCCCAATCGGACGGCAAATTTAGGAGAAAAATTCAAAAAACATAAAATCTTTTATTAATAGAAAATTCGTTTTAAACATCTATACATACACAGACTCTCATTTATTTGTAATTAAATGAGAGTGATTTGTACAGCATGCTTTACGGTGGTATATTATACAGAAATTACCTAGGACTCAAATTTTGTATGGGATTTCGGAAAAACTTTTGTCCTATCAAAATTCTGAGTCCATATTCGGATTCAGCGTGTGGGTTCACGGTAAATAGGTGTTTCCAGCTTAATCGGACGGCAAATTTAGGAGAAAAATGCAAAAAACATAAAATCCTTTAGAAAATTAATTTTAAACATCTATACATACACAGACTCTCATTTATTTGTAATTAAATGAGAGTGATTTGTACAACATACTTTACGGTGGTATATTAAATAGAAATTACCTAGGACTCAAATTTTGTATGGGATTTCGGAAAAAATTTTGTATTACCAAAATTCTGAGTCCATATTCGGATTCAGCGTGTGGGTTCACGGTAAACAGGTGTTTCCAGCCCAATCGGACGGCAAATTTAGGAGAAAAATGCAAAAAACATAAAATCTTTTATTAATAGAAAATTCATTTTAAACATCTATATATACACAGCCTCTCATTTATTTGTAATTAAATGAGAGTGATTTGTACAGCATACTTTACGGTGGTATATTATACAGAAATTACCTAGGACTCAAATTTTGTATGGGATTTCGGAAAAAATTTTGTATTACCAAAATTCTGAATTCATATTCGGATTCAGCGTGTGGGTTCACGGTAAATAGGTGTTTCCAGCCCAATCGGACGGCAAATTTAGGAGAAAAATGCAAAAAACATAAAATCTTTTATTAATAGAAAATTCGTTTTAAACATCTATACATACACAGACTCTCATTTATTTGTAATTAAATGAGAGTGATTTGTACAGCATACTTTACGGTGGTATATTAAATAGAAATTACCTGTGACTCAAATTTTGTATGGGATTTCGGAAAAAATTTTGTATTACCAAAATTCTGAATTCATATTCGGATTCAGCGTGTGGGTTCACGGTAAATAGGTGTTTCCAGCCCAATCGGACCGCAAATTTAGGAGAAAAATGCAAAAAATATAAAATCTTTGGGTCTCAGATGAATATTAACAAAGTTTCACACGGAATGATAAACGTAATATACCCTCTTTCCCCACTTATGGTGGTGAAGCGTATCAAAAAATACACACGTTTATATGAGAGTGACTATATTGACAACAGCAGGCAACACGACTACAGGTTTTTGTCCATGCTAATTTTTTCGTCGCTGTCAAATTGACCTAATTTCTATTTTTGTTGGTGACATTTTAGAACAGTTATTTTGAGAAAAAACAAAAATAAGTTCATTTAAAGCAGTTTTTTTATTTTTCGTGTTCAATTGTAATTGAATCGCGTGTGTTTGCTATGCTTCCTCCAACAAGAAGCAACAACAATGCTTAATAAATTTCTGAAAAAAAAATGCGTGGGACGCATGTGTTCTATTATAAATATTTTTATTGAGAAAATAGGTTTTGATAAAAAGGTGCAAAATTCGAATTTCAAAAAATACCGAAAATATTTCTGCTCTTCATTGATTTTAGCCAGATGAATTTAAAATTATATTTCTATGTTTATCTTAATTAGTTTTAGAGATACACAGTTACCACTTTTATAACTATGTTTTTGCTCTTCTATCCCCATTTACGTCCAAATTTCTAAAATATCCCTTTTTAGTGGATATATTTGCTATAAGTCGAATTCAATACCCGAATTTCAAGTTTCTAGCTTTACCGGTTTGGGCTTGACAATTATGAATAAATCAGTAAGTTAGTTAGTTAGACTGCAGTCACGTTTTTTATATACATACTATATATGCATATATCACATATTTGTTGAATTAAAAAAAAAACGCTATCTATGTAAAAATTTCAATAAATTTGCAAATATCAGGAACAATTACTTAGATCAATTTAATTTCCAATTTTATTGCAAAAGATACAGGTCAATAGATCTATTAGACTCTAAAATATAGCACTTTAATGCTAAGAAACTAATGATAATTTTAACATTTTAGTACAAAATGTGACATTCTGTTTTAGACTTGTGGAAGGACAAAAACATAAATATTCTTAGAAATTGAATGAAAATAAAATAAAATTGCATACTTCAAAACAATTTACTTGTCAAAGGTGATCCACTGTGCAACCATACGTTTAAAACAATTCTTATAAATTTTCCGCAGGTACATAATATTCATCTATTTATATTCCATCAATATAAATAAAAACTTAACTTGAAGTTATTACTTACTATAGAATTTAATTATTAAAATTATCAGTTAAATATTATCGATATTCCTTTTTTTGCAACAATTTAACTACAGTAGCAAAAATATGGTAAAAATGTTCAATATTAAGATATCAGATAAATGTGTGCTGCCATGGATTGGATATTCTATGTTTTCTGTAATTTTATTCAAAAGCTTTAAAAACAACAACTTAAATAACAAACATAAATTTAATCCAAGAAACATAAACCTTTATGACGCCATTCTGTGTAATAGTTGGTAATATATTCCATAAGCTTAACATAGACTTTGTAAAGCACAATATATTGTATGAATTTATACAGCCAGACTTTGCTAAAAATTCAAGAAATATTCAAATCAAAAACAAATTAACTTATATACATCTACATATACGAGTATGTATATTATAACACTTACATTTTAAATATTTTTCTAGCTTTGGGCAAAGTTTTAATATCTTCCTTGAATAATAAATCTCTGACACTGAAGACCATGTCATTGCAAAAGCTTACATTGGCAAACAAGTCGCAGCCGGATAATAAAATGTCCACATCGAAATTAGTACTGAAATTAATTAAAAAAAAAGAAAATTATACTCGTAATTATACATAATTTATATTTCTGCCAAAATTTATCTTTCATACCCTTTCAATTGCTTGCGCATTTCCTTGAAATCTGTTATACCCTCACTTTCATAGTTATTGAACATAAATGGCTGCATGACCTCCAAAGTTTGAAAAACTTTACGTTGAATGCGCATTAAGACAGGCTTGCGACCCATAAGCATCAAAATAAAATCAATAAATAAGGAGGGCAGTAGTTGCAGGAGAAAGACCTTTAAGCATATTAAACATACTATTAATTAAACATATAATTAGCAATCTAAATGCAATAATATTACGTACAAAAAACATATAAACAAATCGATTAGTTGTATAGTGTATGCCCGGCACTAAAAGATTTTTTTCATAGGCCCCCTTCTCCCACAGGCTAAAATCATCCATAATATTTAGATACTCTACTAAAGTTAAATTGAAATGAGTACAATTTGAGGTCATGTAAACCAGAACTTCTGCCGGTTTGGATTTCTCATTTAATTGTGCAGCTTTAAGTGTAAAGTACAACATATTTTTAACAGATATATCTTGTGGTGAAATATCCAAGCGATTATTTTTATCAACATAAATTGTTTTCAGCACACCGGCTCCGGTGACAGCATACAGGCCCATGACCCCCATTAAAGAAGGTGAAAATCCGGGTTCAGGCTGTTCCAAAGCAAAGAACACTGAAAGTATTAAACACATTATGATTAAATTACCTTAGAAATGGCCCTTAGAAATGTATTTACCAATTGAGGGTCTATAAATGCAAACTGGCAATTTGTGTTTATAGTCATTTACCAAAGATTCCGCTAAATTTTTAGTGAAGCAATAGGTATTTGGAAAACCTACTATTAATCTACAATTTATTAATAAAATTATTAAAAACAATTTTCTCTTCTTGTGTATAATTTTCGAAACTTACTTTCTGGTTATAATATTCAATTCCTCCTCCCCAATATCATCTCTTTCAAGCAAACCCAAACAAAATTTCCAGTCCATGGGCGCCTCATAGAACTTTGGTTCTACGCATGTTAAATATGGATTACTAAAGAATGTGGACACATGCATAAATATTTTTAGTTTCTTTAAAGTTTCGGCTAATTTTAAAGTCTCTAAGGTACCACCAACATTCAATTTTAAAGCATCTCTAATGGGCTCATCAAAGCGCACCGTGGCCGCACAATGATATATTATGGAAACATTCTGAAGTAATTTCGCTGATTCTGCTGTTATGCCCAACATGGGCAATTTTGCATCTCCCGCTATAGCTGCTAATTTATTGTCCAGTTCTTGGGGTTTTAGTGTTTTTAGTTTACGAAATACCTAAGAATTTTTCAGAGAGATAATAGTATTTTAATTAATTGTCGATATTTAAAGTTCATATATTGATAGCATGACGTATGCATACATTTTATCTATCGGTAGAATCTTAAAAGTTATAATATTAAACTTTGCACAATGACTGAAAAACATTTGAAACATTTATTTTAGAGTAAATACGTTATCTCGTATTCAAGAAAACAAATATCATTTATAAAAAAGTGGGTTTTATATCAACTTCCTTCTTCAATGTCAAAGTAGCATGGCTGTGACTTGGGATGACAAGCCGGACTAGTTTTGCAAACTTTATAAAACTGTACAAAATTAGATGCCAAGTGGTCAGAAAGCTTCAGGATTATCCATACTTTTATGTCTCGAAACATGAAATGGCTAAATAATTAAGTATTTTTTATATAATCTGACGTAGTAAATGAACTACCAAGCTCCTCTAAAGCTGGTCGGCCACGATTGCCTTTTCCTGAAGTGTCTGATCGGAGCAAGAGAAGAGAAGCAGCAATTATGTCTTCGTCCAAAGAAAATACGATAGATTTTTTAGTACGTGCAGCATGTATGTTAGCTCGTAAAAAGGGGGAAAATGACTTAGCCGTGGTTCTAAAGGAAGCGGTGCAAAGTCCAACACGGCCGTTAAAAATACGAAAACTTTGCTGTAAAAACACAAAGGAGCCCATTGCACTCTCTAACGAAGAAGCACTTGCTTTTCTTATCGAAAATAATTTAACAAAAAGGCAGTACTGCGCTATTTGAAAATATAATTTTAGAAAACGAAATGGACTTAATATTTAATTTGTAATAATATTTTTTAAAATTAATAATACTATTCTTCTTTTTAATTAAAATGATTACCTTTTCTTTAAAAATAACACTAGTATCTATAAATAATTGAAATACGTAGTTTTTTTTATTAATTTTTGTAGAAAGAAAACACAATTTTTAATTAAATTTCATTGAATTGATAAAATATGATATTTATAATTAATAATAATACAAATATTAACAAAAAGCTATTATATTCTAGCCGTAAATAATTTTGGCCAGAAAAAATCGATTTTAAACCAATGTGCACTGTTACTTTAACCGGACTTGAAATAACAACCATTTATTTAAGAATTTAAATCAATTAAAGTTTTTTAATGGAATTTCCAATTCTAAAAAACCGTAGAAACATCAATAGTGTATTCGAGTTTGGTAATTCAAACTTAATTTTAATTCATAAATAAAAGCATTTTTATTTATTACACATAAAAAGGTCAAATAAAAACTACTTGGATTAATTTTAATTCTTTCAATTTTATTTCTTTGAAATCTGTCAATTTTATTTTTTCTCATTAAAAATGCTAAAGAATGTGTATGTCCAAAATGCAGATAAAAACAATTAAACAAAAACTAATTTGCGGTATTTATTAAATATATATGGTGAATTTCACGTCAAGTGACCCAATTTAAAAATCGATGTCTTCCGATTTGGCTGAAGTTTGCACCAAGGTTAGTCCTATTGGATAGTAAGCCAGTATTGGATGTGCCAAATATTGAAAAATCCTATTCTTGAGTTAAAAAATAATTTTTTTGGTGATATCCCACTCGCATCCCATTAAACGATTATAAAGGCCTTAAAGCAAATTATATAAGCTTTCTTTTGAGAAAAAAGGGCCCAAATTGAAAAAAAATTAAAAAAAAAAATTTTAAAAATTAAAAAAAAATATTTTTGAAATGATTGATGAAATAGCTATCTAAAGTCCTTTTGACAATTTTTGCTAGGACCAATAGGTGAAAAGTTACACTCATTTAAAAAAACCCCTGTATGACCAAAATTGACCAACATATCCAACTTTGACCCCCTCTAACTCCGGCACTTCTGGACTGATGGAGCTGGTGCAAATTTCATCCAAATCGATTTTTAAAATTGGGTCACTTGACGTCAAATTCATCATATGTATATTTCCGGGATCCCGGGATTTTCAGGATCTGGATTTCGGAATTGGCATCTTTAGGTGAGACTGTAACTACTGTCATTGTAACTAAATACATACATATTCAATGATTTTTTACAATTTTCCAATTTTTGTAGAACTGATGTAACAAACTGTGGAAGGCCTCCGACAATTTCCATTGTTTGGCAAGTGCCAATCAAACTCATTTCTAATTAAGATATCTTTAATTTATTATTTCCAAAATAAAATGAATTAAACGTTTTTTAAAACTCTTCTTTAAACATCTTTTGAAAATGTAAAGCTGACATTTAATTAGATCCATAAACAGCCTTCAGCTTATGTAAGTATATTATAAACACAGTATGGCAAATTTTAATTAATAGAGAATTATTATTATGGAATTTGTAAACATGTTACGTAAACATCATTAATTCTGTTTATAAAAGTGTGAATATATCCAAAGAAATCAAAAACTTTACCTTTGGAACTATGAGAATAATGACACACATCAAGACAGCGAAAACAATTTAAAAGATTTAAACTTTATCTGAACTTACCATTTCTTCTTTAACTTTTTCCAAACGTTCTTCTAAGGTCATGTTTCGTTTGGGACGGAGTAATAAATATATTTTACGCACATTGCAGGAACGTAAAAGCTGTTCAATTAAAGCTGTGCCCACAATACCTATAAAACATTAAATAAGTCAGTATCCAAATTATGAAAATTTTATGAAAATTAATTATAGTTACTTACCCGAACCACCAGTTATAAATAGTTCCTTATCCTCATAAAATTCGGGTATCATTTTATATGTATTTATTTTTTTATAATTCAAAATTTAGATATTTTTTTTAATCCTGCAGATAATGTGTGTGTCTTTGCCAAAATATATACTAAAACTAAACTTTTAAATAAAGTTTCCCCAATTTAACACCACCAAAATTTATGTTAAAAATTATTTTTTCGTAGACACACAGATTACATAAGTAAATATTTAAGTATGTATGTACATATATTCAAGTCTAAGAATTAATTTATTTTTAATGCCTTGAACAAATGTCACGCATTATAGCTCAAATAAAATATTCGTGCACTAGTTATACAAGTAGTCCATAGTTCTTGTAGGTTTCTAAAGCGTCATTTGGTTTTAAAAATAATTAAAAAAGATACCACTTCACTTAATTCAAATTGTCTGTCAATTATGAACATAATTTATAACGAAAAGAAATGAAGATTTTGGGGTCTCAGGGATGGGATATTTTTTTTTTTTTTTTATTATAACTTTTTATTATTTATTGAATCTGCCTTATTTCCTTAGGCCTAACAATAAGTATTTAAATCTTAAAACGCTATTGGTACTCTGAACCTTAGAAAGGCTCCAGGTATGGATGAAATCAGCAATAAAATGCTTGTGGAGTTACCTCGTGTAGCAAGAAAGATTATCCTCTTTATCTTCAACGCTATTTTACGCCTAGAATACTATCCTGCAGATTGGAAGGTGTCTATGATCACTATGATTCCTAAGTCAGGGAAGGACCACACCAAAGTGGAGTCATATAGGCCAATTAGCCTACTGCCGACAATTTCTAAACTGTTCGAAAAATTGTTAATGACTAAATTGACTCCAATTCTGAATGACACTGAATGTATTCCAAATCATCAATTCGGATTCAGAGCTAAACACAGTACCATCGAACAAACTCACAGATTGGTAAATGTGATAAGAGGGTCGTTTGAAGATAAAAAATACTGCTCCGCCCTTTTCATTGATGTATCCCAAGCGTTTGACAAAGTTTGGCATGACGGTTTAATGCATAAAATTAAATTAACTCTGCCTGCTAACACCCATAAACTCATGGAAAGTTATTTATACGGTCGCAAATTTAAAATCAAAGAAGGTGATTTTTTAAGTACCGCTCAGCCATTTGAATCAGGTGTGCCACAGGGTAGCATACTGGGCCCTACTTTATATTTGATTTATGCCTCCGACATGCCGTCAGACCCCAAAATCCACACGTCAACTTTTGCAGACGATACAGCCTTTGTCAGCGTCCATAAGGACCACCAAGTTGCATCACGGAATTTACAGAATTATGTTTATAAACTAGAGAATTGGCTAGAGCTTTGGAAAATCAGGGTAAATGAACAAAAATGTATTCATATCACTTTCACATTGCGAAAAGATACCTGCTCGTCCATCAGAATAAATAATCAAATTATTCCTCAACATAATGAAGTCAAATACCTCGGCATTCACCTCGACCGCCGTTTAACTTGGAAGTCTCATATTGAAGCGAAACTTACACAAATGAGATTAAAAGCAGTGCAACTTAATTGGTTAATCGGCAGAAACTCTACATTGAAATTGGATTGCAAACTTTTGTTGTACAATGCAATTCTAAAGCCAATCTGGTGTTATGGAATTCAATTATGGGGTACTGCCTCAGCATCAAACATTGAAAAAATTCAAAGGGGTCAAAATAAAATTCTACGTATAATTACTGCAGCACCATGGTATGTTAAAAATTCTCGAATCCACAAAGATCTAGGCGTGCCATTAGTAAAAGTCGAATTTACAAAATATGCGTCAAAGTATGTCAGCAAACTCGAACACCATCCAAACCCACTTGCACGAGACATCCTTAACTTTAGTGGCCACAATCGGTTGAGAAGGAGGGATACCCTTGCTTTAACTCAAGCGCAAAATAGATGACTGGATCAGCTGATGTGAAATTTTTTTAGTATCATAAAAATTTTTGTCTAGCACTGGCTGGGCTTATTATTTTATTTTTAGTATTAAGATTTGAATACTTATTGTCATTTCAAATATGAAGATTCAATAAATAATTAACTGCAAAAAAAAAAAAAAAAAAAAAAAAAAAAAAAAAAAAATCTTAAAACTAAAATAAATCTAATTACTCTCCTACAGAGCATTAATTTCTTATTGGCTGTTAAGCTCTACGAAGCCTCGACTCCGTCTGGCTCTGAGCTAGAATTCTAGCCAGCGGATTCGGGTGGCTTTTTGATGTAGTTCTCGCGGACCCTTCTGAATTCATCCTTTACCAATGGTACTTCTAGATCTCTGTGGATGTTTTCATTTCTTATGTACCATGGTGCGCCCGTCATGGTCCTAAGTTCCCCACAATTGGATGACATATGTCCAAATTGGTTTTAAAATGGTTTTATACAGCGTGACTTTATAGTCCAGGCTTAGCTTAGATGGGCCACTGATTAACCATTGAAGGCTAGATGCTTTAAACATCATGTAAAGTCTCTTGGTTTCTAAATGACGACGCCAAGTAAGCATCACCTCCTCAATGTGATATGGGATATAAAAGTCTAAATTAATACATGAGATGCTCACATTTATTTCAGATATTAAAGAGTATAAGAATATTCCTGTCCTACAGTTGACATAATACCAAAATCTAAATAAAATTCCTACACCCGTATATGTGCAAAAACAGTTTTTCAGAAATCGTCACTATATGAGAGCTATGACCTATTATGGATCGATCATCCAAACATTTTGTAGCATGCCTAAAGTGACCATATTTTTTTTTATCTGAAAACGGGACATCGAATAATTCTGTTGGGTTCGGTTATATGAAATAAAAATGCATAGATAATACAATAATATTTTATTTGTCCGTTGTGAATGGCATTATTAATTTACGTTACACTACAAAAAAAATTGTTTATACATTGCTATAAGTATTTTTCAGAGGTACAAATTTGTTTCAAAATTTTAGGTGACGATTTTAAATATGTGTGGAACTCTTGGCAGGATTTTTTAATATTAACTTTAAAAATTAACATAACCTTAAGCACTGATACCCTTAATTGAGTTTTATCTGCGGTCCACATCATCAAAGAAAATACATGTTCAGCTGGCGCATTTGTTACAGGCAAACATAAAATATATTCAACGATAATTTGAAAATTTGCATGGTTTTGGTAATTGCTCTTAAAATGTTTAAATACTTTAACCCAACGATTTTCCGTAGAAATATTTGTTTGATTCCATTCATCAATTTTCTGCGATGTTACATATTTCGATACGAGTGAATATTCATTGAATACTTCCGTATCTTTATTGCAATCGATATGTTCTTTTTCGATCAATATATCTAGAACTTTTTGAACATCTTCCCACTGTGGTACTTCTGTTAAATTTGCCCAATTAAGTTTTTCTAGATCTTTGTACACACATACATACATACATATATGAAAAAAAACTAACTTTGACGAATTTGAAGATTTGAACAAATCAACTATTTCTTTTTTCGCATTTCTAAAAACGGGACATTTTTGCATCCCTGAGTTCTTGTTGGGGACAACGGGACAAAGTAGCTGAAAACGGGACAGTCCCGTTCAAAACGGGACGTATGGTCACGTTAGGCATGACTTTTGTGCATATAAATATTATTTGTGTTTAATTTTATCTCGATGTAATTACCTTTAAAAGATGTATACATGTTAAAGTGATTTTCAGAAGTGAATCTTAAATGGCAGCTTTGACTAATTGTGGACCAACCGTTATTAAGTTGGGCCAATTGATTTGTGTATACATATATGAAACATATTTTCGTTGAATATTATTTAATTACCAATATTTCTAAGAGAGTTATGCTCGTTAAAGTGAATTTCGGAAGTGCGTCTTATATAGTTTGTAGTTTTGATTTGGTTACGTTTATAAATCAAACATTTATGACCGATAAACCCCTAATTCGGGATGACATTTGTATGAGCGCTAGGTAATAATGCACCGACTTTAACTAAATTAAATTCCAATCGTCCTTGAGTCAAATAAATATTATGTACGAAATTTAATGAAAAATTATTGCGGCCTGTACTTTGCACACAAATTTTATATGGACAGCCAGCCAGACGGATGGACATCGTTAAATCGACTCAGAAAGTAATTATAAGTCGATCGATATTCTTTAAGATAGATGTTGGACTAATATTTTTTGTGCATTACAAACATCAGCACAAATACAGGGTATATATATATATATTATAAATGTCATTGTAAGTTTATTTGTTTGTTCAGTAATCACACCTAAACGGCTGAACTGATTTTATTGAAACTCGGAACGTGAATAGATCTATGCTGGGAAACGTCAACAGGCTATATCAAGACTTGGTCGGGACATAAAGGGCAAAAACCGGTAAGACCAAAAGGCTGAACCGATTTTATTGAAATTTGTAACGTAAATATATCCATGCTTGGAAACGTCAACAGGCTTAATATATTTTTCAAAACTTAGACCAGGTAGGAACATAAAGGGCAAAACCCGGTAAGATCAAACGGATGAAACGTGAATATATCCATGCTTGAAAGCGTCAACAGGCTAAATATTTTTTTTTTTTTTTTTCAAAACTTGAAACAGGTCGGGACATAAAGGGCAAAAACCGATAAGACCAAACAGCTGCACCGATGGTACTTAAATTTGAAACGTGAATATATCCATGCTTGAAAGCGTCAACAGGCTAAATATTTTTTTTTTTCAAAACTTAGACTAGGTCGGAATATAAAGGGCAAAACCCGGTAAGATCAAACGGATGAAGCGTGAATATATCCATGCTTGAAAGCGTCAACAGGCTAAATATTTTTTTTTTTCAAAACTTGAAACAGGTCGGGACATAAAGGGCAAAAACCGATAAGACCAAACAGCTGCACCGATGGTACTTAAATTTGAAACGTGAATATATCCATGCTTGAAAGCGTCAACAGGCTAAATATTTTTTTTTTTCAAAACTTAGCCTAGGTCGGAATATAAAGGGCAAAACCCGGTAAGATCAAACGGATGAAACGTAAATATATCTATGCTTGGCAACGTCAACAGGCTAAAATAATGAACTAACGTTAAATGGTTAATATATTTTTTAATTCATTATTTGTTTGTAAAATTTGTGTTGTTGCTCTATGCAATCAGAAAATTATTTATTAGGAAAGTACTTTTTCGATAGCCAAGGATTATTAAGTGCTTAAGCTTTAAAGTCTATAGATATATTTATTTAAGGGATCAAAGTTTAATTGTATGTTAGATGGGTTTAGAAATTCAAGTTAAATAGCGAAAATAGTTAAGAGTTTTGGTGCTTTTTTCGATAGCTTTTTTATTCAATTTCTTTGAAGAGATAGAATTGGATTGTATTAAATAAGTATTTATTCTGCTTACATTAGAGATTAACCTTAACATACATATAAATGCCAGTCGACAATGCATATTTATGAACTGAATACGAAACCAATCTGAAACAAATATTTAAGTACAGTTTTCATAGATGCTATTGTTAAAAAATTTAATTTCAAACAAATAAAAACCTTTTATTGACAAATTGTACACAAATTATGATCTCTTAAATTTGGTAAGCTATAAAAATATTAATTTTTTCTTATGTTGGTCGTATTTATGTAAGGGGTAGACATATTTTAATTTAATCTTGAATATCGATTTCTTTATTAGCACAAAATTTTCAGTGACAATTAGGATATTACACATTATGATCAAAAGGCGTAAAAAGTTCATATTGAACCATTTAAACTATTAAAATTTCAAAAGTTTACAAATTGTCAAAGAATCTGATTAACAATCTACGATTTGCATATTTAAATATACCATTCGGTAAATTTTTAAATTTTTGAACACGCGACGGTGTTTGATTTAATTTAATGTAATTTAATTTTTATTGAGACTTTTTTTGAAGAATAATTTTGGTTTAAAAAAAACATGTCTTAAAATAATTGTGAAAGTGAATATACAATACCAAACTTGTCAATAAATGTATGAAATTTTTTGTGAAAAATTTAATGCAAATGCCCTTGCTCCCGAGGCTAACAGTGTCGTGAGAGTATATGTCATAGTAGAATAAACTTAAAACTAATACTTACATACTAGAGAAAATAACAAAAAAAAAAAGAAAAAAAAACAAACAAAAAAAATTAATTTCAAATATATTTTTTAACCCCTGTGAGATCCAGGAAGAGTTTTTTTAAAAAAAATCCGGTGAAGAAATAGCCATATTGATAACATTATTTTCATTTTGTAATCCAAGAGTATTAGTCCAATTGTATCCACTTTGAGAACCAATTACATCCTTTATAATGTCATTATCATCAAAATGTAATCTATTAATATATTTTCTAATTATATCAATTACATAACAGCTTAATGGTATATATTACCCCTGACTCCTTGTAAATTACAACATTTGAGAATCTTTTAATTCTTGAAATAAAATTCTTACCAATGCATGATCGTAAGACTTTTCTTTCAAAAATTTAAAATTTATTCATTAGGGTGGGAGAAATATGGAACCAAACTGGAAATCCGTATAAAAATACAGGCCTTAAACATGTTTTATAAATTAATAATTTTGTCCTAATTGGTAATGATCTATGAGTCAAAATTCTTCCAAAACATCCCTTTATTTTATAGACTTTATTTAACATTAATTTACCATGGTCATTGAATTTAAATAGCTTATTAAAATAAATACCACGGTATTTAAATTTATCTTTGAAAGGTATTTCAACACCATTTAAACAAATTTTTAATTTTTTACTCTCTGGGACAACTTAGTATGCACATCTACCAGAAGCATTTCTTAAACAAATTGCCTCACTTTTAGAAGCATTTATTTTTATTCCCCAAAAATCATAAAATTCTTTCTTTACTTAAATATCTCGACGCTATTTTAAGTGCTTCTTTTGAAGATTCATGATGAGCATAGAGGTTGACAAATTGTAAGGAAAATCGTAAATGAAAATATTGTACAAATGAGGTGCCAGAATTGAACCTTGAGGTACTCCACATGAAACTTGACCAAATCAGACAAATAATCATTTAATTGTATACAAAAACGTCTGTTAAAAAAACAACTTTTGAAAAGTTTAATTATATGAAGATCAATTCCTATATTTTTCATTTTGAAAATAATTCCATTGTGAAACGCTCTAGCAAAGGCCTTTTCTACGTCAAGTGAAAGAGCAACTGTACAACTCTTTTTTCGTAAATTGCAAATAACGTCATTTTGAAAATTTGTAAGAGCGCCCATTTTTTGAAACCGAATTGCAAGTTTGGTATAAAGCTTTCATTTAAACCAAAATCCATTTTTTCACGAATAAATTTCTCAAATAGTTTTCCTAAATTTGATAATAAAGAAAATAGGTCTTAGATTACACAGTGCAACAACCAAAATCCGAATGGGATGAGACCAAATACAGATGATAGCTGACATTGTCCATAACAAAACCTCCAAGGGATTTTTTTGGTTCAGTGCTAGAATTTTTTTTACAAGCATTTGAAATTTGTGATTTTGGAACCCTGGCTAATGAGAAAAACTCATTACAATTTTGATTAAATAATGAATATATATTTTTACTATCCGGGAGAAATGTGATATATTTATGTTTATGGGGTCGGGGAATCCATTTTTGATATTATGTTTTACCTAAAACTAACGCTATTTGGCGCTGTCATACAATTTGCGTTATTATTTGTAGACTTTTATAGAAAAAACGGTGCGTATGCTTTCTTGAGGCTGAATAATCAATTTTTGTTGTTGGATTTATTTTAAAATATAATTATAATGATTTTACAAAGTACATTTTATTATTGCCAGTACGTTTCTTTCAAAAAAATGCTGTTTTCATGGAAAAAATTAGTTTTTATTGGAATTACCTATTTTCTATTACAAAAAATGTTTTATTAACATGAATTATAACTTATTATATCTATTATATCATTTTGGATCTGCATTACTATAACTGTCAGTTTGTAGTGTTTGAAGAAGTAGAGGGTTGTGGATCTGTGTATATATCTAGTTCTTGCTCTTCGTCACTATTGTCTTCATCTGTGGTTCTCTTTAACCACCAGCATAAATCACCTAACATAGCGTCTAGTTTTTTTCCTCTATACCTGGTTTTCATTGTTAAAGCCACTTGATGAAAACGTTCACCTTGCTCATCTGATTCAGTTGAAAGTTGGTTTTCAAACCAATCCATATGTTGATGGAGAAAATTAATTTTTAAGGACATGTTTACTCCTAGTTCCTCAAAGGCCTGTAAGAGACGTTTTACTCTTTGTGAACTGTCTGCTTCTCCTTTTCTACCAAGAACATTTCCAATAACGTCCTTAATTGCATTCCATGCAATTAACTCATTTTGATTTAACGAATTATCAAAATCACTATTTTTCATCAATCTTCTAATGTCTGGACCATGTATGTTTACCTGTAAAATTAGAAAAAAATATTGTAAATTCATTTTTTTAAAATCATTATTATTTGTATACAATACTTTCTTTTACATTGCTAGCACTGAGTCGTGAAAATATAGATCTTAATGTAGTAAAAGCTGGGCCATCTGCTGAAAACACTTTTACAAAATTTTTGACAATACCCAATTTTATATGAAGCGGTGGGAGCAATACTTTATCTGCTGGTACTAGAGCCTCATGGATAACATTAGCTGTTCCAACACGAATATCGTCTTTCTTTTCCCAATCAAGTTTTTGATATTGATTATTCAGCCTCAAGAAAGCAAATGCACCGTTTTTTCTATGAAAGTCTACAAATAATAACGCAAATTGTATGACAGCGCCACCTAGCGTTATTTTTAGGCAAAAGATAATATCAAAAATGGATTCCCCGACCCCATAAACATAAATATATCACATTTCTCCCGGATAGTAAAAATATATAACCATTATTTTATCAAAATTGTAGTGAGTTTTTCTCGTTAGCCAGGGTTCCAAAATCACAAATTTCAAATGCTTGTAAAAAAAATTCTAGCACTGAACCAAAAAAATCCCTTGGAGGTTTTGTTATGGACAATGTCAGCTATCATTTGTATTTGGTCTCATCCCATTCGGATTCCAAAAGTTTGATTTTGTGTCACAGTGTTATTAATGTCACAAGAGTTAGTTTTCTTTTTAATTGGAACAATTTTTGAAAGTTTCCAACTATCAGGAAAATAGGCATTATTCAAGCAATTATTGAAAATTATAACTAAAAATTCAAAACTTCAACAGGAAATGTTTTATTATAAAATTCGAAATTTTATCGATTCCAGCTGATTTCTTATTGTTTAATTCTTCAGATTGAGACACAATGTCATTTAAATTTAAAAGTCGAGTGCAATTTTGATTATTCAGAGCCGAAAAACTGTTATCAAAATCAAATAAAACATTATTATTTAAAGAAGTTAAGATGTTATCAATTTCCGAAATGTCTCTTTTTAATACACTGCCACTATATACATTTATCATTCTCATTATCAATAAATAAACCATTAACTGATAAATTTCCAATTGTTGTTCTACGTTTATAGCCAAAAATATTATGAATTTGTTTATGTGCGAGGGGACCTGGTTTAATTTTTTCAAACTTCTCATTAAAATTTTGGATATGCTCCTTACTAACTTGTTCCTTTATTAAAATATTTAAAAGTTGAATTTGTTTAGAAATAAGTTTATATGGCTCATTATGTCTATTTAAATTCCTGTTATAAATTTTCCTCAATTCTTTCTATCAACTGTACTCAAATAATTTTAAATTTAAGACTATTGGAAAGTGATCTGAAAATGTAGGCAAACTTTCAATATTGTAATTTGGATCAATAAGATCTACAATGTTGGAGCTCAAAAGAAAATGATCTAAAAACGAACACCCATTCGGAAAAGAAGGAATGTTATTGCAAAGTCTTATAAATGAATGTGAGTGAAGATTTAACCAATCGGAAAACGTGTTACCATTAAGGTGGTTCAAATTATCTCTCCATGACATATTTTTGGAGTTAAAGTCATCACCAATTATTAATCCATCGAAATTTATAGAAAAGTTTGCTATTTTTGATAAACCATTTTCCAATTGAGTGGTATTAAAGTTACAAGGGATATAGATTGTTCCAATCAAGAATTTTTTAATTAAATTGTTTACTGAGATGCGTATCTCGATAAAAATATTTGGAAATGATAAAACAGTAATTTCGATTTTAGAAAATGAATAATTTTTTCTGATGGCAATACCTACACCTTGCGATGATAAGTCTCTTACTAGATGGAAGTTATCTAAACAAACTTTATGATTTGATTTTAAATGTGTTTTAAATGGATAAAAGCAAAATCAATATTATTACAATTGAGCAAATTTAACAAATCTATTCTTCTACTTCTTTTCACAAGAGATCTAACATTAAAAGTACACATTTTGAATACCTTACGGACCATAAGTTGATATAACTTCTTGTAACAAACTTTTACATTCGACTATTGCCTGAGATATAGAAATTGATTTCAAATTTTTCATAAAATTCATTATTCTGACTTCTAATGAATCAGGTTCATATAAAACTTTAGCTATTTTTAGAAATTCATTTACAATATTAGGCTTATTTTGAGAGTCATTACTAAAATGACTTGCAATAGATCGACTGGGATCTGTACAACTTGTATTTATAGCTACAGAAACATTATTGGAAATTTGATTTCTTTTTTCTTTAGCTTTATCTGAGATTTTCTTCTTTAGATCTAAATATTTTTTAAAAGAAGGACAACCACGCCAACTAGCCGGATGACCACAACTTTGGCAATTGGAACAAAATGGTTGACTTTTAGAATCAGGGGTAAAAAAATATTTTCCAGGTTCTTGATTTGAAGAGCACTTGGCACATGCAAAAGAACGATTACAATTCTTTGACATGTGACCCCAATTCTGGCATCGATAACATTGTACAACCTTTTGATTCTTTTTAGATTTTTCCCATGTTATTACTTGATTAAAAATAAAGCGAATACTAGTCAAATCATTTAAATTATTTTTTTTTTTTTGAAAAAGCTGTTGTGAATTTAGAGACAGGTTGAACTGTATCAGGTACCAATTTGTTTAAATCAGTTTCAATATCTGAAACATTTGTATCATAATAAAGACCTCGTAGTACTAAGGATTGACGTCTTAATTCCGAAGGAGTAAACGAATATGACTCAATATTTTTTTTTTCTCTAAGTAATAGCATCATCTCAAAATGTGCTGAAACATCTTTTAAGTAAAGTTTACTTTTTAAATTACTTTTATTAATTATTTTAAATTCAAGTTCCTTTGCTTTTAATTGTTCAACTAACGATTTAATGTTAACTCCATAGAGAAAAATAGGTGGACAAAATTTGTTGTTAATACGTTGCTTTTTCGTCATTTTCATTTGTCTCAAGATTCAAATTTTCAAAAATTGAAAACCTATTTTGACTAGAGCAAGGTCTACTAATAATATCAACAGAACGTAATTTAGATAAATCTATTTTTAAATTGCCTTTGGAATTCCTTTTGTATTTTTTATTTTTAACTTCTTTATAATCAATTTCATCACCTGAGGATTTCGCCATATCAAAGTCTTTATCTTTATCGTTGCAAAGAGATTGTTGACTAAAATTGTCCGATTGTAAATCTTCATCCAAGTTTGTGACCATTTTCTTATTGTTATCCTTTTGTAATAGTTGAATTGAGCTAGCTAGATCCATTGACAGTATATTGATGTGTATTAGAGGCTTTTGAATTTTGAACATCTGAGGAAGATCCAGGGCCATTATTATGATATTGACTTTTATTGGGTGGCTTTGAAAATCCATCATTTTGAGCCGAATTACAGCTAGTAACAGTTGATGAATAATTCCAACCTTTTTAATTTGATTACCAAGATTTACAAGATTTTTATCCATATTCAAGAACAAAATTATTAATTTGAAAACTTTTTTTTTAAGTTTTTAAGTTTCAAAAATAAATTTTTTCATTTTTTATAATTATTTTTTATTATTTAAGCAAAACACGTCTGCCTACCACGAAAATTCGATTCGTTCTCCCGACGGTGTTTGATAACACAACATTCGAAATACCAATCAGTCGATTAAGCGATGCCTGCCCGTTCGTCTGACTGGCTATCCATGTAAACCTTGTGCGCAGAATACAGGTTGCAAATTTTAAGATATTTCGATAAAATTTAGTATGAAAATATTGTTCGGATGATTAGAATTTTATGTGGTTGAAATCGGTCCATGGATTCACCTAGCCCCCGTACAAATGTTCTCCCAAAATAAGATTTTATTAGTCATAAATGTTTGATTTGTTCACATATAAAAAAAAAATTCGCCATAAATAAGTTGTACATGAAATCTAATCATATCTACAAATTTTCGGTCCATAATTAACCATAGTTCGCATATAAGGCCCACCTCCCACAATCTCTTAAAAAGGTTGATATCTAAATAATATTCAACAAAAATATGTTTCGCATCTATGTACACTAATCATTCGGCCAAATTTTATAAACTATTAAAATTTTAATATGCACATATTTCTATGTGATCACAAAATGAACTTATTTTCCTAACAAACATAATATTTGTATATACCGAGTTACACAGAAAATAATACTTGCAGTTTTTTTCATTAATGGAATCTTATTTTCAAATTTCGTGAGTTACGTACGTTCGGTTTTCGGATTTTTTTTTCCTGTTATGTTAGTACACATGTCTGTTATATATGTTGGTAATATCAGCCATTTTGGATTGTCAGATTGTCAGATAAAAAGGTTAGCCGTGTTTTGGTGTGCTCTTCGATTTTTTACTATTCGAAAAAATGGATCAAAGAAACTGTATTATGTTTTGTGTAAGATATTAAATTAAATGCGCAAGGACATTTGAAATGTTGACTGTGGCGTTTGGTGAGTCCACTATTAGCAGAACACAAGTTCAATTGTGGTATAACCAGTTTAACGAAGGCTGAGAAGATGTCAATGACGATGTTAGTTCTGGTCGCCCGAGCACGTCTACAATCGCTGAAAGCATTGAAGCAGTGAAGAAAATGATTTTGGATAATCGTCGAATCACTATCAGAGAGGCTTCTGATGATGTTGGCATATCGTTCGTTACGGGTGTTTTAGGCATGAAACGTGCGGCAGCAAAGATTGTTCCAAATTGCTAAACAACGTCGCATGGACATTGCTCAGGATCTGTTCAACGACGATCCAGATTTCCTTAAAAAGGATCATAACTGGTGACGAATCATGTGTATATGGCTATGACATTGAAACCAAAGCCTAATCATCGCAATGGAAACGCCCAGAAGAGCCAAGACCGAAAAAAGTACGTCAAGTTCGGTCAAATGTGACGGTTTTGCTGACTGTTTTCTTCGACTGCAATGGCGTAGTGCATCATAAATTCTTGCCACAAGGTCATACGATCAATAAGGAATACTACCTTGTAGTTATGCGCCGTTTGCACGAAACAATTCGTCAGAAACGCACAGAATTGTGGAAAAACCCCCGCTGACTTTTTCCTCTTACCAACACTGACGACACCGATGAAAGGAAAGCGTTTTGCTACGATTGACTAGATAAAAGAAAAATCGAAACGGGCGATACAAAAAAGCGCGTTTCAGAAGTGTTTCGAGGATTGGAATAAAAGGACGGACGTGACTGAAGCTTGTGGAAATCGATCCTTTATTTCACCTTAATACAAATGTCCTCCCGAAATAGGAAACAAACAAATGTGCAAACAAATTTCACCACAAATGAGTGGTAAATGAAGCCAAATTACAAATTTTGTGTAGATCTGTTCAAAATTAGTCGTAGCTCCTATATAAGGCTCACTTCTGAAAATTTCTTTAAAGAGCATAAATCTAATAAATTAAAAATATTGTTATCCGTATTAAAATTCAACACAAATAAGTTTCATATTTGCAGAAATGATGACATCTAGGTTTATAATGGTCGGTCCATAATTAGTCGTAGCTTCCACATAAGACCCCGTCCGTAATTCACTTTAACCTCCATGAATCTTTTATTTATATTCACAGAAGTTATGGCACTAAATTATTGGATGATCGGTTCATAATAGGTCATATCTCCCATATAGCTCCCATTTTTAAAAAACTATTTTATACATATACTGGGTGTAGGGTATTATATTGACCGACTTTGCGGCTTTTTTTTCTAGCCATATCTTTTATTGAAAATTTAATATATATATATATATAAATAAATGTATTAGCATACCTCCTAAATATCTAGATATCTAGATAGTAAGTATATTTTATATATGTATGTATTTTTATGATTTTTTTTTTTTTTTAATTTTAATATTAAAAAATTCAGAATTTTGAATGTGCTAATCCGTATCACAGTAAACTATTGTGAAATTGCCACTAGCAAACAGTTTCTCAGAGTAAAAATATTTCAAAAAACTCAAAAGTTTTTCAAAAACCATAAAAGCCAGCAATATTTTAATCAATTTGTAAATAAAAATTTTGCTGAAACAAAAAAAAGAAAATACATCATAATTAGAAAGTTAATGATTGTTGCAAAAAGAAATACATATAATTAAAATCATTTAAACATTTTCACAAGTTTTTTAACAATATTATACAGAAATTTGTTTGTGGTGTTATGATGAGAGATTATACCATTTTATCCTCAGATTTTGGTCATCATTATTAAACAGCAACATGTTTTATTATGAACATGATTGTCACAATCAAATAAATAATGTCAGTTATCATAATATTGCTAAAATACTTTTGAAATGATTGCGGTGATCATGTGCAACAATTTTTTTCTCTGTGTATGTGGTTCCTATTTGCAACTACAACTCTATATGTTTCAACAACTTACGCTTTCAGTATTTTTCTGCTTCTTGGCAATGTTTTTGGATCTTCTTTAAATAAATGTTCTCTAACACTGTAAACCATCTTTTGACAAAATCCGACATTTCTATAATAATCCTTACAAGATGGTAGAATATCCAAATTAAATTCCGTTCTGAAATACAATAAAAAATATTCTTGCAGTTAAGGAAACAATTAAAAAACTTAAACACCAGATGCAGTAAAACGACAAGAAAATTGGCATTTGAACATAATGACATAAATCATTAAAATTTTAAGTATTTGATTTTCTAACTAATGTTTTGTTTATCTTACTGAATCAGTTTTAAAGTTGTCATAAATACCCTTTCAAATTGGTTAATATTTCATCTGCGTCCGTTACACCAGCACTTTCATAATTGTTAAAAAGAAATGGTTTCATGACTTCCAAAGTAATAAATATTTTGCGATGTGCACTCATAAGCACTGGTTTACGGCCACTCAATACCAAAGCAAAATCGGCCAATAGTGAAGGCAGAATATGTTTAAAAAGCACCTAAAATAATGTTAAGGACTTTAATCATTTTAAATTTAGATGTGAATCGTAAAGTTTAGGTACCAAAAATAGATACACAAATCGATTATTCGTGCAGTGTAAACCCGGTATAAGAAAGTTTTTCTCAAAAGCCGCTTCAACCCAAAAGCCATAATCCTGTACTAGATGAATGTACTGACGAAATGTAAGATCACTAAGGGTACATGATGAAGTGATAAAAACCGGTATATTAACGGGTTTATTTTTCTTCTCATACAAATTAGCCGTTTTGAGGGTGTAATAACACAATGACTTTATGCCAATATCTGGCGGTGTCAAGTCGAGTTTAGTATCTTTGCCCATAAAAATTGTCTTCAAAATACCAGCCGACGTTAAAGCAAATAAACCCATAGCACCCATTAAAGAAGGCGCAAAGCCTGGTTCTGGTTCCTCAATAGCAAATATAACTGAAAAGTAAATCAATTTCCAACACTACAACATATTTCACAACAAATAATTTATAAACCCAAACTTACCAACAGACGGTCTATAAATTCCCACTGGCAACTTATCTTTGTAGTCATTTACCAAAGACTCCGCCAGGTTTTTGGTAAAACAGTAAGTATTAGGAAAACCCACAATTAATCTAAATCACAATATTGATCATTTTAAAAATTTCAAAAGTAAAATCATTTGTCATTACTTTCTAGTTATCACATCTAATTGTTCCTCAGAAATATCATTGTTCTCCAGCAAATTCAAACAAAATCTCCAATCCATTGGTGAATCATAAACTTTTTCCTCCACACGTTTCAAGTATGGATTACTAAAGAAGGTCGAGACGTGCATAAATACTTTCAAATTTTTTAGGGTTTCTGCGAATTTAAGAGTCTCAAAAGTAC
The DNA here is from genome assembly GCA_916048285.2 of Bellardia pandia. Lineage (NCBI taxonomy): Eukaryota > Metazoa > Arthropoda > Insecta > Diptera > Calliphoridae > Bellardia > Bellardia pandia. The sequence continues at coordinate 56,888,088 of OU696532.1, read as the reverse complement.
CGCCAACATTTAGCTTAATAGCATCCTTTAGCGGTTCATCGAAACGTACGGTGGCAGCACAGTGAAAAATTATTGACACATTTTTCAATACCTTTTGATATTCGGCTGTAATTCCCAAAAAAGGCTGAAGAGCATCACCAGGTATGGCCACAAGTTTTTTGTCTAATTCATCAGGTTTTTTAAGTTTTAGTTGACGGAAGACCTAAGTATTGGTTTAAGGTAGGTTAGAAAAGAGTAAAGAGATTGGTAAAAAAAAGAACTTATTTATGAATTTTGTTTGTACATACCATTGCATTTTTCACCTTCTCCAAACGTTCCTCAAAGGAAACATTTTTCTTTGGACGTAGCAGAACATATATTTTACGCACATTACAAGAACGTAAAAGTTTTTCAATTAAAGCTTTGCCAACAACTCCTGAAATATTTACGAAGATTTTATTACAACGTTATTACAAAGTTTGTAAATTAATTTCTTTTGGCTAGTAAAATGTTAAAAGTTTTTTGCTTTATTATGTTTGGAATTTCTATGATCATGTTTTAATATTTACAATCATTTTGTATTACTGCCAGGACTAATATCAAACAGTCATAAATGAGTCTATCAGGCATGTGATGGAAATCGAAAACGAATGAGTTTTAGAAGTCAATTTTTTCGTAATATTTCTGTATTCAAAAACTTTTATCACATAAAATATAAAGATATTGGGCTACTAAAGAGAATCTTAAAACAAAAATTTTAAAAATTAGATTATAAATGCATTAAAATGTATTTCCAAAACTGATTCGTTTTCGATTTCGATTTCCATCACATGCCTGTATATATTTCATTTATCTCTTATGTACCCACCCGATCCACCAGTTACAAAAATTTCACTATTTTCGTAAAATTCTGAGATCATTTTGAAATTCCGCGTTGTGTTTTTTGAATTAAAGGCTACAACAGTTCGAAAGCGAATATTACACTAAATTGACAATATATTTCTTCAAAACATTAAGCTTTTATTACAAACTAATTTAAATATTCCAAATTTAAAAAGAAAACGTATGCATAAGTAAATGCACAATAGAAACAAACCAAAACATTGACTTTAGAAATAAATTGCAGATTTTGTAAGCAGCAATCAGCTCTATTCTGGAATGTGTTCATTAAGTTTTTATAACTATTAAACTGTTGTCAATATTAAAAGACATTCAATATTCAATATTAAATAAAATAAATTAAATAGGTTTGTATTTTATGGTAGTTACTTACATACATTTCCAAATATAATTAAAATATTGTATGAAGAAAATGAATGCTGGAATAGGCCTGATTATGTATTTATATACATATTAAAACAAGAAAGAAAGCTCGACCATATAATACCCTACACCCAGTATATCCATAAAACAGTTTTTCAGATATGGGTGCTATATGGGAGATATTACCTATTATGGGCCGATCATCCAAAAATTTATTGCCATGACTTCCGGGAATATAAATATTATGTATGTTAATCTTTATCTCGATATAAATAATTTTAAAAGATTCATGGAGGTTAAAGTGAATTACGGACAGGATATTATGTGGGAGCTACGACTAACTATGGACCGATCATTACGAAATTTGTAGATGTGATTTAGCTTTATTTATTACTCATTTGTGGTGAAATTTGTTTGCATACATGCATAATTCAAATATTTATGAACTTTAAACCCTAATTTCGGGACGTAATTTGTATGGGCGCCAGGTGAAATAATGGACCGATTTGCACCAGCTTCAATTCCATCCATCCTTGGGCCAACCAAAATATCACGTACCAAATTTTATCGAAATATCTGCAAAATTGCGACCTGTACTCTGTAGATGTAGTGAGCTTTTTCATGATACATCCAGGAATTTAACATAAATATGGAGTGTAGTGTTTTTATACCCAACACCAAAAAGGTGAGGTTGTCATTAGAATATAACTTTATGTTACATAAAGAAAAAAAGAAGTATCCATTTAAAATTCTGCAATAATAAGTGTTATGCAAAGTGAAATCTTAAAACGATAATTTGTTTCGGTCCATGTCTTGGCATAAACCCATATAAAGTCCACTTCCGAAAATCACTTAAATGCGCACAAACCTTTGATACATATACATAAATTAATTTAACAATAATTAATACATATAAATCGTTGTACATAATTTCATGGTGAACGGTTCATAATAGATCATCATAGTTCTCTTAAGAGCACTAATTCCGAAAAACTAATTAACCTACACAAACCATATCGCTATATCGAAAACAAATTTTACACACATCAATTATAAGTAGTATGTATAAATTATACATATGGCTTTTATAATATTTATCACATAATTGGCATTGAACTTCCATATAACGTCCTCTTTCCAGAATAACCACACAGTATACAGAGGAGGCAATTTTGAGGTTTCAAAAAGCTAAAATCAGGGCTTTTTGGTATCTAATTTATTGTGTGTTATTCGTTACACGCTGCAAAAATATAAACAAAGGGCAATTCTGAAAGAAAGAGTGATTATCTACCCTCTCAAGTATTCATTGATCACACTGTCAGTTATACTACTGGTATTTGGTGGTGGGCAAAAAGATTCGGCACAGCCCAATATAAACTCTTAAAAGGGCTTAATGCGATGAAACAAATGACCAAGAAACTAGTATTTAACATGACAATTCAATCAACGTGATTAGCATGATAGCACAAATAGTATTGAGATTATACAAAATATTTCAGAATAAATTGACTATAAGGCCCTTCTTATCTATAAACTCCAGTGTCTCAATTTTGGATAATAGATAATTAGTGCAATTTGAAGAGCCTTTCCATTTCATGATAGCTGTATATATGAAACTTATTTTAAGAGAGTTATGCTTTTAAAAGTGATTTTTGGAAGTGACTCTTCTATGCGAGCTATGGTATGTACAACTTATTTGTGGCGAAATTTGTTTAGATACGTGAATAAATTTAGCATTTATGAACTACCATTTCGGGAGGACATTTTTATGCGGGATAAGTGGAATAATGGACAGATTTCAACCAAATTCAATCACAACTGTTTTTGGGACTGACAAAAGACTCATACTAAATTTGATCTAAATATCTTCAAAATTGCTCTGCGCAAAAAGTTTATATGGACAGCCAGCCGGACGGTCGCACGCACATCGTTTAATGGACTCAGTAAGTGATTCTGATCGATATACTTTAAAGTTGGTGTTAGACTAATATTTTGGGGCGTATTAAACATCAGCACAAATCCAATATACCCTGCCCACTATGTTGGTGGAGGGTAAAACTAACTGAGATTTCCAAATGCAAATTACTTTTATGACCTGCAATTTGTCATGCAAATTAATAAAATACAACAACAAGTAAACAAAAAAGAACATTGTTACAATTTGCAATAAATATAAAAAATGTTTACCAGTTTTTGTGCAATTTTATATTAGAATGAATAACAAATGTCTCTTGAAAATTAACACGCAATATACATACCTATAGTTGTGTGACACACTGTAGTTCAATTGAATAAAATCTGCATATATTTTGCTTTGTTTTTACAAATGAAAGAACACATTTCGTATTACTTGTTGTGGTTAAGGGGAATAATTAAAACATTTCATTAACAAATGTTAATTTATTTTAGATACAAAATAAAATATACAAAATAAAATCTCAATAATTTCAAATTAAATTTTTTAAAAATTGTTCTTGTCTATCTTTGTTCATTGGTTTATAAAAATAAACAGCAATAACACAACAAATAAACCTTAAATCCTGTAAATATTTGTCAATTAGTAAATAATTGTCTTGTGTCTTAATTTTAGTTTTATGTTTTTGTCATTTGTATTTTGAACACTTGCATTTGATTTAAATATGTATGTATGTAGATATGAGCACATACATAAATGTATGTACATATGTACATATTCATTTATATATATTACAATGACATTGTATTTATACGAACACAATTAATATTCAAAACTATGTCAATTGGGCAACATTTGCTTATTTGAGTTTTGTTCTTTTTTTCGATTAACATTCATATACAAATTTTAGTATTTTGTGCTATGGCAATTGTATTTTTTTTTCCTTCGATCTTAATGAAATATTAAGGTATTTCCGTCAGCAGTTCTTAGAAGATTAAAATTTAAAATTAACAAAATAGCCCACCAAAAGTTATTTTAATTAAAAAAAACGCCCATCTACATACATAAATCATTTGCACGCACTCGTACGATAATGCAGCAGAGACTGCAACAAAGCAAAATGTTTGTAAATGAAATAATATTTTTAAATTTTAGTAGACATTAGAATATTATTTTTACAAACAGCTTTTTGTGTTAAATTTTCTTTTTGTTGGAAATTTTTAAATAAAATAAATGCACTTAAAGAAATAAAATAAAGAAATGATGTTTAAGTTTGGCAAAAACTGTCATTGTTAGGTAATATATTAAAATGTTTAATGAATAATTGCCGAAATCTATTTCTCAATAATGGTGAGTTAAATATGTATATGATGTTTACAAGTAGATCTTTATGCAAAACTTTGTACAATTCGTATGGACAGATTTCATTATAATTATAATTTTCTATAAAGTAAATGAGAAAGAACATCTTTTATATTTTAAGAGATATTTAAGTTTAATTTAATTATTTTCGTTTGTCCTTGATTTTATTTTTTTTTTTTTTTGCAAAATAATAAAGAGTGAATTTTATATGTTTAAAGATGATTTCATCTAAATGTTGACCGCGGCTACGTCTCGAGTGGTTGATACACTAGGTCAAATTTTGACATACTCTCTCCAACATATTGACCGGTATCTCACTAATAAATCCTTCAATATTAGTTTTCAGTCCGCCAACCATTGCGGGCTTGTCCCTTTACATAGGTGTGAGTCTTAACATAGCCCCACAAAAAATAGTCTAACGGCGTTAAATATCACGATCTAGGCATTCAATTGGCCGGCCTCAAACGTGAAATAAACTTTTGCTGTGTGGAATTTGACATCGTCTTCGATATCTGATATAAGTCATTATGTTTAGCTTCTACTAAATACATCTCAATTGAATGAGAAACAAAATCTGAGACAAAAATATGAGTGCTGACATTTATTATAGATAGCTAATTAAGGGTTAAGACTTTTCAATCCATATACTTATTTTTTAAGGAACATGACAATTAATTGAGAAACCTTTGGATATCGCAACATTACACACCTTTTGATATTCGAATGTTACTTGCTAAAACATATTTTTTGCCTACGCTCTTGTACGGTTGTGAACTATTCGCTAACTGTGATACTTTAAGTATGAAAAGGCTTAATGTGACGTACAATAATAATGTCAGATATGTGTTTGGCCGCAGTATGCGAAGCAGAATCTCACAGTACTCTAGACAAATATGTATCATACCATTTGATTGCCTATTAAAGCATTATTATTTTTTCATAAAGTAATTTACACTAAACAGCCTGAATACCTATACAATATAATAATCTTCTCAAGGTCTGACCGCATTAGAAAAGATATATCGAAAAGGCATTTTTTCTTCAATGCTATCAATCTTTGGCGCCAACTTCCCCCTAATATTCAAATCATTAGCAATGCAAAGCATTTCAAAATTGCAATATTTATTCGTTTAGGGTAACAAAAAACTAATTATATATAACTCTTACATATTTAATGTGTTAACTTATATTTATTTGATGTTAGTAATATTATTTGCTTTCTTCTTATTTAATTTAAACATCATAATTTTGTAATATTGTTTAATATTTTTTTCAATTTTATCTAATTTAAATTTCTTTAATTCCTTAAAATTAGTATGTATTATTTGACTCATGAATCATATTGTGCCACTATCTCCCCAGTACTATTAGATAACACTAGTTCTTGTTTTACTGTATTTATTAAATAAATAAAATAAATAAAGAAATAAAATAATTTGTTTTAAAATTGGTCAAATATATTAAGTAAATAATTATTCCTATACATGCTTTGTGCCAATTTCTTAAAAATGTAATTAACATTTTTTATATGGTTCATAAACCCATAAATTTTGCTGAGTGTACATAACAAAAAACATGACGTTTCGTAAATGTTTAACAAAATCTATGACAACGAATCTTTAAGGCTTGTTAAATGAGCAGAAAAAGAAAATAATTTTCTTTTCTTTTTTAAAAACTGCAAACAACTATCACAGAATATTTACATACTCACATACGTACATACATATGTACATATGTATCTACAAACATATGATCAGAAATAATAAAATCATATAAAAACAAAAAGTCATGAAAGAAAATAACTAAAGACCTAATTTCACTCTGAGTAATTTGCTAAAATAAAATGTAAAAATGAATAATTATAAAAATATTTTACACACAACATTACATACATACATATATATATACATCTGTACCTACATAAGTACATACATACTCATATCCACAAACCAAATTCGTCTGTCTGTTTTTTTACATACCCAATCCTAGAAAAATCACTGTGAGAGATTTTTTTAGAAGAAAAAAAAAACAGAATTGAAATAATGACAGCTGTCTTAAAATGTCAATTAACTTGTCTAAAACTTGTGTACTTTATTAAATACATTTTAATTTGTCATTAAAAACAATGTAAGATAATTTAATTTCATAATTTTAATTATGTATTTTTATTATTAATTTTAAAATTCTAATCACAAAACATTTGTCTACAAATTAATTTCAAACATGTTCATTTTTATAATCACTGTATTTGTTCTGTTATCAATTTCCTTAAAGTACAATCGCCAGCTCCCAGTTTCTCCAGTAGACCCAAGATCTCTTCTTTGTAACGGTCTCTGCATTGCAATTGTTCTTCGGTATATTCATCAGAACTGACTTTCGACATGCGCCATATGACATTGAGTTTAGCTTCGACCAATACATAATTGGATGAGGGACAAAACCGGGGACAGACATCATTGATGAAAGTCATCATATCGCTAACACTGCTAACATTTATACGATTGTTGATTGTGTTTAAGGCAAAATCTTGGTAGCGTGCTATTTTCGAGTGTGGAAAAACATTTTCGCATGTCAGGCAACGCCAATCGGGTTGCATGGTTTTCGTTTGTACCGGTATTACAATACCCTTACAGCCTTGTTCACGACAGAAGAGAGCCGAGAGATGTGTGCCATTTTCCTAGGATAGAGAGGATGAGGAGAATAAAATAGAATTATTAAATGAAAATTAAACAGAAATAACTTTGGCCAAAAAAATTTGTTTGAATAAAAATTAGTTTTTTTTTTGTAATAATTTGCTTGCATATTTTCTACACAAAATTAACATATAATTAAGTGTAATTACACTTACTTTCAACTTGAATACCAGCAAAAATACTCTTTATAGAAATTAACGATAGGTATTAACAATTTAACCTGAATTAATAAAGAAGTTTCTATTCCCACTGCAATATGTAATAAAACAATTAAGAAAGTATAGTCGGTGAAGCCCGACCATATAATACCCTACACCGAGTATGCTAGTAAAAACAGTTTTTTAGAAATGGGAGCGCATTCAATTTTACCAATACTTGTAATAGATTTATGCATATTAAAGTGATTTTCAGAAGAGGTATTGACCGATCGTTATAAAATTACGTGTCATGATTTATCTATTATTTGTGTCAAATTTTATTTCTGTACCAACATTTGTAAAAGATGGTAGGTGTCGAAAGAACTCTGCTTCAATTTTAAGAATTTTGACGTTTAACAAAACCATCAGTGTAAAAGTGTGCTTCATCGCTTAAAATGATGTTTCTCGAACTGTGGCCCCTAAACTTTCACTGTATTTTAAATATTGTTCAAAAATACAAACACGTTGCCAGCTGTCAAACTGTTTTTATACCCTCCCACACTATGGTATTGTTGTTTATGCCCACATAAACAAGTAAGAAAATGTAGTCAGTCAAGCAATACTATATAATACCCTATACGCAGTATAAGTGGAAATAGAGTTTTTCAGAAATGGGGCCTATATGGCGGTTATAACCTATTATGGACCGATCATTTAAAAATATAGTATTATGACTTTTGTGCATATAAGTATTGTTGATGTTCAATTTCATCTCGATTAAAACACTATTGAAAAATGTATACACAATAAAGTGATTTTAGATGTGAGGCCTAGAAAGTCTTAGTAAATGATTCTATGTCGATCGGTGTACTTTAAGGTGGCTGTTGGACTAATATTATTGAGTGTTACAAACATCAGCACAAATCCAATACACTCTGCCCACTATGGTGTTGTAGGGTATAATTAGTTTGTGTTTATTTTGGCAGGAAGTAATATTTATCCAAAACTAAGAAATTTTCGATTTGTTCCATCTTTGATTATTGTATGTCGTACCAATAATCAAAGATAATCATAATTAAAGGCTTCATTAGTCTTTACTTTCTGTTGCTGTTTTGTTCTGTTGTTAAATTTTTGTAGCTAGTTTTTTCGTATAAACGTATCAGCACATACCGCGAAAATAAATCAAAAAATACAAATCAAAGCTTTTTATTGTACAGTATGCCATTATTTTCGACGAAAGTAATGAGTTTTTCGTCATTTTTTATATTTTTATAACTTTTATACAAAAACTTAATTAAATGCAGAGAAATTGAAAATTATTGTAATAAACCAAAAATTTATTTGTTGTGCGGATGTCAGCTGTTTCGTGGTGTTACTTACAATTACTTAGCAAATTTTTGCTTTCAACTGGTTCCTCCGCAACGGCACGGAAAGTAACAAAACAACTAACGACTTCTACACATTTTCTATTTAACAGAATCAAATCAGCTGACTCGGAACGGAACAGAAAGTAAAGACTAATTCTGCCTTAAAATGTACTCATTGTAATAAATAACAAATTCTTCAGAGTTTAGCGAGTACTTTGACTTTTTCAGACCTTTTCCTCGTCTATTTTGTCATGTGGTTCAAATGCAACTAGTTTCTGAAATCATAATAATATTCTTTGGCACTAAGTAAGATGAAATCGCACAGTCAATGAGTGTAGACACTCCATGTTTTAGGTCAACTAGATCAAGAAATCTAACATAGACTGGATTATTATATTCTGGCATTTGAATATATTTACTTTGTACTTTGCGGTTAAGGTTTTCATAGACATCTAGCCAGATGGACGGATATCATTAGATTAAGTTAGAAAATGATTATGAATCAACTAATTTACATATATGTAGGTGGTATTATAGCAATAATACAAACACAATCAGCACAAACAACTAATACCATTTACTGTATAGTGATGTAGGATATAAAAGGTTTTAGCCAATTTTACTTTAAAAACATTTAAATATATCAAGAGCGTTAAATTGTTGTTTAACAAAAGGCAATTTGATAATCCAAAGTTTGTAACTATAGAATCAGTAAACGAAAAACAATTGAACTTTAAAACATTTATTTCATTTTTCTAAACAAACAAATAAAATAATAATGACAGGGTACATTATTAATAACCTTAGTACTAGAAAATCTTGTGGATTGGATGACATAAATAATATGATGCTAAAAAAGCTGCCGAAAATTGCCCTGAGTTTTCTTAAAAATATGTACAATAATAATCTTTTATTTGCATAGAATACATGACCTTAATAAGCCCAATTTAGAATTTTCTAAACAAATCAATAATAAAATAAAGAAAAAGGTCGATAAAAAACTTAAATATATATGTACAATTATTGTTTGAGTAATCAATACTTTTCTAAAACATGGAAAACGGCTAAAATTGTTCCTATACATAAACCTAGTAAAGCACCTAATAAACCAGAAAACTATAAACCAATCAGTTTCTTAAGTGGTCTAGATATATTAAATATTAAGATTCAGAAATTTCTTAACAATAACCACATATTACCAGATGAACAATTCGGCTTCAGAAGATCCCACTCTACTATTCATTAGGTAAAAAGAATTTGCAACGATATTAAGTCCGGCCTTCTATCAGGCCAATCCATAGCTCTTGTGCTACTCGACGTTAAAAAGGCTTTCCACTTGGTCTGACATGATGGCTTAGTATATAAACTTACTCAGTTTACTTTTCCATTACATTTGGTTAAACTAATTAGTAATTTTCTTAGAGATAGGTATTTTTGTTTTTCTGTTGCGAATTGCTTCTCGGATCTGATCAATATCTCTGCGAGTGTTCACCAGGGATCAGTTCTTGGTCCAATACTATACTACTATACAATATCTTTTGTGCTGACATGCCCTCAATCAGTCCATGCAAATTCGCTGCTTATGCTGATGATCTGGCAGTTTATTTCACACATGAACTCAGTCAGAATATTCTGACCGAACTTTAATGTTGTTTGGACCGATTGGAAGATTAACAAAATAATCTAATAAAAATTAATCCAGAGAAGACACAAGCTATCTTTTTTACCAGAAAAAGAAAATCTTGTTATTTACCTAATTCAAATTTAATTCTCTTGGGCAGCATTATAAATTGGTTAGATAATATTAGATATCTAGTTATCTACTTGGACTCCAAGTTAACTACAAGATTATATTATATCCAATTATAAAAAGTAAGTCTCTTCTTAGTGACTGAAATAAAATTATAATCTTGAAAACAATTTTTCAGGTAATAATCCTCTATGGATGTCCAAACTGGGGTAATTGTGCAAACTGTAAAACTGTATCACAAGCTATCGAAATTCTTACCAACCGTTTTAGATTAAACTGTACTTTTTCTGATAGCCCCCATATATATATTGACTATATTATTCTTGAGTATTAAAACTATTAACCAACACCTACCTTAAAGTATACCGTATAAAGTATATTTTCATACTTGTTTCTTTTTATTGTAATTATATTATACGTTGATGCTAGTGCTTTTAGCCTTAGATTTATAGATATAAGGGATAAATGTGTGTTTTCTCCTATTAAATAAATAAATTAAATTAAACTAAATGAAATTAAAAATACCCTGTCAATATATTCCTAAATTCTTTATAAATAAATACATAAGTTCTGTATTAATCTTAATGAACAGTTGCGTTTAAAGTGTCAAAATTTTAGCAACATATGTATAATACAATTCTTATAACAAATAAAAGAAGAAGTAAAGAAATTAGAAAATTGTTGCAAACAATTCAAAAATCTATAAATTGATTTTGTGTGTGTTTTAAAGCTAAAAGTAAAAGGCAGAAAAAAGTCTATAATTATTTAAGAGCAACATAAATATACTTTTAAGAAGAAATAAAAATGAAAAATATGTACAAGATTTTTCAACTTTTGAGTGAAATAAAACCAAATTCATTTCAAAACATTTAGTAGGGTGGGGGGAAATTTGTTTTGTCTTAGATCGTCTTCTAATAGCAAAATTTTGTTGTGTTACTAGTTCAAATGGAAGTCTTTAATATTTTATTGAAATATTTTAAATGTAAGAGCCCGCGCATTGACTACAAAGTAGGGTGGATCGCTTGTGTATGGGAAAAAATAAAAGTTAATTAATAAAGTTCTAATAGTAATATTAAAATTTTTGGAATTTTCATAAAAACATTTTTCATTTAAACTTCAATATTATCGCAGTTGTTGTGGAGTCTATGTAGTGATTTATGTAAATGTATTAATTTTTAGTAACAAAATAATAAAATATTTAAAATATTCAATATTAAAATATTAAAATTTAAATAAAAAGTGTTTTTATAAGAATTCCAAAAATTTTAAGACGCATGCGCGGGCTAAAGATATCACCTAATTGAATATTTTTTTTCAAGTATTACCTTTTTAAGTCTAAGACAGCAAAATATTACTATTAGAACTTTATTAATTAACTTTTATTTTTTCCCATACAAAAACGCCCCACCCTAATATTTACGCTTTGTAAAATAAATGAATGTGAAATTGAGTGTGTGTTTTTTTCTTTTCATATTTTTTTAGTTTGTACTAAATAAATTATAAAACAAGTAAGAAAATATGGTCGGTCAAGCCCGACCATATAATACCCTACACCCAGTATATGTATAAAACAGTTTTTCAAAAATGGACGTTATATGGGAGTTTCGACTAATTATGGACCGACCATTATAAAATTAGGTGTCATTATTTCTGTGTATAAGAAACTTATTTGTGTCAAATTTGAATACCAACATTTTTAAGAAATTTATGGTCGTTAAAGTGATTTTCGGAAGTGGGCCTTATATGGGAGCTACGAGTAATTATGGACCAATCTGCACAAAATTTGTAGATGTGATTTGGCTTCATGTATTACTTATTTGTGATGAAATTTGTTTGGATACTTGCATAATACAAACATTTATGATCAGTAAACCCCAATTTCGGGAGAACATTTGTATGGGAGCCAGGTGAAATAATGGACCAATTTCCACCAGTTTCAATCCCATCCAGCCGAAAAAATATCACGTACCAAATTTTATGGAAATATCTTCAAAGTACAAACTTTACATGGACAGCCAGCCAGACGGACGGACGGACAGACATTTTTAAATGGACACAGAAAGTGATTCCGAGTCGATCAGTATACTTTAAGGTGGGTGTTGGACCAAAATTTCTGGGCGTTACAAACATCAGCACAAATCCAATATACCCTCCCCACTATGGTGGTGTAGGGTATAAATATCAAAAATATTTTCAACATTTTCAACACAAAAAAGTGAAAGGCCATTTGACACGAGACAAAAAGTGTGTGTATTAGATAAGGATTTTCAGATTATGAATATGTTTGGTGGGTAGTACTCTACTTTTAAGGTTTCATTGTATTATGAGTTAAATAACTTGATTTTGACAAACACTTAAGGTGGATTCACCCATTCGTTCTTAACAAAAAATTTGTTCGAACAATTTTGTTTTTATATGAAGTTTGACGTCTCTCTTTTTGAGAGAGAGAAAATATTTTTTAATTGCCTGTTCGCCGATCTCGAACGTTAACGTTCGCTTAGATAAGACTTAAGACATAAACTTGATTGTGGAATAAACAAACTTGATTGAGTAAAAAAAATAGATACGATAAAAAGTTTGTGTCTTAAGTCTTATCTAAGCGAACGTTAACGTTCGAGATCGGCGAATAGGCTATTAGAACTTGAAGTGGTTTCATTTTATATTTTTTTTTTTTTTTTTTGACAAAAATGAATTGATTTTTTCATACAAATAACAATGCCTTATGAATTTTCATGGCCATCAGCAAAAGCAACTTTCTGTTTTCATTCATTTTGAATTTATATCTGTGATTTTGAATACATAATACTTTAAAATAATTCAATATTTGTATTTTGACACTTAAACCCAAAGCAAAATAAATCAATGGCTGCACTTGTAAAACTAATAGATTTTGTTTACATATGGCAGCTTTTATTTTTCAGGAAAATCGTTCAAAATGGGTGAATCGTGCTGCAAAAAACTCTCAGTAAAAAAATGTTTCTCCGGAAAAAATTTTTGTTAAGAACAAATGGGTGAATCCACCTTTAATTATATGCTACACTGATTTATTATGTTTATTAAAAAGATATATTAAATAACTATATGCACATATATGAAGCGTGCTTATAATTCGTTGTTAGCCTAATGTTTTGAAAATCTAAATTTATTTTTAGAACACTCGCTCACACATTTTCCACTGTAGATAAATGTATGATAATTTATTAAACACAGCCATTAACAATAGCAACAAAAAAAAATGTAAAAATTTAAAAATAATTATTTGTTTTTGTCGTATTCGAAAGAAAAAAAGTAAAATAGTTTGTTGTGTTGAAATAAAGAAATAAATTTTAATACAAACAGCAACAAATACAACTTTACAAATGTAATAGATATATTAATTACTTATTGTTCTTTTTTTGTTGCCTTAGTGGACATTGACAAAGAATCTTTAATTTAAGGTGCGTTGAACTTTCGAAATTTATGTTTTTTTAAATAAAAATTTTATAGTAGCATTTGAGTGTTATTTAAAAGCAAATTTTATATTTAAAACGAAGCAATCAACAGGTGAATGCCGCAGTTGGTAAATTGACTTACTCTCTAAAATCTAAAGTGAAAATCAGTGCAAAACATTGTTAATAGACAAAATTAAAATATTTTGTAATAATAGAAGTTGAAATGTTTCAGAATTCATTAATGCAAATAGGAAATAAGTTTTTATAAATTACATTTGAATAATTCAATATATTGCTGCATAAGTTAAATATTCGCTATGTATAACAGATTTAAAGGGTCATACTATAGTATAAAATAGATTTTATATTGTGTAAAACAAATTTTTAATACATGTATATGGGGTTTTTAGATGCATAGAAATTTCACTTGGCAGCACTTTTTTAACTGGCGGCCATTTTGTCAGCTGTCAAGCGATTTATGTTTGAAGTCACTAGTCTACGCCAATAAGCCCAAAACCATAGACAACTTGGAGGACAACATATGCCGCGTTATTGCTGATATACGACCACAAATGTTGAAAAATATCATCGGAAATTGGACTTCCAGAATAGACTACGTCCGAGCCAGCCCTGGCGGTCATATGCCAGAAGTCATATTTAAATTATAATGCCAGAGTAAATTGCATGGAAACTTGTTTGTTTTATTCCATTTCAAAGTTCTATACATTAAAAAAGAAAAACACAGACCTTGATTTTCAAAATAAATTTGCACAATTTGGAAGCGCTGTTCAGACGTCAGTCTATTCATGTTAAAATGCCAAACCAAAGGAAACATAAACAATTTGACAGCTGCCAAGTTAATAAATAGTTGATAATTTAAAGTTCTATACATCTAAAAGAAATACCCTTTACTACAAATACAAATTTATAACAAATTATATTGCTTAATTCATAAGTAAATTAAGCAAAATATATGCAACAACTCATTAACAGCAACTAGAAAACTAAAGATACGGTCACACTTGGCAAATATTTGCCGAAAAAGACGTAACCACAAATATAAAGTGTTATTTTATATGATGCTGTTTGATCTTGCAAAACTCTTGTAAAAGTAAACAACGTCAAACAAATTTATACTAAAACAAGTGGTTACGGTTTTTTGAATAAATATTTGCCAAAGGAATATAAAAAAATAATTCAATGTTAACGGAAAAGTATTAGCTTATTCGCAAACTGGTATATTAAAATTATGTAAAACATTGCATTTAATATTTTGCTTGCAGTCTTTTTGCTTTTATCACAGCTGACTATCTTCTAGACATAGAATCAATGAGTTTTTTAGTGAAATCAGGCGAAATTTTGTTCCTGTATAACTGCCTTTAGAATATCCTGGCAATAAATATTTATTTGGCTAATTTTTATCCAGATATTTCAATGATGCTCTATTCGCTTAAGGTCTGGAATCTGTGAAGGATGATCTAAATTTTTTGCACAATGATGAGCAACCACTCATTCAGAATTTTGCTTAGGAACATTGTCCTGTTGAAAAATCCAGTTCTAGGCTAGTTCCAATTTCTTCACACTAGCGGCCACATTGTCGAAATAATCTTCCTTTTTCATTGTAGATTCTATATCATCTATATCAGCCTTGATGACGCCATACAACCCCAGATCATTACAGCACTATATATTGGGTTTGCTTTTACTTCTGTATAGCTATTACCTCAGTTTTTGTAAGACACTTTGGTCATTTTGCAACAGACAAATATGCTACGGTATTGTGTTTAGCATACTTATCTATAATGTTTGTATTATACAGTGATGCCTTCCAACGATTTTAATTATTTCACGCAGGGATTTACCTTTTCTTTGCAAGTCTATTATGATTTGCCGAGTCTCAATTGATGTTTATCTTCCCACTGTAAATTTTTCACTACCTGACGTCACAACTTAATCTCTTTTAATGATTAATTATGAAACTTGCACTTATTTTTAACGGCACTTTAGCGTTATGCTTTTAAACAAAAAAAATTAAAAGAATTGCCACTACTTGCATAAAGATGATTTGTTTTTAAGCGTAGAAATTTTGTCTATTTTAACAATAAATTAATAAGATTTGTATACGCTCTTATTTTTTGAATTATAATAACTATAAAAAAGTTCAATATAATTTTCTAATATAATATTATTTATAATAGTATAATAAAGATTTTCTTTTAAAAATATGTGGTGTTGACTTTATTTTGACGATCACAGTATCTGTTATATGTAGCGCAAACAACAAAGTTTTTTTTTCTTAGAACTTTGTGTCTTTATATGAGGGAAGTTTTGCATTACTTCTTTAATTTGAAAGAAAGTGCGTTATGCTGAATGTATTTCATTGGTTTTTACGTACGCAATATGGTTTGTGCGGTTCACGTTAACGTTATGCTCTGTATTTAGGATCCCATCTATTATAAGTTGCTGAAATTTGGTCAGACCTTTACAGAAACCTGTAGGGAATGCAACTTATCCATTTGAACTGAAAAACGCCCAGACAGGAAAACGGAATATTTCATCATGACCTGTTAAAAACTAGTTAGAAAGAAATGATTGGAAATTTTTTATCTCCCGCCCTATAGTCGAGATCATATATAAATAAAATGGCAAGTACAAAAGAAACCTGAACGAAAACTGGTCCGCTAATACTGAAGAGTGTGAAATAAGACTAAACGATGTTTTTAATTATTGTTTGATGTTTCTTATAAATTATATCAGATGGATATTTAGTTAGTGAAAACGAATGTAAAATCAGAGTTTTGTTATAACGAATTATGTAGTAATAAATTTAAAAAATAATACAAAGTATAAATATGTAATTTATGTTGCTAATTGACTTTCAAAAACCGCATTAAATGAACATGTGTTTTTAAAATTTAATATAAACGTCTCAAAACGAAATGATCTTAAAATAATTTTTACGTTTAAAAATTTTATTCAATAGATAGATTCTTTATTTATTTAGAGGAGATAAATAAAGTTGCATAAATTTTACGAAAATAATTTAACTGCAAAAGATGTACTAACTCAGCATTTATGTGATTTTGTCAGAATTAAATCTTAATTAAGTCTCCTTTCATTACAGGGATAGGAAATTGTATTAATAAACATATAATTTAATCATGGCGTATAATTACTATTAATTTATTAAATTAATATTAAGTATACTCAGTATATATCAGTATACCGTCTATTTTTTCTGCTTTTATTAAAGCTTAACATTTAGTGTTTTCCTGTAATGATTTTATGAATTTTTTTTAAGGCTGTTTATTCCAAAAGTCTTAGATTTATTTTTATTTTATTTAAGCAAAATTAACTGATAACACTGTGCTTCCATGGAATAAGTGTAGTTTATAGGACTGGTTCAGAACTCTATTAACACATTTTTGAAATTGCAAATATACTGTGAAAACAGGAGTTATTGATATTTTGATGCACTAGCTCGTAAAGCAGTTATTTTCAAATCGATTTGAAAGTCTATGAAAAGAAATCTCTTAAAGTTTAGAGTTAAAATAAAAAATTGTATATATGTATTAAATAAACATTTTTAATTAATTTTAAAATTTGGCGAAATGATTCATTTGAATATTTTATATTGAATTCTTTTTTATCTTTTCTTCCACTTAAATTGGTAGTGAACTGTCAAAGTACACGTATTTTTCTGATTAGAAATATTTATATTTTGATATATAATTGAGAATTCACTACGTGAAGAAAATGGCAAAACTTACATAATTTATTTAACATGCAATTATAAAATTTTGTGCAAAATTTAAGAAATTTAAAAAAATTCAAATATTTTTATATTTTTGCAAAATATTCATATTCATACATTTTTTGAGAATATTGGGTGTATAACTTAAAAATGTGAGAGTGATAATAGTTGGCGTAATTTTTGAACGCGGTTTTAGTTTTTAAAATTTTATGTAATTTTGAAGGCTACATATCTGTCAGTTATTCTCATTATGTTGTGATTTTAACATGTAAGACAAAAATCGCCCAGGCCAGCCAAAAAAAGATTGAAGAACAAGAATTGACGTCATTACTTCATGGAGATTAGCCATGAATATTGCGAAACTCAACAAGAGCTTGCAAAATCATTAGAAGCTATTCAAGCAACAATTTCAAAATGTACGCAAGCAGATGAACTTATTCAAAAGCAGTGAAATTGAATTGAAGCCCAAACACCTTGAAATACAATTCATTTGCATTTCCGAAATGCTGCTTAAACGCTATAAAATTAAATCA
The DNA here is from genome assembly GCA_916048285.2 of Bellardia pandia. Taxonomy (NCBI): domain Eukaryota; kingdom Metazoa; phylum Arthropoda; class Insecta; order Diptera; family Calliphoridae; genus Bellardia; species Bellardia pandia. The sequence goes on along the minus strand of OU696532.1, from coordinate 56,869,904 downwards.
TCTTTGCACCGAATCATTACTTGCGAGATCGTATGTGCAGCCTGGCCTACCGGCCGTATTGACAACAAAGTCTAATATACATGGCTCTAAAGGTAATGTTCTGTATTTGGTGGGACCAAAAGGGTTGTTAATGTCTGAAGGATGGTATTGGTGTTCCCATCTCTGTCCTGTTGAGAGATGATGTTAAGCCCTTATGACACTACATTTTTTGTTCATTGAATTGATATAGAATTGATAGAAAGAAACAGATAATGTTAGAAAAAGCAAATTATAAAAAATGTAAATAAAAAGCCTTTTAGTTTTTTTTATTAAATGTTGTCAACTTTTTGTTTATGAGAAACATAAAAACAAAACGAACAAAAAAACGGTTAATCGCCAAATTTGCCCATAAACCGCTGATTCAGCAACACTTTTAATATTTCAAGCTTGAAATGTCAATTTTAAGTTGAGCAATTTTACATTTTTTTTTTTTGACATAACTTCATTTTTTATCGATAACTTTAGTAAAATGTTTAGCAGTTTGCCATTTATCTTAATACTGCTGAACGCTTTGCACTTGGTAAATTTTTCTATTACATTATATTTGTACTGTTCACCAAAACTTGAATAATGCATTAAAAATGTAGTGTCATAAGGCCTTTACCATCAACAATATAAAGAAACGACAAAATATAGAGCGCTGCTATCAAATATATTTAGCTTTAAGTTAGTTTTCGTTAAATTTTATTTTAACATTATGTTAGTTTTTCTAGCCATCTTTTTAATATATTCGTTGTTTAGATTTCAAGGAATTAAGTAATTTTTGAGTAATCTTTTGATTTTTGTATCGAGCCCTTCATTTTGAATTCTTCAAATAAAATATAATTTTTGTACAACTACACTATTGAAAAAAAGGAAATTCTAATATTTAAACAAACCCCCTTTTTTTATTAAAACAAACCAAGTTGTTTTGAAACTTGGTTGGAAAATTTACACGTCCCACAAAACCATTTAGACACACACTTGGTGAGTTAACAAGGGTCCTAACTATTATGAGCTTCTGAAATCTGGCCAGACCATGCAACTGATTCGTTTTAATCGAGCATTGGCCGAAAAAAAAATCACATGTGGAAAAAAACTACTTAGAAAAAAGTGTTTGGAAACTTTTGCCGCTCTCGCTTTATAGTCCAGACTCTGACCAGTCCTACTACAATTTGCTTCGATCGATGCACAATGCTCTCTATGGCATATGCTTCATATGAAAGTATCTTAATTCGTTTTTTACCTGCGAAGATGAGCAGTTCTTGGTGCGGTGCCAAAAAGATGAGCAATGTTGGGCAGATGGGAAACAGACCAACACTTTGAATACATTGTAAAAAATTTTCAAACTAAAGCTAGATTTACACGATTGAAATTTTCTTCAAAATTGCTCTTCAAAATGCTTCAAACTCGTGTAAACAGCAAAATTTCTTCAAAATTTATTTATTTAACAACTATTAATAACTATTAAATAAATAAATATTGAAGAATTTTTGCTGTTTACACGAGTTTGAAGCATTTTGAAGAGCAATTTTGAAGAAAATTTCAATCGTGTAAATCTAGCTTAATAGCTATAAATTTTAAAACATCCCGCATTTTCAAATTATACACCCAATTCATACCTACTAAAAACTTGGTAAAGGCTTGTAGTTACGCAACAACTTACTTTACAATCATAACAATATAACATTTAAATGTTATTGTGTAAGTTTGCCAGTGCCAGAATCTACCTTTTTAACTCTGACAATAGCCCTGACAATAATTCTTTGTGCTGTTTATAAATGTTTATATAAATTAAAAGTACACCTTATTCTGTTTTTACAAGATAATTGGTTCCGGAAAACGTCGTGTAAAAAAATACATTGATCGTATGCAAAATAGGTGATTGGATCCTTATCTCTAAAAACCTATTCAAATTAGTGAAAACTAAGGATTTATTAAGAACAACTATTCAGCTTTATAATATTTAACCACATATACAATGTGTTTTTAAACAAGCATGGTTATTAAACACAAAAAAAAGATATGCACTCTAAGCTTAAAAGTAATGTCGAAAATATGCATGTGTAAAAAGTTCATTTGATTGTATGCAATTCCCCTAAATTGGTACTATTTCCAATTGCTTTGACCAGTAAATTTGATAGTATCCACAAAAAGGGAATTCCCCTAAATGTGTGATATGAACATATTTCGCAAAAATTAAATTTAACCAAAAAAAAATTTAAGCCCAAAAGATTTTGAATCGTGTTAAATGGAATAAAATCGTGTAAAAAAATTTAAAATTTGTGTATTTTCAAACCGTGTAAAAACAGAATTAGGTGTATTTTTATATATTTTAAATAATTTAAAATCGATATAGAAATAACTGCATTATGAAAAAAAACTAAATTGTTGGGGTATTTTTAAGAGATCTGAAATTATATTACAAGCAATAAGTGACAAAAAATCTAACAGAAAATATTTAGCTGTATCTATTGCATTGATATACTAACAAATTAACTACCAAACAAAAATTATATTTTGCAGATTTATACTTATAATTTCTTTTATTTTTTTCAAAGAACTTAAATAAACACATGCTAAAACCAGATATTTATCAAAACGGCTTCATAAATTATAAATCTATATCTACTCGTATTTCCCTCAAGAAACCTTAAAAATATATTATTTCTGAATATGACCACTCAAACTATTGGTCATCTAATTCAATTATTATTGTTTTTGCTTTTCAGCACCCTGCTTTCAATACTCACTGTATTATCGTTACACCTGACACAATCACATATGAAATTTTTGGTCATTCTTAAGAAAATACATCTTGTTAAATTACTCCATAAAATTTTCGTATACGTTGTTGTTATCTCTCCACCTTTGGGTATAAAACGAGCCGCTCTTACCAAAACCATACAGGTCTTACCAAAATAATGACTGGCATTGGGAGTGCATTCATGATTCATGACCGCAGTCAAGGGGAAGAGGCCGCGCAGCAGGGTCTCATGATCGCCTACCTTGCAGGGCGTTTCGAAGGCATTCGTATTGCAGACACCGACATTGCGAAACAAACGGTCCATAAAGAGTTTGTCGGTTGTGGGAAATTTGCGAAAACATTGGGCCGCTTTAATAATTTCCTGGCGATAACCACGATCGTTATTGGCCTGCATGGCATTTATCAAGGCTCTTTGGTTGTCACTAAGAAAGAATACTCGGATGGCTGTGAGAAGCCGCAAGGACATGGAATTCACCGGAGGATAGACATCATCCTCATCTGCTACCTCAGCCTGGTCTGGCGTTGTTTTACGAACAACATCTGACTTGTCATTACCATTCGTCGCAGTACCATTGAGTTTACCATTTGCCTTGCCTTTGACTTTAACACTGCCATTGGCTTTACCTCCACCATTTTCGGTGTTGTTGCTTCTGTTGGCATTTATCTGTTTCATGTCCATCGGCTGCCAACGTTGAAATAATTGACATTCATTGTGATGTTCCGGCGAATCGGCACATTTATCACATACTGGTAGTGTGCATTTGTTTTTGCATAAAAAATCCTTGACCCCCAATAATTTATGACAGCATACGCAAGTGTTTAATATAGAGCCTTTACGTGCTGTTGGCCCCACAACCAATGCTCTCTCGCGGAATATGGTTTCGCCCTGTTGTATATCGCGTGCGGCAAATACACCACGTCCTGCCACTTTTGAAGGACCTATCGTCCAATTAGGCTCAGGGTCACGCAAATCTGATAAATGCAGGTCAATAAGGCGAGCCAGCTCAGCTGGTGTCGCCATTGTTTACACTGAATGTATGTAAATCTCTCTTGCTTTGTTGCAAATGAGTGAATGTGTGTTGGGGTATAAGTGTGAGTAAGGATATTTTTTTTTATTTTTTTGTAAAACAAACACTTCGTTAAACAATACAACACAACAACAGGCAACAAAACAATATACAATGATGACAACAACAATAACAACAACGACAAACACGAGTACTCAGGCTACAGAATGTTGCAATTTGAAACCGTAATGCAAACACTCACTGACAAACAAACACAAATTTAAATATTTATTAAATTCTTTGTAATTTTTTCCTTAATATTTTCTTTATTATTATTTAGTGTTTAGCCTTTTTTAAAAAACCGCACCGTTCATTGCGAGTTGCAACAGATAACTAAAGCGGCCCAAAGTACTTGTTCAATAATTTGTCTGGCCTGTGTTACAAAACGCTTGTATTTCACTATAATTTTTCTTTCTTCTCATTTTATCTTTTTTTAAATTTTTTTTTTTTTTTGCTTTTTACTCATAAATATGTGTGTTTTAGCTCAAGTGCAAAAAATTACGCGTGAAAAACTAAAAGAAAAATGCCCAAAAACCCAACGACAACAATAATAACAATAATAACAACCACAATATGTTTCTTTAGTCTAAGAACTATTATCGCACAACGTGTTTTCTTTACTTTTTTTCTTAAAAAATTTACAAAAAAAAAAAAAAAGATTCATACAGCAAACAGCGCTAAAACTCACAGACACATTCATAGAAATTCTAAATTAAATATGATTTTCCAATGTTTTGCAAATTGACAGCGGCGGTATGCCGCGGTACTTTATTGTGGCTAAGAATCAAACATTTCGATTGCACAAGGGGCTATATTTGAATAGTTTTGGTCAAAAGTTGAAAAAGAAATTAGTTAAATTCTTTAAAACTCCGTTCATAACTTTAGAAATAAAGATAGACTAAAAAGATTTTTTATATTTGAAAAATATTAAAAGAAAACTCATAAAACATTGCTCACATAAAATCCAGTCGCACAAATGTTTAAAAATTTATTTAACTAAAAAAGCGTTTAAGTCCTTTGAACCATAAATTAATACCCATTTAGTAATATTTTAGAGCAGCTAAAAGAGCCAGCAACAATATGGTGGTGAGTTGTAATTTCTTAATAACTTACTTTTCAATGACTGAAAGTACTCGTGTAATGACTTATTTAATATATATTGCTGGTTTATAGCTTACTTTCTAGTCATTTGCATGAGCACGTCTGGTTTGTACCCTGTCGGATTTTTGTGAGCTAACTCAAAATAAAGTTAACTTATTGCTAGCTCATTCACAACTGACTTCTAAAGTAACTCAAAAATGATGCAGAGATGAACTATTTGTTTTTTAAAACATTTGACTTTTTCTCGATAAGTATTAAACTAATCATTGGCTCACTCAAAGCTGGTGCAGAATTAAACAATCATTAAAGAGAGTAAAATGCAAAGAAGAGAAGAAGAAAAAACAAGTTCTTACTTTTTTTTCTTCATAATCATAACAGTTAAAACTGTAAATACATACATATTTGTTTTGTTTTAATTTTTTTTTTCGTTTTATAAAACTAAAAAAGAAAATACTTGTCAGCAGGAAGACCAACTGCCAAATTAATAATAATAGGAAAATAATTTAACAAAACTTAATAAATTTTTAGTTTTAAAACAATTTACATCTTTTTAAGAAAAATAAAAAATAATAATAAAAATTGAATATGAATTTGAATAACTTTTAATTTGGAATATGTTTTTTAACCTAATCATTAGTTAGTTAGTTTATAGCTGACTTATAGTGCCCCTTACTTTATCTGCCACAAGCTAACTCATTATGAGCTTGCTTATGGTTAGCTGAAACTTATGCAGAGTGAGAGAGTACTGACTCATTCTGATTTTTTTTTTTTTTGCATTTAATTATTTATTGAATCTTCATATATGAAATGACAATAAGTATTCAAATCTTAATACTATAAAGAAAATAATAAGCCCAGCCAGTGCTAGACAAAAATTTTTATGATACTAAAAAATTTCACATCAACTGATCCAGTCATCTGTTTTGCGCTTGAGTTAAAGCAAGGGTATCCCTCCTTCTCAACCGATTGTGGCCACTAAAGTTAAGGATGTCTCGTGCAAGTGGGTTTGGATGGTGTTCAAGTTTGCTGACATACTTTGACGCATATTTTGTAAATTCGACTTTTACTAATGGCACGCCTAGATCTTTGTGGATTCGAGAATTTTTAACATACCATGGAGCTGCAGTAATTATACGTAGAATTTTATTTTGACTCCTTTGAATTTTTTCAATGTTTGATGCTGAGGCAGTACCCCATAATTGAATTCCATAACACCAGATTGGCTTTAGAATTGCATTGTACAACAAAAGTTTGCAATCCAATTTCAATGTAGAGTTTCTGCCGATTAACCAATTAAGTTGCACTGCTTTTAATCTCATTTGTGTAAGTTTCGCTTCAATATGAGACTTCTCATTCTTATGACAACGCGTGGAAAAACTGAATAGCGTTTTACGTGGAAAATGAGTTAGCTTTTGAGTCACTTGTGACTTATTTTAAATCGACCTTGAGTTAGTTTTAAGTTAACTCAAAGTCCGACAGGGTAATAATAACTGCTTCTGTGAGACCTAACAATTAATGTGTTATTAAAGTCATTACTTGTATTTAGTTTTAGTGAAATGTAAGTACTTGTCTCCAATGAAATCACCCGTATTAAAATAATGAGTTAAAGTGCTATTGTGTATGAGTAGGCAGTGAAGTGCTAGAATTTAGCAATGATCGTTTTACTGGGAAAGAAACTATTTCCTTTTATACAAATTTATGTTTTTGTTTTAATAGCTCGCTATAACATCGATCCAACTAAAAGAACTACAGTACAACTTTCCATTAACTTTTATTTGGCAATAATTGAAGAAGTGAGACATAACTGCAAATTCCTTGCAAAACCATTGTCTTTTTAGAAAAGTATCCATATCATACCCTGTTTCAGCAGCGGCATCAAATTTAGGTCCCAGTAGCTGTTTGCGGTCCATTTTTATATATACTTTTAAAATTTTACAAAAAAAAATTTTGAAATCATTGAAGAAATAGCAATATAAAGTCCTTTGGACAATTTTTGCTAGGACCAATAAGTGAAAAGTAACACTCATTTTAAAAAAAATCCTGTATGACTAAAATTGACCAAAATGTCCAACTTTGCCCCCTTTAACTCCGGCACTTCTGGACTGATAGAGCTGAAAATTTGTGTCTGACCTACTATCCAATAGTACTAACCCTGGTGCAAATTTCATCTAAATCGGAAGACATCGATTTTTAAAATTGGGTCACTTGGCGTGAAATTCAGTATATATAAAAATATATATAAAATTGGATGAGAAGGGAGAAGAGAATAAAAGAACTAAATACTTGATGGCACTAGTCAATTTTCTTATTACCTATTGTTTTCTACTTTTATTTTATCCGTCGTATTCTACGGAAATTGTTTGCATGTTGATTTCCATGAAAAAGTAAAAACTTGATGGTAAAGAACACGAACATTGAAGATATGCGTGTGAACGAGATGGCAGGTTCAAATGAGAATTTAACAGCCCAGACAAAATTTTTAAATTCTGAAAAATACTTAAAATCCGATTAAATTGCAGAATAAAGTTGGGAGCTTAAACGATTTTTGGAATACATAAACTAGAAGAATATTACACAAATGTGTAATTATATGCCATTGTGCATCTACCCTGTATAGTTGATACAACATGAATGAATGTATGTATGTAGACTGACTGACCAAATATTGCTACAAATTCTGCTACTGCACTCTTTTAGCCAATGCTAACTGAGCCAGCACATTGTTGTTATGTCTACTATGTTTGGGTTGTTGTCTAGACTAATGTATTGAAGGCAAACGAAAACAACATACCTACATACATTTGGATATACAATAATAAATTATTGACGAAACAGTAAAACGTCACAGAGGAAAACTCATACATCATGATAGACAGGTCTGCTGCATGTGTGCAAGCCAACTAAATATGGCTGATTCCATACAAAAAATAAATGAAAAATATTTCAAGCAAATAAAATTTTAATTTTGAAAAAAATTTAAATCACTTCGAGACATTACTCATATAAAATGTTTAACAATTTTTATGAAAATATATCTAAAGTGCGGTAATATTGTAGAAAATCTGAACTTTAATCTATATACGCGTATAACCAAATAATGAGTTAAAATCTGAGACCGAAAAGAACAGGTTTACTTTAAATAAAATAAATAAATAATCACCACTAACTTGCATAACCAAATAATGAGTTAAAATCTGAGACCGCAAAGAACATATCCACTTTAATTTGAATGGTCAATTGTCACCATTTACAACTTAAAAATCGTTTTTTCTTTTATATCACTGAGAGAGTATATAAAAGTGGTTGAGAGAATCAGCAAAAATGAAAAAACAGAAATAATGAAGGTGAGTTTAATTTTTTTCGTAAAGGTCAGGTTACAACTTTTATTTTCGAACTTTAAAAATAAATGGCAAAAGTTATTTAATACAAATCAACGAAGCTTGATTATAAAATTCATTATTTTGTTATTACTTTTTGATTAATATAGTCACTGCTTTAGTTCATATTCAACATATTTGTTCAATTTGCAAGTGATGTTGTTGTGTCGTAGAAGTTGTACGTCATCTGAATTTACAACAGCTGTACAAATGTTGTTGGTAATTTCTAAATGAATATGTTGTACAATACCTAAGAACAACACCTATGAAATTTTTACATATATTTTTCGAATATCGAATGTATCCCAATCAAAAAATTACTCATTTTGGTTTAAAGAAATATCCAAACGGTAACACTAAAACCATAAACTGATTAACAAATTTAAAACCAGATAATAAAATTAATAAGCAACAAATTTAAATAATGTAATGTAATTGTAATTAATTTATAACAATCATTCTATCATTTTTACTAATTTGTCTCAATTGTCTGTATAATATTTTTTATTTTTGAAATTATTATTAATTTATTATTTTGTTATTATTATCAAGTGCGAAAAGCTTGTATTAATAGTTTTTAATTTGTTAATATTTTACTTTTACTCAAAATTGTGTTCATAATCAGATAGCTGTATTATACGAATACAATGTACAACATACAATATTACTAGTGAATTGAACAATTAATTTAACAATTTGTTAAAAATTAATAAAAAAAAAATAGGTTATAGTATGTAATTAAAAGAGAAACAATTTTAACAGTTATTAAGATCAACCATAACTGAAGTAGTTTGTCTCTCACCAAAGCATTAAAAAACAGCAAAAACTAATAAAGGTCATACCAAACCCTGTAAACAGAAATCATTTTATAAAAGTTATTTTGTGTGATTTATTTTTAAAAATAAAATATAAATCACAATTTTGATTTCCGATTATATGGACGAGTTATTTTCATTCTTTGGTTAAAATGCTAATTTACTTGTCCAATAGCTCACAAACGAAATTAAGTAATTCTATAGCAAATAATTAATAAGTCATTATACGAGGTCTGATTAAAAAATAACCGTTATTTTGAAATTTCGTGAGTTACGTATGTTCAATTTTCGCATTTTTTTTCTGTTATGTTGCTACACATGTATGTTATATATGTTGGTAATATCAGCCATTTTGGATTGTCAGTTTGTATTTGACAGATAAAAAGGTTAGTCGGGTTTCGGTGTGCTCTTCGTTTTTTACTATTCGAAAAAATGGATCAAAGAAACTGTATTAAGTTTTGTGCAAAATATTAAATTAAATACGCAAGGACATTTGAAATGTTGACTGTGGCGTTTGGCGGGCCTACTATGAGCAGAACACAAATTCAATTGTGGTATAACCGGTTTAAAGAAGGCCGAGAAGATGTCAATGACGATGCTCGTCCCGGTCGCCCTAGCACGTCAATAACCGATGAAAACTTTGAAGCAGTGAAGAAAATGATTTTGGATAAACGTCGAATCACTATCAGAGAGGTTGCTGATAATGTTGGAATATCGTTCGACTCATGCCAAGCAGGATGTTTTAGGCATAAAACGTGCGGCAGCGAAGATTGTTCCAAAATTGCTAAACAACGTCGCATGGACATCGCTCAGGAGCTGTTTAACATCGTCAACAACGAACCAGATTTCCTCAAAAATGTCCTAACTGGTGACGAATCATGGGTGTATGGATATGACATTGAAACCAAAGCCCAATCATCCCAATGGAAACGTCCAGAAGGGCCAAAACCGAAAAAAGCACGTCAAGTTCGGTCAAATGTGAAGGATTTGCTCACTGGTTTCTTCGACTACTATGGCGTGGTGTATCATGAATTCTTGCCACAAGGTCGTACGGTCAATAAGGAATACTACCTTGTAGTTATGCGCCGTTTGCGCGAAGCAAATCGTCAGAAACGCACAGATTGTGGAAAAACCAATCATTGATTTTGCACCATGATAACGCACCAGCTTACACATCGATGCTTGTGCGGGAGTATTCACCGGACTTGGCCCCTCTGACTTCTTCCTCTTCCCACAACTAAAGACATCGATGAAAGGAAAGCGTTTTGCTACGATTGAGGAGATAAAAGAAAATCGAAACAGGAGCTGTTGGCGATACCAAAAAGCGCGTTTCAACAGTATTTCGAGGATTGGAAAAAACGCTGGCATAAGTGTATTATATCTGAGGGGGATTACTTTGAGGGGACAAGATAGTTATTGATGAATAAAGAAATACTTTTTGAAAAAATTTAAATTAACGGTTATTTTTTGCTCAGACCTCGTACTGCCACTTCTAAGTAATTCTGACGCTATATATAGTAGTCATTGAAAAGTAAGTCATTACAATGTTTTTGTTGGGTATGTATGTAGTTTTAACCTTGAATTAGTCTACTCAATTTCTGCTGTACATTCTCACTTAAACTGTTTCATTGCAATGAACTTGTTAATTAAATTGCTTTCTTTTGTCATGTATTATATATTTATTTTTGCACTAAAAATTCAATTTGTTTTGTGTCAGTTTAAATATTTTAATAAATTTCTTTCATTACATTGTTTCAGAGTGCCACACAAATGTATAAGTTTCTATCAATGTTTGTAAATATTTGCGTACAAAGTTATTCACATTCAAATATTTAATTGTAGACATCATTACATATTTTTACACTTAAAATATACACACTTAATTGCAATGTACTGCATTAATAAAGATTTTTTGTAAAATTAAAAAAATTTCATAAATTGTATTTGTAAATAATAAAAATGCAAATTGCAGTTAGAGAAATAAATATTTGAAATTTGATATTTATTCAATTTGGATGTAATTATATCACAACACATGACATATAACATGATATCACTAGAAATTTCTTGTGATATGAAATGACTTATCACATGATATGACATTATCTATCAAGCTACATTTTTTCTTGAAGAGGCGACATTTTTCGTAAATTTAGTTGTAAAAAGTAAAATTTGTGATTTGAGAAACACATGCATACGAGTATATAAATAACACTATGCGACAGACAAAATCGGGATGGGATGAAACCAACGGGAAATGTTATATCGATAAAAAAAAAAGAAGTTATACGTGTCCCGGCGCTTCGCTGGGTCACGTCTAGGAATCGACATATATCGATTTGAAGTTAGTAACTATCATATAGGGGAAATTGTCACCTTTGGTGGTCTTTTTTTTACGTAACTCGAGAACTCTAGTCCGAATAAGCTGAAACAAATTTAAAAAAATTAAAAATTACTGACCCCTATCATTTGTCTCACAGTGTAATTACAGTGGCCATAATATTGTTAAAAGGCAATTTTTTGCAATCATTGCATTGATTGTGAACAACAATACCCTGTGTTGCATAACTATAAATACACAAAACTTTTCTCAATTTTGTAAGTTAAAAGAAAAGTAAAACAGTGAAACGAACAAAAAAACACTTATTTTTTAACAAAAAAATGTATTATTTTGTATTTTACCTCTTAAAAATTTAGAAAACAATTAATAAGTGTTCCATAGCTATAAACACACTGAAATTAAAATATCTTATAATACCAATATTCACAAAAAAATTAGACTTTAATAATAAAGTATTAGACCTCTTTTTTCTTGAATCAACTCAACAATTAGATCAGGTTCTAGATTTATTATTATATCTTCAGATATAATATTTATCTTGTTCTCCAAGCATCTGTAATAGCTTCTTTAATGTTTCATTCTACAGCTTAATAGTCCTCAAAAATTCTCAATGGGTTTCTGATCTGATGAACATGCGGGTCATTCAGAAGCATAATTTGAAATTATTCAATCCGTTGCTGCGGTATTTTTTCTTTTTGCGGTATCATATCTACACAGACAGTATTGCGGCATGCCGCATGAATGAATAATTACATTTTCTATATCGTTTTTTAGTTTTCCTTTCCGTGCGGAATCAATAATACCACCCACTATTTTCCAAAAATGACACTAATTTCTCATCTAGTAATTTTGTGTAATCAGAAGAACTCATTTTGGTGCTTGGAAACTCCAAATCAAACATATTTGCTGTCTACAAAAAAAAGCTCCCCAAACCATCAAAGAACCGCCTCCGAAATATATTTTAGCTATTGAAACCATCTAGACCATCAAGTTTGCATTTTTTCTCATCGGAAAAAATCACCCTAAACAAATAAATATATGTTTAAATAGTATACCTATAATAAACATTATCGGCTCACCTTTTTCCAGTTAATTTTTAAGTTTCCTTAAGCAAATTCAAGTCTAGCAGTTTTGTGCCATTATAATAGCCTTGGCACAAGACTTTTCTAGCAGTCTACTTATTGTTGATTTAGATACATTTGCCTCACATTCATTAATAATCTAACCAAGACTCTTCATTGTGGTGCTGGCACAGTTTATAATTCTGCGATTGTCTCGTTTTTACAAAAGGGTGATTTTTTTTAGATGTCTAGAACTTTAAGTTGGCAATACTTTATTAACTGTCAGCTGTCAAGTGATTTATGTTTAGTTCGGTTTGGCATTTCAACATGAACAACGCTTCCAAATTCTGCAAATTTATTTTGAAAATCATGGTCCTGTTCCAAATACGATATACCGACTTTCATAATAGAATTTTGTTTAGCGATGATGCTCACTTTTGGTTAAATGGATACGTTAATGAACAACACTGAAAACGTATTTGAAGTGATAATAATCCTCAAGTGTATGTTGAGACACCTTTACAGCCAGAAAAACTGACTGTTTGGTGTGCTTTATGGGCTGGTGGTATAGTTTGTCCGTACTTCTTTAAAAATGAAACTGGCCAGAACGTTACAATCAATGGTGATCGCTATAGAGCCATTATTACAGACTTTTTCGTTCATCAATTGAACAATCATGATGTGCAGGAGTTGTGGTTTCAACAAGATGGCGCATCATGTCACACAGTTCGTGCCACAATTGATTTATTAAAGGAAATGTTTAGTAACCGCATAGTTATTAAACCGTGAATTGGCCTCTAAGATCGTGCGATTTAACACCACTTGACTATTTTCTGTGGGGATATGTAAAGTCGCTAGTCTATGTCGATAAGCCCGAAATGATTGACTACTTGAAGGTCAACATCGAAGTCATCGAAAAATGGGCCTCCTGATTATACTACGTCAGAGCCAGTCATGGCGATCACATGTCAGAAGTCATATTTCAATTCTAATGCCAGAAGTTTATCTTTCGAGTGAATTTAAAAAAAATTATCTTTTTTTATTCCATTTCGAAGTCGTATACATCTAAAAAAAACACCCTTTATAATTAACCCGATTATTTTACAAAATTTGTTACTATAGCATGTGGCCGTTTTATTTTTATTTTTTTGCAATTGCTCGAAAACTTAGGCTAGCTTTTATATAAACTGAAATTTTACCTCTTTCAAAACCACGTCGCATTTTGCAGTAAATTGTTAAAAATTGCATATTAAGAATAAATAACAGTTATACTTTTGGTTTTTTGGTATTCTTCATTGCTTTTAATAACATGTAATTATAGTTATGAAACACTAACAAAATAATAATGCACAATTTCTCTCTTAAATTGATGAAGTGATCTCCCAAATTTTACTCTTACAAATTTTACACGTTTTAAATAACTGTTTGTAACTTTACAGCAGTGTATATTTTCTCTATGTGTAAAATATCTTTACTACAGGTTTTGGTATTGTCTACCAATATACTAGTTTTTTTTTTAATTTCCAAACACAATAGAAATACTAGATTTCTGCATTGAATTTCAGTGATTCTGCAACGGTTTTGATTTTCCTGCTATATACATACATAGTTTGTGTGTAAATATGTCTCAATGCGATACACGGAATGGCAAAAAAAAAACAATTCTAAATATTTAAAAAAAAAATAATAATATAATATTTCAAACACCGTAGCAAATTATTCTTTAGTCCCAATTTTGTTTATTGAAAATATTGATACATTTTTTCCTTGAAATTTATTTTTTTTTTTTCGGTTATTCTTCGGTCACACAGAACAATATAATTGCTTAAATTACTCGTATTTTTATTTGAGAGTATACACAAATTTGTATACACTTATGTAATATGAATAAAAGAGTAACACGTATTGCTAGTACAATCAAGTGTGTACTCGTCTTATCTTGCCCTCACCAAGATGTCTAAAAAGTAATCAGCGTAACTTAAAGAATTGCTTCGTGTAAATTGGTACTTAAATTTATTTTCAATTACTACAGATACGATGGCGGTTCGGAAACTTCTTAGCCTAGAACAGAAAATGCGGTATAAAAAGAAGAAATTCGTGGTGTCATTAAATATTAAAATAAAAAAGATTTATCGGGACAAGAAATTCATAATGCTATAGTGAAAGTGCTATTTCATATGCAACAGTAAAAAATTGGGTTGCTGAATTTAAACGTGGTCGTACAAACATTGAGGATGAACCACGTAGTGAAATGATCGATGAATAAACGTGCGTGAAATAGCTAATATCATGCATCTCAAATGATCGAGTCCTTTTAATTTTGCATAAAGAACTACAGATGAAAAAGCTTTCTGCAAGATGGGTGCCGCATTTGTTAACAGTCGACCAAAAACGCATAAAAATGAAAGTTTCTCAAGCTTGTTTGGATAGTTTTAAGAAAAATAGAATGGATTTTAAGCGTCGTTTCATAACTGTTGATAAGACATGGATCCACCACTATACTCTAGAGATAAAGGAATAATCCAAGCAATGGACTGAAACTGGAGGAAGTGCCCCAAAGACGCCAAAAACAATTCAATCGGCTGGTAAGATTATGGCAACTATTTTTTGGGACTTCAAAAGTATTTTATTATTTAACAATAGCTTAAATCAACGAATTAAAGTAGAAGTTGCTTGACCACTCACCATATTCTCCTAATTTAGCTCCACAGTGACTTTTACCTGTTCTCAAATCTAAAAAATGTCCTAGCTGGCAAGCGTTTTACCTCAAATGAAGATGCAATTACAGTTGTAAACCACTATTTTGAAGGCCTTGAGGAAAACTATTTCAATCAAGGGATATAATTGCTAGATAAGCGTTGGACTAAGTAGAAAGATTGAAGTTTCAGGATATTATATTGATAAATTGATAAAATATTTTTGAAAAACTAACTATTCTTTTTCTGTGCCAGACTAAGACATTTCTGAACCGCCCTCGTATACCTATTTCTACTTTAATCTATTTTTTATAATAACAGTTTCAATATGTTACCCAATTATCATTAATTTCTTTATTCATTCATACGAAATATATTGGCGGAGAACCAAATTGAAAAAATTTATGTCATGCTATATATTTTATCAACCAAAAGCTTCGCTTCTAAAAACTTTTAATTTTAAAGCTTTTTTTCTATTGCTTAAAAAACACACGCACACTCTTTTACTGAAATTTCAACAATTTTGTTTTATATACGCTGATAGATTTATCAAATAAAATACAGAATTTTATAAATTTTTGGCCACACGCCCTTTCAGTCACGTTTACTTGTTGATTTCATGTGTAAAACAGATAATTGATTGGCTAATGTTTGTGAAAATGTGAATGAAATTTTGTTGATTAGTTCGTATTTAATTGTTAAATTTTACTATTACTTTGGTATACATTTGTTCTAGCTAATTAAGTATGTAGCATTTGGCACACAGCGAAATTTTACAATTTGAATAGGGAAATAATCAACACTATTCAAGGAAACCAGCATTGAGTCTTTTTGTTAAGTTGCCAACAAATAAATAAAAGTTAATTAAATAATCATTAAAGATATTTGATATGAATATGACCAATAAATAAATGCATAATATTGTTATAATTTAAAAGGCCAAAATATGAGTATATGGTGAATACATTCAAATTTCTTTATATTTCTAATATTGTCATGATTTTGAAATTAAAAAGATTGAAAATAATGAAGTGGCCAATATATCTATTAAAAATACACAGTAAACATGCATTTTTTCAACATAATCTCAAAACAATTTCTATTTATTTGTGGACATAATGTTTAATAATGTCTGGTGGCACAAAAATGCCGATAGACAGACACGTTGACATGCAGCAACACCATCTTTGCAAGTGGCATGAAATTTCATAAATTTTCCTATTATACTATATTTCGTGCTTTATGCTTTAATTCAACAAGTTATTTTTAATATTTTAGAATTTTATCATTAATTTAGTTTACTTAAACAAATATGAAAATGTGCATGTTTGCGGGTTGTATGAATGAATTGAAATGATTTTTAATAATTTTGAATTCAACACTATTGAAAGTGACTGAATAAAAAACTAAAACGCATTTTTTTGGTTCTGTTTTGTGTTTTATTCAAATTATTTTAATTGCGTTTATATTTATTTATTTAAATGATGTGAGTGAAGGTGAGTTTTTAATTATAATGTGTGCTAAAAAATTTGTTTTTTTGTAAAAGTTATTATTTGAAAATAATAAAATAAGAAAATATAAATTTTAACAAAATCAACAGAAAGCAAATGGCTAATATTGTATATACACCACCGATATAGTAATCCACAATAAAATACATACATACATATGTGTTTGCCTTTAACATATTTTCAAGATATGAGCCCTGTATAGGAGCTATGTATGATTATGAACCGATAGTAGTATCATTTCTGCAGTTAAATTTTAATTATATTTTACCATGATTTCTATTTATTTGATTTACAATATTCGGTAAAAAGTTTTTTTCGAGTTCGAGGCCAAAACTTTTTTATTTTATTTTATCAAAAAAAAAAAAAAAACAAAGTCGAAGAAATTAAAATTTAATTTAATATTCGGTAAAAATTTAATTGTTTTAAGTTCTCTTTCGAAGCTCTGTCTACCACCAATATATCGATGTCTAACAAAGGGAATGACAAACTTAATATACCTCTCATATTTTTGGGGTGTATATAAAAATAAACTTAAGGAAAAAAGCTCCGATTTGAATAGTGTATGATTTAGATTATGATAAGTACTAAATCCATCACAACCTAATACATTAATTAGCTACACTCACCGTTGGATCCCAACATCTCTTGCAGGTGCAAATGAATTGTTTCGTCATGGCCAAAAACATCTTTCTGGCCAATGTGCTCCACAGCAACTTTGCGTAGGTAGACACAATTTCCTCACCCTGGGCTATGGGACGGGCAGCAGTTATCACAATAGTTTCACCGTTTTCAAAATGATGATTTGCATTCGGTGTACACTGATGATTTAGCAGACCAGCTAGTGGAAACAAAGCACGCACCAGAACCTCATGACCGCCCACGCAACTTCTGCCCTCAAATGCATTTGTATTAAAAGCACAAACAGTACGATAGAAATAATCCAACATATCTGATTCTTTGGGAAAATATTCAAAACATTCCGAAGCCTTTTGAATCTCAATCATGTAATATTTGTCGGGATTGGCTTGCAGAGCATACAAAAGTTTACGCTGCAACTCGTTCAGGAAGAAACAACGTATTATAGAGACTATGCGCAAAGAATGTCGATTGACTTTGGTGGTATCTTTGGGACGCCATTTGCGAAATAAATGACACTCCATGGCATGTCTGTCGGAGGTAATACATTTATCACATACCGGCATGGTACAACCATTTTTACACATTATCTCCTGATCATTGCCCTCCAGACGACAATAACACACACAACAGGTATTCAATTTGGAGGACATGTTGGCCGTGGGCCCGGCCAATAAAGCATGTTCTCTTAAAATAATTTCTCCTGTGGCTATATCCCGGCTGGCAAATATGCCTCTGCCAGAAATGGGAGAATCTAAAACCTGCCAGGCTGGATCCTTTTCTAAAAATTCACCTAAATGCACATTTATTAACTCGGCCAATTCCTGCGTGGAGGCACTTATGGGCATGGACATTGTGTTGTGTTTATTTATTTTTTATTCGAATTTTATTTAGAAATTCTTAGCGTAATAGTTTTGTGTTTCTTTTTTGTCTTTATTTTCTTTTCACGAATAAATTTTTAACTTGATCACATTTCCCTGACTACCGATTCCGTTTAAATTCTATTGCCAACTAATAAAAATGCGACAAAATACAAAAAAACACGTTAAATTTCTTTAGAAAATCAAAATCAGAAAAGAAAATCTCTCGCTACATGCTCGACTAACAAAAAAGATTTAACACATTTTTACCAGCCAAAATAAACAACTAAAAAAAAAAACAACAACAAAATCAAAGCAATTTATTACATTGTGTGGAAAAATATATAAAAATTTGGAAATGGGAGAGGAATGATTTGTTTGGTATAATAATATACTCGTAAATGGACTGTAAAGTAGTTTTGATTTTAGAAAAAAAATTGAAGAAAAAACGGATTTTTAATAATTTAATTAACCCATTAAGAAATGGTTGAGAGAGTAAGAGATTAAACAAATTAAGATAAACAGTAAATGAAGTACATAAAATATATGTAATATATATGTAAACTTCTGATATTATGTCTTAATTCCATTTTGAACTTTGTGATTTATTTTTCAAAGCAGTGGTTGGCACTCATAACCTTCAGGGGCAGAAGGCAATCGACTTTACGGGTTTACACAAAATTAATCTGACGAAATTAGATAAAATTAATAAAAAAGGAATGTTTTGTGGCCTTTTTCCTTACGAATGTGGAATGTTTTTTGTCTGTGCCGCTGATTTAAAATATCAGTTTAGAGCCTGAATTCTTTGATAGAATTAAAAAAAAATAAATAATTAATAAATAATTAATCAAAAGCAACAAAGAAATGATCCCTAATGACTTCACTTCTAGTTCTCAGCTGATATTCATCTTGTCTTAATTAATTAGCATATTTTAACAACTTCAAAGCTCCTTAGGGGTTTAACAATTTAAATACAATTTTAGTTAATTTAACAACTGTTCAATATGTCATGTGTTAAACAGATAAAAACAATCTAAAAAGAAAAAAAAACATTAATAATGTGTGTAACAAGTTTATAACAATATTATACACATTTTTTCAAAAATTTGCTCACCATTTGCCAACACACAACAATACACATGGCATTGTCATTTTTGCAATTAATCAAATAATCAAAGAGAAATTCGGCGACAAATTGTTTTGAATTGCTTATCATTCTAATCTACAGAAATATAAACACCTAAAACTATGCTTTGCTTTGTTTACAAAAAAGAGGAGAAAATCTTCTTAAAAAGCTTTAGGGGATTGTGGTATTCGATATAGCGCCAGCATGATCACGATCGTTGTTTAGTTAGGCTTTTAGAAAGAACTTGAGAGCTTTTTAAATTATACTAAAAGTTATATTAAATACAAATGAATATACATTAGAGGGGTTCGAAAAAAAGTTGTGTCAGTCACCGCCTAGGTTTAAAGATAATGTAAAAACAATTCCAGAAATATTTTTTTTATTTTTTTGCTACGCCTACAAATACCGCCCTTTTAGTTTTTTGTTCACTGTATCGCTATTTTTAGTCCGATCATAACATTTTGTATACCGGTGTTCATGGCTCTGTAAGGGCTACATTTCTGTCCCATATTATTTTTTACTACCACGTCATGACTTATAAAAACTCGCTTTGCGCCCACAAAAATGCTAGATATTTTGTTTTTAGTTTTACGTCAAAACGTCAAAATGGATCTTTCTCAACCCGTTTTCGACGAAGATACCGGATTAAGTGTCATCAAAATATTTACTGAGGGATCAAGACCACACGATAACCTCTGATGTGGTATTTTCAGAGAAATATTTTGAGTGTTTTTGTCTGTTTAATTTAATTTTTCCAGTTTATTTGCCTTGCCAAACACACTGAGAGAGTGAGGCAAAAAACATAAACAGTGCAAAAAATATTTAATTTTATTATACAGCTAACAAACAAACTTAGGCGTATATTCTAGCACATAGTACATATACAAAGAAAATTTAATATAAACACACACAAAGTTCTGGCAATGTTTGACAACGAATCATTCAATTTTTGAATTTTAACACTAATTGAAAACAGTATGAACTGACAATTTCTGTTGACAAAAAAATTTATTGTGTGTCAAGTATCTGCCAATGAAGTTGTAAGGTTTTATTAAAATTGTCTGAACTGACAGATTTGACAATATTGCAAAATCTGACTACCGTCTGTTCATAGCTTTAGATGACCACACTGCGATAACATAATTCTAGCCGAAATAATTGCTACAAAACAAATTCAGTACCAAGAAATATAGATTAGAAATATTCAAATATTTTGTGATAGCAAAGCGGCCATTAGAGCCCTGAAAATAGTGTATATCACATCGTTAATTATTCACGGGTTCCAGGGCACGGGTAAATTGAAGAAAACAACTGTCGGTACATAATTAGTCCATAATTAGTCTGAAAAAACTGTTTTATATGGTCGGGCTTGACCGACTATACTTTCTTACTTGTTTGTTTTATTTATTTATTTTTTTTTTTTGAGACAACATCATGAATAACAATATCATGAATATAAAGAAGAACATAACATATTTAAAAAACAAAACTAAATGATAATAATGTTTTTTTTAATTATTGGTAACTGTTAAGATTAAGTAAAACATTGCCAAATAATATTAAATCAGGATAGTAGATAGAAATAACTTATTTTTTGGTAAACATAAAATGCAATTTTAAATGCTGAATTCCACGAAATAAAATTTCAGAAACTTTTCCTATTTTAACCCATTTTTAGCACTGGTCGATTTTTCGACCACACATTTTATTGTCGTTTTTTCAAAGTTAACTAAGATTTGTTAGATTGGTTTTCAGAAATATATAATTTGTAATGGCAAAATTTTTTGGTATAAGAGTAAAAAAGCAAAATTTTCACACCAATTTAATGCCATTTTAAAAATATATGATAAGTTTGAAAATTTTGTTTTTAGTTTTCATTTCTTTTGAAGCCTAAATAATATATTTTAAGAATCGAAGAAAATCAATATGTGAATTATAAGATTTCTTA
Source organism: Bellardia pandia (assembly GCA_916048285.2). Classification (NCBI taxonomy): domain Eukaryota; kingdom Metazoa; phylum Arthropoda; class Insecta; order Diptera; family Calliphoridae; genus Bellardia; species Bellardia pandia. The sequence goes on along the minus strand of OU696532.1, from coordinate 56,848,580 downwards.
CTTTAAAATTTCCACAAAATTTAGTGGTCGGAAGTCTTGTTGATGCTCTCAATACAAATTTTAAACAACTTGTCGTTTTGAGCCATATTTTATTAATTTATAAGCAGATTATTTCCTATTTCGGACAGCACTACTGCAAAATGTTTATTAAGGGGAAACCAATCAGTTTTGGATTTAAATCATGTTGATTGTGCTCTGAGGGTAAATATTTATGGTGTTTCAACAACGCCACGCGATAAAGACATTTGTCTTGGGGCTCAAACTGTTCCGGATTTATTGGCTAACGTGTCAGTTTCCGATTGTCATATAGTTTTGTTTGACAATTTTTTTCATCCTATCACCAATAGAATGATAGAAAAAAGAAAACAGAATGTCGAAAATTCCGTTTAAAAATCTAAACAAAGCAAGCGCGGAGATCAATGATCTGCAAATAATATTAGTGCGTTGGAACGACAATTCGGTTGTTAGTATTATCACCAATAATTCCACAGTTCAACGAATGGCAAATGCTAAACGGTATTGCCGAAAACAAAAGAAGATTATCAATATTCCACTTGGGATATAACGATGGAATAGGAGGTGTTACAAGAGATTATATAAACTTGAATTTTTTTTTTTCGTTTAAATAAAAATTTAAAATTATTATAAGAAAGTGATTTTTTATTTTTACGATTTTTTCACGATTTTTAAAATTCGAAATGACGATTTTTTCAATTTTTATCGGGATTTTGACGCACACAGTACGCAGTTTTATAAGTACGTAAGCGGAGACACATTGTATTTGAAATTGATGACGTTATTAGCAGCAAATAAATTATAATATAGCGATTTCGTCTATATATTCATTCACTTGATTTCAAATTACGGAAAGTCAATACAATAATTTTTTTAATTCCTGGGGATCAAGACTGATTCTGATAGGACGTGTTTTCTTAGATACAATGGGATTGAATGTGATTTCGAACGGAAAACCTACAAAAGATAACAGATGATATTGATTTTGGAGTGCTAAAAAATATCCCGGTAGAAATTAAGTTTAAAGTTGAATTTTCGTTAGAATTATAATCACATCACTCACCCAAAATTGTTACTATATCGAGCCCCCGAGACTGGTAGTTTAGCGATGACAGGCACAAGTATAAATTGAATTAAATATAAAAAATGCCTTGTTCTGAAAACATACCGCTGAGTGCACCTGAAAATATCGATTACGCTCTTAGCAACTTGAATAATGATCTTAAACCGGCTGCTCAACTTGGTACACAAACTTTCCTGACTAATCAGATGTAATAGAAATTATTCTCAACTCAAATCCAAGCTAAAATATAGCATAAAAAGACAACTCTTGGAGTAGCGGAAAACTGAATCATTAGCTAAATATTTAGAAAGTCTGGACGCAACACCGCAAATTATAGCGAGCCACTAAAAATCTTTAAAGCCCTGTATTATGTAAGCCCCCTTGCGAAACTTAAGTGGTGGTTGGGCAATAAATGTCAATCATTTGAAAAAAAAAAACACCCAAACACATTAAATGAAACAATTGACTTGCCAACAGTCGTACCCCTTGGTTTTGAGTTACGAAAGATCGAAAAGTCTACAATTGATTAAACTCTAAGAAAGCACCTGGTATTGACAAAATCAGTAACAAGATGATTATGGAGCTACTCCACATATCAATAACAATAATACTGCTTATTTTTAACGCTATGTTACGCCTTCAGTATTAACCACCAGGGGGTTGCACAGGTCACCATGATACCTAAGCCGGCAAAGATCAAAGCATACATTTTCTCATGAAAAGTTATACCCGATTTTAATTGAAAACAATTGTATTCCGAATCATTAATTTGCACTTGGAAGAAAACACAGTACTATCGAACAAACCTAGAGACTTAAAAAATATAAGGAAAAACATATAGCAAAACACTAGACTTGAGTAAATCCAGGGTTTTGATCCAAATCAAGCATTATATTGTAGCAAAACTTTTCTTTATTTTCTAAACACCCACAATTTCTTAATCGAGTTTTTACAATATAAAAAAAGCAACGCAACACATACCTACATATGTATGTATGTATGTATAACAACCTCAAACTTTGTAAACAAATTGTAGTCAATTGTAATTAAAATAAATTTTTATAAAATTTTCCGTTTTCTATTTTTTCTAATTTGTCGCTTTTTAACTAATTGTTGTTGCCAAATTTTGCAAAATTTTTTTGACAATGCGTTAAAATTATATTTCATGCGTTAAATAATTTTGAGGAAAACAAACAAAAACTATTTGTAACATAAATGAAAACTACAAAAAAAAAACTATTTGTTGCAATTTATTTGCTAACTTGTCATGAACTGAAAGTGAAAATTCTGTCAGCTTCACAGCAACAGCAAAAAACAACACATTTTTTGGCTCTTTTAAGAATCTATTTTCTAGTGGTTAGCTTTGCTGATTTTGTGTGATTTTCAGCAAAGATTTTAACCAGAGCATGTAATAAATAATATTTTAATTAGATGTAAAGATATTCTTCCATTCAAAATTTCTTACATTTGAGTGTGTGTGAAATTAATTTAGAGAAGTTTTTTTTTTCTTTCTAATAAATATTATTTTGGGTTTTTTTTTTTGTAATAATTTTTTTTTTGTATTTTTTGATTTGTTTTCTTTCCCAGGTTTTCTTATTTATTTTGTTTAAATAATTTTAAATGGTTTTGTAAGTGAACTGATGTAAAGCAGATGCATTGTTTTTTTTTTTTTTTTTGCTGAAATTATGAATGATCGCAAGTAATTTAACGAGTTTTGCTGATTTGTTTTAATTAGCAAAAAAAAGAAGAAAAAGTTGTTGATAATGAACTTGCATTTTGTATTAAGTAAATTAGTTGTATATTTAGCATGTTGCACCAAATTAATAATCGATTTTAGTTTATTTTTAAATATAATATTTACGGTCCTCACCCCACGCATGTGATGAGTAAAATAAGAAAAATTGTGAAAAAAGTTCTAGAATTGTTTATATGTTTTAAATACAGTGACGCACAGCTTATTTTACGCAGGGCGCTTTTTTTCATTCAAAGCTTTATAAAAACAAAACTAACAGGAACTTTAAAAAGAAAAACAATTAAATAACAAAGGCACCAAATAAAATTTTCAATAAGCATGATGAGCTACACATTTTAAGAAAAACAAGGACAGCTTCACAACTGACCTCCGCAATTGAAGCTAACCTGGGCGTTGTTCTGGCTAAATTTCACCAAAGAACATGATTGCAAGGAATCTGCACTTTTTGGAATTTGGTCATCTTCGTCGATGAATCTAAGGGTACGGTCACACCATTGGCAAATATTTACTCAAAAAAACGTAACCACAATCTTCTTTTTCATCAAATATTTGACATGTGTGACCGTATCTTCAGTTTTACATATTCGGTTCAGATCAGGCCCCCATTAACCATAGGGCGCCAAATAACCAAGACGATACAATTTTGATTTATTTTTTTATCAACTTAAAAAATATAATATTTACTTTATATTTAACTAAGTTTGTTTTAAATAATCAGTGGGTCAAACCAAGGCATATTTAACCAGGTGGCAGCGTTACGCCACCTGATTATTTTTTGCTCTACTCATGTTTTTTATTGAAAACCTACCTAAATGTTAAAAACTTGTTTACAAATAGTCAGGATATTATTTATTTTTTAAAATATATGTTTTGTTATTTTTTCACATTTGGAAAACAGCTGATTTATGTCAACAACTTGTCACTTGAAGACAGAGTTCCCAATTATCACATAAATTTTGAGAGGTATTGCCAAATGAAAATAATGTTTCTGTCGGTATATTAAAGAAACCAAAATTGTTAACGGACATATTATCAGTCTAATAAATTTATGTCGACATTTAGTAACAGGCAGTTTGTCGACACATTGAGAAAACGGGCCTTAAAGAACTATTTTATATTAAAGACCCAGCAAGCCATATGAGTCCGAAAAGAGTCTTTTCTGACACCTTTTTCGGAGCGTTAACGCTCTTTATGAGCCCAGAAAACAATCATAATTGCTCCGAAAACCTTCAGAAAAGAGGGTCATTACATTCGAAAATGGTCCGTCAGAAAGAGCTCTTAGATAATCTCAGAAAAGAGTCTTTTATGAGGGTTTTTTTGGGCTCTTAAAGAGCTCTTAGATAATGCCAGAAAAGAGTCTTTTATGAGGTTTTTCTTGGGCTCTGTGTAATCTTGTTTTTATCATTCTTGTGTGGTACAGCTCTGTTTTTTTTGTTCAAAGCACAAATAACAAGACAACAACGTTTTGCTACACACATAATTAAGTGGAATTTCTTAGTCATACTGCGTGACGACTCAGGACAGTAACAAGCAAATTTTTCTTTCGCTCCGAAAATGCTCTTTAGTTGGACTCTTTTCTGACTCCTTTTTTCGGAGCGCTCCGAAAATGCTCTTTTGTTGGACTCTTTTCTGACTCCTTTTTCGGAGCGCTCCTAAAATGGTATGCTGGGGAGTGTGTTTTTTAAGTTTAATTCTCTATTGTTTTCTGTTTTTATCTATGTATGTATGTTTGTTTTCATTGTTTTATGCCAGATGTTTTTGACAGTAATAAAGGTGTTACACAAACCAAAATGCCTGTTGTTCTTGTTTTGTTGTAATTGTTGTAGTTACGCTGCCACCTGGTTAATACATCTTGGGTCAAACCAATAAAAAGCTGACGATATGTACTTACATATATATTAAAAATGTTTTCCCCCGAATTATAATTGTTCGTGTTGCTTAGTGTTTTTTTTTTTCAAATACTGCTAGTCATGTTTTTGTTTGTTTAATAATTTTGGCACACATGCTAAAGTGTGCTAGTCATTTTTTGCTTTGATACATATACAAAAATTATCGAAGGAATTATCGAATATTAGAATATAAAAAAAACTTTGTATAAAAGGGCGACAAATTTTATTTAGCCCAGGGCGCTCGCATTTGTTAATACGGCCCTGGTTCAGATGTCATGTCGTATGTTTAGCGGAAACCAAATACAGAACTCAACAAAGGCAACAGTGAAGCATGGTGGTGGCATTGTCATAGTTTGGGCCTATATGTCCGCTGCTGGTACTGGGAATTTAATATTTGTTAAAAGATCTATGGGCAAGTTTAAGTACCTTCATATTCTGAAGGATAAGTTGTTGGAAAGCGCATATAACCTGGGTATAAGATCAGACTTTCGATTTTATCAGGATAACGATCCAAAACACAAATAGAGTATTGTGCAAATGTTTCTAATATATGTATATGTAACTGCCTACATTTGGTGACACTGCCACCACAGTCGCCAGACCTTAAAGAAACACCAAATGTTTAACAAAAACGATTTAAAACAGCGGTACTGACGGAGTGATAAAATATTTCGGTTGTAGATAATAAATCACACCAAATATGAAATTGTGTAATTGCCAGTTTTAATTTCAAGTTTTCGAAACCCATACGAAACCCAATATAAGCAGACAATTCTGTAACTCAATAGGAAATTTCTAAAATCGAGTCGCTAACAACAACCAAAAGAGTCTTCGACTTTTCCTATGACAAACAGGACAGAGTATTTGGATATTACATATGTAGCAGTTGTAGGCCACCGTTATTAATGTAGGTTTTTTAATGAAAACTCTTAAATTTAATTTTAATTATTAAGTGATTTCAATTCTTTATTGTAATTAATGTGCTTAAATTATTTATTTCTAAGTTTAAAGGTTTAATATGTACTTGTCAAGCTTCTAATATCAACTGTACCGTCCTGTTATTAGTTCCTGCCTCTCAAGCCTTGACTCGCACGAGCCACACCCTAAATCTCGTCAGTAATCCAGTCTCGTCAGTAATTTCTTCTCGTTCGTATCATCTTCTCGTCAGTCACTTGCAGAGTTGCATCTGCTAAAATGTGCAACCACTTCTGGTGGTTCGGGCGTTGCCACATAATCCCACATTAATGTACGCAATCAAAACGATACTAAAGTTGCTGCATCGATCAAGACCGAACCATTTATGAAACATTCGTCGTACCATCGTTTTGAATTGTTAATGTTCTTCTATGTGGGCAAAATCTCATTTTATAGTTTTTTTTTTGTAATTATTTTTATCTGACGATCTAAAATCTAAATTTTTAAAGTATTAAAACCCTGCTAAGGAACATACAATATATTTAGTTTTAACGTTATATGGATTTTGTATGTAATTATTTATATACCTCTTTAATTTAATATACTTAACAGTTGAAATGCTTAAGCATCTTATACACCACCGTAAACCCTGAGGAAACACATGTTGTTAAACAAATTATAAAATTTATAGCAAGTGGCAGCTTAACAAATTTTTGTACTAAAATTGACACACAAAATATTTAAACAATTAAAACATCATTTTTAAATTGCATTGAAAGCACCCTCTTAAAAACAAGACAAATACATTTAAGTTCCCTTTAATAATTATTTATTATAGCTGGCACTTGTTATGGGCAAATCTAGCAATTAAAACAAATATAAAAAAAGCTAAGAAAAACACAAATTTGTGTAGAATTTCAACTATGTACAAAAAGTTGTATAATAAATACTTGTATAATTTATTAATTTAAGGTTTTCTTTTAAACAAATAAATAAATAAAACATTTGTTGATGATTGTTTTATACAATAACTTTTTAACAAAATTTAAAACATTTTATTAATAAAAACTTGTTTAATATTATTATTTTCATACAATTATTGAATTAATTCACTTGACCTTCTCTATTTCCAGATACGTGCGCATAACACAATCGCCCAAACCCAATTTATCCATTATATCCAAGATATCCTGGCAATATTTGGCCTTGGTGCCCACAGACTCTTCACCACAATCCTCAACACTCTTGCTGAGACGTGCTATGACCTTCAGTTTGGCGTCTATGACTACATAATTACTTTCGGGTATAAAACTGGAGCATTTCTCGTTTATATATTGGATGAGTGTTTTCAAAGAATGTGAATTGGCTTTGGCATTAATGGCACCGGAAGCTAAATCTTGGGCTTTCACCATTTGGGCATGTGCAGACTTCTGTTTGCATTCCAAGCAGTTCCAGTTGGGGTGTGGCAAACCGGTGACTTCGGGAACGGCCAGGCCGGTGCAATTGGTGTCGCGACAATAGACGGCAGAAATAAAAGAGCCTCTTTCCTGGAAATATAACAAGATAGGAAAAGTGTTTGAGAATAATTTATATTTAGCAATAAGTTAGTAATTAAAAATATATGATTATCATGATCAGCCAACAACGTTTCAAATATGTTATAAATATCAATAGTTAAGATTGCACTTAGTTCTCATTAAAACTTTGTATTGTAACTAAATTAGAGCAGAAATAGTTCTATTGTAATTACAATATTTGTATGTGCTAGGCTTTACATTGTTGATAAAATATATTTGGGGATATCTTTATTAATATTTAATTATTTTTTTATATTTCATTGTTTCGAAAACATGATACACTAGAGCCCTGATTTGCGTCTATCCTATTTGCGTCGTTTCGATTTGCGTCGCTTTTCTAAATGTGGTTTAATCCGCTTTGCGTCGTTTTGATTCCGATTTACGTCGACTTTGAAATTTTGTGTCAATACATTTGTATAGAAATAAAATTGATTCGATTTGCGTCGTTTCGGTTTGCGTCGCATTACCCCGGTCCCTATTAACGAAGCAAATCGGGAATCTAGTGTATTGTTTTTTTTTTAATAAAGCATAATAATAATCACAGACTTGAATTTAACAGTACGTATGAGCAACGATTGTATTTATTTATTTATTTAATATTACTCATACGTTTTGTATTATTCGCAGAATTTTACTTGCATATATTTGTAGGTATTAACGAATAATATTAAAATTTCTTAAAGACAAACTTTTACATACATTTTAAATGAAAATAAATACAAATATTTTAATAAATTGTCTAATAAATATAGTTGTTATTGTTTAACACATCTACCACTTAATAGCACGTGTTTCAACTTTTATATTTATATAAATTCTTTAGTATTAAGATACTCGTATAATTTATTTTAAAGCTAAACAAATTTAACAAACATCTTATAAAACATTAAATGATTTTAATTTAATTTTTTGATGATCCACCCCACAATAAGAAAAAAATTGTTGCTGAAAATTCTTTTAAAAAGTTTTAAATAATCAGGAAAAGATCTAGTCATTTAATAAAATACCTTTCTTGATGTTGTTTTGTTATTTATAAACTGTGGAGCAAATAAAAAAATATATTTATACACACTTAAATACTTTTTCTATATACATATAATATATGTATATATATGTATATTGTATACATACTCGTACATACATATGTCATATATTTTCTTTATTTCGTATTATTTTGTATTAACATGCATAATTCAATCATATATTATTTAATACTATTCACATTAAGAAAAATAACAAACTCGTAAAATTCATAAAATATTCATACGCAATAGAAAATAAGTAAAAGTAATTTAGTCGGCTGTATCGAATTTAATACACACTTCTTTAGCAATAATATAATGTTATGGAATAAACAATTTAGGATGCTAAATCTCAACTTTTCAGATAAGTAGTTTTAATCATTGCAAAATCATACAATATATCAAATCATCGTAAGTTATTAGAACAAATTGTAAAAATTTCATTTAAATATAGCGCATAGTGTAATTGTTGCCAATCAAATAATATGATTTATGAATTAAAAATCTAACTTCCCGGAAATTTAATTAATGGTTAACAAATAGGTATAGAAGTTAAGTATTTTATAAAATTGTATAAATTTATTAAAGAACAAGTAAGAGTGCAATATTCGGCTGTGATGAATCTTAAATATACCCTCCACCTGAATATAAGAAAAATATCCTTATATTGTGTTTTTTATTTATTGTTATATTGTTTGAAAGAGAATTTTACAAACAACATAATTTATTTCAAATGCTTTGAAGTTTTAGCTAATATTTATAATTGATGTAATTACAAATGCAGAGTTTGTCTGATTTCATAACAATCTTGAGTGTAATTTAACAATTTATTGAATTAAACAAGTAAAAAAGTATTTTCGGTCAAGCCCGACGATTCTGAGTCGCTCGGTATACTTTAAGGTGGGTGTTGGACCAATATTTCTGGGCGTTACAAACATCAGCACAAATCCAATACACCCTCTCCCCTATGTTGGTGTAGGGTATAAAAAGGGTAGGATTTTAAGGTAACGGTTCTTTTGGTTGAACTTTATTTACATTAGATTAATGGGAGGCATAGTTAAAGTGAGCCAATTATGGACTATGGAAAGCTTTTAAATCTAGTATCCGCTAATGGGATTTCTATTTATTTTAGGCTTATTTTGATTGAATTTCATCTCAATAACGTTTTTACGGTTGGTTGTTATACCCGGAAGTAGACTTCACTCATAAGCTATTGCCAATTATTGACTCACCTCTACAAAATCCAGTAGCATAATTAATGTAATATTTATTAATATCGATATTTATTAGACATTTTTGTGGCTTAAATTGTTTTCGGAAATGGTCCTTATATGGAAGCTTTTAGTGGCAAAATTTTTAGTTTTTCGATTTATAAATTTTTGAAAGTTTTTAAGTAATTTATCAATGACATCAATATCGTTTTTTACTTTACATACTTTGGAAATGTGTAAAATTTATAGATAAAAGCTGTTCACATACCTACTGCAAATGTGAAACCAGCCCTACATCTGCTTTTGTTATTGCATTCTAGAGTTTAAGAAATTAATGCATCCCAACCATTCTTTTCCACCTAGTACGTAAGCTTTGCGTAATTATTTCCCTTTAATGAATTTCAAGAAGTTAAGTTTCTTTAAACATTTTTTAAATGTTTGATTGTTTTTTTGAAAAGTATTTGTATTTGATGAAATTCATGTATGTATATATTACAGATGTCGTATTTTTTGAACACGGATTTTTGCCAAACTCAAAAAGAGTTTGCAAAAGCTTTTAAAACGATTTCGAGCAGCAGACTTCATTCAAAATATTCAGACTTTGCTGCCAGATAAGAAAACAGCAACGCTAGCACAGATGCTGCAATACATATTAAGAACTATTTAGAAAAAGTGGTTAAGAAGTTTTACTTAAAGTCCAGACCTTGCCCCGTTTGGCTACTTTGATGGATGCAGAACGCTCTCTCTGAAATACACTTAACTTCATATGGTAGCATCCGAAATTGTTTTAATTCATTCTTGGTCCTAAGCAGTTCTTTTGGCGCGGAATCTTTATATTGCCAGAAAGATGGGAAAAGACCATAACCAACAATACTAAATACGTTAAATAAATTTATATTGCACAAATGTTTTAAAATAAAAGCCAAACATTTAAAAAAACCCGGCATTTCTAAGTTATTCAACCAATATATAAAGGGCAATTTAAAAATCACATATTAAAAATCACAAATTAAAAAAAAACAGTAGTAAATTAAAATTATTTAAATGTGTGCCAAAAATCGGTAATCTTACGTAAAATAAATTTTAACCCCCTGTCCCACGATGTCGAACGATAACGTTCGCTTAGATAAGACTTAAGACACGAACTTGATTGTGGAATAAACAAACTTGATTGAGTAAAAAATAGATACGATAAAAAGTTTGTGTCTTAAGTCTTACCTAAGCGAACGTTATCGTTCGACATCGTGGGCCAGGGGGTAAGTTATTTTAGTTTAAAATTTTCAAAAACTTAAGTTTTGCTGGATTCTCTTTGTAGGTAGTACATTTAAAGCAATAATAAGTTATTATTATAATTTTTCTGTTTTCCTGTATTCTAGCCTGGAAAATCCAGAGAATTCTCGAACCCCAAACCCAAAAGTCAATTTGTAAAGATGATTTACGATTGAAACAAACAAATTATAAAACTCTACATACATACATATATGAATATGAATATTAAAATAGACAGAAATTACGATTTGTCATTTACGATTACAATAATATGGAGATTCTTTCCGGTCGGTCCATAAATATGGCATCCTGTATATTGAAAAAAAAAATCCAAAATCAATTAAAACTCAATTTAAATAGACAGTTTTACCAAATACCTCAAAGAGCAATTAATTTAAACTACTTTTAAACTTGAAACATCAATAGAGGAGTGTTAGGCACAGAGGGCACTACAGTGGGCTTAAGTTTGTCACTAGGGCTGTGAAATACACATTCGTTATTATTAATTAAATTTGTTTTTTCGAGCTAAACAAAAAAAAGCAACAATAGTAAATACTCGTGTGTTGGTTATATTTTCAGTTCAAATTCTTTGTGTTTTATACATACCCTACACCACCACATATTGGATTTAAGCTGATGTTTGTAACGCCAATAAATATTAGTCAACGATGTCTGTCTGTCCGTCTGGCTGGCTTTCCATGTAAAGCTTGTGCTCATATTACAGGTCGCAATTTTGATGATAGTTTCATAAAATTTGGTACATAATATGTTTTCGGCCCATGAAGGGTTAAGATTGATATTAGTTGAAATCGGTACATTATTTCACCTAGCCTCCATACAAATTTTCTCCCGCATTAGGAATTTATCGATCATAAATATATGATTTATGCACATATAAAAACAAATTTTACCACAAGTGAAGCCTAACACATTTAGAAATTTTGTGTAGATCGGTTCATAATAAAGACCACAACCTAAAGTGATTTTTCACAACTTTCTTAAAAATATTGGTATACAAATAATAATCTACACAAATATATTTCATGTCTATACAAATCATTGGGCCAAAAATTATGATGATATTATTAGTCATAGAGTCCACATAAAGCCCACTTCCGAAAAACTGATATCCAAATAATATTCAACACCTAATTTTATAACGGTCGGTTTATAATTAGTCAAAGCTCTCATATAACATTCCATTCTAAAATGATTTTAACACACAATATAAATATTTTAAAAGTTTTTATATCGAGATAAATTTATGGATGATCGGTCCATAATAGGTCAAAGCTACCATATAGCGCCCATTTCTAAAAAAAAAAACTCTTTTTACACATATACTGGTTGTATAGTCGGTCAAGTCCGACTAAAATTTCCTATTTGTTTTCTAATTCTATTTGTCCAACTTGAAATATTCAAAATCACAAATTTATTGAAACATTTATTATGTCCGAGAAAAAAAACATAAAATAACAAAACCACTAAAAACAAATGTCGTATATGTATATAAATACATACATATATCAAAATTTAAATCCTCAGCATATTTAAAGAAATATAATTAAATATTAAAAATAAATTATAAATTCCTTCAGACAATATTTTTTTTTTAACAACAAATAAAAAGTGTGCCAAGTTTGTTGCCATTTGTTTTGTACTTCATGAATCATTTTCTTACAATTGTTTACTAAAATAATATTTTTGTTGCCTTGTGTTGTTAATTTCTTCCAAATATTTTTTATTTTAACATTAATTAAGCATTTTCTTTTAAATTAATAACAAAAAAATCACACTAATTGTTTTCAGTATGCGCAATGTCAGCATACATAAATTTTAAAAGCTTTTTCAAGTTCAAGTATTTAATAGTTTTTATGATATTTTTTGACATTAAACATTTCTAGCTTTTATTTACCAAAAATTTATTTTGTTTATCCAAAAGTAAGGAAAATCTATGCTAAATTGTTCGTTCGTTCCCAATTTAAATAGATTTATTCAAAAAGGTGGCCTCTTTTGCAAAAATCTTGCTAATAAAAAAGAAAGTGTGTCAATTGTTAAATTTTCTTCAAACGCATAAATGTTGTTTTTATTATTTCAAATAATTAATGTTTAGATTTAATGTTTTTTTATTTATTTTTCTTATTGATAATTGTATATATATATTTGTTTGATTTATTACATTATAACAGATCGATTTGGTTTTATTTTATATCTTCCCATTTTATGTTTAAACAATTTTCAGGTTGCCGCTGTTTTTCTTTATTAGATTGGATAGTTTGATTTTTTGTTATTCGGAAATCCGTATTATGTTTGTGAAAAATTTGTTGTTTTTTTTGAAAAATCTTTAAAAATATAAATAAATCTCGGCATGTTATAAAAACTTTTGGTATTTCTTTAGTGGCTCAAAATTTTATTTGATTTTAATTTATTTAAATATATATAAATACATTGTTAAGAAAACAACAGGGTACTGCAGCAAGAGATGTTTGCATGTCATAAAATTGTATGACAACTACAAATTTGTTTTTATACCCAGCACCACCATCAGTGGTATATATTAGTTTGTCATTCCGTGTGTAACACTGAGAAATATTCATCTGAGACCCAACAATGTATATACATATATTCTTGGTAATTACAAAATTCTAAGTCGATTGAGCCATGTTCGTCTGTCTGTCTGTTTGTGTAAAACACTCTCACGTTCAAAGAACACAACCGAAATCAACAGAGTTTACAGAAGACCGTTTTTAGTTCTCCTAAGTAGTTTGGTACTAAAAATCACTTAAATCAGTATAGTAGAACCGAGTTATGGACCAAAATGTAAGACAACCAGCAATAAAATTTTATATTTTTAAATATTTTTCTTGCAATTTTTTTATATATTTTGCAGATATTCCCATGAAATTTTGCACACGTTATTTCTATGATAAAAAAGGACTCTGTGAGAGAAATAGTAAGTATTGGTCCATTATTTCTCATAGCCCCCATACAAAAATCTTCCCGAAATATTGCTCAATTATACATAAATGCCTATAAAATTAGAATAACAATACAAAATTCAACAAAAAAAAGTTTTCATGAAAAAAAAAATCGTAAAACGACATTTTTTTTAGTTCGGTTCATGTTTAACCGTAGACCCCATATGAAATCGACTTCCAAAATTCAGTTAAATACTTATAAAACTGGTATAAAAAATTTAAACGGTTAAAATTTGTCATAAATAATCTTTATATGTAGGTATATAAATTGTTGTACTAAATTTTATGGTGGTCGGCCCATATTAGGACCACATCCGTAAAAGTCATTTATCTATACATTTATGTTATAAATATCGGTACCGACTCAAAACTTTGTATATATAATTTGTATATATATATGTACATTGTTAAGAAAAATCATTCTACAGAATTTTGTGAATTTCGGTCCTTATCCCCCATATAAAGCCCTCTTCCGAAAATCTCTTATAAATAACCGGAATCAAACATTGAAAAAGAAATTGAATTATTTATTTCCAGGGGTATGAGAGGTGTGTTTTTTCAATCAGCATACAACAATTTACTAACAATTTTGCCCACAAGCGTTGATTGTGAACGATGTTTTTCGTCAGCATCATATATCGGTAACAAAATTAGATTAAGATTATCTGATGACACTTTAGATGCCTTAATATTTTTAAGAAGCTTTTTAAAGGACGATCATTAATATTGTATTATTTTTAAATTTATAAATATAGAAATTAAAAGCCAAATGAAATATAATTTTTGTCAACCTAATAATTTATACATATATCGATGGTCTCATGTAGAAAGGCCCTAACTCGCATATTTTAAACTTTACAGGAGAAGGTAAAAACATAATAGAAACTGTAATATTCAACATGTAACTTTTTTTGTACAACTGCTTATAAAAGCGTTATTTTTTACACTATTGCAATACATTTTTGTGAGGAGGTGTATTTGCGTTAAATGCATTGGAATCGTAAAAAAACAAATTTCGAAAAAATAGCGAGTTAGGGCCTTTCTACATGAGACCAACGATATGTATGTACAGTGTAAAAACTATGTAATGTAATTTTGTTTTTAAAATTATTAAAGGTTTATAAACTTTTAATAAATGAAAAAACTATAGCTTTGAGACAATTTTTTGTTTTTAAACAAATTAATATTAAATATACGTTACTTTTTTGTTTCTTTATTACTTTAATTCAATGAACTAATTTTTTTGTTATATTTTTATTTAAATTTATGAATTAAATAAATAGTTTTTTCATTACTATTTTATTTTTTTTAATGAAACAAAAATCCCGAAATCCCGAAAATCCCGGGATTTGAAAAACCAGTCTCGTTTGGCATCTCTAGTATTCAAACAAATTTCGCCACTAATAAGTTGTACATGAAGCCTAATGAAAAATTACCCCAAAATTGTAGAATGAAAAAAGAGCCTAAGAAATTTTGTTTTGTACTTTGGGGCTTACTTTATTTTTTTTTTAAATTGTAAAATATATCTACTAAAAATATAAAAATTAAAAATTACCCCAAAAATGTCATGCAAAATTTTGGGGTTTTCATTGTTACTGTTTCGAAATATTTTATAAAAATTGCAAAAATTTTGAAGGTGCTGTAGCTTAATTGGTTAACGCATCATTTTCGAAGAAGTTATTTTTTTCGACAATAATCCAGCACACTATATCACTGTACATGCGGATTTAATTCCCTTCAAATGCTCTGGTTTTTTCTGAAGACAAGCTAAAAGACTTTGCTGTTTTTATTGAATGAAACCCAAATCCGTCAATTTTGACAATTAACAAAAGTATTAAGAAGGAAATGAGCTTTCATGCTTAAGATAAATTTGCTTGAAATATGGCAGCCAAACATCAGCTGTCAAACTGTGTTCTTTATTGGTTGGCAACATTTTACTTCATAAATGGCTGCAAATTATTTAAAATAATCATTTACCCCACTTCTGAGTATTTCTTGAAAAATTAATTTGAAAAATTAAAAACGTACCATTGAAAGAGAGAAAAGGTAACAAGAAGTCATAAAACCCCGTTACCGCTAATCTGTCGCTACCCTTTCAACTCGGTAACAGTTACCGCTGAAATACGGTTACCGAAATAAGCCATATTTATTTCCATAAACTTTTAAAATTCCCCAAAATCCCCGCTGAGTTTATCTATTTCTCGTTATGGGAAACGCATGATCATTAAAGAACACAAACAGTAAAAGCCCCAATCTTTTAAAACACGAGAATAACACATCACGTAAGCCCGGTATTTTCAAGAACAAAGTTTAGGGAAAATTTATTTAAATTACTTATTTTTAAAGCCCAAGATTCGTAAAAATCGTTACCGATTGGCATCACAAGTGATTAAGTACGAATTTTCTTAAAACAAGTACAAAATTATTTATTCTAAAAGAGATTTTAATGATAAACGCCTATTATCTTATAGTATGATTTGCTTTGTTATTTAAATAATTTTACAAAATTTTTCTTTAATTTATTCATATTAATAATATTTTGTTATTGTCAAAATGTGGTCACACAAACGGAAATCTAATGTTTGTTTGTAATTACATTTTTAATTATATGTGTAATAAAAATTCAGTAAAAATGTCAATAAAATATAATTGCACTTATACATTCAGCGGTTAATGAAATATATTTTGGCAAGAAATGACTAAATTAATGAAATGTGCAATAAAATAATTGAAATAAAAATAGGTGGTGTTAAGAATTTGAAATCTTAAATTTAAACAATATAATTGAAAAATGTTTAAAATCTTTAAACATAAACTTTAAAAGTTATATGCACGTATGGAGTACAGCATGTTTGAAAAGCTTAGCATGACAATATAATAGTTTCATTTATTTATTTCAATAAAAAATGTAGTAAAAACTGCAAACTACTTACAGTTGGATCCGAACATCTGGGACACTTGCAAGTGAAAGTCTTTTTCATTTTCAAAAACAAATGACGTGCAATATTGCTGGTAAACAATTTCGTATAAGTGGTAGTAATCTCAGTGCCCGCTGGTAAATCCACCGAGGCCTTGACAATCATATTATTGGTTTTCTCATCGAAAGTATAATACGAATTTGGCACACAATCATGATTCATCAGAGCAAACAGGGGAAACAAAGCACGATATAAAAATTCCTTATTATCATTGGTACGTTCGGCGGTCTCGTCAAAGCCATTCGTACGCAAAACGGCTACAGTGCGATTCATAATCTCGATTAACTTCTTATCGTTGGGGAATTTCTTAAAACCCTTGGCCCCATTACGCACCTCAGTGCGATGATTGTTATCCAAATTAGCCTGAAGACAGTAAATCAAATCTCTTTGTTCCTTGGTGCAATTAATAGCTCTGGCCACGCATAGCAGGCGTATAATCACCGAATTGGCCACATCCGGTTCACAGGGTTCCCAGGACTTGAAAAGCGTGCAGTCCTGTTTATGTTGTTTCTTTTTACTGCACAATGCGCAGACGGGAAGACCGCAACCATTGCGACACATGAACTTGGTATCGGGCAACATTTTAAAACACACCGAACAGGAATTTAAAGTGTCCGCTTTACGCGCTGAGGGCCCGATCAATAAGGGTATATCGCAAAAAATTACATCACCACGTTTCAACTTGCGACTAGTGAAGACACCACGACCGGCAATTTTCGAGACGGCTATTTCCCAAGCTGGATCTTTATCCTTTAAGGGCTCTAGATGGAGTTCTATTAGCTCAGTAGTGCGTTTTGGGCAAATCATTTTAAGAGCAAAGTTTTTAACTTAAAATTATATTGTTTTTGGAGTTTTTTTTAACTGATTTTTTAAATTGAATTGTTTTTTATTTTATAAATGTTTTGTGAGTTTTTTTACGCTGTAAGAAACAAATTTTATTATAAAAACACTTTTAAACCAATTTTGATTATATTTTCAGTTAGATTATTTGCACATATTTCTTTTAGTTCCTGTAGTATTTATTGTCTTGTGTTGTCTTATCACATTGAGAGACAATACCATGGAAACTTTCACTATTTTATTGAAATATTTAAATTATAAAAGAAATAGCAGAATATAAAATGTACATATGTCACGAATATCTTTGGTAAGACCATATCTTGATGAGCCATCGTTTTATGCTCACAATAAAAAAATAAAGCAAATAGTTTTATGTTCTTTTCTGTGGAGAAAACTTGTCGATATTACAGTTTTATTTGTAATTATCAAAATGGACAACGTGGTTCGAACAGGAACATATCATCAACAAGATTTTAATTTAATACCTTGTCAAGACGGATGTTTAGTAATTTATTTTTAGAAAAAAAATTAGTTAAAAATAATTGTAAAAAGCAAATAATAAGAGTTCATGAGATGAATCAAATGACATCATCTATCTTTTTTTATAGTTCCTGTTTTTCTATTCCCGGAATTTTTGGATACTAAATGAAGCTAAAGGTTTTTTGTTGAAGCAGTTTTCATAGACTTCTTTCTGCAAAGATTCAATGGCACTAAATACAATGTTTATTCTTATTAGAGAAGCAAAACAACAACTTCATTTAAAGTCTAATATTTAGTACACTATCTTTTGTTTTTAATAAAAGCACTGTCCAGGAGATTTGCGACAACGCTCTTCTGAAATTGCGTACCAAACATTTTTTTCTTGTTCTAAAGGAGAAAGATCTCTTTAAATTGCGGTGGGGCTTTTAAATGGGAATGACACTGAGGTTTTGCTTTTCTACGTCTTGGACCCTGTGTTATAAGTTTCATAGGTTCGAATATGGCCTAATATGTTGTATACCATCTTCCATTACAATACTTGTATTGTCTTCAATGGAAATCACTCCAAAGTTCATCTGGTGAATAACCTTACATTGTTTCTACGAGGGCGGTTTGGAAACAGAAAAAAGTTAAGTGTTGCGAAAACTTTCATCTCTGCTATGAACACATGCTAAATTTATTTTCGATCTGGCAACTCCTTCCTATAGAAACAGGTGTTCAAAAAAGACGCATCCGCAAGTTGTTTACAATGGAAAAATTAGAAATTCATGGTGTCATTAAATATTTAAATAAAAAAAAGTTTATCGGGACAAGAAATCCATAATGATATGGTGAAACTGTTCCTTCATATGCAACAGTAAAAAATTGGCTTGCTGAATTTAAACGTGGTCGTACAAGCGTTGAGGATGAGGAGGTCCAAAAACGGCAACAACAGAAGAAATTGTAGCCAAAGTGCTTGTTATGGTATTAAATGATTGACGAATAAAATTGCGTGAAATAGCTAATATCATGATCGAGTCCATTTAATTTTGCATGAAGAACTACAGAACTACAGCTTTCTGCAAGACGGGTGCCGCATTTGTTAACAGTCGATTAAAAACGCATAAGAATGAAAATTTCTCAAGCTTGTTTGGATCGTTTTAAGAAAAATAAAATTTATTTTAAGCGTCGTTTCATAACTGTTGATTAGACATGGATCCACCAGAGACAATTTAACAATCCAAGCAATGAACTGAAGCTGGAGGAAGTGCTCCAAAGAAGGCGAAAAAAATTCAATCGGCTGGTAATGTTTTTTTTTTTTGGATTTCAAAGGTATTTTATTGATTGACTATCTGCAAAAGGGTAAAACAATGAATTCAGAGTGCTATGGCTTACAACACAAAAAATAATTGTTCATCAAGATAACGCACCAGAGCACAAGAGTGTTTTAACAATGGCTAAAATCAACGAATTTAAGTACGAGTTGCTTGACCACCCACCTTATTCTCCTGATTTAGCTCTCAATGACTTTTACCTGTACCCAAATCAAGGGATAGAATTGCTAGATAAGCGTTGGCCTAAGTATATTGAAGTTTCAGCAGATTATATTAAAAAATGAAAATATTTTTGAAAAACTAACTATTCTCTTTCTAGGCTAAGAATGTTCCGAAACGCCCTCGTGTGTACATATGTCCGCCACTATGTTTTAGACATTTCTAAATAGTGTCTTATGACATTTAGTCTTTTGTTTCATAAAATATTTTTAGAACTTATTAATTCCTAAAAAGTTACCGCGAAAAACTAACAAAATATATAAATTTACTTTCACATTTAATTTACAGTCCAGTTCATATTGCCTATTAATTGCAATTAACTACAAATTGAAGAAAGTATGAAGACAGAATGCAATAAAGGACATGACACCATAGGTTAGATCAATGGACAAAAATTGCAGTTAATAATTAGAATCATATAAAAAAAATACTTCTGAAAACATCATATATGAAATGTGCTAACATCACGACCATCACTGTAGGCTTTAAATCTAATCTATACATACAATCGAATCATTCGATTGGCAACAAATCACAATGAATTAATTTTGTCTTTGCAGAAATAATACTGTAACTTTTGAACAAATTTCCGAAATTTCCGAGAAATATTTCTCGAATAGAAACTCTAATATTGAAACTTATATGTATTTATTCTTTAACACAGCTATCAAGTTTTTATACGAGAAGAGTGGTGTTTTATTTTCAAATTTTTAATTCAAAATTTTTTAAAATTTATTTTAATTTAAATAAAAGTTATTTTATAATTTTTTTTATTTTTTTTAAATTTTGATTATAAAGTTTTTCTAAAACCGTTTGATTCAGTTTCAAAATGTTTTTAAATTTATTTTAAATAAACACTGTTTTCTTATAATTTTTGTTAAGTTTAAGTTTCCATTGTTTTGTCACTCTTGTTATAAAATTTTAATTTTTTAAGAGGTTTTTCGTTCAAGTTATAAATCACAATAATATCGGTACAGATATGAAAAATGTTGTTTTTTAAATATTTTTTTTTAACATTTAATTTTTTTTAAATGTCCTTTGAATTTCGTTTTAATTTTTTGTATTATATTTTTATTTTTTTATATTGTAATTCAAATTGATTAAACACGTTTAGCTTAAAATCGTAGAAATATCCTTTTAGTTTGTGAAATTCAGAAAATTAAAATCAATTATTTTTTCTATAATTTAAGTTTCAAAACGATTTTTTACTAAATCCTTAGTTTAAAATCATTTTAGTTTTTGATAATTTTCTTTGCTTTATTTCTTAAATATTTTAAATATTAATTTTTAAGTTTTTTTTATAAATATTTATTCAAAAATAATTCACTTTTTTCTTTAAATTTTCTTTGAAATTTCTTTTCTTCACAATTCGTAGTTCTCCTTATGCACTACGCGTTCGCTGACTAACTGTCGCCTTTTTCCAGCTTACAAGACTTATATTTAAAAAATTTTCGTTAAGAAATTGTTTTTCTTTACGAAAATTTTGCAAAGAAGTGAAAAATTTGTGTTTGGCAAAAATTCGTTTCGCTTTTGATTTTAAATCTTTATAACACCAGTGGCTAGGTGTGTGTGTGTGTGTGTATATGTATGTGCTTAATAAATTTATTCAGATATTAAATAAATTTTGTTGGTTTTAGTTTTGTTGTTATAAACATATTTATATATGTATTTTGTATTTTTCTTCACTGTGAGTAATAACAATTAACATTTTTGTTTTTTTGTTTTTGTTATTTAAATATTTTTGCTTAAAGAAAAATATTTTGATTTTATTAAATATTTGTATTTAAATTTATTTTTCAATCTTGTAAGATTCAGTTGAAATGTAAGTATTTAATTTGAACGCTATAAGTTGGTTTGATGACACTGTGAAAAGTGAAAAATATAGGAAGCCGTTAAGAGAAACCTCGTTAAGGACTTATAGTTGATACTTTTAAATTACTGTGAGCGTCAATATAAATTAAACACCTAATTTTCTTAAAAAAAAATATTTTATTGTATATACTACAAGTACAAATTTAAAACAAAATAAATTGCAAAATTCAGAAGTTACTCAAGCAAAATATAACTCATTAACAAGCACTAGAAAAATAAGAGACATAAAAAAATAATTCAATTTTAACGGAAAATAAAAGATTAAATAATAGAGCATCTAAATAAAGTAAACAGGTATATTATAATTATGTAAAACATTGTATTTAATATGTATATATTTTATTTGTAGTCCTTTTGTCTTTATCACAGCTGCTAATCTTCTAAGACATGGAATCAATAAGTTTTTTACTGAAATCAGGCGAAATTTTGTTCTTTCATTCTGTATTACGGGCTTTAGGTTATCCTTGTAAGAAATATTACTTTGTCTATATTTTTGGCCAGATATTCCCAAAGGTACGCAATTGGAAATGATTCAGCAATCACTCTTTCACAAATTTGTAGGAATTTTCCTGTTCCAGTTCTGCGCTAGTTCTAATTTGTTTGTTTAAATATCGAGATAATCTTCCTTTTTCATTGTAGATTCTATAAGTGTGAGATTATCGACCTCTGATGCCATTATACAACTCCAGTCGCTATGGCTTCGTTCTCGGTCAATTTATTTGTGGAGTTTTTGACTCCAAATGTCTCAAACTTACTTTCTTTGATACAAAGGATTATTGGTACTCTACCATGTGGGCCATTTTAGTGCAAAGATCTTTTAATCGTACTCGTACTTTTTTTGAGTCGATTAAATGATGTCCTTCCATCTGACTGGCTGGCTGTCTATGTAAAACTTGCACGCAGTGTACAGATCGCAAGATATTTTAAGATATTTCAATAAAATTTTGTATAAGACATTTTTCGGCCCAAAGAAATTTGATTTGGTTTAAATCGGTCCATTATTTTACCCAACCTCCCTTACATATGTCCTCCCGAAAAGGGTTTTATAAGTCAGAAATCATATCATATCTATAAATTTCGTCCAAATTGGTCCATAATTGACCTTAGCGCCCATATAAGTCCTACTTCCGGAAATCAATTTAAAAAGCATAACTCTCTTAAAAATGTTGGTATCTACATAATATTTAACACAAATATGTGTCATATAAAAACAAATCATTCCACCTAATTCTTTGTTTATCAGTCCATTATTAGTCATAGCTTCCATATAAGGCCCAACCACTTCCGAAAGCCACTTTAATGAGCATTAATCTTTTAAAAATGTTGGTATCCAAATAAAAATCAACACATATAAGTTTCATATATATAGAAGTCATGAAACCTAATTTTTAACAGTCACTCCATAATTAGTCAAAGCTCTCATATACATGAATACCAATTTACAAGAAGGAATTCTTGAAGCTAAGCTGATTACATTTTAGACATCGGGGAAAGGCGAAGATAAGACGAGTATATACTTGATTGTATTAGCAATTCGTATTACCCTCTCATTCATATTACATATGTATATACAAATGTGTGTATACTCTCAAATAAAAATACGATCGATTTAAGCCATAAGAATTGTGCTGTGACAACACCGAAGAAATTTCAAAGAAAAAATTGTATCAATATTTTCAATAAAAATTGCTTCGTGTTTATATCGAGATAAAACTGAACACACAAAATATTTATATGCACTAAATTTTTGGATGATCGGTCCATAATACCTCATAATGCCCATTTCTAAAAAACAGTTTTAGCACATATACTGTGAATAGGTATTATATGGTCGGGCTTGACCGACTATACCTTCATACTTGTTTTTGTTTCTTTTTACGTGAATTCAATTCTATTTAAATAACTATATAAAAATACAATATAATTTTCGAATATAATATAATTTATATTAATAGAATTAAGCTTTTCCTTTAATAATATGTTGGCTTTATTCTGACACTCACTGTATATATGAGCAATTTCACGTCAAGTGGCCCAATTTTTAAAATCGATGTCTTCCGATTTGGATGAAATTTGCACCAAGGTTAGTACTTTTGGATAGTATGCCAGACCCAAATTTTCAGCTCTATCATTCAAGAACTGCCGGAGTTAGAAGGGGTCAAAGTTGGACATTTTAGTCATACAGGGTTTTTTTAAAATGTGTGTAACTTTTCACCTATTGGTCCTAGCGAAAATTGTCTAAAGGACTTTAGATAGCTATTTCATCAATCATTCCAAAAATATTTTTTATTAATTTTTAAAAAATAGTACTAACCTTGGTGCAAATTTCATCCAAATCGGAAGACATCGATTTTAAAAATTGGGTCACTTGACGTGAAATTGCCCATATTGTATTTATAATAAATTTAAACAAATATTTAAAACTTTAAATATATACTAAGAAAAAAGCACACAGTTAACAGGCTACTTTGGCAATAAACTTATAATGGCTACAGGATGTAAATAAATGCAAACAATAAATTCCAATTTTCAAAATTATTCAACTATAAATTTTGAGAGAATATTTGCAATTATAATAAATAATGAAGAAAATATAATTTGCTACATACATAAGTACATATTTATTTTAATTTTATACAGAGAAACTGCCAAAACACTGGCACGTACATAATTTCTAAAACTAAATATTGTAACTAAAAGAAATTTCACTGATTTTTTTTTTACTTTCCTCAACAAATATAAACTATTGAGAATCTTAACTACATTTTTTTTTTGTGTAAAATTTATCACCAACATTTTCTTCCCACATCTTTTAGCACTCGGCGAGTAATTAACCCAGTGGGAGAAAAAACATCACAGCAGACAGGTGCTTGCTTGTATTTTAAATAAACAAACACAAAAACCAAAACCAAAACAAAAACAAACGCAATAATAAAATGAGGGAAAAAAAGGAAAACAAAATGTAAATTTGTAAAACAACAACCACTTACAAATGAATTTACACAGCAGCATACAGCAGCCTCCTGTAATGATCATTGGGTGAGTGATAATGATTATGATCATTACAATTATATAGAGGGTTTTAGAAAATGATGTTGTAAAATAAAGTTTTGAAGTTTCTAAACATAAATATGATTACTTTTGTAAATTTTTTACACACTGTGCTATTCAAGTACTCTGACAAATTAATGTTCAAAATTAAATTTAAATTTTAAAATGCAAATATCTCGTAAACTATAAACGATTATGTATAGTTATAAGGAAGTTTGTTGTACACAAATACCTGCACTATTAGATTTAACCAATCTTTCTACACCACCCTGTGTTTATTACAATTTTATACAAATCATTTGAAATTAAAATTTTACAACACTCGTAGGTAACACTCTAATTTTTGGCCTCAAAAAATAAATACAAATAAACAAAAATTTTCACACAAATAAACACACTTACATAAATATAAAATTTTTCTACATTTCTAATTTACCCAAATAAAAACGCTTGATTGAACATAACAAATTATTCTGAAGAAACATTTTGTTGACGCAAAATGTTTCTTGAAAACTGTATATTCTTCGTATTGGAAAATTTAATTAAAACAAAAAATAGATTTTACTTTTTAACATTTGAAATTAATTTTCATTCGTAATTAATTAATTTTTATATGCAACTTTGTATGAGCCAACCAGTTTGATTTATTTTATTACCAAGCTAGAAACTGAAATTGATTTTTTTTTTTTTTTTTTTATTTTCAAAAATATTTCACAGAGAAAAACAAGTACAACTATGTACACATAATTTGATTGCAAAGTACGTATAAAGTACGTATATATTTTGCAAATCCCGGGATTCGGGTTTCGTAATTTTTGTTTCTTATCAAGGCAATAGAATATCGTTGGATCTTCGATCTTGAAAAAGCTTCTTAAAAATATTAAGGCATCTAAATTAAAATAATGCTGATTTATTTGTGTTACCAATATACGACGCTGACGAAAAACATCGTTCACAATCAACGCTTTTAAGCAAAATTGTCAGCAAATTACTATATGCTGATTGCATTTCTCGCCCTCCGAAACAAATAATTATACATATTTCTTATACAATATTTGATTCCATATCATCACAAACATTATAAGGTGTTGTGGTGGTATTTTACATATTTCAATTACATTCATTATTTCATTCGTTTTGCAATCAACGTTTTTAATTAATTTCTAATAACGAACATTATCAAATTCACTCTTCAATTTTGGATTTATTTCAAAAAAATTTAAACTTTTGAGTAAATTACCCCTCTTTCTTTATTTCAGATTTGACCAGTACATCGCTTAAATAAGCAATATTTCTTTGAGCTTAAATAAAAGTGCAACATCGGAAGAGATTCATATCACTGCGACAAACGCCTTCACTGTTACTTTAACCGAATTTAAAATGACAACTACATATTTGTTTAAGTAAAAAAAATTGTTCATATTTAATCTATTGGGCTTTAAAATCAATTAAAGCTTTTTTATATTAATTTCCAATTATAAATAGTGTGTTCGACTTAATTAATTTTTATTATTTTATTAACTTATTTTGGTAAAAATTAAATTTTTGTTTGTGACTTTGTAAATAATTTTGAAATGTTTCTGACTTTTTTAATTACTGATTTAATGGGGAATCTATCATTAGATCTTTTTATTTTTTTTTCTCTTATTAAAAATGCTAACAAAGCATTGATTTATGTTAAGTGATTTATTAATCCCAAAAAATCTGGGAAATTCGGGATTGGCATCCCTAGTATAAAGGTATTTAAAAATATTAATGTTTGATATAAAAATTAGCTTTATAATGTCTTTAAAAATAAATGAAATTTTATTTAATTTATATTATTTTTATGATATTCAAAAATTTTACATATTATTTCGTAATAGTTTAAGAAAATAAAATATTGAAACTTATTTTTAAAATTCTACTTGGTGATTTTAAATCTGTTGTAGTTTTATGGGTACGTTGTCAATTAATTTAGGTGTCATCTACTAAATGTTTAAATGCAAATATTAATTTATTAATATTATGAAAACACCATACTTTAAAACAAAACTTGGCGCGTTATTTAATAATTATTTAATAATAATAAATATATTTTTAAAAGAAGAAGTTATTTATGGCCTAATACTTAGAAGGAATAAAAGGAATATTGGCAAACCATATTCCTTACATGGTTTAGAAAACATGGAAACTATACTACTGCTTATATTAAACCTTATCATTGACTTTTTCGATTTTCGGAATGCAAAAAATAAAGTTTCTATGAAGCTCTAAAAACTACTGATTCAAAATTTAAACTGTTGAAAATATTACAAACTCTCAATATTTTATGGTGTTTTCTTTTCTGAAATAAAATGTTACACCTTTATTATGTACATTTTTATAATGTTTACCCCACATTTTAAAGATGTCGCATTTTTAATGGTCAGAATAGAACATAGAATTACAACAGTGTAACACTTTTTTTTCATAAACAGCTGCTTTTGTTTTTTTTTTTTTGTTAAAAAAGAAGAAGCAGTAGCTCCTTGGTAAGATCGCTTGAAATAAGACAATGAATATTTATCAAAAAGACCAATGGCACCTTCCCGACTAACACGCAAATTCTTCTTAAACTATAAAAATTATATATATTATATATACATTACATATATACATAAGAAGTAGGAGATATTGTCCTATGAAATTTGACATACATCAACTTCAGAGTATTCATAATTACGTTCTCTACAAAGCCTTTCACTTTTCCATAATCATATAAAATATTTTATCATCATCAGATGATGAAGATGAATTCAACAAGTCATCCAAAATTTTTTCAGCACATAAAAAAGTAGTAATATTTTCCATTTTGTATATTTTTTTTTGTTTCTTAACACAAATACACATTCATAAACAAAACAAATGTCAGCTGCAGCAATGCCAACTTAGCTCTTTTCGGGCTAGATTTAGCCGGATTTTAGTCACTCAAAACGCAAAAAGAAAAGAAAATTGGATGTGGTTTTATATGGATTATTTTCCATTTAGCCCTTTTTTCAAAAATGTTTACGCGTTTTGAGTCTCAAAAGTTGGCATCACTGGTCAGCTGTTTTATCGTGCGATTCTCCCCCTCTAAAAATACAGAGTGTGAAAGGTGCACCATTTTTTAAATTTATAGTGTGACATTTATAGAAAAGAACACACTACACTTTAGCAGTGTTGACATTTTTTCAGAAAAGAACACAAAAAAATTAAAAAAGATGCGAAATGGGAAAAACGTGTAACATTTTTGCCAAAAAAGAAAACGCCATTAGTTTTTATTTCTAAACATCATGTTGCTAGAAAAGTTTTGCAGCAACATGTTGATAAGTGAATATGAGTCAGTAACATGTTGCTAGCTAAAAAAATTTTACCAACAGTATAATGCAAAGAAAACATTTTTCAAAAACATAAGTGCGGACTCAATATTGTGGAATCTACGAAATACATACTTATTTCAAATCCACTACACGAAATGACCTATTAATATCATAATTTATAGAGTCGCAAATAAATACTTATTGTAGAAATTACAAACGGTTATGATAAACTTATAAAAATTAAAGCACAATGCATTTTTTAAAATTCGGATTTATCCGTTTTTTTTTGGTACTTTATGATATAAAATTTCTATGTTTAACCATTTGTCATTATTAGATTAGAATGCTATACACACGGTATGTGGTAGATATTGAAAAGTATGTTAAATACCACTACTTTTGCAATGTAACACAATGTTATTATACATACATATATTTGAAAAAAAAAACTGAGTTTTTTTAAAAATTTATCATTTTCATATTTCTATAATCTTAATTTGTTCATTAAGAACATGTACTCCCACAAAACATAAATCTTTTTTTGCTTGAGCATTAAAAGTGTTACACCTAAAAGGCGGTCAGACATTGTCCTCCTTCGAACAGCGCCATGATACATATACATACATACATAAATATTTACACAAAAATTCCCATATTCACATGATTTATGTGTGTAAAACCAGACAATTAAGATCATTGTTAATAATTAATTTTAATCAAAATAAATCTACTTAGTAAACAATTTTTGTTTCCTTTTCTACTTGATGCTCGTAATAACAAGTTTAATTATTTTACATTTAATTTGAATTTATTTATTTTAAAAGATCAAAGAATGTTTATGTTACATTCAGAAATAGCTAGGAATTTATTTCGTACTTTTTATTTGCTTGCAAAATTAAATTTTTAAATAATTTTAATAGTTTAACTTAGTGTGATAATTGGAAATTATTAAATTACAGATTACAAATAACTTTTATTTTTAACTGGCTTCAAAATCCGCTTTTATACAGCAAATATTTTAGCTAAACAAATAAATCAAAAATTAGCCCCACAGCTATTAATTGCTATTTAACTATAAATATTAAAATAATATTTGTCTTAATTTTCGTTTCATTTTCCAAATAAATACAATTTGTTTGTTATTTCATTCATAATTTTGTTTTATTTTCCAAATAAACAAGTAAAAAAGCAACAAGTAAAAAACAAACAATCAAATGTCAAAAAATCTGCAAGAAAAACAAAAGCAAATTGTTGAGTGAGGGCATGTGGGTGTGAGTGTGTGTGTACTCACTCAGTCTGTAGTTTGAGTCAGTGTTGGCAAACATGGTACAATTGTACTTTTTTTATACATTTTAGACATAGTTTGTACCGTGGTACTACCAAGAGTCATTTGGTACAATTTCAAAATACTGTTGCATCAAAATTTGATATTTCAGGTAAATTATATAAATATATTATTTAAGTTACTATTTGTGCCAAAGAGATTTTATTAAATTTCATAAATATTTTGGAACTGATATCAATTTGATCTTTAAATATGCTTCTATAAGACAATTATTACGACAAGAAATTGTTGGTTGAATTATCGAGCAATATATATTAATTAACATTAAATGAATCTAAAATATATATAAACAAATACAGACAAATCCGAAATAAAGATTATTTACAGGACCTATTATTGCGAAACGAACTCTGTTTATTTGCCTTTCTTTCTTCCTGGATCACTAGATGTATATCGTGAATAAACGCTTTATATAGTAGCATTTTTCAATAGAGACCAATTTTGTAGCATTTATAATATCACCAGAAGTTAGATCATGATTCTTTGAAGAAATCTTACAGCGTATTCTTTTTTATCACTTGCATTAATTCAATACCAGTCAAGTATAAATTTGTTTAATCATTCGTTATAAAAGGTAATGTTAAAAATGTTGCCATAAGATATGCACTTTGACTTATGGAGCTGAGTCCATTTAAAAATCATGGTGACAGTCTTTTTCTCACTAATATCACAGACGCCCTTAATGTATGCAACACACTTATATGGCAATGTATTCTAAAATTAAGTACATAATAGGAGATAAACTTTGCTACTTTTTTGCTCATTATACCCTACAATAGTACAATCATAGTTAAAGTATACCGATCGTCTCAGAATCACTTCCTGAGTTGATTGAACGATGTCCGTCCATTTGGCTAGCTAGCTGTGCGCATAGTATGGTCGCAATTTTGGAGATGTTTAATAAAACTTATTAAATGACAAGGACGTTTTTGAATGAAATTGGTTGAAATCTGTCTATTATTTCTCCTAGCCTTCCCGAAATAGGGGTTTATCGGTCATAAATGTTTGATTTATGTACGTATCCAAACAAATTTCATCACAAATAAGTTATTTATTAAGTTTATTTATTATTTAACAAATATTAAAAATGGTAAAAAGTACATTTTATTTATATAGTTGGTACGAAATCCAAAAACATATTTGCCATCACTGGTTTGAGTAACCGTGTGAACAAACATAACGTTTTATAACGGTAAATTATTAAGAAAAATGGGGGGAAAAAACAAATATTTATTATTGTTATGAGTGTGTTGGGCATCATTCTGATTATGTTATTGTTAGCCTCATTATATTGACATGAGCATGACAGTGTTTAAACTGCGTGACATTTGTCAGGCATCTGTAAGTTGGATTGGCGGCACTGCGCCACAGAATTTTTTCTTTTTTTATATGAAAGGCATGACGAGCGCAATTTATTTGCTGTTTTTTAAGTGTCAATTTTAATTGACCATTTTTGTTTTCGTTTTTATCAGTTTGTTCTTTTGTGAATGCCAAAATATGCACTTTTTATTTACTTAAATCATAAAAAAAACTCTTTATAAAAATAACCACCTATAATGCCATGTAGATATTTGGCTTTGTTGGCATGTTGTTAAATTGATTTCTTGTATAGAAACAAATTTTTTTTATTTGTGTTTATTTTATTAAAAGCATTTTAATTACTATTCGTTTGATTGAATTGGAATTGTTTATAAACAAAATGCTGAGTACTTTTTACAAAAAGAATTTTAAAGATTTTAAGATCAAAGCTTTATCAAGTCAATGTTAATAATATTTCTTTACATTTAATTAACATTTAATTAGAATTTATAATTTTATGGAATTTTATTTTAGCCTGCTATACAAAATAATTGGAAAACAAGAAACTATGTGGGAAATATTCATTGTTGCGATTTTATTGGGGATTTGATGTATATGACATACACTTCAGCTATTAATATTGGACTTATAAATTAAGTCGATAATCTTAAAAATTTACGGGTTTTTTTATGAACCTTTTATTATTACTGCCTCAATTGTTTGTATCTGAAACAATCAAACAATTATTTTCTTTTAAACAAATTAAAGTTATTGACTTGTTGGCACTCTACCGCTCTTTTTTTGACGGGTTGATTTAACAACATTTTTGTAATACATGATTGACCTATAAACTAATTAATTTTCGAATTGAACAATTTAGTTTTAGGGATATTTAGTAAAAAGGGAAATTTTATACCGCGGTTCCGAATGAACATACAGTGGTGGACATGAGTCTAGCACACTTCATATATGTTTGCTGTTTTCAAAAGTACTTTTCTTTTATATGATTATAATTATTAACTGCAATTTTTGACTATTGCTGTACCCTATAGTGTGATGATTATGTCCCGTAATTTTTATTGCATTCTTTCTTAATATTTTGTTCTATTTGTGGTTAATTGCAAATAATAGACAATTTGAGCTGGACAATAATTTAGAACGTAAAAAAATTTTATATATTTTGCTAGTTTTTCGCGGGTAGTTTTTAGTAATTAATAAGTTATGAAAACTTGCGTAAGATCATTCACCAGATAAACACCAGAGGTAGCACCATTGGCGAGATTGCAAGTATTTTACTTTGCTCAAGGATGGTGGTCTACAAAGCATTAGGACATATTCAAACTTATGGGACATATAAAATATATACTCTTTAATTTACAGAGCCTGAGTGGCAGACCCATTTAAGAGATCCACAGCAATGAGGAGTTGCTTGGAGCAGAATAGGATTGATGTTTGAGATGGCCAGCCTAATCTCGGGATCTCAATCCAATTGAGAACCTATGGAATGATATGGAGCAACATATAACAACAGTAAGACTTAAGAATTTGGTCGTTTTGTGAAAGGAAATCCAAAGTGCTTGGAACGCAAATTCAAAAGAGTGCTGTGTGACTCTGGTAGAGTACATAGTATATACCCAGAAGCAGGGCTGTCAGATATGGCGATTATTTTGTGGAAAATGATTATTAAATAAAAAAAAATAATAATAATAATAACAAATAAAAAGATTGGCAAAAGAGAAAGCCGAAAATTAAATATCGCCAAAACACCAGAAAACTAATTCTCAGGACAATCAAACAAACAATTTTTTCATAAAATGCTTGCAGGGAGACAATATATATACGAACTGATAGGTATTTTAAGGCCCAAAGTGATTGTCTTTTTCATAAAAATACGTTTGTTTTATCAACAATTTGTTTCTTTTAAAGTATAAAGTGAAAGCAAATTGTCAATAAATTTAATTCCTTATTTAGTTTTCAAAATAGAATTAAATTTTATCTCTTAACCATTTCATTAAAGAATTTATTACGAATTAATTCTTAGTATTTGGCACTTATTGAATTTATTTCTTTATAGAGTAAATTCCTCAATAAATCACTCAAGTTTTCATTAATGCAAATACATAACAAAATAGCTTAATAAAATTTATGGAATGATTAAATTTTTAAATTCAAATCTATTGCCAACATGTTTTTTCAAATAATTAGAAACAATTGAATTAGAAACAATTGGATTAAAAACATTTAAATTCATTTTGTTACAAATTAATTCAACAATAATGGAAATCAAATAAAATCCAAGGATGGTTACATCCCAACTAATTAAACCATATCTAACTGTGTAGAGTACACCCTGTGCAATTCTTTTTTTTTAACCAATAATTTGTTTTATCCCAAAAAAAAACACAAATAAAAGTCCACAACAATAAGTTCATTGTCATGTATTTATTTCACTTAAATTTCTTTAATAATTTGCCGAGAAAAAAATATGGAAAATCATAAGACAAAATCTTTGCTGTTAAGTTAAAACGATTTAATCGAAATGCACAGAAAGAAATTTTTAAATAAAATTCAATGACACAAAAAATCATGAAATGTGACATTAACATTAACAGACAGCTGTTTGTAATATTTTTATGATTTGTGGGTGCCACTGTTCAAAATTTGGCTTTCAATAGATTGTAAATAAAGAACAAAAATTTCTCGAACAATTAAAATAATTATGTTGCATGAGTATATTATATTATACATATTTAAAGAAATATTTGATCATGCCAATTAAAAAGAATGAATGAAGAAGAATTTTTGACGACACGTTTATTTTTGATGAATGAAAATAAATTAGATGTAAATTTATGTGTTTTTATACCCTACACCACCATAGTGGGGACTTGTGCTGATGCTTGTAACGCCAACAAATATTAGTCCAACCTTAAAATATACCAATCGAATCGCTTCTTGAGTCGATTTAACAATGTCCGTCTATCCGTCCGCCCGTCTGGCTGTCCATGTAATTCTTGTGCGCAGAGTGCAGGTCACAATTTTGATGTTTTAATGTTAACCATTTCTGCTATTTTAAACTGTGTTTTTCTCGTTGTTCTTTCGTTGTACGCGGGCTCATTTGAAGTATTTAAAATTGACACTTGACGTACAAAATCGGTCTCACAATTTAACAGATTGTATTTCTAAATGCTATTATGAACTCTATGCAATGAAATGTTGCATTGCATACTGCGTTTATGAAAACAGCCAAAATTAGAACTATACACTTCTTCTCAGTACACAACCATCACAAGATCATATTGTAAAAGTAGAAAAAAAGAACAATGAAAATCCAACAACGCCGCATTAAACTACCGTTAAAATGTACATACATTTTTGTTTGTTAAACTAAAAACTTTTATAAGTTTCTGTTAGTTTTCTTTTATAAAATTTCTTCAAAGCTATTTTTGAAGCTATTTTAAAATGGAATTGTGTTAAAATAAAATGCTGTTTAATTCATTAAAGAATGAATGAAATTAATTCAATACATTTTAAATGCTCAGAAGCTGAGCTTAAAATAAATTCTATATAACCATATATTGGAGTGATAAAATTTCATTATATTTTGAAAATTGAATTCTTTTCAAACTTTTTTATACTCGCAACTGACATAAACAATTCATTTATAGAAATTATTAAACAAAATTTTGTTATTTAATAAAATTTAAATGCGCAGATATATATTTAATAAACTAGTTCGAGTGCTATATTCGGCTGTGCCGAATCTTAAATACCCTGCACCTAAACGTACTAAGAAATAGAAAAACTACACTGGTTATAGGACTAGAATATTCTTATTCTGTGTTTTCTATTCAGTCTTAGTGCAAATTTTCTTAGTATTTGATATATTGTTTGAAAGACAATTTTACGACCAACATAATTTATGTTAAATATTTTGAAATTTTATCTAATTTCGACCATCTTAATTGTAATTTAACAATTTATAAAATTAAAGGAACGTTTTTCAATATTAACAACAAGTTACCGTATAACCGATAGTAATATGATTTATGAATTGAAATTTCTGATCCATATAAAAGTTGGTTCGATATCAATATTTATTAGGCATTTTTGTGGGTTTATATGTTTTTCGGGTTCTTATATGGCAGCTATGACAAATTATGGGCCGATCTTCTTAAATTTTGGAACAGTTATTTTCATTCATATGAGGATATTTCACTTCGAATTTCAACATAATAATGGTATATATAACATATATATTAGTATTAACGTGGACTTCGAGAGTGGACCTTATGTGGGGGATATTGTCAAATATGAAAAATTTCATGGTATTATCTGCAATATATTTTAAAATATCACAATAAAATGGACAAAAAATATCGAATTTTTATGGAGGTTGTCTCACATATTGGTCCATAACTCTGGTTGGCCTAAACCGATTTTGCTGATTTTCAATACTAAAGTTACCTGCAAAATAAGAAATATTTTTCTGGAAATTTCGTTTAGTTAAGTTGTATAGCTTGGACGTGAGAGTGTTTTACACAGACGGACAGACAGACAGACGGACATGGCTTAATCGCCTTAGAATTTCATAAGGATCAAGAAAAGATATACTTGTTGGGTCTCAGATTAATATTAAAAAAGTTTCACACGGAATGACAAACGTAATATACCCTCATTCACCATTCTTGGTGGTGGAGGGTATAAAAATATGAAATTTCAACACATCCCAGCAAGCCATATGAGTCCGAAAAGAGTCTTTTCTGACACCTTTTCCGGAGCGTTCATGCTTTTAATAAGCCCAAAAAACAATCATTATTGCTCCGAAAACCTTCAGAAAAGAGGGTCATTACATTCGAAAATGGTCCGTCAGAAAGAGCTTTTAGATAATGTCAGAAAAGAGTCTTTTATGAGGGTTTTTCGGCACAGAAAGAGCTCTTATATCATGTCAGAAAAGAGTCATTACAATTTTATATACAAAAAATAAAAAGTTCACATTTATTATTTTTTGTTTTAATTGTTTTTACTTAAACAAAAAGGGAATTCATTTACAAATAAACTACATAAATTAGAAATGGAAAAAAATTAAATAAATTTTATTTACAGTAAAAAACAAGTAAAAAAGTATAGTCGGTCAAGCCCGACCATTTAATACACCTAGTATATGTATAAAACAGGAAATGGGCGATATATAGGATATATAACCTATATTGGACCAAAATTTAGTGTCACGATTTCTGTGAATATAAATATTATATGTGTTAAACTTTATCTCGATATAAATACTTTTAAAAGATTTATGGAGATTAAAGTGAATTACGGAGAGGGTCTTATATGGCAGTCTCGACTATTTACGGACCGACCATTATAAAATTAGGTGTCATTATTTCTGTATATAAGAAACTTATTTGTGTCGAATTTTATTTGATTGCCAACATTTTTAAGAAATTTATGACCGTTAAAGAGATTTTCGGAAGTGGTCCTTATATGGGAGCTACGACTAATTATTGACCGATCATAATAAAATTGTACCGTATTATTTGTATGTATATGAAATATATTTGTGTTAAATATTATTTATATACTAACATTTTTGAGTGAGTTTTGCTCTTTAAAGTAATTTTCGGAAGTGAGCCTTATATGGGAGCTACGACTAATTATTGACCGATCATAATAAAATTGTACCGTATTATTTGCATATATATGAAATATATGTGTGTTAAATATTGTTTGGATACCAACATTTTTGAGTGAGTTTTGCTCTTTTAAGTGATTTTTGAAGTGGGCTTATATGGGAGCTACGACTAATTATGGACCAATCACAATAAAATTATACCGTATTATTTGTATATATATGAAATATATATGTGTTAAATATTGTTTGGATACCGACATTTTTGAGTGAGTTATGCTCTTTTAAGTGATTTTCGGAAGTGGGCCTTATATGGGATCTACGACTAATTATGGATCGATCTTCACGAATTTTGTAGATGTGATTTAGCTTCATTTATTACTCATTTGTGGTGAAATTTGTTTGCATACTTGCATAATTCAAAGATTTATGATCGGTAAACCCCAATATCGGGAGGACATTTGTATGGGGGCCAGGTGAAATAATGGACCGATTTCCACCAGTTTTATCCTTGGGCCAAAAAAATATAGCGTACCAAATTTTATTGGAATATCTTCAAAATTGCGACCTGTACTCTGCGCACAAACTTTACATGGACAGCCAGCCAGCCAGACGGACGGAAATCGTTAAATCGACTCAGAAAGTTATTCTGAGTCGATCGGTATACTTTAAGGTGGGTGTTAGACCAATATTTCTGGGCGTTACAAACATCAGCACAAATCCAATATACCCTCCCCACTAAGGTGGTGTAGGGTATAATGAAAAAAAAAAATTTAAGCAAATTTTTCTTTCGCTCCGAAAATGCTTTTCAGTTGGACTCTTTTCTGGTTCCTTTTTCGGAGCGCTCCGAAAATGCTCTTTAGTTGGACTCTTTTCTGACTCCTTCTTCGAAGCGCTCCTCGAATGGTATGCTGGGATGTCACATAATTTTCTAATACATATGTATAAAACCATAACAAATCAGTTTAAATATAATAAACACATATCATAATATACAATAACACTGTGCAACAGATTAATAATATTAAGTCGGAAAAATTTGTTAGTATCAATATTATACCGGCTAAATTGAATAAATATTCTTTTTTATCTTTAAACTTGTTATTCTGGAGCCGATCATACTCGAAAAAATAATATTTTGTTTGTAAATTCCTGGGAAATTTCATGAATTTTGTTTGTAGCTTTTTTTCTTAAAGTTCATATATATTATTTTTTTTTTGTGATGACCAAATTTCGCGCCAAACAAAGGATTCCTTTATATCAAAAGATTTGCTGCACAAATAAAGAAGAATTATGATTGAAATAACTATTGATGTTTTGTCACCACAACTAAAATAATTCAATACAATTCAGTGTTGACATGAATTTGTCTTGTGTAGACAGCTTCTGTCGATTAATATTCTGTCATCAAATGTAATATCAACAAAAACAGTATTTTTAAAAAATTACTATCAATACCTTATCCCCACACTGTTGTTCTTGTGCTCACAAAATGATGGATCATCAAGATGTTCAGTTATTGCCTTCCGACGAGTCATAAGTTTTTTATGATGAATTTGTCTCGTGTGGACAACTGTTGTCAATGTTATGTTCTTGTTTGAGTAACTTTGTGAGACAAATTTTGCATTACATTGTCTTCCAGCAAATATCATGTTAGCTAAAAAGACCACGTTTTTAAAGCATTACAAAGAGAATTAGAACACGTTTTCCCTCACACTCGAACATGAACACATTTTTGTCCGTAATTCTGCCAATGTTTTGTTCATGTGCGCATTCGATTAGCAACAAATTTTATTATTACAACCAAATAAAAATGATAATTTAATATTAATTTAATTTAAAACAGCAAATTTTGAATTTGGAATAATGGAACCCTATAAATCATATATAAGCATGTCTACTGACCCGGTATTTGAAATGCCCTTGAATATTGAATTGATTGGGGAATATAAATTGTATGCAAATACAAACATATTTGTCCAAAAAATGTGTTACACAGTGTAACTATTTTCACCACAACTATAAATTAGTTTCCCCAATTTTTTTATATTTCAAATAATTTTGTAAATTTTTTAAAATTCCGTACAGAATCACGTAACAACTGCATGTGATGATTTATACTAAGTTTACAAAGATGTCAAGATGTTGTACATTGTCGTTTTAAATTTTATTGATCATTTGTGGACAAATCAACAGAAATTAAATAAATTTGTTCCAATAGCAAATTGAATTTTAATAACATGCATATATACATATATACAAATAGGGTGTTACAAAAGATGCTGTAAAGAATTCAATCAGGGGATTCTATTTTTTTATAAAAAATAATAACATTGTCAGTTGTTTTGAATATACATATTGTACATTTGAATTTTAAACTGCTTAATTTTTATTTAAAGGAATTAAACTACTGTTTTTAAAAGGTAGAAACGTAAGAATATTTTATTCATAAAGATATGTACAGACGGTTGTCAGATCTTACAATGTTATCAAATTTGTAAATGTGATGATAATGTAGTAACAATCAAAAATTGTTAGCAAAAGGAAAATTGTTTGTTCGAGCGATTGTTAGAAAACATTACAATTTCATTGGCAGACAATTGTTACACAGTAAAGTAATCTGTCAACAGAAATTCTTTGTTCAAACTGTTGTCAGATTGTTGAATGGCAAAAATTGGCAGATTCACTCTCAAACATTGTCAGAACTGTGTGTGTATATTAAATTTAATTTCTTGATATTCATTTTTTTCTTTTAGAACTGCTTTTTGTTTATATTATTGCAACATATAACAATGTCAGATGCATAAACTTCGCACATCTGACAATAATCTGACTATGGCAACGTAATGTGTTCATTGTTCATTGTTAGTTGTCTGAAAATATTTTTGTCTTACAATGCACAGACAATGCTTTTAGTGACAACGTGGAAACCAAACATTTTAAGAACACACGATTTTTAGACTTTTTTGAACATTTTTCTGGCAATATTGTAAAACCTGACAACCGTATGTATATAGCTTAAAAGTGACATTTTCGTATTCAAGAAATCTAAATAACATTTATAATTTCAACACCTTCTCAATTCACATTTTATTGATAATTTCATTAAACCATGAAGGTTTTTCTTCGTTCTTGCATTTTCAAATATATATTGCAAATAAAAATGTTTAATGTTCGTATGTATACAATTTGTCATTTTTGTATGTACATATATTTAAGACAAATGGAAAATTATTTTAATCTACCATGAGTATAAATAAAATAAGAAGCAAGGAACATTATAAATAACCTTCAAATTATTGCTAATAACGAAATAAATTAAACTTAGAAATAAAAATAAATTAAACTTAAATATAAGTTTAAAAAACTTTGGTTTTAAAAAATATAATATAAAAAATGTTGGTATTAAAAAAAATTGTAATAAAATACTTTTAATTATTCGACAGAATCCCTTAATTTTTATTACAAAAAAAAAATACGAAAATAATTCTTAAGGTGTGTTCAGTCCAAATATTTAAACAATAAATTAATACTAATTAATTCATATGCTTAATTCCTTAGTACTTTAAAGGCATTGAATTCATTACTTTGAGAATTTATTATTTGCGGGATTAGTTCCTTAATGAATCATTCGCATTTTTTAATTCAAATTTATTCAAAATTTCTTTTTAAAATGTATTAATTGATTAAATTTTTTAATTCAAATCTATTACAAAAAAATGACTAAAGAATAAAGATTTCCATAAATTTAAATTTGCGAGAATTTAACCATTTTAAAGTTTAATGGATTTTATTAAAAATTAATTTCATTATGAACTAATTCAACAATGAATGAGTTTAAAAGAATTGCTTGTTGGGCCTGAATAAATTGCTAACAGTTTTTATTTCTAAACTAAGCTTTTTTAATTATCTTTCTTTTAATTAAAAATTATTCTAAATTAAAAAAATCTAACCTTCGGTCTTCACGGACATAAATTTATTCATTTTCTTCTGTGTGGTAAAAATTTGTCGATGTTCATGTCAATACTTTCTTTGTATTTCTTACATGGCGGTTTCTTTGTGAGAAAGTTACGTTTGATGACAGTCATAATTGAACAAGAACTTGAAACATCAACAAGAGTTGTCCACACGAGATAAGTTCTTGTGTGGCCACGAAATTGTTGCTGAAGGAACAAGTTAATGGCTTGTGTTACGATCCCGATCTGTACTCTGGCCAATAATGTACCCTGCCAACTCAACGGCATCACCTCGTGGGAGGAGTTCTCAACCCTTTGGCCGGATCGCAACACGAAAAAAAAATTTAGGGGAATTTTGTCACAAATAAAAACACTTACATTCTGTAGGCCAATCACTTAATAGGGAGGTAGATGTTGGCCTCAATCGCCCTTTTCCCATCCATAACTGTGAGGAAACCAATTCACATTTTTACAGTCCCTTATGCCCGTCTTTCGTCGCCTTATCTACTGCAACAATCCCCAAAAAAATATAACTTACTCAAATTTTCTCATATTTTAATACATTAATAGGTATAATAGCTTTATTTATAATTTTCTCTATACTTATCATTAAAATTATCTTACATAAAAAAAATCTTAACTAAATTACATATTTAACAATAACAAATTTTATAATATAAATTATCTCAAATTTTATATTGGCCTTTATCAAAACAAAACAATTCCTTTCTTCATTACTTTTATAAATATATATATGTCTATAGCTCTGTTCAGTACTCAATCTATGCCGGATGTGCAATAACGAAAAAAAAATCCTACGCATGAAGGAGCTCCCTAATGACGTTCTTTTAAATATATATTTTTTTTGCTACCAATTCAATTTCCTTAGCCTAGTTTGAGCACCTAGTTTACTAATTTTGAATTTCTTCTTTAATTATTTTCAGGTGTATTGTTTTTGTTCTTTTGGCCTCTGACGGATTGATTTACATTTAGATTACCACACTCTCAAAGGACACAATAATTATTCACACCAACACTTAAACAACTAAAAAATAGCGTAAATTAATAAATAATAATAAATAAATAACTAAATAATACCAATAAACAATTCTTAAACTAAATCAAATTCTTGCTTTCTTATTTTTTAAATTTCCCTTTCTTTTAGGTGGCCCAAGAACCACGGTTCTTGCCCAAACATATCACTTTCCTCGGTATTAAAAATTTTCTTTTGTTACCTTGGACTCTACTGCCGTCTGTCTTTACGTGTATATGTACGTCTATCCTTTTATATATGCGTACAATATGATGTTTGCTACTTTAATAGATAAGTTAATGGATAAAACTTACCTGGCTATTTCTCCTGTGATCTCTTGGTCAACCATCACCAGTTCTGAAACAATAGCCAGCTATATAAAAAAACGAAAGAACATTTTAATAGTTTTTTTTATCACACACGCACCTACCAATCACGAATTTGGCCATTTTATTTCATTTTGCAAAACTTACGTTTTTTTCTTTTCCGTTGTAATAAATTTTTAACTTAAGCAAAATAATAGTAACTTTGTACGGCACTCTGATTTGATTTTATTTTGTTTTTAGTTGTTACTGTCTGTTTTTTTTCTTCCTCTTCGCATTTTCCCGCTTACATACCTTTTATTTTATGTATTATATGCGTATAGCATTGGTTTGTATGGCTGTAGGCCCAAATCTATAATTCCCGCGCAGAGTAACGTTTTCTAAATAAACTATGTGACTAATGAGAAAGGAATTTAAGGCGGTGTTTTCATCTTCGGAAGTAAACAGTGCTCAAAACAAAAGTTATCTTGTACTGTATTCCCCCTCCTACAATACCAGGCGGTCAGCAATTTCAGTAGCCTGAATGCTTCCATTCATAATTTAAAATCGTTTTATTTTGATTTTTCAAAATTAGTTCTTTTGAATGAAAACTGCAACTGTTTTTTTATAGTGTTACCACTACTATGCTTACTAGACGCAGCTTTTATACAACGTATGATCAAACAGCTGTGACTTTTACACATTCTACTGACGAAGGTAGTATTTTATAAAAAAAATTTTCCTCTGATATTCTTTTTCTTTTTTCAGATTATTGGATAGTCCTGCACACAATTACGGTAACTATGTATCGTTCCACCCTATAATACTTTTATATTAATATTATTCTCTTTTTTCTTTTCAGGTGCAAATAACAAGAAAAAACCAACAAACAAAAATGAAAAACCACTGGGATATGGGTTGGAGTTGGTGGCTCCATAACTACCGTGGCCCATCCCTTATATATAATATAAAAAAATCCACTGGGACAAGGGCTGGAGTTGTGGCTCCAAAGCAATTTAGCCCATCCCTTAAATAAAACTATTATAGTGAGGGACTCGAGGTTGTAGGATTTTTTTAACCTCCTCCCGACGTCATTCCCTGGCGTGCTGCCGCGCAAAATTTTTTTTCACACTTCAGTGGCGTAACGGGTGGTGTATAGATCAGTAGCGTCTAGCCGAAAGCTAGGGGTTGATCCAATAAACTGCCTTTAACTAGAAAATGACGAATCAGTGACTCTACTTTTTAATTTTGAGAAGCACTAAAATAAATATTGTTATTTGATATACAATAATAAATTGGTTGTAAAATGATTGTAAAAAATAATGAAAATGTGTGTTTGGTTTCTGTTAAAGAATTTATAATTAATTAATTTTTTAGAACATACAAGATTTTAAAATACTTATTGACTTTATTGTGTTTTTAAATTAACTGCTGTAAAATTAAAAATTTTAAAACATTTGTCAGCTATAACTCCGAATATTCAAAGTATGTATTTTCCAAATGGATTTATGACAGCGACGTGGTGAATATGTTTTATTCTGTATCACAGTATAAATCAATCAATATTATAATAAAATAATTACTTTATTAATTAATATAACTTTAGTTTTCTCCAAATTTAACTATTAAATTTATAAAAAATAAATTTGAATTAAGACTTTATTTAATTATATAGACTTTTTGAACTCACCTTCACTGTACTGTACGAAATAACAAATGCAACACTATTGCACTTTGAAGTACCGCTATTTGACACTTGGTGGCGCTAAATCAATAACAAAAAAACAATTGACAGCTCACTGAAATATTTTTATTTGTGCGTCGCCATTTTTTCATGAAAAGTTGCTGGAAAAAGTGAAAAATTTATAGAAAATTGTATTTAAGTTCTTCTAGAACTATAAAATCTAAATACATAAACTCTTTAGCGCAGTATAATGGATAAAAAGTCAAAGGAGGCGTTAAGACGCTATAAAAAAACACGTCAAGCCCAATCGAGCAGTGAAAGCAGTAGCAGTTCAGATTCTGACTCGGGATCCTCTAGTTCCTACAGTAGTTCTGATAGCGAGCGTAGACATCGCCACAAGAAATCTCGACAGTCGGGTGCTTTAAGAAGATCGACTAGCTCCAGTGATGAGAGACAGAAGAGAGATAAACGTGATCACTGTCAGAAGAAATTGGAGGCCAAACGTAATCATTTGAAGCGCAAGTTAAAGGAGGCTAAACTGAAGAAAAAAGCGGCAGCTGCTGCCGCAGCTTTAAGTGGTCATTCACATCGCGCTTTATCGCCGGCCACACAAGCTAAACTCAAGAAGTTGGCCGAACGTAAGCACTTGCGTGCCG
Source organism: Bellardia pandia (assembly GCA_916048285.2). Taxonomy (NCBI): domain Eukaryota; kingdom Metazoa; phylum Arthropoda; class Insecta; order Diptera; family Calliphoridae; genus Bellardia; species Bellardia pandia. Next base: position 56,804,911 of record OU696532.1, on the reverse strand, counting down.
CCAGTAAAGAACGCCGGGAACGGGAGAAAGAAAAACACCGTGCTGCTCTAAGAGAACGTGAAAGAGAACATCACCGTGTGAGCAGTCGTTCACCCACGAAAATAACAAAAATACGCATACACCAAGATGTTAAGAGGCAAAAGAGTCCACCCCGTATGCATCATCAATTGATGTCAAGGGAAAAAATTATCATACAAACTAGAACACGCGACCGCACACCATCTGCTGAGAGAGAAAGGCAACGTCATGAGCACAAATTGCGTCACGAAGATATGGCCAGAGAACGAGAACGTCGTGAGAGGGAGGCTGCACGTGATAAGGAACGTGCCGATGCTTTGGCCCGTTGTCAAGAACGTCAAAGGGAACGTGAGCGTTTGGCTCGTGAAAAGTTGAGAAGAGAGGAAGAAGAAAAGTATGGCAAACCTCTAGGTCCCGATCGTCTTTTACCCCGAGGACCAGAACGAGACTTACCACCTGTGCGTGTTTATGGCTCGAGAGAACGTTCAATGGAAAGAGCAAAACGCGAAATGGATCCCTACGATCATGGTTATATTAGAAAACATAGAGGGGAACCAGAGTTCGAAGACGGTAAGTTATATTTTTGATTTATAATTGTTACATGCTCTTCTTAATGTGTTGTTCCTATTAGAGCCTGAACATCGTCACTTAGATCGCGAAGAGTTGTTAAGAGAACGCGAATATTTAGCTAGGCGCCGTGAATTGAGTCCCGGTGAATATGTGGGTCCCAGTAGCAGTCGTATGCGTGGTGACCCCCGGGATATATATCCAGAAGAAGAAAGAGATCGTCCATATAAGCGACCCTACATGGATGAAACTGCTCCTCGTGGGCATCCTATGAATCGTGAAGCCTGGCTGGCAGAACGCGAGTTGAGAGAACGAGAATTACATGATCACCCAAGAGATTATCGTGATATTGAAGCCGAACGCATGTATCCCGATGAGCGAGAACGTTTGCCACCACGTGAAGGTCGTGAAAGACCACCTTTTGTGGGAAGACCAGGTCCAGACTGGAAACGCAATGATTGGGGCTCACCTAGAGAACGTGGGGAATGGCAGGGTGATGAAAGTGGTCCTCCTCCACCTGGTCGTGGCATGGGCTTTGTTGGTGGTCCCAAACGTGGTGGAGGTGTGGGTATAGTTAGTAAAATTCCCCCTTTAGTACGCCCTCCTTCAGAACCAGATTGGGATGCAGAGGAAGGCCAAATTGATATACCAAAAAAATCTGAAGGCACTCCAAAGCGCGATTGGATTGAGCATGATCAAAGGGAGCTGTCATTAGCTCGTGAAAAACCAGGGCCTGTAGGCCGTCCCTGGAATCCTAACGAGTGGCGTGAAGGTGATGAGGGACCTGGCCCAAGTAGTGGTTACCAACGTGGTCCTCCCGGGCCCATGTTGCATCATCCACGCAGTGATAGAGGTGGTCGTGGTGGTTATCGTGGTCGTGGAGGCCACATTGATCACGGTGAACGTATACCAGGAGGCCATGGTTTTAGACCCCATCACCCTCCTGCTCTAATGAATCTACCCGTTCCACCACCAGGTGGTTTTCATGGTGCGGGACCTATGGCGCGATTTCCCAATAAAAGGAACATGACCTATACTAATCCGAATATACTAAAAAAGCAACAAGCTGCTTTGGCAGCAGCTAAAGCCGCAGCACAAGCAAGTGCTGTAGCAGCAGCCACGACAGCTGTTGCGGCCGCCAAAGCTGCAGCCCAAAGTGCAGCAAATGCAACCACAAATCCTAGTATCCTAGGACAAGTTGGTAGCAATAGGCCACAAGCAACTGATGATAAGCCAGAAGCTGGTGAAATTGTGGGAGATAATGAACAAAGAGAAGACATCTCCCAAACAGCTGCTGCAGGTGGTACTGCAACTGCTGAACAAAAAGAGAAAAAAAATAGTGGCGAACTAAGTGAAATCAGTGATAGTGATGATGACATATTAAATAAGACAGAAAAGAAAACCAAAATGGAAAATGAAGACTCCAATTCACAGCCAAAGTCAGAAAACAGAGATGCCGTCGATGATAAGGCAGAGGAAGAAGAAATTATGGACTTTGAGGAGATTTCAGATGGAGAACTAGAAGAGGAAAGAGCTGCTAAGGGTAAGTTGTTAATGTAAATATTTTTTTTTTTTTCTTTTTAAACTAGTAGACTTTTTGTTATTTTAGGAGTGGGAGATGCATTAGGCGTTGATTGGTCTTCATTAGTGGCTGAAACCAAACGTATGCCCTCAAATCAAGCTACCACAGCTAAGCAGAAATGGCAACCTCATCGTATTATTTTAGACGTAGGCATTTCAATGCGTATGGCTGGCGAGGAATACGCTAAACGTTTGCTCAACGAAGCCAAACAACAATTGGATGCAGAGTTAAAGGTTGAAGCGTTTAAAACTGAGACTAAAGTTGATATCAAAACTGAAATTAAAGATGAAGTTTCCTCGTTATCGACATTAGATGAAGATTCTCAGGCTACTGCTCTAGAAAATGACGACAGTAACTCCGACATTAAGCCCAAAGAAGAAACGGATGATAAGTCAGATGTAAAACCTTTAGTTGAAGAGCTAACCACTGAAGGTTTAAATGTGGACTCTTTGCCACCCTTAGCTTGTATGCAAGTTTCCCAGCGCAAATTTGAAATGGAGAGACGGCAATTAATAACAAATGCTTGCGGTATTAATAGTCGAGCTTTAAGTGCTCGTCAAGATCTGAAATTGCGTAGACAATTATGTGGTCTTCCGGCACGTGAATGTGAAATTACACGCAATATACCACAAACAAGTGACAAACTTAAGGCAATGGCTTTAGCTGCTTTTCAAAGGACATTGCAAGTTAAATAAATTAGCTAAATGACTGTAAGGAGAATTGTGAAGCATGCAATTTTTTTTAGTTTAGTATTTAGTGGTTATATTTAAACATATGCTATAAGCATATAAATATGGAATGGATATCTAAATGAATTATGAAGTTAAATATGAATGTGAAATAGATAGAGTGAACAAAACAACAAATATTACCCAACAGTGGTAATTCTTATTTAAATTCAAATAGTAACATGAGTTTAATTGTTTTACAGACTTTTAAAATTGATGCTTAAGTGTAACAATTTTTTAATCAATTTGGCGTAAAATGCAATAAAAAGAAAAAAGTACACTGAATTAGAATTAATAAGCAGTGTGGTGATCAATTCACAATTTTTCATATCAAACCTCAGAAAAAATGTTGAAGTATTTATATGACAATATATAGAACACGTCATGGAAAAGAGCTCATGTACACATTTACCTATTACCTTTAATGAACTTTAATTATACTTCAAAAACTGTTTATTTATTTATTTTTTTTTTTTTTTGTCTTAAATTTATTTTTTACCTTTTTATTAGTTTCTCATATTTAAGTGCTAAAGTAATCTGAACATTTTTATGATTTTTATTTGCTTTTAACATGGCTTGAAGGATTCCTTTTACAAACAAATATTAATTAAACATAGACATTTTTTAAGGAAAAGGAAAAGCAAACGCGCTAGTTTTAATATCTTACTGTTTTTTTTTTTTTTTTTTAAATCGGATAATAATTAACAACAAAAATTAGAATTAATCAATGGCGGTTTGCTAATTTAAACATTATTTTTGTTTTACGAGTATAGTTTTAAGTTAATCTTTGAAAACTAGGTACATATGTACTTCTAAACTTTGTTTTGACTTAGTTGCAATTTTGGAAGTGTAGTTTTGCTAACAATATTTAAATATTTCATTTGTTGTTTGTTATATTGCTATTTATTTTGTTTTTCATTTAGAGTTTAGTTTCTATTTTCATTTTTAATTATAACTAATTTATTTATTTTGCTTTAGCTTTTAATATATGCAGGTTTTTAATAAAAGTATATATATATATATATATATTATGTCCTGTGGTTCCTAGTAGGAACAAAGGGCCGCAAATAAAAGTATAGATGTATGAATTTAATTTTATAACCTCCTAAATAACTTCTCTCACAGCTACCAAAACTGTAAAATCTGATCAACAATTATAAACGTATGGGGAAAGTTAAAAATTACGTTTTGATTTTGAAGAAATTGTACTCAATTGTAAAGTTCCTGACAGTTTAAACATTATGGTCAAGGATTATAAAAGTTTTATGGTAAATAGTATTTGGTTTTTGTTTTAAAGTCATCTTCATTATTTTCATGAGACTTGATCAATTATTGCTAAACCATATTAATATTATAATAAACATAGATTTTAATATGCAAAAAGTTTTTTATTTTATAGAAATCTTGTTAAAAGTTGACTTCTAAATAGTATTTAAAAATCATTAAATGACAGCCGTTACATGTTGATTAAAATATTTATAAAGCAATCAATGCTATTGAAGGTTACAAATCAGGAGGGTTATTTTGTATCTCGTTTCGAAAAGACAATCTTTAGAAATTGTACTCTTTATACATTGAATTTCGAAATTGTTTGCTTTACACATTAACCCCCTAGTATTCGATGCTACCGAAATGTTCGGATAGATTAAACAAAAACCCTTAGCATTTTAGCTGTAACAAAATGTACTACTACTAGTTGTAAAACTAATAAAAGCACATTTTATAAAAAAATGTGTAGGTCATAGTTTTCTTTAAAAAAACTCCTGTTCTGTAAACCGACTCCGAGTAACGTTTTCGCTTTAAAAATCATTCGATTTGCAGATATTCGAAATATATATAGCGCTTTTTCTGTAAATCGAGTAATTTCAAAATCGAATGTTGAATCGACAATGTTGACAGATTTTTTGAAAATCTCACTATTTTAAAACAGTTTTGTTTACTCGAAATAACACCAAGTAAATCTTTGTAAATAAGATTAACAGGACGTCAAAAAAAGAATTTTTTTACGTTTTAAAAACGACAGCAATACTCATATTCGGCAGAACAGGTGGTATTAATTTTGTTTCTTGATCTTTGCAGTTTTGTGTGTTTAATAAAGTTTTTGAAAAATGTATTTTTTTGGTGACTTGAAGATGGCTTTTTAATTAGTATTTGTAATTAAAACTTTTAAGTTTTTCTCTACAAGTTAATATTTTTAGGCCTCAATAAATTGTGTAAAATGTTGTTAATAAACATTTTTGTTTGTTAATTTGTTTTTAGTTAGATTATTATTAGTTTAGCTCATTTTTTTTTTGTTTTTTTTTTCATTTGATGTTATTTTTTATTATTTTCTTTGTTTTGTTTAAATAAAAGTATACTGTAAATGTGGTCAATTCAATGAAGGTATTCCAATATCATGCCAATTTATTTCAATATTTGGCCATTTTGTTTGTAAACATGTCATCATGGGATTTGAAACACAAATCGATTTTAAATCACTTTCTAATAATATGGCAGAACCTTTACAATAGTGGACCTGTAAAGAAATTAAAACAGAATTTTAGCATAATTTATGAAAATCGCTTTTGAAACGTAAAAAAAATCTTTTACAGCAAAAAATCTCAAAATTTAAAGTGGAGGTTATAAAATATCACCAATCATATTAAACTTTAACAAATAATTTACATTACCTTATTACCCTCATTAGATCCAGGTATACCATTATAATGCATTAAGTCGAAGGTGTCGGGAGTTGAACGTTTTTCCAAAGGGAAAAATTCATCCATAAATGCATTTAATAATATGATGCCTAAACCCTCGGGATCCAAACGTCTTTGCATAATATCAACACTAAAATATATAAATAAAGAAAAATCCCAAGAAAAGAATCTAAATTTGATTAAACTTACTATTCCGCTTCACTAACTAAATCCAAAGCGGCTAAAACATCTTGCAGGACCGGAGTGGGTATAAAATTGTTGCCATCCGGATCATAAGACTTGAAAACTCGGCGGGCAATTTCCGAAGGAGTTTCGGGTGATACAAGCCTCTTTTCATTGCTAAATAACACTGCAATAAGATAAGATTTACTAATTAAAATATATGAAGTCATATGAAATATGATCGAATGAAACCTACCAGTTAAATGGGTTTCTGAACCCATGACCCAAACCGGATTTCTAGGATTCTTAAAAAACGAACCCACCGTGCAGTAACGCATTTGCTCCATTAATGTTATGAAACCAATATCACTTTGTTCATTAATGCCTCTTAACTTTAAGCCACCAACATCCTGATCATTATCCCACACATGAGCCACAGCTTGACCGGTCAACATGAGATTAATCAGGGCCTGTGAGCCATAACCATACGTATTGTGTATCAGAGGTTCCGAGGTGTCCGACAGCTCAGAATTGACATTCTCTATACCCTTTGTCAATAACACCGTATACATAAACAACAGCACACCATATTTGGCCGATAACACCTCAAAATTAAGCGTATAATATTTTTCCACCTCCTCTATTGTATTGAAATGCACAACTTGCAAACGTTTGTGATATTCATCTGGTGATACCTCTTCAGCTGCATTAAAAGGTACTGTACCAGCAGCTGTAGAAGCGCTTGCTGCTACCGCATCTGCTGTTGACTCGTCTTCCATGATGCCAGCGCCTGTTGTATTCAAATTAGCCTCATCATTTGCCGCATCACTGGCTGATGTAGACGTTTCTTTGGCTTCTGAACATTGTTCGACGGGTAGTGTGACTATCCGCAGACGTGACGCTTTACATTTACTCAATATGGTACACAGAGCTTGAATAAGCAAACTTTTACACTTGTCGGGCGTTAACTGAAATAATAATTGAAATAGTAACACATTTTTTACATAAGGTATTTACTTACATCTTTGAGACAATGTCCAGGTGTATCCATAATTAAAATCTTTAGAATGTACGCTTGTACAGGCGCAATCACAGCACAGGGTCCACCTTGTTTTTGTACCAAAGCGGAAGGTTCTTCTTCGCTAAATTCAAAGCCTTTAAGTAGCAGAGAGAGCATAAATAAGGTTAGTTAAAACTATAAAGTTCTAAAATAATTTTATTATACTACATAGTAAGTTTAAATAATTTAGACGATATCTATTCAATCGTATCAAACATGGTTACTCAAGTGTAGTAATATGCTTGATGGGATCAATAAAGAAACACAAATTTCACATATACCTACATATGTAAAACCAAAATGCAACTGTTAAATATGACTAATCTTTCAAAGAATTTCAAAAATGTTAACATAAAGCAAAAAACAAACACAAAACATAACTAAATGAATGTATGTATGTATAAAAAGTGGAGGAGTGGATGACAAACATGATCATTGAACACCAAGCAACAAACACATTATAGTAAGGAGTATAAAATAACGGCAGGTGTCAAGAGTATAATCATAGAAAGAGAACAAAATATAAAAAAACAAGACGCAGAAAAAAACAAAAACATAATATCATTCATTAACTTATACTATTAACTACACACATGCTTGAATTATAAATTTACATTCATATAAATCTGTATGTATATTCAGAAATGTAACAGCATGTGTGTATATTAGAAATTTGTATACAGCCACCCAACCCACCTTGAGACCAACGCCGAAAAACATCCAAACGTATTGCTGGTCCCCATAATAAATTGCGTATTTCTTGCAATTCGCGCGCATCCTTGGCCGTTGCTATTGTTGAGGGAGTTAAACTAGCACTCCCACTTGTACCAGCCTGTTGTTGTTGCTGCTGTTGCAGATGCTGCAATTGCCCTGTAGCGGCTACGGCCGCTGCCACTGTTGATCCAGCAGCTGCTGCCATTGATGATGCGGCTGCATTTTTAGCTTTGGTTGAGGCACTATTTGTGTGTTCGCCCATTTTCCTTTTATTAGCTTCTTTCTTCAATTAATTTATTTTTTTATTATTATATATTATATTTGTATTATAATATTTTCGTTCACTAAATCACAAAATATATTATGTTTATTTAACTTTTTGTTCTTTCTTTTTTTGTTGCCCACTTTTTACTTTTATTCATTTACGCCATTCACAAAAAATCGTTTTTTTTTTTTCTTAATTCACTTTATGCCTCCATACACAAATGTACAAGTCGATTTTTCCAAATCTTTATTTTGTTTGTTTAGCAATTTATTAACAATTTCATAAAATTGTTAAATTACTTGCCAATTTTATTGGTAGTTAATTAATTATACGTTTTTATAGAAAATTTATTAATCTGTTCAATATCTTATAAGAAAAGTTCACACTCATAAAATTGGCGTTGGGAAGAAAAAAAATTAATAAATGCAGTTGTCAAATTGGTCTACTTATGCTGAGGGCTGCCAGATGAATTTCAAAAAAAAATCGTCCAAATCCAGATAAAAAATAAAAAAAAATCGTCATTGCGAATTTTAAAAATCGGAAAAATAAAAATGAAAAAAAATTCAAGTGGGTAGTCTTTTTTATACTTTAAAATAAATAAGAAATCACAAAAAGTTAATATTATATTTATAAAATTAACAAGCGCACCCAGCGAACTATGCCTCGCCCCAATTTTAAGCCTTCAGACAAACTTTAGAGTAATAATTTCACACACTTTCGTACAAAAAAATCAATTTTCCGACTTTTGCAGAGAGATTTTTCGCATTTTCCACAATTTCCCATGATTTACAAGAACTTTCATTTTTCAATTTCGTACAAAAAAATCAAAATTTTTCTAATTTTCCGACTTTTGCGGAGAGATTTTTTTTATCGCAAGTTTATGCACTAGCTACATACAAATTTATTATGTAAACAAAAATCGCTAGTCTGACAACATTTATTTCCGCTTTAGCGCCATCTACGGTTTATCGTTTGTGTTGTTTGTTTGAATTTTACGAACAGATTTTTTGTCTAAAAATAAATAAATAGACCAAAAAAATTCCCATATTCTTTTTTCTAAAAAAGTTCGCATAAATAGAACATCCGGTGTTTTCAAATCACACGACACACACACACGCACAAACGCAAAAAGGACGATGGAGCTTGCCGAGGGAGGAGTGGGTGTGAAAAGGAAATGAAGAGAGAGGAGGGGGGAAGGAAAAGAGGTAGGGACTACGGAATTTGAAAAAGAAAGGAGATCGGTGGATGGACTTCCGATGATGGGGATGACGGACGGACGGAGATGGGGATGGACGGGGGTGACCGCCGATGGCAGAAAATTTTTTTTCTGTCATGTGGTGAAAAAATCGTGGTGAGTATAAAAAATCGTGGTGAGTATAAAAAATCGTGGTGAGTATAAAAAATCGTGGTGAGTATAAAAAATCGTGGTGAGTATAAAAATCGTGGTGAGTTTTTAGAAATTCACCACAAATTCCGTTATTCCAAATTTTTCAAGGTCATTGAAAATTTGTCATCCTAAAAGCAGGCAATGGATTTGCAGTTTACAGTTTTACGGGGTGGTTGCTGAATTAGCTAACAAATAAGAAATTCACCACAAATACCGTTTTTCGAAAATTTTTTTCTTATAATAAAAATTTAGTGCCGCTTTTGTTCTATGTATACCAGGGGTTTCCATTTCATAGCGCAATTGAGCTACCACTACCAAGACATATTTTTGCTCTTCAATTCAGTCGTCGATGTGACTTCGACAAGTGCACATGTCTAGCGGATGCTATGGTTTTTTTCAGGTTAACAGATGATGACACTCAAAAAATATTGTGCGGTCAAAAATGCTTTTGGTAACATACATAGCAAATTATAAAATATGTATTACTAAAATTTTTCTGCGGCTTTAAATAAATACATTCTCTCAATTTTATTACTCTCTCGTACTCACTAATACAGTACCAAAAAATTTTTGGAAGCCGCTTATGTACATACTTAAGGTCCAACTATAATATGCATAAGCAAGCTTAAGCAAATTGCAAAAGTTAACGAAAAGGCTGTCAAATGCATAACCAGTTCAGAGTTAACTTTTAGGTGGCTACAATGACTTTGAAACTTTTTGTCCACAGTTGCTCATTTATGTTTAAAAAAATGTTTTTATTTTAACAAAAACCCATTAAATGACTATATTTTATAAATATTATTATATTATTTTATAATTAAAAGAAAACTTCGTACCAGAAACGCATAATTTTTCCTTTTTTTTTAATTTATCGGCAAAAGTACTAAAATGTACAGCTGTGGCAGCACTACATTGTAAATAATAATAAACGTTTACATATGTTTTGTTAATTTTCGTATTGTGTTTGTAAAAATGGAGAAAAAACTTAAAAATTTAAATAATATAAAAATATAAAGTTAGCGCTTGAAGGCCTGTGCACATAAATAAGTGAACTACACTGTAAAAGAAGAAGACGCTCTTGTTCTGTCAGAGAAATAAAGAAATAAACCGCGACAGAAAGACATTTTTGTTAAAATAAAAAGGGCCTCTTTTATTGTAAAGGCACTTATTTTTTCCACATTTTCTATTAAATTTAAAATAAATGTATTTTCTTCTTTCTCCATTTTGTTAAAAACACAAACAAACAACAAACAGCTGATTCCGTACGGAATATGCGATCAGTTTCGCTTTTTGCTTAAGCAAATGACAGTTGAAAAACTTAACGAAAAGTTTCGTTAAGTACATTATAGTTTGCCACATACAATTTATATGTGTTCGCACGTTTGCTTAAGCTAGCATATGCACATTATAGTTGGGCCTTTAGATTTGCACGCCAAAATTAGAAAGAACGTCTTAATTAAACATTTACTGACATATATATTTCTTTTACCGCTTATTGCATTCTATTATAATTCTATCTCACTTTTCGAACTTTTTTCTTTAAGAACAAGCAGGACAGAGTGATATATTTTTCTCACTCATCATGTATAGCATATAGATGAAATATACATGATCTTACGAAAAAGTAATTAATTAAAGCAATGATTGCCAATATTTTAATCTTACAAGACAGTGATGAGCTTACCAAAAAGTACTGACTAGGGAAATATTCACAAAAAAAAATGTTACAACAATTAGCTAATGTTGTTGTATTTTAATAAATACATTAAGGTATTTGTGGTGAATTTCTTATTTGTTAGCTAATTCAGCAACCACCCCGTAAAACTGTAAACTGCAAATCCATTTTTGTTGTACTCTCTCTGTTTATGTTAGATAGAGATCTTGTGTGGGGGAAACAACAACAACATAATGAAACACAGACTCCATACTTGATTTAAGCCTATTTGGGGTCGAAATGATCTCAGCACGTACTTGATTTAAGCAATTTTTTCTTGATTAAATGACGGATCCATACTTGATAGTATTTGATATATTGTTTGAAAGACAATTTTACGACCAACATAATAAATATTTTGAAATTTCATCTAATTTCTATAATTGATGTAATTACCGATTCTTACTATAATTTACAGTCTTTGTTTAATTTTCATAAGCCAGTTTACGATTGGAATGAAAGCTTTGGTCCAAATACTTCCAATCTCTTCAAAAACAATCGCATATATCGGAATTTAATGGATCTTGGAAGAAAACACATTTGCCGTTTCATTTTACAAAATCAGATCAGCTTTTTTGTTCGGTTCTGATGTTGAATGACAAGATTGGTTCTTATACGTAAAATGCTTTTCGTATGTTATGGTAATGGTAATTAACAGTGCTTGCAATTTATTCTGTAACAGTTTTTTAATTGTAACGGTAATATTGTCTGACTTTAATTTAATTTAAAAATAAATTTACATACCTATAAGTTAACAAAAATGTATTTTATTCAAGGTTGGAAATGTAAATAGTAAACTGAAACGCTAATTCTGTGTGAAAGACTGTTACGAGCTGCTACAAATAATCTAAGAACACCGAAGAAAATATAAAGGAGCAATAATAAGTAATCCTAGGAAGTAATCGCTGAGGTCATCATATCGTGGACATAACACAGCTGACGTCTCTTCCGTCTTAATGCAAATTCCTCATTTATTTCAGTCATTATTGTTTTCTGTGACTTGAAAGGATCTAGCTTTTTTTAACTATTGTTTATCCTCATGAACTGTTGTCTTTCACGGCGGCTTCTTTCGTTCTTTCTTTACATTAATCATTACATCTGATTTAACACATTTAATGACATTGCATATAAAACTTCTTTCGAGAATTATTTCACCCTTTTGGTGAAGTTCCCGGTTCTCTTTCCATTTTGGTTGACTAAATTATGATAAACAATATTTTTTGTTAAATAACACAAGAATTTACCACCGAAATTAGCATCAACTATTTTTGTTTAAAATCGAAATAACTGTGATCTATTTCATTGTCCAAACAAAAAACTTAATTTTTAACAAAATATGACAAAATAACGAACATGAAAAAGTAACCAGGACATTTTCAACGTTTTTTTGGAAAAGCAGAGTGAAGCAAAAGAATAGCATAGAATTATAATATGTAATAAGTTTGGCACTTCATAGAACATTGGTGTGCTATTGATGTACATATGAATATATGTATGTACTTACATATAAAAATAATTAATTTTAAAAATTATTTAAAAAATTAATGTATCATTTTGTAAAACGAAACTTAATAAATAAAGACTAACTACACTGTATTCTAAAAACAAACTCATATCAACATAAACACAAATTTATTATTAACACCAAAACTTCTGTAACCGAACAAACAGACTGCAATAACAATTAAAAACAAATAAATACAACAGGACCACACAACCAGCGATCAAATCAAATTGTCTATTCTCTACTTTTTTGTGGTGTACTAAATAATTTCCAAATAGATAGATATCGTATAAAGAGAGTAATAAAAACAACAAAATAAGGAAATCAAAAGTATGTACATATGTAATTAACACAATTCAATTTAAACACAAAATGTTAAACAAAAACAACAATTGGGAAAAAAAATTTTTATCTATATGACGATTTAAAAGATTAATAATAAATGTTGTTAATTAAAATAGATTTTTTTATTTGATTAATTTGCTTACACATTTGTTAACAATATACCTATTTACCTAAACAGGGGAGTAATAAGAGTAATTCGAGTATTATGAGTATGTAAGAGATAACCAGAGAGTAAGTAATTTTGTTTTTAACGGTTTTTTAACGTTTTTTTGTTTTTAATGAATGAATAAAGAGTTGTTTTTGTTGTGCTCTGTTTATGTTAGAGATCTTGTGTGGGGGAAACAACAACAACATAATGAAAAACACAGACTGGGAGAAAGAGAGATTGTACGAGTGTATGTTTAAAAACTAGCTCCACTTGTCATAACTTTAAGCAGTTGTGAATAAAACCTGTAACCGTAAAGTGTTAAAAATTACGAAATAATATAACGAGCGGACCAAATCAAACATAGTCTTAATTAAAATCGAGGTGTTTAAATAAATAAAATTAATAAAAACGAAATAAAAATAAAGCGGTAAAGAACAAAATATTTAATTAAATACAAAAATTGAGTTTATAAGTAAAAAAGCAATTAAAAAATAATTGTTATAAAAAATTAAAATTGTAGTTTTTTCCAATTAATATTAAGTGTGTTGGTGTTTGTGTCTAAAATTATTATTAACTATTAACTGCTGTAGAAAAGTACGTGTTTCGCTGTGAATTTTGATGTGTTTAATGGCCTCTACCTTGCCATTAGTACGAGTAGTAATAAATGCAAAATATAGTGTTGAAATAATGCGATTTTTGTGCATAACCAAATTTGAATGTTTTGTTTTATTGTGTTTACTTTACTTACTGGAAATTTGTTAAAAAATATTATAAATAATTTTTTTTATATTAAATTCTGGTTTTTTGTTTGAGTTTTTCAATTCAAGAAATATTTATTTTGGCAATTTTGAATTTTTATAAATCGAGAAAGAATTTGTGCAAAGGAATTTCAAAGAGTGTTGTAGCCTGGCGGGTTAAAATGACAATTGGCATAAAACAATGCAGTGTTGAAAATTTTAGCTAAATCGGATAACGTTCCGTAGCAACTCAAAAATTTGGAAATTCTTTTAAAAAAAGGATTTTTAGTTTTCCTAAACAATTTGTTTATTAAATAATAGTTTTCGAATAAAAAATACCAAAAGCCACAAGTAAAGAAAAAATAGACTCATTTTGTTGGAATCGAAATCTATACATTCGTCAATATATAAATAATTAATAATATATATAAATAATACAAACAAAAAAAACTTCCAAAAATCGAATGTTATTTATTATAATAACCATTATATTAAAGGCCACATGTAGAAAATAAATTGATCCATTTAGCCGGAAGCGGAATCAATATAAGATTATCTTTTTAAAAGGATATAAGAGTAAAAATTCGTTTGCAAAAATAAAAAGTTATTAATAATTACGCTGAATATTATTTCAAAAGTCTCATGTAAAGAAAAAAATTTACTCATTTTAGCAAAGACAAGACTATTTTTAACTTAATTGTGTTTTTAAAAAGTAAAAATCGGTTGCAAAAAGTTCGAGTTTTAATAAGTCGTGTGTAATTTTTAGCTTTCTAATGCTTGGTTTTCACTATGTCAGTTTTGTTGTCAAATTGTCCAAATTGTTGGTAATTTCATAACAATTTGGACAATTTGACAACAAAACTGACATAGTGAAAACCAAGCATAAGAATTACTGAAGCTGTGATATGAATTGTTGTTTATTCCCAACTGCAGCCAAAAATATGTAGGATAGGTATAAATTTTTGTATAATTTTCAAACTTAAAACGGGTTTACAAAAATAAAATCAGATTAAAATACATATTTGAAAAATAACTTTAGAACATTTGGATACTGACCTAAGGGCGTTGTTATTTATACGCCAACTTTATGAATCATTTAGTTTTAAATGCTTAAACAATTCAATTTACTTATAATGCTAGGAACACAACTGGGACGAATGACGAAATTTTAATCGCAAATACAACTTTAATTTGCCTAAAATGTATAATTTATATTACAACTTTGTTTATTTATTTATTTAAATAATAACAGTATGGATACGTGGTTATAGCCCGATTTTATGAACAATTACGTTTTAGATATTTAAGCAAATTAATTTTCGTAGAACCTAAAAACAACATTTATTGACTTAAAATTTCAATATTTTACCCTTTTGTTTGTGAATAAAAAAAATCAAATCACCTGTATTAACAATTTATATTGTTATTGTATTCATTATTATGAATACTGACGCCATTATTATGTGTATTTTCATATACACAAATGTATTTTGGTGACAAATATTTGCGATCAAAAATTCGTCGTTCGTCCCAGTTGTGTTCCTAACATAACTTACATATAGGTATACAACTTTAATTAGTCTAAAATGTAAAATTTATATTTGTTTAAATAATAACAGTGGGTTACGTGGTTATAGCCCGATTTTATGAATAATTGCGTTTTAGATATTTAGCAAATTAATTTGCGTAAACAACATTTATTGACCTAAAAATTTCAATATGTCTATACCCTTTTGTTTGTGATTAAAAAACATTAAAATCACCTGTATTAACAATTTATATTGTTATTGTATTCATTATTGTGAATATTGACGTCTAAAACTAGTTTAGTTTTATTTAAACAAAACAGACAAAAAAAAAACACTGAAACACTTGAACGCGTTTTAAGCTCAGAATTTACATCAAACAACAACAAATAAATACAAGTTGTTTATAGAAAATGTTGACGAAAAAATATTGAAATCAAATTTACAGCAAATACTAAATTAGTAGTGAAACAACAAAAACAAATTAAACAATAACAAAAAATAGAATTAAAACAAGTTATACGAATTAAAAACCACCGGATGTTTTATCAATATTTATTTAATTTATTTTCAACGCTGTTAATCGTCTTCTACCTAAATATATTACGAATAACCAGTGACGGAGGGGACGATTTTATCTAAGTAATTTTACGCTACGTGTTTTATTTAAAAGTTGATGACACTTTACGCATATAAATTACATTT
Source organism: Bellardia pandia (assembly GCA_916048285.2). Lineage (NCBI taxonomy): Eukaryota > Metazoa > Arthropoda > Insecta > Diptera > Calliphoridae > Bellardia > Bellardia pandia. The sequence continues at coordinate 56,789,050 of OU696532.1, read as the reverse complement.
ATAATACAAATATACACACAGAACCCTTCATTAAGAGAAACTCCCCACCTTTTATTTAAGCATTTACCTGATAAAAGTGCATCTAAGTTGTATGTATAGGTATATATATATATTTAACATTCGGTTTCTAAACTAGCTAAACCCGTTCTTAAACATGTGATAATTGTTTGTGTGTTTGAAAGTGTGTTTTAATTTTGCTTTTTACTGTATGCTGTTTGTTAATAATGCCCATAAATTGTTTTTGAAACCATTTTCAAAATTATTTTTAAGGCTTGGTTATTTTTAATGTCGTTTAAATGTGTAAGAGGATTTGTTTTTTTTCTTGTGTAGCTTCGCTTAATTTTTGAGATTCCTTTGAAGGTTGGAATTCTTTTGAATTTGCCTTTATTTTTTCTGTTAAAGCTGGTGTTGTTTATATTTAGTGTGAATTTCAATGTACTTATGCGTTGTGTCGTTGATTCTTCCCAAAAGTGGTTAAATTAAATACAAATTTATATTTGTTTGCAATTTACACAATATAACAATAAATAACACCTGTGGAATCTACAAAGTAGCTAATAACAGACAGAATGAACAAAAAGTATTTTACACCAGAATTTAGAAATATTTATGTAAGCTTTAAACACGATTTTCAAATCACTGAATTTAAAAATAATGTAAAATTACTTAGTAATGTTGTCTTCTACCCTATTGTTATCTTGGTTCTGTACTGAGTTGAATGCATCCCTTTAAATCGAATTAACATTCCCGGATCCCAAGAATTGATTTCAGTAGTTCAACTCGTATTATAAAATACACATTGAGTCTAAAATCGAAACACTTAATCCAAAAACAAATCTCATTCAAATTGGATATCATTTAATTTAATTTGTTTTCAACATATACCATGTTAACTGTTTGTGATAATATACAATATCAATATCCTTCAATATCATTAGCGGCTAGGAAATATTTGTTAAGTTGCACATGTTGAATGAAACTTTTACATCTGTTTTTACTCACTTATCACTTATCTCGACCAGAACTACGCAATAATAAATATAAACTTAGATAAAAATAGTATGTGCAATTTGTTGAACGTTACAGAAACTTATATTTCAAACGTTAACACAAACTGTATTGAACTTAAAACATTTGCCAACGGAAACCTAAGGGAAAGAAACCCCTTAATTAATTTCATTTAGAACATCAGTTGCTTGTAGTTTATTCACGTTAACCCGGTCTTTCAAATGGTGACAGAGAAAATAAACCAGAATACGAGGCGGTCAATTCATATAACCAAATTTAGGATCATAGAGTTATTAGCTTAGAACTATAATTGAATTGAGCCAATCCGTAGAAGAAAATTATTTAGCTCTCATTCTGTAAACTCCGTTTAGTTAGCTAAGAATAAATAAAGTTTATCAAGATTAAGAAATAAATAGCTTGATTGCCGATCGGCTAATTACTTGTGGATGCAATCGGCAGATATAAAGTATTAGGACTAACTATGGTTTATTGTCTAAGAATTAATAGTGAATGCAATACCACGAACAAAGGCTTTGTCACTCGGTAGCCTCACGACTAGTACGATGCTATTCGACAAGATAAAAGTTCTCGGTTGATTATCAATTGGATTATTGGGTTGCAACTTATTATCAAATACTAGCTAACCAATACAATCTGACGCAATAAATACATCGAATCCAATCCAATCATGTTCCAATCCGTCGATATAAAAGCTTCAGCTTTCGGCCAGTTAATTGTTTTAATACCTCATATTAATACGGAAGCCGAAACAGAAAATATTTTTAGAAATTTTATTTCCTTAATTCTAATTTAGTTACAAAACTGGAAATGTTTTTAGAATATCCATTTAGAATAACTAAAATGTAGTTACTTGATCTGGATCTGGTACTCGAAGTACTGGTGGGGTTTCTTAAAAAACACTGATTTTTTCTGCCAACTTAACCAACGTTGTTGAATTTTGTTTTTATTTGAATATTTTGATTGACTTTTCTTTTCAATTTCAAATAAAAAAAAATTATATTTGTTTGAAAAATGAATTTAGTCAAATGCTGGTTATAGTATCTCCAAATAACTTCAAAATTATAAAAAACAAAAATCTAAATTAAATTATTTAAAATACAGTAAAAAAGAAATGAAAAGCTTTCAGACATTTTGTAAGCTTTAACGGAAGTGGAAGAAATATTTCAAAAATCTTGAGCCCTAGTTATTATGACGCCACTGCAGATCTGCATTAACAATTAAAGTCAATTTTTACTAACTGACTTAAATTAAAATATAAATGTATATATTATTGGGGCATGTGCACTATGTAATTCAAGGAAAAGTTAATACGGAAATTACTATCCAACTTAAGCAGGGTCAATTGAATTCCGCCTTTTTCTGTAACTAGTGACAATCCCATCGACAGGATAAATAACTCGTTTGGGACTTAATCGATTATACGATTAACGACACAAATTATAACACTTTTGTATTCCTCTATTCCAGCCGTTTAAAAACCAATTAATACATTCATTTTACGATTAATTTAATATTTGAAATGAATTGCATATATTCTACATTCTACTTTAATGTAAAGAGTTCTGATTTAGTAAATTAATCTATATCATTTTTTTTTTGTTATTTTCATCACCCTCTTTTCGCCATGGCGCCAACGTCATGTAGTCGTATAAAATTAATCTATACAAATTCAAAACAATGTTCCAATAATTCAAATCCATAATCTTGAAATGTCAGGTTTAATCATTGCAGTTATTTTATGCATGCTATTGAAGCTGTTGCAACCGACCACTTCCCTTCTAGCAGTCATGCTGCACATGGTAGATGGTTGGATGAATGTGTTTTTATTGCAGATAATTATTTAGTGTCTCAATAATTTTTGTCTCACAAGAAGATGCGTGAATTAAAAAATATACATAAAAAATAAAATTATACAGCATACAATCTTTTTGACTTGCCCCTTTACTTTGCTCTACGACATTAAAATTATGAATGAATTTGTTGTTAGTGTTATCAGTAGAAAAAAGAAAAACAACAAAAATCATATGAAAAAACCCAACCAATTTTATATGCAAAATTACATACATACATTTACATACGTATGTATTAAAAAAATAAAAACTAAACAAATAGCTATAAACCGCGCACTGACCTATAATAACAAATATCAATGCAAATAAAAATAAACACATACGAGTATTGTAATAATATAAAAAGAAAAACAAAAAAGATAATGAAAGTTAAAAATACATTATTAAAAGTCACAAGACCGAAAAGGGTTAATGTGGAATTGGAAAACGCACACAACACATTATTGCATTAAGGTGTAGTACGAGCAGATAGGATGATTATTTATGTATATGGTGATGATAATAAAACCCTTGAATAGTAAAGCAATAGCAGAATACTTTAGTACCCTATAACACAGAGTAGAGGGAACTTATATATCGTTGGTCTCATGTAGAAAGGCCCTAACTAGCTATTTTTTCGAAATTAGTTTTTTTTGCGATTCCAATGCATTTAACGCAAATACACCTCCTCACAAAAAATTATTGCAATATTGTAAAAAATAACGCTTTTATAAGCAGTTGTACAAAAAAAGTTACATGTTGAATATTACATTTTCTATTATGTTTTTACCTTCTCCTGTAAAGTTTCAAATATGCGAGTTAGGGCCTTTCTACATGAGACCATCGATATGTACATACATATATCATTCAACAGCTATATTTCGAAATATCTCTTGTGGGGAAAACGTGTCGATGTTCATATTTATATTTTTTCGGAAAAGGCGGTCTTTTTTTGCGAGAAAATTGCATTGATAGCAGATATGGAACAAGAACATAACTTGATAAGATAAATAAAAGCAATTGTGTCAATGTTGTGAGAACAATTCGATGCCTTGTCAAGATGGATGATATCTATGCGATGACATACATATGTATATATGAACATAAGTAACTTGACTTACCATCATAACCCATCCTATCTATAAACAATTACCAAATATTTAAGCACAATTGAGACGGTTTAAAAAACTTGGTTCTGTTGAATATTTAAATGAAAAGTCTTCTTTAAAATACACACATTGTTCAAGAGTACATAAGTATCATTCATCCCATACCTAAATCTGCTGACTTATTTCAGTTCAATTATTATTGCTTAAAGAGTTCGGCTGCAAATCTTTCATGTAAAAACAGTTTCGCTCAATATTCATCCCGTATTCCAGTATTTTGAAATTTATAATTGTGTGTTGAATAAAGATCGATTTATTTAATAAACATTTATAGTCAGTCAGTCGTCATCTTTCTGCGTTTAGCCTTAAATTCCAGCAAGAATTTCGTATAAACAACATTCACATTTCTTTTCTTTTTATTACGCACACAATACGCAAATGAAACCTTAAGCAAATAAATAAACTAAAGGAAAAATTTAAAACTGATAATTGTACATATTGCAAAATATTTTACATTTATTTCTGTTTCTATTCAATCCTAGTACAACAAGTGAAACAACAAAAACCTCAAGAAATTATGCAGCAGTGTTGGCAAACATGCTACAATTGTACTTTTTTTTGACACATTTTATACATAGTTGGTACCGTGGTACTACCACGAGTCATTTCTTACAATTTCAAAATACTGTTGCATCAAAATTTGGCATTTCAGATGAAATATGTATGCAATGTAATAATGTAAAGAGATTTTATTAAATTTTATGAACATTTTGGTACTAATATCAATTCGATCTTTAAATATGCATCTTACGACAAGAAATTGTGGGTTGAATTATCGAACAATGGGAGTTTCTGACACATTAATTCACTTAAATGATTTTGAGGCTTAGTCCAAACTAAAACTTAAACTTCTATTCTTGAAATAATAAATCTAGTAATTTTGGAAATGCAATCGAAGGGTGCACGAATAAATATACATATAGGTATTTAACAAGGTTAAATTTTCGCAAATAAACCTATACTTCATTAATAAGAATATTTTAGATAATGGCGATAATAAACGCAAGTAATATTCTTAAAGATTTAGAAGTAGCCATCTAACTTTAAACAAATACAAACAAATCCCAAATCAAGATAATTTACAGGAAGCATTTAACTACGAAACGAGCTCTGTTTCTTTGCATTGAATTTTATTTTACAGCTTTGGTAACTTTCTTCCTGGAACACTGGAGTAAGAAAGTAAGTTGGTGGTTAAGTTTTATTTTTTTAACAAATATTAAAAATGGTACAGTGCAGGTCTAAAAAGTACATTTTATTTATATAGTTGGTACGAAATCCAAAAATCTTTTTTCCATCACTGTTATGCAGGCATATACATACATATGTATGTAAATATGTCTGGCTGCATGCTTGTATGCAATAATAATGAAGTTGTTGTAAAACGATAATGTCAACAAATCAGCATGAGTACATTGTTTACAAACAATGGCTAAACTGTATATTCTCACTCGCTCTTTTTCCACTTCTTTCTCTCTATTTTTGTAAACTTTTGCATTTACATCTCCTTCTCATTACACATGGCTAAAGCTATTTTTACAACAAAAACAATCATTTTGCCAGCAAAAACAAATAAATAAATGCAAAATAATGCATAAATCTTACAAGTAAAAAATATATCGATGGTCTCATGTAGAAAGACCCTAACTCGCATATTTGAAACTTTACAGGAGAAGGTAAAAACATAAGAGAAACTGTAATATTCAACATGTAAATTTTTTTGTACAACTGCTTATAAAAGCGTTATTTTTTACACTATTGCAATAAATTTTTGTGAGGAGGTGTATTTGCGTTATGCATTGGAATCGCAAAAAAAAAAAAACAAATTTCGAAAAAATAGCGAGTTAGGGCCTTTCTACATGAGACCAACGATATGTATGTATGTATATTGTTTTATTATTATTACTATTGGTTTTGTTTATTGTTTTATTAGTAGTTACTTAAAAAGAATTTAATAAACAATTTAGCATTAACCGTATATGGTATAAGGAACTTTCTTTTATTTATTTTTTTCATTTTTTAATTGATCAATGGATAAATTAGTATTACAAACTACTCAATACGCCAATATTACTTATTTACACACAATATGCGAGGGTAGCCTCATAATATTTGTACTAAGAATTACATTTTCCTATGGTGCTACAAGTGAATTACGCTTTTAATTAAAATCGTTATAAATTTTGTATACGAGTATACATATTTTCAGATTTAATTGATATTTTCCAAATACGGGGTTTTCAACAAGAACTTTATTTTTCAAAATAAAACAAAGAATTTATATAAAAATCATTAAAATTCTAATTGTATTGGAAAGAGTAATGTTTGGCAATTATAAATAATAAATAATATCGCACTTTTATCCATCATTTCGTTAATCACGTCGCGGGTTTTGATTTTTGAGGCTGTAATCAATTCGTAGACTTTATCTTTAACATAGCCCAACAAAAAAGTAATATAGTGCTTTTAAAAAGCATGATTGAGCCACCATTTTTTATAGTGTATTGCCAAGGCTTCTACTGTTGATATCTCAAAAAATAAAATGTTAAAACGTTCATTTTATTTAGTTAGTTGGTCTCCTTAATATTTGTTGATTTATTTTCAAAACTACTTATATTTGAAACACTATATACTGCTATATGTACATATACAGCTAGTCTGTGTTCACACGTTTAAGTTCTTCTTTTTTATACATGAAAGCAAAACTATAGTACAAAAGTACATGCATGTGAGTACTTATTTTTCTTTACATGTATCTTTAGCCTGTAAAATAAGAATATAATGAATAAGACTTGCAACAAACATGTGTTCACACGTTGAATTTAACTACAGTTGAGTGACAAATGAATATGTAGATATGTATGTCATAATTTAGTAAATGAAAATTATTTTCAGATAACCCTCGTATTATGCATGTGTATGTATGTATGTGAAAGTACACTTCTGACAAATGTCATTATGAATTACATTGAATTTGCCGACATAGATTATTAATTAAACCATAAACTATGTACAAATGTTTTTTTTTACTTTAACTTATCTTCTCATAAATATAGAGTATAAATAGTAGATGATTACAAATAAAACTTCATTTACACTAAAGTTGATAAATCAACCTTTTTCTTTCACAATCGATTACAACCTCAAAAAGATAACGATAAATATATGTATGTAGGTATGTTCAACTCAAAACAATATCAACAAATAGTCAATGTCATTATTATTGTGGTTAAGTAAACAGGTGTATATATTTATTCATTCGCATAAAGTTTATATTTTTTAAATAAATAACAAGTATATACAAATATACTTACATATATGTATGTACTTACACAATGCGTCAGACAGAATTTTTGATGTAATTCACCTATTTAAATAATTACATTGAAATTTCATAGATAATGATTGATGTCAAAAGAAACTTGCATGATTTTCAAATAAATGTGTTTTTCTTTTGCTGTTGAAGAGCTTTAATTACGATTTTAAAAACATATTGACAGGTTCGGTTCATTGACCAAAAGCTGTTTTATTGGGAATAGCGATTCAACTGATTGTTAAGTTTTCATTTTCATTATTACATAAAGAACAAAAAATCAGTGATTATTTTGCAGTGGCATTACTTAGGAGTAATAAATTGAATAAAGTAAAATACAAGTAAGAAAGTATAGTCGGTCAAGCCCGACCAAATAATACCCTACACCCACTATATCAATAAAACAGTTTTTCAGATATGGGCGCTATATGGGAGATATCACCTATTATGGACCGATCATCCAAAAAGTTAGTGACATGTCTTCCGTGAACATAAATATTATGTGTGTTTTTGTTAAATTTTATTCGGATAACATCATTTTTAAGAGATTTATGGCCCTTAAAGTGATTTTCGGAAGTGGGACTTATATGGGAGCTACGACTTATTATGGACCGATCTTGTAGAGGTGATTTGGCTTCATTTACCACTCATTTGATATGAAATTTGTTTGGTTCCTTGCATAATTCAAACATTTATGATCGGTAAACCCCAATTTCGGGAGGACTTTTGTATGGGGGCCAGGTGAAATAATGGACCGATTTCCACCAGTTTCAATCACATCCGTCCTTGGGCCGAAAAAATATCACTTACCAAATTTTATCAGAAAGTGATTCTGAGTCGATAGCTATACTTTAAGGTGGGTGCTGGACCAATATTTCTGGGCGTTACAAACATATGCACAAATCCAATATACCCTTCCCACTATGGTGGTGTAGGGTATAATTAATTATTATATAATTTTTCTTTATTGATTTTATGGTTTACAGATTAAAGGTGCAATTAGTCAAGATGTATCTTTTTGAAACGTACTATGTATCAGCTGAGTCATCATTAAGAACATAAATATTTTAATATTAATAGTAAGAAAAAAGTGATTGTATATTTTTAAATCACAAATTGACAATAATTTATTAATAAAAGGTTTATCAGAAAGAAGATTGTTTTTAAATACAGTAATAAAACAAAGAATTTATATAAAAACCATACAAATGTCGGATGGCTTGAATTCATGCACCTTGTAAGCCAAATTCTTAAGCAAAATTCACCATATGGTTAATGTGGATAGCTCCAATTGTCGTGAACGCCAAGGAATTGGCAATTTGCGATGTTGTTTATCGACCAAATTCTTAACAGGGGTCTCAGAAGGACGATTATGTTGGCAAGAACTAGTGGTAAATTGACATCGCCTAGTATAGAAATAATACTATCGGGATATTTATCATGCTACAACTTAAATTTTTGCCGACTATGCGGCTCATAGTGTTCCGTTGATGAAAAAATCGATTATCATAGTTTGATAGCACAGAAAATTCACAGTGACGTCGTTTACTTTTAATTTCTAAAGTAAATTTTGTTTGTTTGTACTAAATAAATGTCAAAGGATTGACAGCTTAATTCTTGAAACTTCTTCTTTTGACAGCCAATTTACTTCTAAATTTAGGTAAAAATCTCTTTTAACTTAATTTTTACTCAATTTATGTAAATATTTATGATACGATGAATGAATCATAAATAATCAAACAAGTCTCTTTATAAAGATGTTTGTTTGTTTATCAAACGTATCGCAAAGTTTAAGCGTATTTTTAAGAAGTCACGGGGTCAGTCAAAGGTTTATTTTAAAGAAATTTTAAACAAATTCATAAATATATGTTTAAGTATGTATGTATGTATAACAATAAATAAATAAGATTTTTTAATTCGTAAATAAAAAAATAAGAATTTATTAAAACATGCTACATGTATTTATTCAAAGTGCTGAATAATTAAACACTCTTTGAACGAGTTCTCTGTGTCTCTACTTAATGAGTTGACATAACCCAACACCTGTTGTTGTCTAAATTATTTACTTACACATTTATCACTGACAATATATAAGGGAAATTTACATATGTTTATCGATAAACATAGATAACATTTTAGTAACAACTACACCAACAACACAACTAAAATACCATTATAATTATAATCTCTTGCTCTAGATGTCATGTGTTCATAAATAATACCAACAACAAAAACAACAATTTAACCCACCTAAAAACATGTTTATGCACTTTTGTATTGTAAATGTTAAAGATTTCTAAACTAATGCTTATTTTCTTCCTATAACAAATTCTTTTTTAGATTTTCTACAGATTTCTTATTCATTTATTTATTTACTTATTTTTTGGTTTTGTCTTTTAAATTAAAACAAATAATAGAAGAAAAAAAAACTGTGATAAATATATAATTATACAACAACAAAAATACAGAAAAATACAACCAAAAATAATAAAAAACACAATAATGTCTCAAATCAACACAACCACAAGAAGCAGTCGAAGTGAAAGAACATCTTGGTTCTGCCATACAATGAAGATGTTTTTAATACTGGGCTTTTTCACATGCAGCCTTCTGCATTGTGTTCATGCTGCCGCTGGGGAAAATGATGCACGTTTTGTATACAATAAATCAAAAACGGATGCAGCCAGTGCCGAGAGTACAGATACAAATGTTAAACTACTTGAAGAAAACGAAACAGATCCGGTGAGTATGAAAAGGTGAATTACGTTTGTAAGCAAAAAAAATGTTCATAATAACAATCAACACAAACAATAGCAATTGCACAGGCACAGAGCGCATATGCCACAAGTTAAATTTATTTATTTACATACTAGAAAATATTTAAGTACCCTACATTGTTTTGTTATGAACATCAAGCAAGAATATATTTTAAATAAGTGGTCGACATAAAGAGTACCTGATAATTTTTTCAAATAATGCTAATGCTAATTGATGCAGTGAGAGACAAATTTACTGGATATTTTTATGACATTCATTTACATTTGTGTTGATAACAGGCAAATCATTTTTTTTAAACGGTACTTATTACAAAAAAACATTAATGTTTGATACTTAAAACTACCAAAAACATTGGTAACAAACAGATCAGATAAGGCACTAGGACACTGAGAGGAGACTATTCAAATAATGCTTATTCATTCATTTTCACTGTTTAAAGTCTCCATGCTTTGGAAAGTTAACCCTTTAACGCCTTATCAACAATTTTGTTAGCTAATTTTAATTAAACTGTAAATGCCCATTTATTAAGAAAATTTTGATTTGTATTCAAATCTACTTTAGAATAATCAAAAAAACATTGTTTGCTTAAAAAACGTTTACAGTTATTTAGTCTTTTTTTCGCTGTTATAATTAAAATTTCCAATTTATTATGTAAACCAAAGGAAATTAAGTGTAATACAGCCAAATTTGTTTTAGTTTATTCATACATATAATTTTTACCATAAAACGTAAAAACGTAATTAGAGTCCGACCGAGTATTCGGATTCGGATTAGGCCTAAAATCGGCCTAATACAAAATATGTCCGAAACGTAACTTTAAAAAATGTGTACTTAAAAAATTTTTTCAAACTAGATTTATGGAGTTCTCAATTTAGCGTTGTTACTGTTATCTAACAGGTTATAATTTTGTAATTTTAAATAAATATTTTTTTGGAAATTAATAATAAATTTGAAAAGATTCGGTTTATTTCAAATTAGGCCAACATGGATTTTTTTCCCGGATATTTGTTTCGGTTCGGTTAGACTCTTTAAATCATAAATTTCTTTTAAGAAAATTGTATTGGATAATTTTCAAATTTATTATCACATCGACTATTGATGCCAAAAACGATGCCCATTGGGAGAAACATTAGTGATAATAGGTATTTTAAATCACTAATCTGTACTTTTAGCCCAAAGTCGATAGATATTAGAATATTAAAAGAAAAAAAATTAGTATTAATAGGTCTGATTACCAAAATAGAAAACATGCCTATTAGCCATATTCATGCCTTTTGCATGCTGAACGTGTTGCTGCTGGGATGATTGGGTCATTTTATTTCGAAAATTGACTGGAAATGCGGTTATGAATGCATCACGATATCGAGAGAATTATTGGTAACCAAATTGAAATGGCCACCTGGAACATGTGATTTAACAAAAATGGATTATTTTTTTGCAGTTTATGTTAAAGATAGAATCTATACAGAACCAATCGAATCGATTACATGCAGTTTATGTTAAAGATAGAATCTATACAGAACCAATCGAATCGATTACAAAGTCCCTAAAGAACTTTGCGCAATAAATGGAAATATTCAGCCATGTCACAGAATTTAATTGCGTTTTCGGAAGTGGAACCTAGAAATGCTTAAAATTACAATTCCACATAGCAAATTAAAAGTGGTTTCATTCCAAAAACAAATTTTCGTTTTACTTTTTCTATAGAAGAAAAAAACAGCATTAATTCCACTTCCGAACGGAATTAAATTCTGTGACATGGCTGATAATGAGTTAAAATTATAAAAGAATAGACATCTGTCCGATATAATTTTCATTTATAATTGTGAATCTTTATTCTTTCCAATACAATGAGCATTTGAATGATTTTCATATACATAAATTCTTTGTTTAATTTTGTTTTGAAAAACAATGTTCTTGTTATAAAAACCTTAATCATTCAATATATTTTATAAATCCATTTTGTAATGGATTTGAATTAAAAAAACCTTAAATAATATGATTCAATTCTATAAAGAATGACATCTTAAAGTATCAAATTCAATAGATAAAATTCTAACAATTACGATATTCTTTGATTTTTATTTCATATTAAAAACTAAAGAATAGGAATCTCACATTATCCTAGGAATATAAAATTGTATGCGTATGTATTTTATGTGATCAATAAAAAAATAGCTACCAATTACCCCCTAAAGGCCATTATGCGATAAATATTTCAATGTCTTACAAATAAAGTAATACAAATTGAGAAATCTGGTTGCCTTGGCACAGGGTACATAAATATTTATGTACTTGTCTAGTTGTGTACAAGTACATATTATAACCATTAAAACAGCAGGCAATTTTAAATCCTTATGGTAAATTATGAACTTTAAATTGTGCAAAAACTAAATCACCCACGCAATTGCCATGTTTTATCTTCATAAATATATTTATTTTTGTTTGTCTTGCAGACCTTTAATGTTTATTTTAGATTTTTAAAATACTTAAGTATTTATATAAAGATTTAACCGTTGTTTTCTTTTGCGAGTTTTTTAATTAAATTGTTGGCATTTTTGTAATCTGCACAAAGCTCATTTAGGTAAATATTGATTGAAAATTTTTTTTTTGCAAATTCATTTTAATTAAATAAAATAAAGATAAAAAGTTATTTAAAATATTAGCAATTGCACAAATAATAATTTGAATTTTTATTAAATACCAATCTAGAATGGAAAGTTATTAAAGTAAATAAAACAAAATTCAGTCTAAATCAGAGATTCGAAAGAATTATTTCCTAACTATATTCTCAAAACTAAACTCAATTTAATTTTATCTCATAATGAAAAGGAAAGAATTCATTAAATATTCAAGAGTATTTAACAAAATAGTGTAATAGACATAAAAACACTTAAATGAATCATCACTCCAAAACGTATTTTCTAATAATAAAAAACACAAGAAAATATTATATTATAACGTCCAGTGTAGAACGTGATAATATGACAATTAAAATCAAAAGTAAATAATAAATCTTTTCTTTACGTACTATTAATTTAAATGCTTTATTATTGACAGTACAGAAGCACCTGATGTATTAAAATTAGAGTAGAAGCGACTGGCGATTAAGATTTCACTGATACAAACATTAGTGTTAGTGTTTAAAAATATTCTAAACTAATCTACCGATTTCAAAGCAGAGACAATGGTAAATGAAAAAAACTAAAAACAAACATATCAATACAATAAACTTTAATCTTGAATATGATGTAACATTTACAAATTCCTTTATTAAATATCTTTAAAAACACGTTACGGCTTAACTATCGTTTCCGAAATAATTACCTGAATAATGGAAATAATTCAATTTACATTACCGTTACCTTTTAATCGTTTAGAATCGTTAAAGAAACTTGTTTTAGAATCGTTACATTTAAAAAATTTCGAATCATCTGTCGCCTGTTGCTGCAGTTGTAATTCAGCATCATTTATATGCAAACAAACCGCTACTGACTTTTCAACTTAAACATTGTTTTCAAAAGATAAAGATGTTAGGTATATGTTTTAAAATATAACAACAATTTTTAAAACTGTTTGTGGTTAACCAGTTTTTTATTTTTGTAGTAATTAATTAGCGCCAAAAGTAAATTCATTCACCTACTGTGAGCGTCAATACAAAGTCAACACCTAATATTGTTTAAAAAATGTTTTATTATAACTACATACATATATACTACAAGTACAAATTTAAAACAAAATACATATATTGCATAATTCATAAGTCACTTAAGCAAAATATATGTAACTCATTCACAAAAACTAGAAAAATAAGAAACATAAGAAAATAATGCAATTTTAAAGGAAAAATACCAGATTTTTCGCGTATATTAAAAATGCTATGTAAAACATTGTGTTTAAATTGTGTTTTTACTCATTTTGCCTTAATCACAGCTGACAATCTTTAAGCTTTTTAGTGAAATCAGGCGTTTTCTCTTTATTTTGAACGGCACTTTACCGTTATACTCTCAAGCAAAAAAAAAAATTAAAAGAATTGCCACTACTTTTGGAAGGACAGGGTTTTTTTGGATAAGTATGATGCCACTGTTTACTTTATTTTGACTCGTAAAAATTTGTCTATTTAAACAATAATCAATTAAATTTGTACATACAATATGCTTTTGTGTTTATTTCTTTTTTTTGTGGATTGAACTCTAAGTTAATAACTATGTACATACATATATAAAAATGCAATATAATTTTCTAATATACATAATATTATTTATGTATATTAAAATAATTAAGCTTTTCTTTTAATAATATATGATGTTGACTTTTGTTTTAAGCTCACAGTAAAATTTCAGTTAAAACCCAACATTCACCTGTCTCCAAGCAGCAATAATAAAAACAAACCAGACATTGATGATTCATATTAAATTCCTTAAAAAACTTTGTTATTAATTAAATAAATTTGTTGTTAGCTTATTAACAAAAAAATATCTTTTATTTTAAAAGCGTGTGTTTGTAACTGCTTTTTCTGTAGCGGTTATTATTTATTTTAAATTTGTTATCAATTTTTTTGTTTTTATAGATTATTTGTTTTACTACATATTATAAAATTATAATTTTTCTCGGTTTCTTTTCTAAACAAACAAAATAAAAATGGTTACACACCAGTTTCAGTTTAATTTTTTTGTATTTGAAATCAGATTTCCGTTACCACAAAAATGTCTTAAGCATGAGTACGTATTATGTTTATTGTCATTTAGCCCTGTTTCTTTTTCTTAAAGTATTTATGTATTTGTTTATATTCACCGGAAATAATTGTATTTTTTTTTCAAGTCGTATGAGTAATGTTAAATGTTAATATTCGAACTCGTAACAATAACAAGCCATTAATCGCTATGATATGCAACACTTGCCGCTGTTTAAAAATTGTTGATTTAAAATGTTAGTAGTTTCTATAAATATTTATAACTACTCCTCTGCCCATAAGAAATGAAAATTCTTTTTTATTAAAATAAAGACAATAATGCAATTTAATTAAATAGAAAATTTACAAACGATAATTTAAAAAAGAAAACTAATTTTCCTCAAATCATTTCCGCTAATGGTTACTTTTTCAAAACTCTTTCAACTAAATTTTCATCTATACACTGTGTTACATAACTATAAATACCTACAGCTATTAACAATTTTGTAAGTTAAAGAAAAAGTAAAACAGTTCAACCTACATGCACCGCTGTCTTTTTTAAAATTTCAAAACGCACCAAAATGGAGAAAAAATGCGCCATTTAAAAAAATCACCAAGTTTAGAATTTCTTTTTTATTTAAAATATTTATTGAATTAATTTTACATAAAAAGTATAATATTTTTGTATTATAAATATAACAATAAAACAGTATTCTACAGTTCAGTGTTTAAAAAAAATAAAGCTTAACAAAAATAAGAAATAAACTAAACAAATTTCTTTATATTCCTTTGTACTAGATATACATATAATTATTATACCCTACACCACCATAGTGGGGTGGGTATATTGAATTTGTGCATATGTTTGTATTGGTCCAACACCTTAAAGTATACCGATCGACTCAGAATCACTTTCTGCGTCGATTTAACGATGTCCGTCCGTCTGGCTGTCCATGTAAAGCTTGTGCGCAGAGTACAGGTCGCAATTTTGAAGATATTTTGATAAAATTTGGTAAGTGATATTTTCTCGGTCCAAGGACGGATGGGATTGAAACTGGTGGAAATCGGTCCATTATTTCACCTGGCCGCCATACAAAATTCCTCCCGAAATTGGGATTTACCGATCATAAATGTTTGAATTATGTAAGGAATCAAACAAATTTCATCACAAATGAGTGATAAATGAAGCCAAATCACATCTACAAATGTTGTGCAGATCAGTCCATAATTAGTCGTAGCTCCCACTTCCTAAAATCACTTTAAAGAGCATAACTCACTCAAAAATGTTCGTATGCAAATAATATTGAACAGATATATATTTCATATATATACAAATAATACGGTACAATTTTATTATGATCGGTCAATAATTAGTCGTAGCTCCCATATAGGGCCCACTTCCGAAAATCACTTTACGATTATAAATTTCTTAAGAATGTTGGTAATCAAATAAAATTCGACACAAATAATATACAGAAATGACGACACCTAATTTTATAATGGTCGGTCCGTAATTAGTCATAACTCCCATATAAGACCCTCCCCGTAATCAACTTTAACCTCCATAAATCTTTTAAAAGTATATATATCGAGATAAAGTTTAACATACACAATATATTCACAGAAATCATGACACTGAATTTTTGGATGGTCGGTCCATAATAGGTAAAATCTCCCATATAGCGCACATTTCTGAAAAACTGTTTTATACATATACTGGGTGTAGGACATTATATGGTTGGGCTTGACCGACTATACTTGCTTACTTGTTTTTGTAATACAGCTGATTCATGTAAAGACGTTGTTGTGGTGTGGACTTTCCATGATGAAATCTCAAAAAATACTAAATAAAATACCAGTCACGCATTTTTTGTGAACAAAAAAACAAAATATGTACCTACATAGATTTTTTTTGGATAAGAAGAGATTGCAATCATCAAGTGTAATTATAGTAATGCAACACAATGTAAATGTATGTACATATGTATGTATATTTTTATAATATAAAGTGTTTTATTATTATGAAAAGGATTGTATATACTTAAATATCTCACCGTCATTTTGTTTAACAAATTAAACTTTATAGCATTTCCAAGTTAATTGATTTGTTAATTTGCATCTTTTAAATAAAACAAACAAGCTTGCAGTAAACAAAAAAATAATTGTTGAAAGTTTTTTGACAACTTTAAGCAAAACAATTGAATTTTTTATTACAAACAAGTAATTGTTTGGAAAATTCGTACATAATTTGTCATACTACATACTCGTATATAGAAATTCTCAGTAATTATTGCAAAAATAATAGTATGTATATTTATAATTAGTTGAAAGTAATTTGTTTTAAATTTAAATTATTTTTGCTGATGAGAACACACGATTGTTTTAATTTAAACTAGAAATCCAACAAGCCCGGACCGGAAAATTTACATACAAATTTGATTTAAAAATAAGCAATGTCTACAGATTTTCTGGATTCGAATGATCTTCGCATTCGAATCCAGGCTTGTTGTAATTCTACCAGAGCTTCGCAGTTATTATTTCAAATTAAGCCTGATTTCAAACAAAACAAATTTTTTAGTTTCATTCAATGCCTTTCAATTGTATTCATTCGTGGTTGAATATATTCATAATGAAATTAATTCATAGTAATATTCATTCAATTTTGAAATGTTACATTTTTTTCATTCAAATCTATTCTAATTTAATTGATATATATTATTTATTCAATATGTGTTCGTTTAGTTTTTAATCATATACAAAATTACTTGAAAAACTTCTCTAAAGCTTATTTGTAATATAAATCTATAAAGTTTGTTTGTAAAAGATTTAAATTAAAGATAATTTAAATGACTCCATAAGGAATTAATTTTATAAAGCATGAATTCTCAAAAAAAAAAGAATAAATTCAATACGTTTGAACTACTATGGAATTAAGCCTATGATTTAATTCGTAATGCAATCTTTAACGAAATCGTTATAGATTTAATTATATTAAAAAAAAAAATAATAAGAAAGAATTAATTATTTTAAAACTTGGGTTTCTAAATCAACGAAAGTACTGTGAGCGTCAAAAGAAAGTCAACACCACATTTTATTAAAATAAAAGCTTAATTCTATTAATATAAATAATATTATATTAGAAAACACAAATTTAATTAATTTTTTGTTAAAAAATAACAATTTTTACGCTTCAAAATAAAATAAACAGCGTGGCATCATCTTTATGCAAAAAACCCCTGGCAGTCCAAAAGTAGTGGCAATTCGTTTACATTTTCTTTGTTTGAAAGTATGTTAACGGTAAATTGCCGTTCCAAATAATTGAAAGTTTCATAACTTGTCATTAAAAGAGATTAAGGCCCATTATTACAACTTGGTAATAGTTAAAGGTATGATGTTATCGGACAGATAAGAAGATTATAAGTCTACTTTAATCTAAAACCGACCGATAAGCTAAAGGGAAGATCATCTTGCCTTTAATTTTATAGTGAGGTTTATGTATTTGAAGTTGCCATATGTTCTGAAAAATTGACAACTTCATGAAAAATAAATTAATTTTAATTTTGTTTTGCCAATAAATAGTTTGATAAACAAAAATTGAAAGCAGATTGTGTTTTCACAAACACAAAAAATTTACTGTTTTTTGTCAGTAATTTGTCAAAAGTAATCGGTTTTTAACTGGTATTGTCATATTTTAGAAAAAAATTATTTTATTTTACAAGGAAGTTGTAATAACGAAAAATTTTAAAGGTAACTTTATTCCTCACTTTAATTAAAGTTACCTTTTATTATTAAGAGCAAGTTGTAATAATGGCCCTAAGTTGCAACAAATTTACAATGGGAAGACAAACATCAACTGAGACTCAAAAAATCATAATAGACTTACATAGGAAAGGTAAATCCCTGCGTGAAATAAGTAGGTAAAATAGTTGGAAGGCATCACTGTAAAATATAAAAATTATAGACAAGTATACCAAACAGAATTCCGCAGAAAAATTTCCTGGTGCAAACGTCTTACAAAAACTGAGGTAAGAGAAGTAACTGCAAACCCAACATCTATTACTGTAACAACAGCTAAAATGTTACAAAAATTTCTGGAATACCTGTAAGATCGATCTTTGCGTCAAAATGGTCTACACGATAGAGTGTCACGTAAAAAGGCATTTATATCAAAGAACAACCAAAGCAAACGTTTGAATTTTGCAAAAAAAAAAATATAAAAACTAGTCGCAAAATTTTTGAAATAATATTCTTTTTACCGATGAAAGTTTCGTTGAGATATTTGGAGTAAAAAACCCCCCAAAATAAATGGCGAAACAAGAACGCAGCCTTTAGAAATAAATAAGTTACCAAGACGTTAAAAACAAATGGTCTGGGGTTGTATGGCGGCATCAGAATTTATAGAATCTACTATGAAAAATTAAAATATCAAGACATTTTAAATGACAATGTAGACCCTAGTGAAGAGAAATTAGATTTCCAACTGGATTTTCCAACAGGACAATAATCCTAATCATACTTTCAAAACTGTGAAAGTATGGTTTCTCAATCATTGTGCAAAAACTTTTGATTATCCTGGAACACATATTAGGCCAAGAAATATTTCTTGCAAGGATAACCTATACAAGCTAAGCTACCGGTATATTACATATATATATGATCAATAACCTTTTACCCTTCTAAGTCTTACAAACGGAATGACAAAGATATACATATATACCGATCCAAATTTATTTAATTGAATTATTGATTTTTCTTTATTTACAGATTCCCATGGATTTTTATAGACAACTAAACAATATCACTGACATATCGGAATTTATCGAGAAATTTATTGATCCTGAAAGTATAGATCCGCAATTAGGTATACATGGTAATAAAATTGTTAAATGTTTTTAAAATTAAAAAAAGATGTTTTATATTTTTTTTTTATTTTCCTTTCTTTTCGTTTTTCTATTAACAGAGAATTTAAAAAGAACCGTTGAAAGAGGTAAGTTTGAAAATAATTTCAAATTGATGACAGATTTTATAATTTATTATTTAATTTAAAGCTGCCGTCATACGCGCTAAAGCCGCCAATTGCATACCCGAGAATACAGTGGTCGATTTGACGCCCATCAATCCAAAAAATAACTATTTTCCCCGTTGCACGCGCGTAAAACGTTGCGGTGGCTGCTGTAGCACCCAGTGGATGTCATGCCAACCAACTAAAACAGAAATAGTTAACTTTCAAGTCTATCGCTATTGCTATGAAGAGGTAAAAGCCAAATTCTGCGGTTTTGAGGTGATTCCCGTGGAACAACATTTAGAATGTAAATGTGATTGTCGCAAAAAACCAGAGGTGAGTAATATTAAATACATGCATACATGTTATAAATAATGCAATAACAATGTTGCTAATTTTAATATTTTAACTTGTTTAGGACTGCAATTCCTATCAACGTTACCAGGACTGCCGCTGTCATTGCATAAATGATGAGGCTCGGGAAAAATGCCTTAATCTGGAGCACAAAATATGGGATGATGAGAATTGTCGCTGTGTGTGTAAACAGAATGAGAACTGCACAACGGGTTCTTATTACGATGAGAACCAATGCAAGTGTCTACTGGTGCGTATAAAACCGATACTTGTTGATTGGTGATTTTGGTTTTTATTTTTGAATTTTCTAAGTCTCAATTACGTTTTATTATTACAATGGGATTTTATTTGTTGTAGTAAAACAAAGTTCTTGTTGTTTTTGTTTTTGCTTTTTTCTAGTATGTACTACTAATATTTAGAATTATATACTATGTAGGTTATTAAGTAAATTAAGGTGGGTGATGAGTTTCAATTAATTTAATTAGAATTTAAATGGTATTTGATACTGGGTGTTTTTATTCATTATTAGTTTTTAATTGTTGGCAGGTGTCTGGGTTGTTTTAAGACGATACTTTTCTTAGTTGAAGTGATTCCAGTAACGTTTTGAATTTTAAACGATTTGGCATATTTTGGATTGCAAGATTAACTCGTTTTACGATCGAGTAAACATACCAGTTTTAATATTCAAAATCGTGCGATTTCCCGAACATCTAATTATTAATTATTCTTTTTTATGAATATGTTTAAAGGTCTCGAAATTGTTCAATAGATTATTCAAAAAACATTTTAGAATCCCGGTTTCTGGATTATTCGAAAAATTGCATTTTCTAAAAAACCGGTTTCGAATATGATTTTGCTGAAAAAAACGGATTAACCAGTTTTTCTAATAATTATTTATTAATTTTTATTAATAATTATTTATTTATTTTATTATTTCAAAATTAGTTCAAAATGGTATTCAAGTTGTATTAAATCTTATTTCTGAATTAAAAATCTATCAGCAAATCATTCCCTAAAACCGTTCCCAACGAAACAAATTATTTAGTTTTACTCAATGGTTTTTATTTGAATTGAATTTATTCCTTGTTGAATTAATTCATAATATAATTGAATTCATTCATAAATTTAATGAATCCAAATGTTGTTCTTTTAAAAACAAATTAATGAGAAAGTTAACGAAATGTACCGACAGAATTTCTAAACAAATATTCCAAAGAATTTTATGTAATTTTTATATTATCTTAATCAAATTGTAAAATTTCAAAAATTAGAATATACATATTTATATTTATTCAATTACCTAATTGCAATCAGAGCTTCGTATTTATTAAATTAATTTAAGCTTAATTCACTAAAATCTTAATTTAGAATACAAAAAATGTCAGAATTCTATAGCCTCATTTTAATTCGTTTTTGAATTCATTAACATTCAATTTAATTCATTCATCATCTAAAATACTTCATAATGGAATCAATTCATAATACAAATTCATTAAACCTTTTTTGTAATCCCAACTCTATTTTGTTTTTAATCTTCATTAATCCATTGTTTGTAATAAATTTTATACAACTAAAGGAAACTTGAATGATTCAAAAAGGAATGAATTCAAATCGTTTGAAGGAATAAAGCCTATAAATTAATTGTCAGAAATTAATTCTTGAAAACCATTGATTTAAACAATTAACAATTGAATTAAAGAAAACTTGAATGAATTAATAAGGAATGAATCTATAAAAAGTGAGTAATTCGCAGCAATGAATTCAGTGCGTTTGAAGTAATAAGGTATGAATTCTTTTGATTTTGAGAATTAAATTAAGAATTAATTAATTGGAAAATAAAATATTGAAGGTGTAGAAAAAGTCCTTAAAATGAAATTTTTACTTATTTGGAAATACTATTGAAGTTTTTAAAATTTTACTTTCAGAAAAGTTTTGTAAATCTCATATAGTAGCATAATTTAGAGCAGGAGGAAATAAGGGACAATATGATTGTAAATAAATTATGTTTTTCTATATATGTATATATATGTATGTGTTAAAGCAAAAATTAAAACGAAAATAATAGTTTGCTAAACTATTTGTTTATTAAAAAATGTACATACATATCTAGGGAATTAATATGTATAAATGTTTGTTTATTTTTACATAATTGTTATTGTTTTTCTGTTAATATTTAATATTTATATTAAGTAAATATTAATTTTGTTGTTTGTTCACAATTTAAATGTTATGTGTTTCTTTTTTTTATGTTTTCCTTCTTTTTTAGACGTCCTCCATTGATTATGTTGATGAAAATCAACCAAATTAACTGATTAAACTCTCCCAAACTCTCTCACACTATTCCAAATAAACCAATTTTAAAGTCTCACACACAGCTAAACTTAAAGTCAGAAATAAACAAAAAAAAAATAATTTTGAGAGAGCCAAAACACTAAAAGACTACAAATTATAAAGAATTATAATATGAATATAATGTATTTCTGTTTGTCCTTGTCATTTATACATAAAAAATTAACTTTTTTCAAATTATAAGTCATCGTCATCAAGTATTTGTTCAATGTGATTTGCATTCAAAATGTGTAATTTAGTATTAAAAAAAACAATTTAAAACATTTTAAGTGTTCTGGGTTGAAATTTAATTGAAATTTTCAAATGAGTAAGTAAAAACACATTTGTTTTACATTATTAGTATAAAATTATTCTAATTTATATTATATTTGTCATTTTTTGGATTTGCATGGGTTTTTTCTAAAAAAAAAACATAACAAATTTATTTGTATTTATTAAATATCTATAAATAGAAAACCGACATTACTGCTTTTATTTATATGACAATTTAATTTCTTTAATTTTCCAGCTTAATGCTAACACTGACGGTAATAGTGGAGATATTGTGGTTCCTCCGATTGTTAATAATCGTCGTCGATTTTTTGTCAAACCCATAGAAGTAGATCCCGATAATAGCACAATTTATGAGGTATAATTCTTTTTTTAAATATACACATATTAGAATTTATTAATTATCAGTATTTAATGTTGAAAAAAAAAGAAAAGATGTAACACAACGTACGGTTAGTGTTAAAATTGTTAAAATATCCAATAATTTAGTCATTTACAGAGGTATGCAAAAAGACTGTCTGTCAGTTCAGTAATGTGAACCTTAGACACATCTTGAAATAACTAAACTAAAATAAACATAACATTTACTTTAAATTCAAACTACAAAATATTAAATATAAATTATGTTATGTTGCAATTTATACAAAATTTTAATATTTATTTTCTTTTTATTCAAAAAAAAAAAAAAAAAAAAAAACAATTTTAAATATTATTATGCATACGTCTGATTTACAAATTGAATATTTTTATGTTTATTTTTAAATATACTATTTCTTTTATTAAACGTAATATGTAATGTTATTTAAGTGTAGGTTAACTGGTTTGTCATTTTGTTCTTCCATTACAATAAAAATATGTACATGTCATAACGCTTAGTACCCCTAATTTACTTTTAATTTTAATATTTTAGTGGCAAATTCGATTCAGAAAGAAAATTATGATATAAATTATACAAAAAATTAAATTGTGTAAAGTTTTTTGCATGGCGTAACTATACAAGGTGAGTGCAAATTGGCAATAAATACTACACAATACAGAAACAACAGGCATTTTGTTTGTGTAAAATAATGTGCTACTGTCAAAAACACTTGACATAAGTAAATTGTAAACAAAGTCAGTCAGTTGTGCTACTGCAGTCACCTTATATAGTTACACCATGCTTTTTTGATTGCCTGGAGTTCTTACATTCTTGGGAAATATGTAATAAAAAAAACTTTTTTTATAAAAACGCTTAGTACACCTAATTTACTTTTAATATTAATATTTTATTGGCAAATTCGATTCGGAAAGAAAATTATGATATAAATTATACAAAAAATTAAATTGTGTAAAGTTTTTTGCATGACGTAACTATACAAGGTGAGTGCAAATTGGCAATAAATACTACACAATACAGAAACAACAGGCATTTTGTTTGTGTAAAATAATGTGCTACTGTCAAAAACACTTGACATAAGTAAATTGTAAACAAAGTCAGTCAGTTGTGCTACTGCAGTCCCCTTATATAGTTACACCATGCTTTTTTGATTGCCTGGAGTTCTTACATTCTTGGGAAATATGTAATAAAAAAAACTTTTTTTATAAAAACGCTTTTGTGTCAATTTTGTTTTGTCTAAGAAATTTGTTTTGATCTAAAGAGAGAATAAAGAAAAAAATCAAGGTTGGCTGGCTACCAATTTGAAATTGTTAAAAGGTAACTGTAACGTTCCTTTGGATCATCAATCGATTTGAAAGGTTTAGTGGTAACGCTAACTTAGACAAGCTTGGCATCGTTTAGCTTGACTAACTTGAACAACAAATATATCGTTATTTGAAATTTTTTAATATGAAAAAAGCATCCGGCCCAATCATGAATAAAAAATCCGCGAGTGTTTTGCCGCTTTTTATTTTTTTAAAATTGAACTTGATTTGGAAAAATGGGAAATGGGAAAACACTCCCGCGGAATTTTTATTCATGATTGGGCTGATTGTTTTAATTAAATTGTTCAATAAAAAATGCATAACTAGAAATAGATACAACTTTTCTCAATTTTGTAATGCTTGGTTTTCACTATGTCAATTTTGTTGTCAAATTGCCCAATTTGTTATGAAATTACCAACAATTTGGACAATTTGACAACAAAACTGACATAGTGAAAACCAAGCATAAGTTAAATGAAAAGTAGTATAAAAAAAAATTATTTTTTTATATTACCTCAAATGTATAAAGAAATTAATTAGTGTTTCATAACTAAAAATACACTGAATTCAAATCAACTCAAAATTTCAATCGGGCATACTACTCACCAGATTTATTCTTATATCTTCAGATATAGATCTCCCAGTATCTATAACAGCTTGTTTTAGGTGATATATGCTTTCATATTGTCGGTTGTTTTGATGTTGTTTTCATCATAAATTCGAATGGGTTTCTGATCTGGAGAACATGAAAACATTCATGTAAAATAATATTTATCGAAGATAACATTCCGTTGTTTGACGACTTACTTCTACATTGTTTTTCATTACAATTTTCTAAAAATATATCATCTAGTAATTTTGTGTAATCAGATAAAATTCATTTTGGTGCTTGGAAACGCCAAATCAAGCATACTGTCTTCACAAAAAGCTTCCCAAACCATCAAAGAACCGTCTTTGAAATTTCCTTTTAATAAACATCGTGGCTCCTTGAAAAGGTCTCTGCAATAGCTGTAGAAAACATCTGGGCCATCAAGATTGAATTTTTTCGTTTCCGAAAAAATCACCTTAAACAAATATATGTTTAAATAGTGCAACTGTTAAGAAAGATTATTGGCTTACCTGTTTTCAGTTAGTTTTTAAGTTTCTGTTAGCGAATGCAAGTCTAGCAGTTTTGTGGCGGAGTAATAGCCTTGGCACAGACAACAGCTTTTGTCGAGTAATAGTATGGGTTATTTTTAGCAGTTTACTTTGGACACATTTACCTCACATTCATTAACAATATGAACAAGACTCCTTATTGTGTTGGTGGTAGTTATAATTCTGTTATTGTCAAATTTAAAAAGCTTTTTTCGGGCGGCCACTTTTATTTTTACCATAATTATCTGTACTATTTGCCAAATTTGTTACTTTTTATATAATCTGGGGCCAAATTACCGCATTCGTGATCGAATGAGCTATCGTATCGAAAAATGATTTCGATATTGAAATTATTATAAAATGTACTAAATTTCTTGCTTGATATCGTATGTCATAATCTCAAATTAGAAAATTACGATCAATTTTACTCGATATCGAATGCGGTAATTTGGCCCCTGATATTTGATATTTTTCAAAATCAGTAAGGTACGAACCATGCCGCATTTTATAGCAAATTATTGAAAATAGCATAATAATAATAAATAACAATTATACTTTTGATTTTCTAGTATTCTTCTTTGTTTATCATAAAATATATTTGTAGTTATGAAACACCAACAAAATAATTATGCACAATTTCTCTTTTTAATTAATGAATTTTGGATAAAAAGATTTTAAAAAAGTTTTCACTTTTTAAAAAACTGTTTATAACTTTATAACAAATAGCTAACATCAAATGTAATTAAGGTAATGCAACACAGTGTAAAAATAGCAAAACACTTGAAGAGAGATTTAAATGAAACTAATATGGTCTACATACCGAAGGCCAACGTTAAATTCATATCCCAAATAAAATTTGTTGTTTTTTTTGTTCTACGGCACTTTGATGAGATTTTCAAATTACACTTTAGAAACTATTTAGAAGCTATTTAGGCCCTGATTACCGTTCACAACACTAAGAATTTTAATGTTGTATGTTGTAAACTGTGATTACGATTCACGACTCTTATCGGCTTAATCTTAATAATATCCATGTTGTGTTGTAATCGAGACAACACAACATTTTAGTGTTGTGAACGATAATCGGGGCCTAAATAGCTTTTAATTCTAAAAAAAGGAGCGTTTCCATAATACAGTTAATTTATGAATCACACAAATAATATATAAGATTTTACCAATCTTATGTGCGCTATGACATAAATTCTTTCTTTACTTAAACACCTAAGACTGTGTAAGCTTTCAAATAAGTACATATATAGTTGTAATAAGTTGATGAAAAGCAAACAAAACTTCAATATAAACTAAAACAAGCTCCCCATTGTTCGAAATGTAAACATTTCAATATAAATATACTATATTTAAAAGTATTTGGCAATTTTGAAGAAAACTAAGTTGGCAGCCTATTTTAAACCTTAAACTTAATGTTAATACTTTGCAAAAACAAAATTTTACTCAAATTAAACACAACATGGCTAAAATCTAGTAAACTTTCTTACTAATGCTACATAAAACTATTTTACAATTGTAGTATTTAATTATATTAAAATACTTGTTTAAAATTTTGTAAAGAAAATGCTGTAAAACTTTTGTTAAAATTATTTGTTTGATAAAAAAAATACTTTAATTTGTTTTGTAACCTATTCTTTGATGATAAAAGGAAATTTTGTTTTATATTATTATTGTTTTTAAATACTTTTAATTAAAAAATTAAAGTTTATTTATTAAAAAAAACATATTTTTGTTTTTAAATACATACTTCAATACTTAAAAATGCTAAATATTTTGTAGCAGCATTAATCAAATAACTTTAATATAAGATAAAAATACATACATATAATAATAAAAATATATATATTCGTTTTAAGATAATAATAAATGCATATCTTTTAAAAAATTTACTATGTTATTATGAAGAAAAAATATTAAAAGAAAAAAAATAATAAAAAATATAATATTTAGAAAAAAATATTTAAGGAAAATAAATAAAAGAAGCTGGTTTGTTGTTTTGCTTTTTTGAGTAACGAAATAAACGAAGGTAAATAATAGCATACAAATATAAATTTGTTATGAAACAATTTATCAAACATGCTTTATATTGTTATTAATTTAAGATTTAAATAATTAAAAATCTTATGTTTATCTATTAAGTAAAATATTTAGTAGTTTATTAGAGAGTCTAATAAAAAAATCACAAGTTTCCAATTTATAAAGAGATCAATTATATTAAGGTTTAGAAAGTTTAGTAAATATTTAAATTTATTTTAAGTAAAATTTTCTAATCTATTAGCAATTGTAAAAGCAACCTGATACCTTTTAATTACCCAGATTATTAGAATTTTTCTAAAATTTAAAAAAACTTTGTCATATAATTTTCTAAAGTTTCCACTTAAGAAAACTATTTAAGAAAGTTTTTTTATATTAAAATTCTTGAAAAATTATATAAACAATGACTTCTTGTATGTCTTGAAAATCAAAGACATTTAGGGCCGATGAAACACGGATGTAAATTAATTTTAAAATTTTTTTAATTTTTTTTTACTGTTTTTTATAATGTCTCGCTGAATCTGACAGAGGCTCTTGATAAATTGACAAATTTAAAACTTTGTTAAATATTTCTTTTAAATAAAAGTTTTATTTAAGAAAGTTTTTACATGAATATTATTGAAATATCAAATATTGCCGTGAAAGTTTTTATTATGAAAGTATTTTTTCACAAAAGAAAACAGTTTTATTCATATTATTTATTTTTTTTAAGAAAAAAAAAATACTTTTGTAAAAAATCTCTTAATAAAAATGTGCTCTTCTGAAGTTTTTATTTAAAAGTACTTTTGCCAAAATTTTTTTTATTAAAAAAAACTTTTATGAACTAAAAGTATAATCTTAGAAAAAGTACTTTTCTAATAAAAAAAAATTTCGCCAAAAGTATTTTTTAATAAAAAACTTCACAAAATTTATTTAAAAACTATTTTATTGAAAGTATTTTTTTTTTGATTAAAAAAAAACTTTTTAATAAATTTGTGAAAAAGTAATAATGAAAGTACTTTTACAACATTTTTATTAAAAAGTACTTTTGTGCTGTTTTTCTAAAAAGTACTTTTGTGAAAAATTTCATTTTAAAATATAAGATTTTATATTTCTTATACTTTTTTGTGGAATTTTTTATTAAAAAGATTTTTTTTTTCAATAAAGAAAATATTTTTATTCAAAAGTGAATCATGTACCGTTTGTAATTAGAGTTCGTTAACACTTTAAAAACACTCTAACCTTAAATATTTTCTAAATCTCTTTAAAACCTATTTCTGTAACATGAAAATAGTCGTTTTTATTAAATTTATAAAATAAACACTCTAAACCTTAAATAATGTTTAAAAATCTTTAAATAAGATAATTTCGCTTAAATGCCAAAAACAGATATAAGCCAAAACTGTCATATTTACTTGCAGATATAATCCATAAAATTGCTTATAAAAAATCGGTTATAGTCCAAATTCGCTTAAAGTCCACAAAAGTTGTGCAACTATAGTAGTGGACTATAAGCGAAAAGTACGGTACAGTGCAATAACTCCCAAATGAAATAAGTCCCAATAGAAAAATGAAATAACGTTAGGTCAAAACGCCCAAAACCAAAATTGTCATAACGCCCAAACATTTTAGCGTTTTGCCATTTGGGCTAAGCGACATTGAATTTGGGCGAAATATCTTTTTCAAATTATAGTCTAGGTCAGGAGTGCCCAAGCCCTATACTCTTGGTGCTCTTTTGTATACTCATTACAGCACTCAGCACTAGCAATACGAAATACACAAATAACTTTGCCTTATTTGTTTTTTTGTCGTACTTCACTCTATACACGCAAGCGCAAAGCAAAAACACTTTCGTATGCTCTACTGGTAAATAATGGTGACTGCGATCGTCAATATAGATTTTGTTTTGTTTAATTTGTATGATACCGTTTAAAAATGTGTGTTGTTTCTTTGTATGTATTGGCAAAAATTGGGACTTATTTCATTTTCGCCTTTGAAGTTATTTCATTTTTTCCAGTTGGGCGTTATTTCATTTTTCATAGGAAAAATTTAATTGGGAGTTATTTCATTGGGACTTATTTCATTTGGGAGTTATTGCACTGTACCGAAAAGTACTGTAATAATATATTTCAGTAACATGAACATGTGTTTGTTGCAATAACAGAACACATGTAAAATAGTCAAGTTTTTTTTTATAAAATTTATAAATAAAACTTGTGATTTTTCTACTTCCCTGAAATAAAACTGCTGACCAATTGCAAAATAAACCAAAAACATGTTTCATATTTCAACATATTTCAATAAGAAATGATATAAAATAAATTGGTCGTAATAAATTGTTTATAATCAAAGTCTTAAACTACGAGCCGCGCTACGCTTTGGCGTAGGAGCGGTGGGTGAACTATTTAAACGTTTCAAACCGGAAGCAGTTTGAAACAAAGATCGAGGTTTTCGTTTGGGTGTAGCCGGCGGAGTGTGAGTAAATTTGGTAGGGGTACGCATTTGAGCCACCGTTAATGTTTCCAAAGTACCATCGTCCTCCTCATTAAAAGGATCATCGCTACTGTTTAGCAAAGTAGTAGTTGTTGTAACCGTATGTGGTTCTATAAGTACTGGTTCATGCAAAACACTTTCTACCACCATTTCTTCTGTGGGCTCATGTTCAAGATTGTTATCTATATCATTATCTAGCGTTGGTTCAGTCATTGAGAAATGTTTCATAAGATTGCGTTTTGTAGTGGAAACTGTTGCATTGCCCGGCTCATATATAATAAGGGCAAATTGTAATTGATTATCTTCTAATTTGCGGCGATAAGATATACGCAAACGTGTTTCCAATTGCGAACAATCACGCCAGAGTGCACTTCTTTGGCGTGACGTGGCCGTATTGCGATTACACATTATGCCCTTCACCTCTATATACCTCAAGGGGGTATAGAGAGCCTCCATTGTTTCTAAATCATCCTCTTCACTGGATGAATCATCAAGTAATGTACGTATACCCTTGTATTCCTTACTCACCCGTTTACTGGTCGAGGGAGCCGTAGGCAAACGTCTTAAATAACTGAAACGTTCGGAATGAGTACGTTTCAAAGGTGGTCTATCCAAATCTTCGTTCTTTTCTTCTTGTTCTTGTAACTCCGTATCCTTTTCATCTTTTGTAACACTTGCTGGTGGTGTTAAATCCTCTATGGCCAATGTACTGGTACATTTTTCGGGAGTTTTTGTCTGATTACTGATAATGGCTGCAGCAAATGCTGATGCTTCGGGAAGTTCATTGTCTTCTACATCACTATCGGCGTAGGATTTTAAAGGTACCATATCTGGTACACGATTTATGGGATGTACAAGATCAATGGGTTTGGTAGATATAATTTTGCTAAAATTTATTTTGTTATGAAATATTTATATGATTTGACATGTTAATGTTAAAACTTACGTGCGCATGTGACTGGTTTTGGTTTCGATGGGTGCACATTTGTTCGGCTCCAAAAACTCAGTGTGATCAAAGTTATTGTGAATTTCATGTCTGTAGAAAGAATATATGTATTTTAATAATTAATAACTTTTGAAATTATTTAATGAAGTATTAATGTGTTTAGCAATTTCCCTTTAAATGTACATATTGTAAAGTATTGGTCAAGGGTATTAAAATAATAGAAAGTTAATAGAATATAATTAGGCACTTTAAATGTTTGGTTATTTAAACAAAAAAACTCACCAACTGTATAAACAAAAAAAAAATATTGCAGAATGTAATGAAATCATATCTTTCGCAGAGTACAAAACCTTATTTCACCAAAAAAAAAAAATAAAGAATTAAATATAGGTATTAAGCGTTCAAAATATTGAGAGCTCAATAATTTTCTTAATCAATTTTACGTTAGAGATGGTAGATTTTAGAAGAACCTGGTATTTACAAAAATGATTTCCACAAGTAAATAGTTTTGCATTTACAAAGAATGATTTAACACTTTGTTCTAGTATACACAATTGTATACTCATTGGAAAATAAATTCAAAGGGAAATTAATTATACAATTTTGACGGAAAATTAAACCATTATTTTGTAAAGTCTACATAATTTCATCACAAAATGAAAAGTTCTTTCTGAACCAAAATAGTACGAAGGTAAGCATTCGGAATTTTGATAAAATTATTTGAATAATAGCTAAATTGTCTTAATACCTACCTCCAAAATAATTAATAATAATTAAATAAAATATTAATAATCATGATGCCACCATGACCTACCTTAAATAATCATGAATTTTATTTGCTCCACGTATGGTGCGGCCATACCAATCAATCACACTGTTCGGTGCCAAAAAATATTTAAATTCAATGCTATTTTGCTGAAATAGTTCTAAATATTTACTTAACACCTCTCGAACTTCAGCAGGAGTTTGTTGAGAAGCTAAAATTAGAGGATAGATAACAAAATAAATATATGTAAATAGATTTTTTATCAATAGGTGAAAACAACAAATGAAAAACTAACCTTCCATCATGATGATAAATTTCTTTCATAAGAAAATTGCGGCTGTAGGTACAAGTTGAGAAGTTAGAAATGCAAAATAAACAAACAGTTTTTATATTAAATAAATAAATACAATTATTTCTGTAGTTTATTTTAAGAAACAATTATGGTTTTAAAGCCTCTACAAGTATTTTAATTTCTTTTTTTTATAGTTTTCAATCAAAATTTTATGCAGCTGCCTTCATTCGGTCTGCCAACACTTCATTCTGAAGCAAAATATACAACAAGAAACAAGACTGATTGCCCGTCAGAATTTAAGAGAATCGATAAAAACAAAATGTCAACAATGAAATAAAAAGCAACCCTTAATTTGTCAAGTCCAGCAAAAACGTAAAAAAATAAAATTAAATAAAACTACAATTCGAAAAAGGAGTTTATTAATTTTTAACAATTATGTTAAATTATTTATAAATTGCAAAATGAACGTTAAAATTTTATTATAATGTACATATTTTTTCTCTTCACATTTTTTTGTAGTTCTCTTTAATCGATTGTCTTCACTCAACCACTCACACACACACTCCACACAAATGCGTAATTTCGTTGTTGATTTTGAACATAAATTTATAGTTTTCACTTGAAAACTTAGAGACTTAATACAATAGCTGAATATTTTCGTTAATTTATTTCTAAATACTTGTTTATTTCTTTATTTTATGAATGTTAACAAAAAATCCACAGATTAAGGCAAAAAATCTATTGACCTGACAAGCAGTCACAAAAACTGGCGCGTCAAATTTACATTTAAATGGAACTCTATCGGATAGTAGTAATTATACAGTACAGTGTTGTAGTTTCATTTACAGCCATAGCCATAATAATGTGGATATCTACTTTTTTCAAGATTCATTTAGATTTTGCGTTTTTTAACTTTATTATTTATTATAGTTTCTTAACCTTTATTTATATTATTATTAATTAATTAAGCTTAAGAATATTACGAAAGATTATTTATTAAGAATTATATGCAAGATTAATACAACAATATTTTAACAATTAATTAATGTACCAAAAATTTAGAGAATTAACTTTAGGCAGATACTGAAAATGTAATATAAATATACAGACATAATTACACAACTTATAAATATTATGTAATTATAAATTTTTGTTAATTTTTTATTTAAATTATTAAATTTGTTTCTTTTGTTAAAAATTTTAATTTTTTCATATGATAAGTAAATCAAATTTTAAACAATTTGTGTGCTGAAAATGCTACACAGCGAAGTAGCTAAATATTGAATATAAAAATTAAAAAAAATCGTAAAGCAATAGTGCTCAGAACAATTTTTATGTTTTTTGATTGTGTCAACAATCTGTGCCAAACAATGGGCTAAATACAGTCTAATTAATATATTATAGCTAACTGATTGAATATACATTTATGTATATATGTTATTTGGTTTTTAGCAAGAGAATTGGTAATACTTTACTTTGAAGCGTTTTTAAAAGAGTTCACTGGCAGTAAAAGTATCGGGCAAACACAATAAAATATAATTACTTCGTATTAATTAAGTATAAATTTTATTAAATTTTTACACCTATCTCATATGTTTTGGCATTTTATTTCAGGTTGACTTTACTTACCTAAAATACACCTCTGCGACTTTTCAAATTTTTTTCGATTTTCGAATTTTTACGCTTGGCGCAACTGCCACCATTTTTCATTTAAATTTAAATGGTTTAAAAGTTGGTGTTATACCTCGACAAAATAAAAGCATACACAAGGAAAACGTAGGCAAATTCCTTTGCTTGTTAATTCAAGGAAAATTATTAAGGATAATCCTCGTTGTGACAAATTATTTAATTTTTTTAATTTACTTGTTACAAATGTATAAAACTTTGTGTATGTTTAGAATTTATTATCATTTGTAACTTTGGATAGTACCAAACGAATCGTCTTCATTTTTCGCACACACAAATACAGCAGCCACATAAGAACAGCAGAAAAAAAAGAAAAATCAGCAGACAACTGTGAGAAAGAAGAATTTGAAACAAAAATGTAAGTACAAGAATTTGAAAATTATTGATTTGTTTAAATATAATCAATTAATTTATAATTGTTTTAGTGCAAAATCTATAAGCCTTCAATTCAAGTGCAACACATAAATTACTAATATACATACTTAGTAATGGGTGATTTGGAAAGTGTAAGAGTGGCTCTAAGAGTACGCCCTCTTGTGTCTTCTGAAAAGGCGCGTGGCTGTCAAGTTGCTGTGGAGAAAATGGATGGTGCAAATCAGGTATTGGTGAACAGAACTGATGCATTTTCCTTCAATTTCGTATTCGATTGTCGTGACACTCAGGAGCAGGTGTATAATTTGTCAGTGTCTGATATGTTGGATAAACTATTTAGCGGTTTCAATGCCACCATTTTGGCTTATGGCCAGACTGGTTCTGGCAAAACTCATACCATGGGTACTGCCTTTGATGGTTCACTAGATGAAGATGTGGGTGTTATACCCCGAGCTATGCACGATATATTTGAACGGATTAAAAAACTCTCGGATGAGTTTGATTTTGTAATTAATTGTTCGTTTATGGAACTGTATCAGGAACAGCTGTACGATTTGCTGTCGGAAAAGTCGAGGGAAGAAAGTGTTATTGATATGCGAGAAGATCGTAGTGGTATTATTATGGTAGGCTTAACGGAGAAGGAAGTGTTTGATGCTAAAGAAACCACCGATTGTTTGGTAAAAGGTTCTATGGGCAGAGCAGTGGCATCGACTGCTATGAATCAACAATCCTCTAGATCTCATTGTATTTTCACGGTTACTTTGCAAGCTACTAAAAAAGATGAATCGTAAGTTTTGTTGTTGGTGTTGGCATGTCACAGCATCATTTTTGTTTTACATTGAGGTTATGTGTTTTGGTTTTGTTTATATTTCTATTTTAGCCGTGCAGTTACTACTTCAAAATTTCATTTGGTGGATTTGGCTGGTTCGGAACGTTCGAAAAAAACTGGTGCCACCGGCGACCGTTTCAAAGAAGGCGTAAAAATTAATCAAGGACTTTTGGCTTTGGGTAATGTGATATCAGCATTGGGAGGTAAGTTTTGCATAATGATTTTTTAAAATATACATACATATGTATTTGAAAGGATTCTCTCATATTCATTAATAATTTCACATTTTATAAATAGTTCATAATTATAACACAAAACAAGTTTGAAAAATGTATCTGAAAATTTAAGAATTTATTATGAATATGAGAAATTAAGATAAACTGGAATACAATTTAATAGGAAATATGAAGAAAATCTATTTGTTTAATTAAAAAAAAAAAAGATACTATTATACAAATGATTCATTCAAATGATCATGTTTTATAATAAAGAGTCTAGTTAGAAAATCATTAATAATAAAAATTGTATTACTTTCCAGATGGCAAAGGTGCCGGTTTTGTTCGTTATCGTGACTCAAAATTGACTCGACTGCTGCAGGATTCGCTGGGTGGCAATTCTGTTACCCTTATGATAGCTTGTGTCTCACCGGCCGACTACAATGTCGCTGAGACGCTGAGTACTCTTCGCTATGCCGATCGGGCACGTAAAATTAAGAACAAACCGATTGTCAATCAAGATCCTCACGCAGCCGAAATCAATCGTCTAAAGGGCATCATACAGAAATTGCGCGTAGAATTGCTAACCAAAAGTGGTGCAATGACAGCATCTTTAACGCACGACCTGCAAGCTGTAGGTCCCGTGTCACCACTTATGACTACGTCTATACCCACAATAATGCCTTCGGAGGAACAAAATCGTAGATATAAAGAGTTACAAGAGAAATATCGGACTTTGCAGCAACAATGGCAAATGACACTGCACGATGTGACGGAACATGAGATGAGAGCTCACATAGCAGAAGCAGCACATGAGAATCTTAAACAAAAAGCGGGGGAGTTGAAAAGTTTTGTTACCGAATTTACTAAAAACAAAGAAACTCCATTGGATGAAAAGATGCTGGCAGACACATGCATGCACATCAATAGGTTGGTAGAAGGTTTGGATGAAGAGCTGTGTAGAGCCGAAACGGAAATAATGGACCATAAACGACGTTCCTCGTTGGGTTCATCGGTGAGCACAACCGAACAGGGCGAAGATGAGGAAAATAATGTAAATATGTGTGAAATGCATGCATTGATGCAAGAACGTACCGAAGCCTTTACCAGCAAACAAATAGTAATCAATGACCAATTGCGTCGCATCAATCGTGAATTAAATCTCAAGGAACAACTGCAGCAACGTATCACTGGCAATTTTAGTAAATTTTCTACTCTGGATGACGACATCGAAGGGAAGTTCAAGGATTGTCAGCATAAGATCCAGGAACTTGAAACTGAAAAGTCCGAACTTCTCGATAAATTACGTCACGTAAAAGAGAATGTCTCCGCAAAATTGGCCGAAGAAAGACGCAAACGTTTGCAGACTTTAGAGCAAGAAATCACGGATATGAAACGTAAAAATGTTCAACAAGCCAAACTGCTAAAGATACGTGAAAAGGAAACACAGAAAATTAAAAACCTTAGCAGTGAAATTCAGGCCATGAAGGAGTCAAAGGTGAAGCTTGTGAGAGCTATGCGTTGTGAGGCAGAGAGTTTCAGACAATTCAAAATGATGCGTGAAAAAGAGTTGATGCAGTTGAAGAATAAAGATCGTAAAATGCAAAATGAAATGACCCGTAAGGAAGCCTTGCACAATAAACAGCGTAATGTACTTAAGCGAAAATGTGAAGAAGCCATGGCCATTAATAAGAGGTAAGTTTGTTTCCTTTTGCTTTTCCAGCGTTTTTGGTTTTGTTTTGTAGTGTTGTGACTTGACTGATTGATGTGTTTGTTTTCTCTCCCTAACCACTCTTTCACTACAACTCCTTTTCTCTCCCACCCCAAACACTGTTTTCTATAATAGACTCAAAGATGCTCTCGAAAGACAAAAACTGGCTCAAACCCAACGACAAAAGATGCAATCGGTCAAAGATGCTACGGCTGCCTCAATGAAAATCGATCAGGTTATAGCCAGTGTTGAACGCGAACTAGATGTAATTATATCCCTTATTGATGCTGAACGTACACTTGAACAATTAATGGATGATCGTGGCATAATTAGCAGTCGACTTGGAGAGTTGCAACAGCAACAACCTACCCCCGATCCACAATCGCAGTCCGGCTTGGAAATTGCCAATTTGGAGGAAGAACTCGAAATGCGAAACGCACAAATCTCCGACCTCCAGCAGAAAGTGTGCGCTAACGATATCGATACGCTCATCAAATCTCTAGGTGACAATGTGCACAGCCTAGTCGAGGCTCGGGCTGTGTTAAAGTTTTTGTTGAAATTTTTGGCCGACATAAGACGTGAACACTCTCAACTCTGTGAAGAGTTACGTTCACAAATACACAATGCCGAAGATAAATCACATGAGGCAGCCAAATTAACACAACAAATGAAACTTGAACACGAACAGGCTATAGCGGAGTATGAAGAAAAGATATCGGTGGCTTTGACGCCTGAGCAAGAACAACGTTTGAAGTTACAAGAAGAACAAGAGAAAAAGATTGAATCCCTAATGATTGAATTGGAAAATTACAAACAGCTGCGCAACAATGCAGCAAACAACAATAAGAAGAAGGGAAACACATCTGCCAAGGTAAGTTGTTGAAGAAATTACTACATACAACTCTATGTTTTCGGAATAGTACGGAAACGCAGCATATATTTTTAAAGTGTTAAATATTCGTGTCTTGATAAATTGATTCTGTTTTCTTGTTGCCTACTTATTCCTTTTTTTTTCTTTTTGTGGATATATTTTTTTTATTGATCTTTAGCTTTTGTCGGCTTTAACAAAGTTTTCTGATATATTACGATGAATAGATGTGAGTATTAATACGATATTTGCTTTCATTTTCACATCTGTTATAACTTTTCGTTTGATTTTATCTATTCCATTCCAACATTTTGTGTTTTCATGTGCAATATTTTGTTATTACATTAATTCTTTGCATGCATGCTAATTGGCTAATTATTATCTGAGTTGTTGAAATTATCTGGTTATTAATTTTGTCAATAAGTATCAAAAAATCTTTCTGTATTATTTTCTTTATTTTGACATCGTATCCATTAATATTACTAAAAAAGTAAAGTGTTAAATAAGACATTCTAAGATATCATGAAATCAATTAGTGATAAAAAATAATTTCCTGTCGAAGTTTTAAGTAATGCGATTTAAAGCAACCCGCAAATATTAATACAAATTAAATTTCGATGATGACGAAGTTGTTGCTTATACGATGTAGAATTTTGTAGTTCTTTTATTACAAACAGAATGTATTCTGAAATATACAGTGGCTCACAGCTTATTTCAACCAGCTTCTGTTAAAAATATGTATAAAGTGCATATAATTTCGAAATAAGATAGATATTAACAAAATTCAAATAAAGATTTATAGAATATCTTCCAAAATCAATAATAGCATTATTATTCTTCTTCCAAGTTACTCTTATAAAAAACTTACAAGCTAAAAATATACATAGTTACAAAAGAAGTCACAGCCGATTTCAACCAGTTATGTAAAAAACATTTAAATTATGAAAAATAATTTTTTATATCTAAAAAAGCTTTTAGCATTTTTTGCATACCAATAGATTCCACTAACTTTCGTGTAGTTTTAGGATTTATTTTTGCCCATTCTCTAGCACAGTTTTAAGGTCATTCGTGTTTGAAATCTGGAGCTTGCGAACGTTTTGTTCTAAAATGGCCCATAAGTTCTCAATAAGATTCAAATCAGGTGACTGTCCAAGTCATTGCAAATCATCCATGATTTCACAATAGCTGATTTATGTTTCGCAATTTTGTCCCGATATAATTGAAATTGCTTCCTAATACCCATTTTGTTAGCACTTTGCATTAAATTGGACTTTAAAATATCAAGGTACATTTGTCCATCGTACTTGCAACAAACTGCAGATTTCCTACACCACCTTGATGACAAACACGCCCAAACCATGACACACTCTCATCGCCGTGCTTCACTGCTGGTTTCAAGTTTTTGTTTTGGTGCTTTGTATTAGGTTTGCGCCAAACGTAAGTTTTTTCCGGGCTACTCTTCCATTAAAATCATGGTTTCAAAGAACACGACGACTATTGGTTAAATTCAACCTTTCAATAGCTATCAGACATTTCAAAATCTTGAACAATATATCATATATATGATCGAGAATCAAAAATCAAAATCTTAGTTTTTTAAGAAATTTGGCAACAACAAGCGTGGGTGATAAGTATTGATGAGAAGCAATTGCATAAGGATGTTGAGTATATAAGACTCAACACCGCCGAATATGTTATTCTTGCTTGTTCTGCAATAAAATGAGATTTTTTTCACAAATAATGGAAATTGTGTGTACGTTAAATTTTCATTAAACTATCACTTGCCTTGTTAGAGGCAAATTAATTACATAGTTCTTCCTAAAAAAATATTTTAATATTTAAATTTTTAAATTTTGTGTTATCTAGAAAATCTCCCCTAACATTAAACCCGAACCCATGGAAGAAGAAATCTTAGAAGAAGAAACCGAAAGTGAAGATGAATTCGATGTGTCCGGAGACGATCCAGATTGGGTAAAAACACCCATGGTTCGAAAGCGTACAAATGTAAGTAGAGAAATGAATAAACGCTTTCAAACTTTATTGAAATTATTTGTCATTTTCGAATAATGGGTAAACAAAAAGATACGTCTTGATTTTAGCACATGCGTCGCCGAGCCTCACAGCGATCCCTGTCCCAGTCCGACGTCTCCCATAATTTGGATGAGGACAGCCGACAACAGATCTCCTTTGACACCAATGATACAGGAACATTTAGACAAACTACAAACACATCTGTCAAGGGTAAGCACCAGCGGAAGTCCAAGGGCTGCAAATGTCGTGGTGACTGCGGCAAGAAACGTTGCGGATGTAATTCGATCAATCAGAAATGTACGGTAAATTGTAACTGTACGGATAAATGTAAAAATCGACTAACAGCGAACAATCGTGAATCGGACGGGGAGAATGGAGATGATGTTATTAAAGAAGAAGAAAACGATGCGACCACCGATTCGTCTGAGACTGAAAATCAATTCAAATCACCCAATAATATTAAAAAACCCACAACATCAACAAAGGGAAGTGGAGATGAAACCTTCTTAACAACGCAATCAAATATAAATGCATCAACATTTTTAACACCCAAAATGGCTAGGTAAGTCAAACATTCAAAGATGAATTCAACATGGAAATTGCTAAAATTTGTGTGTGTGAATTTTCTTAATTTTGAATTCATCTGTTTCGGATTCAATTAATTAAAAATACTACGTCAAAGATCTTTTTGTTTTTCTTTATTTTAGATTATCTACCATAAATTTTGATACTGCTACCGCAAAAAAGAAATTTTTTAATGATTAATTTCTCGACAGTGCCTCGCTACCACCCCAATGAGGGGGGGGCATGACTCCCTTATAACCCACCTACCATTCAAACTTTTTATTTGTTTAAAATAAAAGAATCAACTTTTGTTTGATTATTTACTTAAGTTGTATGTTCTGTAATTGAAACTAGTATTTGTATTTTAAATAATTTTACGAGTGTTGAACTAAACTTAAATTTTATATATAACCATTACCGCATTTTTTAAAACGAAAAGAAAAGAAAAATTAAATATATAGAAAAGGCTCATAATCTTGGCTGTTTTCATTAATGTAAAAAATGTGACCTACTTTATATGGCTGTCCTAAATAACACTCCTAGTCCTTCCTTGTAGACCCTATCATGCATTTAATTGTCATTAATTAAATGATTAAGTTTTGCAATTTTATAGTTTTTATTTTATTTTTATTAAATATTAAAGAACTACTAATATATGTACAACAATATGATCGGTCCACTTATTTCTTGGAACAGTTATAGGGTAAACCATTTTTACAGCAATATACTCTGCCGGCAGCTAAATTTGTATTATACCACTTATTGCCGCAGTTGCTCACAAACAAATAGGCTCTTTCCTTGTGTATATCGCGATCCAAAAAACCACACAAGATATTAGCAGAATTAGGTAAATGTTGAACGGCCTAAGAAAAAAATATTTTTTTTATAAAGAATTTTTCATAAAAAATTAAATTTTCTTATACCTGTTCCAAGCATTTTGTTTGACACTGTTTCTGCCCAATGGCATTGCAAACAAATGAACGTTCCAATGTTGTAGAAATAATAGGTTCACCTTTGGGAGGTTCGGGGGAGCCCTTAACAAATTGTGAGCTTAAGAAAATGCCACAGGTGCAGGAAAGATTTTCGCGTGGTATATTAATAGAACTTGAGGCGGTGGTGTCTTTTTTAGAAGTTATTTCTAACAAATCTGTGTACGAAGATAGAGTGGTTTCCTTGCTGTATGGTGTAGTTGCTATTATATCATCTTTTGAAATTAAAGTCATAGTGCTGCCAGTGGTTTGTATGCCCAACAAAATGTCCTTTTTGAGCTTGCTATTATACTTATCCTTAATATGTATGGGTTTCTTATATGCTATTTTACTGATGGCCGAATCCGTGCAACAGCTCAGCATTACGCTCGAAATCACAAGGGTGTAAAAGAAAAGCTTTTTAAAATCTAAAATGTTTCATTATAATTTTTAATAAAATTATGTTTTTACACACGATCTTACCCATGTTAAGCAAATTTCTCTACTGTCTAATTCTATACAATTTCTCCAACATTTTGTGTTTTTAAATGAATTGCAATTTAAAGATTTATTTGCTGATTTTTCAAGAATCTCATGTTTAAATTGCTTATTTGCTTTTGCTGTTGAAAGCATTTTACTGCGTCTGCTGCATATTGCATTTTTTTGAACTTGATATTAAGGTTCAAGTTTATTATAAAGTGATATTGTAGGTCAAATTTACAGAATGCATCTTCAATCTATATTAGGCAAAATCATAGTTTTATGCAACAGTTAAGATTCATTTAATATAGATGTATGTATGTATTTAGTTTCTAAGTGGATTACCTTTTCATTAACTCATATTCTACGCCAACATGCCATATTGCTATTAGTGGTATTGATGATCTATTATTTTATATGATATTTTATAATATGTAAATATCACTGGTTTTAACGAGACACACATTCATAATAATTTTATTGCTAACCAAATTTCGCGATCGCAACTATTTACTAAATTTAGCTTGCCCGCCCCACTATAATATTTTTTGTGATGCTAAGTTAAATATGGAGTCTATGCAGAGGCAAATGAATACATAAAACCCCTAAAACACTCATCACTGTTTGATTATAAACTAGGTTGGGAGAATATTAATCCGTTAAATTGCCAGGTTATCCCACGTCAATTTAAGTAAGTCCCAAGTCGATATATACTTTCATATGGGAAGCTGAAACGCTTAAATTTTGTATTAAAATAATTTATAGCTTATAAAACCAAAACAAACGCATGTGACCAATGCACAACTTCGAAGCTTGTTACGTTACTCTACTTGTTCCACCTTCACACCGGCCCAACTACTCTAAGAGGTTGATTTGCTCTGGGGTGTGTTCTCAATTCTAATTGGAACCTAGGTCCGTACAGAATAAAAATAAAATACTTGAAATCACATAAACAAACAAAACAAACTAACATCTCACCACAAAGGAACAATTATCCGAATAGGGAGCTGGATGTTGAACTCCAATCGCCCTTTTTATCCCAACCTTGGCCGCAATATATCCTTATTAAAAATTTATGTTATTTACGGACCCCAATATCCGCCTTCTATGCCCTATCTGTCGTCAACAATCCCCAAAATTTCCAAAAATTCAGACAAACATATTCATTATTTCAACATTTACAATAATTTATTATTTACTAAAAAAATCTACTACTATCATAAACATAATAATTATAGTATAATTACTTCATATTACATATTTTCTTAAAAAACTTAAATAAACCATAATATTTCTCAATAAACCTACACAGCCGTTATAAGTTATTTTTTGTATCTTTTTAGAGTTTATTTTTTTTTTCTTTATAATCGCCCCTATCTTGAATAAAAATTCCACATGAAATTTGTTCCCTTTTATTTTTTTAACATTGAATTTTAATAGGAAAAATGTGAAAAGGGAACAAATTTCATGTGGAATTTTTATTCATGATAGTGATAAATATATAAACACACAAAAAAAAAAAAAAACAATCGAGAAACCACCATCCCTTACCATAGTATTAAAAATCCACCGGGACATGGGCTGGAGTTGTGGCTCCAAAGCAACTTAGCCCCCCCCCCCATTTAACATTAAAAACAACATTTGTTTTGAGGGACTCGAGACTGTAGGCATTCCTGTACCTCCTCCCGGCAGAATTTTGATCAAACTCAAAATTTCAATTAGGAAATTGCTTCATTAAGAGTTAATTGTTCTATAATTTGTTAAAATTAAAAATACAACCCTGTGACAAGTAATAACTAAAATGGCATTTGTTTCGATTTTAAATTAATAAAGAATATTTTTAGGCTGAACGTCAACTAATTAAAACCGTGGATGTTGACGTTCACGAATGTAAAATTTTTAAATAAAAAACATCAATAATGTGCTTCTAAACGTTATTATTGATTATAAACTAAAATCATAAACAATTTCAAAAAGGAAACAAAAAAGGCATTCAACCTGACTAGAACCATAGAAGACAACTAGAACCAAAACAATACATTTTAAATGAGATCATATTTTTATATCATATGCATTTAAAAAAAATCGGTTATTTTTTCTGCTGTTTTTCTCCAACACTTGGGAAAGAAATTT
Organism: Bellardia pandia; assembly: GCA_916048285.2. Lineage (NCBI taxonomy): Eukaryota > Metazoa > Arthropoda > Insecta > Diptera > Calliphoridae > Bellardia > Bellardia pandia. The sequence goes on along the minus strand of OU696532.1, from coordinate 56,745,098 downwards.
TATTCCATAAAATTTTAGAGTAGGTAATGTAAAAAAAGGGTTGACGATTTGGGATGTTGACGTAAACGAGCGTTGAAATTTCTCGAGTGCACTGTAAATGTATTTTTTTGTCAGTTGCTGTCAAACGCCAATTAAATTAGCAATATTGAGCATGTGTGAACACTTTAATTAACCAATAATTGAATCAATTAAAAATGCATGTCTGAACACCATATAATGGAAAATTATACTACTCTTCAAATACAACACTGCCTACAGCTGTATGTACACAAATAGTTGGCAGTGTACCCTTATCAAACAGCTGTTAAATGTGACAACTCCATAGTTCTAAAAAAAAACAACAAATTTTCCGGCTTTTACTCGTAAAGTATTTTTCCAATCTAATTTGTTTATCTCAAATTAGTTAATCAGCAAGTAGTTCAATAACACATTCAAAATCATTTGATTAATTGCAAGATAAGCTAGTAAAGCAACTGTATTAAACGAACAAACATGGTACGTAAAGAATACACCAAGGGATTTAAGGGTTATCAAAAATCCGTAGAAGAATTGTATAATGATAAAAATACTCAATTGTATATATATTTTACGGGTGAAAAGGATAACAAAGGTGTTAGTTGGTGTCCAGATTGTAATGATGGTAAGTATTGTTAAATAAAAACTACTTTCCACTGTGTAAAGTGACGATTTTGTGTATTTGTTTAGCCCAACCTTTCATTGATCAAGCTGTTGAGAAATTTGCCAACCCTGAAGCCATCTTTCTTACTGTAGATGTAGGCGATAGGTCTTTGTAAGTTATTTCGTGTTTTGCTTAATTATGAATATTTAATTTTTGATTTTTAATTTTCTTAGCTGGAAAGATATGAAAAATCCCTTTCGTAGTGATTCCAATATTAAACTGATGGTCATTCCTACTTTGTTGTGCTGGAAGAGTGTTCTACGTCTAGAGGGTGACCAATGCACTAAAATGGAATTGTTAGATATGTTTTTTAATGAAGAATGATTGTATTTTTTAATTATTGTATTCTTATATAGTAAGCTATAACATTATGACAAAGAGGTTTTCTTTACAAGAAATAATTAAATTTGAACTTTATTATGTCATTGATAAGATAAAAACAATCAACATTAGAAATCAATTAAATGAAAGAGAATAATTTTATCTGACTTTATAAAAACTATGTAAATAACTAGTGATGGCACGATTAATCGAAAAAATAGTAATATGTAATCAATTATTTTCCTTCAATTAACGATTTAATTGTATCGTGATTTCTCTTTCGATAAATTGAGTTATTAATCGATTATTCCAAAAAATAGTCGATAGACATCCAGGAACAAAAAGAAATAGAAGAGGAACAAATGCATGGTTGAGCGTTTTTTGTGTGCTGAACAGTCGTGTATCGTAAATCTATGATAACAACAAAAAATAACTAGGAAATTATGGAAGTTTATTAAGACCTTTGGAAGCAATGACTACTCAAATAAGTGGAGAAAAATACGCAACATTAAGTTATTCCAGTTACTCATTGTGGTCGCCAACAAATCATGAAAATTTCTTGTTTATCTCCATTGGCAAGTAAATTAAAAATAAACATTTTGAACCAGTTTCACCGTCGCTTTCGGGAAATGGAACATTCATTTCTACTGGAAGCATCAACATTACTAGACCCAAGATTTAAAAAAAAATTCATTTTGTAGATCCCTTGCTTTATCAACAGTCATGAGACATCTTAGAAATGAAATAGCAGAAATTGCTCATATAGATGACAGCACTGGGAGCGGCAGTATAACGTCTTCTGCTGGTGAAGTGGAATTTGATTTATGGGCTCACCATAAATCTTTAGCCCACAAACGAAGAAGAAAGAAAAATGACTCAACATTTCCTGAAGATGAACTAAGCTTCTTTCTTCTTCAGTATTAGAATTAAAGCGCAACGTAACAGACGCATGGGAAGAAATGAAATCAATCTAACCTAAGCTGTACAATCTTCCACAAAAATATTGCTTTTTGATTGGTACATCTGTACCATCAGAGCTTTTTTTCCAAACCGGGTACAATAGTAACGCAAAAACGGAACAGATTAACCACGAAACGACTATCCTATTTTTAAATTCTGTACTAAACAAATGATTTTTTTTAATAAATTTAATAAGTAAATAATAATTTTTTTTATATATGATAATTTTCAAATTTACCTAAAAATACCGATTAATCGATTAAATCTTTCCAATTAATTGCAATCAATTATATTTATTTTAAATTAATAATATAATCCATTAATCGATTTTTCTTTTTTTTTTGCCATCACTATAAATAACATTAAAGTTAAAATACAATTGGCAATTCGGTTCTGTTTTCTTATTAGAGTAACACTTAACCGTGAATGCCTTGCACTTGCTGACATTTAGTTAAACATCTTCTATTCGGATTGCATTGCAAATACGGTACGCCGGTTTTGTTTTTAAATTGTGTTGGAAATATAAGTGCTATAAAAAATAAAAGTGTTTCGAATTATGGTTTAATGTGTTGTTAATATAATGTGATAAAAATATCAGCGCAGCAAATGTTTTTTACAGAGAAAATTCGTCGCTAAAGAAAATTTGCAATGCATTGTCGTGTATGAGCGCGAAAGTGTAGCATTAGTGCATGCAATAGTGTTAGTGCATGTGTGTATCTGATAGGGTTGTCAATTTAGTTGTAATAAAAAAGTAAATGTTAAAAAGAAAAAGCAGTTAAATTATAAAATATAAAAAGTTGTGAATAAAAAATAAAAGCAAATTGAAAAAGTAAAATTAAGGCCATTTATATTAAATATAATAAATCTATTTAATAAGTGTTTTGGTAATTTGTAAAAGAAAAAGTGTCAATACAAATAAAATATGCTAATTGACAAGAAAGTAGAAAGTAAAATATTAAATATAAAATGTGAATAAAAAATTAAAGCAATTTAAATATTACATTTATAGTGTGAATTGGTGAGTTATTATTAACTTTTTATTAACAATTATTTAAACATTACATTAAAAGGCGAGAAATTAGATAACTTTATATCATTATTAGGAAAAACAATTTTGTTGTAAACTTTTTGATTTATTAGTAAAACTAGAAGGTTATGCTGATTATTTGTATAAATTAATGTTTTTTTATCTGTCTATAAATGAATGAAATATAAGCAAATATCTATTACTTTCTCAATTTTTTACCCAAAATTTTTATACAATAATAAAGGATATAGTAAACAAGTCGAAATACTTCTTAAATTGCTGGTATTGAATGAATCCAATTTAGTCCATTTTTCGGTTCAAGTAAAATTTTTCATTTTATATAGCTTTTCCTGTATTTGTGTTTTTTAATTGTATTTTTGATACGATTTAGAAGAAAATTGTGTGCCCTATTCCTAAAAATTCCATGAAAACTTAATTTCTGAAAGTATTAAGAATCGGAGAAGAGTGAAAATTATTAAAATTTGTATTTTATTGAGCAATTATTTGACAATTATAACTTAAAAATTATATCGAACAATTGTTCACCACGACTAGGCATATAGCTGTCGACACTTTTATTAAAATTGTTTAACCACATTTTGCAAAATGACGGGTTTAATTCGTTAATCACGTCACGAATTTTGCATTTTAAGAATTCGTTTAGCTCTGTAGAGACTTTATCTTTAATATAGCCCCACAAAAAGTAATTCAGTGATATTAAATATCACAATCGGGGTGACAATTATGGCCTATATTTGAAATTTATAAAATAAAAACAATTTTCCTGTAGAAGTTACACAAAGACGTAGCGAAATATTGAAAATAAAAATTTAAAATTAAAAAAAAAAATAAAATACAATATTTATTTAATACTTCTTCAGCACTTCCTCTAAATACCTAATATTATTTTCCGTTTCCTAGTTTTTCTGGATTTGGTAACATTATTCTGTTAATTTATACTAACACTATAAGGCTGGCAACACTAATACGTTTTTCTTATAAGAATAATCAATCACAGTGAATGTCTTGTCACTGACATTTAGTTAATCGTGATCAATTGAAACAACTGCATTGCAAATGCGGTACGTTGTGTTTATTTTATAAATAAATTGAGAAATATAAGTGCTACAATAAATAAAAGTACTTGAAAATATAGTTAAATGTGTAGTTAATAAAATGTGATAAACATTTCAGTGCACCAAATGCTTTTTTTTTTTTAATCGTCGCTAACGAAAAGTTTACAATGCCTTGTCGTGTATGAGCGCGAAAGTGTTTCTTTATTAGAGGGTGTATGTGTTAGTGTATAAGTATGTTCATGTTATCAAAAGTGAAGTTAGTAAATTTTGATTTAGTAAAAGCTAACGAAAGTGTCAACCAGTCAGAGTTAACAAGAATGAAATAAAATATGTAAATTGTTAAGGGATAATTTAAATATACGAGTAATGTTAAGGGAATTTAAAATAAAGTCATATATGTATACATACATATGTAGGTAATTATTATTTTTTTTTTCATATTTATATTATATTGACACTCCTTAGCACAATCCTTTTCCAATAACATTAAAATAATTTTTCCCCAAATTATGCCCAATTTTAGTCCACAATAACCATAAAAGACCTAAAAATTCAAGCAGTTGAATATGTTTTCTTTTTATTGAAAAATCTATGTAGGTACATATTTTGTCTTTTTGTTCACAAAAAATGCGGGACTGGTATTTTATTTAGTATTTTTTGACATTTTATCATGGAAAGTCCACACCACAACAACGTCTTTACATGAATCAGCTGTATTACAAAAACAAGTAAGTAAGTATAGTCGGTCAAGCCCAACCATATAATGCACTACACCCAGTATATGTATAAAACAGTTTTTCAGAAATGTGCGCTATATGGGAGATTTTACCTATTATGAACCGATCATCCAAAAATTCAGTGTCATGATTTCTGTAAATATAAATATTGTGTATGTTACACGTTATCTCGATATAAATACTTTTAAAATATTTATGGAGGTTAAAGTGATTTTTGGAAATGGGCCTTATATGGGAGCTACGACTAATTATGGACCGATCACAATAAAATTGTACCGTATTGTTTGTATACGTATGAGATATATTTGTATTAAATTATTTAAATACCAACATTTTTGAGTGGGAGCTACGACTAATTATGGACCGATCACAATAAAATTGTACCGCATTGTTTGTATACATATAGGATATATTTGTGTTAAATATTATTTCGATTCCAATTTTTGAGTGAGTTATGCTCTTTATATGGGAGCTACGAGTAATTATGGACCGATCTGCACAAAATTTTTAAATGTGATTTGGCTTCATTTACCACTCATTTGTGATGAAATTTGTTTGGTTTCTTGCGTAATTCAAACATTTATGATCTTTAAACCCTAATTTCGGGAGTAAATTTGTATGGGGGCCAGGTGAAATAATGGACCGATTTCTACCAGTTTTAATCCCATCCATCCTTGGTCAGAAAAAATATCATGTGCCAAATTTTATCGAAATATCTTCAAAATTGCGACCTGTACTCTGCGCACAAGCTTTACATGGACAGCCAGCCAGCCAGCCAGACGGACGGACATCGTTAAATCGACTCAGAAAGTGATTCTGAGTCGAACGGTATTCTTTAAGGTGGGTGTTGGACCAATATTTCTGGGCGTTACAAACATATGCACAAATCCAATATACCCTCCCCACTATGGTGGTGTAGGGTATAAACAGTGTTCGGTGAAAAATATTTTTCGAAATATCATCAACGAACCTTTATAATTTCGCACTCCGGACCTGTCAACTGACTGGATAAATCGTGTGATATCACAGCTCAGGACGTTTTCTTTCAAGTTATGAGAATTGCTCATATCCATAGATGACATCATTGGGAGCGGCAGTAAAACGTCTTCTGCTGGTGAAGTGGAATTTGATTTATGGGCTCACCATAAATCTTTAGCCCACAAACGAAGAAGAAAGAACAATGACTCAACACTTCCTGAAGATGAACTAAAGTTCATTCTCAATGCTTCAGTATTAGAATTAAAGCGCAACGTAACAGACGCATGGGAAGAAATGAAATCAATCTAACCTAAGCTGTACACTCTTCCACAAAAATATTGCTTTTTGATTGGTACATCTGTACCATCAGCGCGGCTTTTTTCCAAAGCAGGTGCAATAGTAACGCAAAAACGGAACAGATTAACCACGAAACGACTATCCTATTTTTAAATTCTGTACTAAACAAATGATTTTTTTAATAAATTTAATAAGTAAATAATAACACTGGTTTACAGCCAAAAAATACCAAGAACGCCACATGCCTAGATAAGTTAATTGGGACCTCCTGAACACGAAAAACGCTGTAATTTTTTTTCTAAGTACCGTTTTTTAGATAACGGTACTTTTGTGTTTTTCGGTGTATGGTCCCATTCAAACCCTTGTGGAGCCCAACCGAAGAGCCCGATCGAGATGAATGGCATACAGTTAATATCTGGAATGTTTTATTTTTTATCCAAATAGTTTATTTAATTACCAAAATTTTAAGCGTAATTTGAAAAAAATCGGATAAAAAATAAAGTTTTTATTAAGGATTTTGTGGAACGAAGAAGCAATGAAGATGAAAATATTCATTGCTTACACACTAGCAAGAGTTCAAGTCGCTCGTCATTTTAATTTAAAGTTTTTGAATTTACGCCGAATATAGTGTGTAAGCAATGAAGATGAAAATATTGTCGTTCCACAAAATCCTTAATAAAAACTTTATTTTTTATCCGATTTTTTTCAAATTACGCTTAAAATGTTGGTAATTAAATAAACTATTTGGATAAAAAATAAAACATTCCAGATATTAACTGTAACGTAGAAAAAAAAACGAAATAAAAAACAAAAATTTTGAAAAAAACGTAAAAAATAGGCAAATTTCGAACTTTGAGGTGCCATAACTCAGCTATTTCTTATCAGATAGAAATTTGCAGCATATCGGCGGAAAAGGCATTCGATTACCTTTCAAACGATATGCCATTCATCTCGATCGGTTGGGCTCCACAAGGCTTTGAATGGGACCATACACCGAAAAACACAAAAGTACCGTTATCTAAAAAAGGGTACTTAGAAAAAAAAAATTACAGCGTTTTTCGTGTTCAGGAGGTCCAAATTAACTTATCTAGGCAAGTGGCGTTCTTGGTATTTTTCCAAATTAAAAATTTGTAAAGCAGTGTAATTTTTTTATTTATGATAATTTTAAAATTTACCTAAAATACCGATTAATCGATTAAATCTTTCCAATTAATTGCAATCAATTATATTTATTTTAGATTAATCATATAATCCATTAATCGATTTTTCTTTTTTTTTTGCCATCACTATAAATAACATTAAAGTTAAAATACAATTGGCAATTCGGTTTTGTTTTCTTATTAGAATTATTAGAATAACAGTTAACAGTGAATGCCTTGCACTTGCTGACATTTAGTTAAACATCTTCTCTTCGGATTGCATTGCAAATACGGTACGCCGGTTTTGTTTTTAAATTGTGTTGGAAATATAAGTGCTATAAAAAATAAAAGTGTTTCGAATAATGGTTTAATGTGTTGTTAATATAAAGTGATACAAATATCAGCGCAGCAAATGTTTTTTACGGAGAAAATTTGTCGCTAAAGAAAATTTGCAATGCATTGTCGTGTATGAGCGCGAAAGTGTAGCATTAGTAGTGTAGTGTGTGTATCTGATAGGGTTGTCAATTTAGTTGTAATAAAAAAAGTAAATGTTAAAAAGAAAAAGCAGTTAAATTATAAAATATAAAAAGTTGTGAATAAAAAATAAAAGCAAATTGAAAAAGTAAAATTAAGGCCATTTATATTTAATATAATAAATCTATTTAATAAGTGTTTTGGTAATTTGTAAAAGAAAAAGTGTCAATACAAATAAAATATGCTAATTGACAAGAAAGTAGAAAGTAAAATATTAAATATAAAATGTGAATAAAAAATTAAATTCAATATTTATAAATTAACTTAAATTTTTTTTATTTACTTCTTGTAATATTTTTCTATTGTTGAATAATATTAGCTTATTAACCGGAAGTTACTGCTGCCACTCAACTATTTCCCGACATATTTTAAAATCTCTTAAAAAACATCAACGAATACAACGGAGAGAGAGAGAGAACTTTTTAGAACAGTCTCAAACTAAAGTACTCAATTACTTGTACAGCTGAGTGTTAAATTTGAGTGAAAATGTAGAAAAACTGAGATTTTTCCCTAATGTTTTGTGCTAAACTCAAGTAAACAAATGAATCGAATGCAACAAAACTAAACAGCGTACTTTCGAACGTCGGGGTAGAAAGACCAAAATGTTTATAAACGTAAAACGGCGCGCGTAGAACGAAAAGTGCTGTGACAAAGAAAAAATAAAACGATTTTTTTCAAATTCTACTGAAAATATATATATATTTGAATATACCAGAAAAAAAGTATCTATATAAAAATTAATATTTGAAAAAAATGATAAAAGTGTTATAGAGTTTAAGTTTTTTAATAAATAAAAATATTTAAGGTTTTTAAAAAATATTTTTATGATAAATTTATGTATCTATTGCTTTTTCCAAACACATGTATTTGGAATGACAGAAAGTAAACGAATAAATTGCTTAACTTACATTTACAAGCAGGGATTGCAAAATAATTGTATGTTTTTTTATTGACAAAAAAAAAACTCCAAAAATATTTAGTTGGTAACTGTTGCTGCTCAAAACCAAGTGTCAATGTTGCTAAGGGACGTTTGGCAGTTTTTAAAAATATTCTTAAGTACGTTTTAGTTTGTTATAATTTAGAAAGAATCATAAATAATTTGCTAAGTGTTTTAATCCGTAAAATTCTGTTGGTAAAAAATATTTATTAAAAAAAATCAAAACAATATTTTTTAATTTGACAAAAGGTGTTAATGAAATGACACTCGAAAATTTGGGTAATGTTTGCGTAAACAGCAGCAAGAACAACAATACGTATACAAATACATATTAGTATGATAACAACCAATAATTTGAATTCAAATAAATCTACAAATAAAAAAACCAGCGAGAACGAACGAATGAGAGCCAACAAACGTCAAAATTATTTAGTTTTTAAATAATGATTTTTGGATTTTAACGGTAACGGAAACAAGTAAGGCTGTGCCCAATTTTATACACCCACCACCTACATATATATCATATATTGTGCATACTTGAAAGAATTTTGTGTAACATTTATAACATTATAACGATGTTTATACGAGCTATTTTAATTTTTTGATCCTTTATATGGGATCTATTACAGATTATGTGACGATCGTTATAAAATATTTTACTGTATTTGAGTCTTGTGGTGAATTTCATATCTTAATAACAATATTTTTATCTCAATAACGATATATGTATGTAGTTTAGAGTGTTTTTTTTGGGTATTCCAGTTATTCTCGGAAATGGACCTTATATGGGAACTGTATCCACATTCACTTTTTTTTTATTTTTTTTATTTTTTATTTTTTAATAATTAACAAACACAAACTGCGAAGCTTTTGGCTTATCTGCAGAAAACACCCAGAGTCTTTGGCGGGAATCGAACCCGCAACCCTCTGACTGATAGTCTGGCACACTATCGCCTAGTCTATCGGGGCATCCAATAGTAAAATATTTACTTACATATAACTGATCGGTAAAAATATCAGTTCGGTATAGATATTTATAAGATATTTTCGTAGATTAATATATCCCTATAGCTATGACCAATTATGGGCCGATTACCATAAAGTTGCTTATGTACATACATATATAGGTATGTGGATTATTTCTGTCGCATTTGAACTTGATAATGATGTTTAGAAGAGATTTAGGTGATTTTCGAAAGTGGGCTTTATATGGAGGCTACACGGTACGATGATTTATATATGTACATATATACTTGAATTTCAACTGGATAGTGATTTTGTAAGAGATTTATGGGCATTTAAGTTATTTTTGGAAGTGGGCTATGGTCAAATATGGACCGATTCAAACAAAATACCGTTCTGTGATTTATCTTTACGTAAAACTAATATTTGCGGAATTTTGTAAGAATTTTTTTTATATGTAACATAAGCCATATTCCGGAAAGATATTTACATACATATATAGGGGCTATGAGAAATCGTGAAACGATTTTTATAATTTTCAACATTTCTAACTTGGCGTTCTATAAAAAAAATATGTGAAAAACATCGAGGTTGTCTGAAACTTTGGTCTATAACTCGGATTCTGCTAGAGCGATGTTGCCCATTTTCAATTCCAAACATTTCGGTGAATCAAATAATGTTTGGGAAAAATTTCATTGTTCTAAGAATTTTTTCGAAGCTGTATCCTGCCTTCGACAGACGGCCAGACGTGGCTAAATCGTCTTAGAATCTTATTAGGACCTAGAATACATAGACTTTTTGCTTCTACGTCCAATATTTCGATGTGTTACAAACGGTATGTCAAACCTAATATACCCCCCATCTTTTTGGTGGAGCGTATAAAATTAACAACTTGATGTGCGTCATATTAAACTGTCCAGCTATAAATTAACTAATACAACAAATTAAACACTCTTATATAAAACATACTTGTAGATAAAATATTATTAATTATAATTTCCATAAAATCTCAACAACAGAAAATTATTCAAATGAAGAAAACTCATAAATTTATAAATTATGACTAAAACTAGAAAAAAAAATCTGAAATGTATAACATTTATTATATATGTATTTCTAATTAACTATTCCTAATAATACCTATACATAAAAATAAATAATGAAAGATTGTTAAGAGTCTGCAAGATTATACAAATTATAACAAGAACATAAATTTGGAAAATTAATGTTTCTAATGGCATTTGAGGGGAAATTAAAAAAATCCTAGACAATATTTAAAAAAATATCAAAAGTTTTTACAATACAATTCAAGTTTGAAAATAGCTTTAAGTCCAGTGTCAAGCTATTGCATTATAAGTGTAATTCATTATAAATTAATGAATAAATTACTTAAATTGGAATCGGATATTGGGACTAAGACCTAAAATAACAGGCTCTGACATTGACTTTTTTTTTAACATAATTTTACCTTAATGTTGTTTGCGTCCATGCTATAGTGGTCAATTTGGAAGTTCTAATTTTCGATCATTCTTTCTATCATTAGAGCCGGTAATCTTGATCCTGAATGATAGCTGGCTTATCAACAATGACTTTTGACTTTACATGACCCCCAATAAACTAATTCAAATGATGTCACACTACCTAGGAGGCCAGTTGACAAGTTTAGAACTCAAAATTTCCGAAGGCCGCTGGAAGTGCAGGAAAAACATGTCAAATAGAACACTGATATTTGTAATGCGGCTAAATAATTTAGAGACGTGTTTACGGTGTGACTCTTTCCATAATGAATTTTCAAAACTTTAAATATATCACACCGTAGTTTATCACACTTTGTATAATTCTTTAGTAAAAAGAAACCGAATTTAAGTCACATTTGTGTGTTTTTTTTCGAAAAATATTTAGTTTTTAAAAATGTGTATGTATAAAAGTTAACAGTAACTTAAGTAACATTTTTTCTTGTTCGACATAAGTTAAAGAAACTTATATATTAATAATTGCATTAAAATTAAATCGGGCATATAATTAAAAAAATGCTCGCTTTTGTTATTTATTCTCATTCAGTTATTGAACATTATTTCGTGAGGAGTTGTCAGTCTCGCTGTGTGATGCTGAGTACTCGAGCGATGTAAATATGTTGCACAAAGTACTGGTCGCAATTTTGAAGACATTTTGATAAAATATTGCAATTGGTTGAAATCTGTTCATTATTTCATCTAGCCCCTGTACATTTGTCCTCCCGAAATATGACTCTAGCGATCATAAATGTTTGATTTATGAAAGTATTAAAAATTTCGCCACAAGTAAGTTGTACATAACATCTACAAATTTCATGCAGATCAGTTCATATAAGGCCCACCTCTGAAAATCACTTTAACGAGCATAACTCCCGGAAAAATTTTACTATCCAAATAAAACTCAACACAAATAAGTTTTATATATACAAAAGTTATGACACCTTTTACACAATTAGTCGAAGCTCCCATATAAGACCCCCTTTGTTTATATCGCAATAAAATTTAACACATTAAGTATTTATATACACAGAAGTCAAGCCACTAAATTTTTAGATGATCAGTCCATAATAGATCATAGCTCCCATATGAAGCCCATTTCTGAAAAATTTTATTTTTGTGCATATACTGGGTGTAGGGCTTGACCGACTATAGTTTCTTACTTCTTTAATTTTATATTATTAAATCTCTTAATTCCAGCTTAAAATATAAAATATTTTAGTGACATTCTATGAAATGATTAAAATATTAAACAAAAAACTGAATGATTAAATGTTTAACATGATTTTAAGATTTTTAAAATTATACTGAAATTTGAAAAAAAACTTCTTGAAAACTTTAATAAGTTGTAATTATTTTGTTTTATGAAAAACTAAAATATTTAAATGAAATATGTTTGAAATAACTAAAATAAAAATATTCTTGAATGAAGAAATGAGTTATTAATTAATTTAAAATATGTTAGTGTATTTCAAAGATCAAAAACAAAAGCGTATATTATCTCAAAATATGTGTTTCAATGAAAGTAATCAATAAAGTTCTGTAAAAACTTCCACAGAAAGAACTGACAAGTCTACAAATCCCCACTAAAACAATAAAAATAAATTCAATTTTATAGTTTTGATTTTAAACTGGGAAAAAATTGTACCGGAATTTCAAAAAAGTTACACGAAATTCAAACAAATAAAATAAATAAATTATCAACATATCAGTAACAAATTTAACAAACCATGACTAACTATTCAATAAAACTAATTAACAAAGTCATAAAATATTACGAAAACTAGTGAACAATTCAATATTGAAATAAAAAAAAAAAAACAAAATTTAATTGAATTGAATTGCTAAATAAAATCTCAATAATAAAACCAATGTTTATAATATTTTGAAAAATTGTGAAATATACGAAAATATTTTTAAAAGAATCAAATAGATTTTATTCATCAACAAATAATATTTACAAAACAAGAATATTTTAAAAAAGTACTAAACAAATTGTTAAATATTGTGAAAAATTGTCCAAAAAATTTGAAATTACCGAAAAAATTTGTTTGAAATTTTGAAATAAAAAGCTTTGAAATAGTAAAAAATAATAAAAAATCTCTTCATTTAATATAAACGTTTAAAAAGCTTAATTAACATTTCTAAATGATAAATAGAAATTTTACCCAACGATTTTCAAAACATAAGTAAACACATATTTAAAGAAAATTATCATTACAAAAAAGTCCGAAATATGTATTAAAAAAAAACAATACAAATTTCATTTGAGTGATAAAAAATAAGAAAAATACTGAAAACAAAGCTATATTCTAAAAACATTTACGAAATCTGCAAGTTATAAAAGTTTTTTAAAAAAATTTCATGAATGACTACAAATACCCAATAAACTTACAACCAACAATATAGATTTAAACCAGCTATAATAACCAACAACAACACCATCACCACCAGCTCTTTACAATATCGGCCAACAACTTGCTCAGCTCTGAAATTTCAAACAAGATGAAAAGAAAAATGTCATACAATTACATTTAGCAGTAAAATTTTACATGACAAATCATTTTTTAATTAAATAAATTTATCTTTCTATTCATGTTTGTGCAAAAGAAAATTAGTTCATTTTAATAAAAAAGTGTTTGTTTATTTTTATAAATGTTTATATACATACATATGTATGTATGTATTTCTCTAATAACCTAATGGTTGTGAATTTTTACGTCGTTCGATCGTTTTTCCCTTCGTTACCCGGTTCTGCCGCGCTTCTTTCGCACAACTAAATGTACGCACAAGTTCTATATTTAACGCTCTCATGATTTTAAAACGAAATTAACGGTAAACATATGTATTTATAAGCATGTATGCATTGATATGTATGCATGTATACGAGTATATGAACGAACGTATGTACGGTAAATAAAGGCATAATAATCGTTTGCTTGTAAAATAAATCAAATTAAATTGTTTTATTTTATGGCAGAAATTATTGTTGTAAACAAAATAAATGCTAGCATATTATAAGGTAACGTTTTGCCAAATCTTATAGAGATTTAATTAATAATTATATGCTTGAACCCTACACTGTTTGCCAGAGTAGTGTGAGATTGTGCTAATGTTTGTTACCCACTAAAGCTAACTTTAACATTATTCGAATTGAATGTGTGCAAAGTCAATTTGAAAATAATTGTGATGGTCTACATGAGTCTCTCAGTTGTTTAATAGATAATAATAAAAAAATAAATAAATATTCTATTTAATGGCCAGTTATTAAAGGTTCGGTCACACTTGGCAAATATTTGCCGAAAAAGACGTAACCACTAAATAAAATATATTTGAACAAGTTTATTTGTTTAAAAAAATATATATTTTTTTTTTAAGACAATACACAACAAATATTTAGTTTTATTTTATTTAATGCTGTTTGATCTTGTAAAACGTGTGTAAGAGTTAACAACGTCAAGCCAATTTGTGCTAAAAAAAGTGGTTACGCTTTTTTGACTAAATATTTATCAAGTGTGACCGTACCTTAACTTAAAAATTAAAGTGGGTTTCAGCTTAAGTTCTGTTTAAATACCAAATTCATTTTTATAGATCATATTTAAATATAACTTAAATCACTGACTACGTCCATTTAAATACAACTTAAGTTTTTCATACCACCATATGATTTTGACAGCTCTGCAAATTATGAAAATTGCGCATTGAAGTTTTTTTTATTATTTGATAAAAAATATTCAATAAATAAACTTGCCGCAAATAAAAACATTGTGTTTATTATTATCAATATCAACTAATATCAACTAAAACAATGAATTTAGATGAAGAGGTTATGAATGATGCAGCTTTTGTCCATTTAGTTTACAACAATTTGTAAACTAAATAGTAAATCAGCTGTTAAATGAAGATGTTGTTTATATTTTTTTTGACATTTAAAAGTGTTACCATACTTTTATCATACTTAAATACCAAACTTAATTTGCGACTGTAAAAATGAAACCGTATTTAAATACAACTTAAGTTTAAGGAAAAATTAACTAATTTCGTATTTAAATATCAAGTTAAAAACTGGCCATAAGTACTTCAAATCTTATATCTAATGGAAACATTTTTACGATATAAATTTATTCAAAGTATTGGCCATTGTTAGTTTTGAGATTTTTCCATATTTCTTTTAAGGCCAAAAACAAATCAAGCCAATTTCTGTTCTACAGAAAAACAGACAAGGTCTCGGCGGGTGAGGCAAAACTTCTCAACTTCCCAAGTTTTAAATATGTATTGCAGCATGTTGCCAAGCGTTGTCATAAGAGAATATGTCGCTTTTATATATGGCTGTATATTCTGAACGTTTTTCGGCCAATGCTCGCTTTAAACGAATCAGCTGGATTCGCAACAGGTTCTCTGTAATGGTCTGGCCAGACTTCAGCAGCTCTTAATAGATGGAACTCTATTGGTCTAACCAAATATAGAGCATAGTGCCATAGATGTTTTTCTTTCTTGTCAAAAATCAACGCTTCTAAACCGCACAAACCATCTCTGGCACATTGAAATAGTTACAACACATTCACCATAAGCTAGAGTGTGCTATAGTGACACTTTTTTAAATTAAAGTTGTAAAGGAAAACTTTCCTTCAAAATGACATATAACATGCAGAGAAAAAACATGATTTTAAGATTTATAATTGTATTCAAAACATATTATAAGTGCCACAAAATATCATATTATGGTCAATTATTATAATTTGATATTATAACATCATTTTATAATCTAATATAATCATAAAATTGTCATACATGATCATATTATGACCCAAGGTAACCATATTATAGTTTATAGTAATCATAATATGATCTAAAGTAATCATATTATAATCTAAATTTATCATATTATGTTCTAAAGTAATCATGTTATGATTTATAATAATCATATTATGATTTAAAGCAATTCTATTATTATAGTACTTTTTACTATTTGTCAAATTATGATTATATAAGTGTCATAATATGAATGCAAAATTATGCAATGGCACCAATTTAAACCAATATTTCCAATAAAGACATAAATATTTTAGTATTTCGTATATATTTCGTATAATCGCAATTATTTCTACATTTTTTTTAAACACAAAACAAAACTAGTTAATATTTTTGTAAATAGAAATAAATACGTATATGCGCACTTTCAACGTACAAAAAAATTACATTTATTTGTAGTTATGTTTAATAGATTCTTATTTTGAGAAATTTAAGATTATTTATTTTATGTAGACTTTATTTATGTCTTTTACACTTCTTTGAAAATTGTGTATTTTGCAGTAATAGTTACTATATTTTCAATACGAATTGTTTTTTTTTTTCAATTATTGAAACATTAAAATCCAACTAAATAATCTGATATCACGCTGACAAACTACTGAACTGATGCAAAAGCATTTTACAAATATTATTAAAATTGAACATATTTTGTTGGCATTTTAAACATAATATGAGTACAAATATAGAAACTTATCAGTTAATGGTTATATGTAAGTTTAAATAGTTGTAAATAACGTAATATGTTTGAATAGTAATCATTCAATAACTGTGGTAAACATTTTTTAAAACTAATTATATTTCAGTACAGATGAATATATTGTAACTAAAATATTATTAAAATCAAATTAAAATAACAATTAGTTGTGTATCACAACAATATATTGTCAACAAAAACACAGTGTAGTTGTCGTAACCATGTCCAACCATGTTTTTTCTTTGCGTGAAGTTACTAAAGACAAAAATCGCGTTCAAAACATACGCCATCTGTTATAGTAAATCACTCATTTTTAAGTTATACACTGAATACGTCGACCTAATATCTTCGATAGCAATCCATTGCTGCTTTTAAATAATTTATTTTATTTAATCATTAAACAGAATAACAAACTCATATTTTGATTTATTTTTTAAGTTATTAATCATTTCCTGTTTTATTGATTTGGTATTTGTTATTGATAACATTTTAACAATTTCTAATCATTTGTTAAACAATAAATTAATCTTACTATATTATATGTATATAAATAAAGAAACTATACATTACAAGGACTTATTACATAACAAAAAAAGAACTATATTAATTTGCCTTTGATTTTATACCACTGAAACTTTAATATCATACACATTATATACTACATATATGTATTGCCAACTTTTAAATTTATGTTAATATCATTAAAAAAAAAGAAACACAACGCAACCACAATTGATAAAAATCTAACAAATAAATTGTTTCCTTTTGTTTTCATTACAGATTGTGGTCTATTGCACAACTCGAAAAGACTGTAAACGAACAAAGCAAATTAAACGAACATTTTGCTAACAACTACCTAGAAAAAAAAAATCCGCTAAGACAGTCGAAAAAATACTTTAAGGAAATAAAATATATACCAACTTAAACATTTTCATTTCCGGTTAAGAAAAAAAAACTACAAAAAAGGGAAACCTCTTTAAGTAGTGCCATAACGAACACTATGAAAAAGAAGTAACAATAATAACAAAAAATCGAATATATTTTTTTGTTTAATAAAACTTTAATTGGTTGTAACAACGCCACACAAACGCATAATCGTAAATAAAGCGCACACATCAATGCAAACAAACAGCAATAGCGTTAAAAAAGAGGGTTGTGTACAAATTTACCCACCAAAAAAAAATGAAAGAGTAGTTGAATTAATTACAAACACAAAAACAACAACAACAAATACATATTCAACACTAAACAAGTTGTAAGGTGAGTTACAGCAAGTACTTAATTGATTAGTGAGTGAAAGAGTAGCAATTGCAAATGAGTGAGTGAGTAGGTAGTTAAAGGGAGTGCAGTATAGAGTTTGTTTTATGTAAATTTTGTTTATTTAAGGGAAACGTGTGTTTTGTTTATTTAGTTTAGATTTTATTACGAATTTTGTTATAATTGTATCACATTAAAGTAACTGTACGTTTTTTTAAGGAGTTTTTACTTTGATTTTTGTTTTTAATTTTTCATTTTATCTTTTTGACACAATAGTGCGCAGTTTTTATTTTAAAAGCACAACTTTGCTCTTATTTGTGTTTCAAAGCTCTCAATAACTCGTAATGCCAATATAGCTTTCTTTAGGCAGCTACTAGTGATTTTTGACTTGTAATATTAAGAAATAAATATATTTTGAGGTTTCGAATAATAGTGCTCGAAAGTAATACATTTTCTGCACCATGACCGTTAGGGTATGTTTGGTATGATTCCAATTATACAGTTTGTTGGGAGGCACAAAAACATATTCCAGCACTATTAAGGCCCTTCAGAAATGCTGCTCCCAGCATGGCACTCGGAAATTGCATTGCGTTAAAACTGCAATGAAAGCAAAACAACATAATTATCCTAATGTCATAATGGAAACCTTTAACAAATATTGCAACACCATCCCAACTAGAACGCAATTTTTAAATTTTAAAAAAATCGTGAAACTTTATTATATCGTAAAGTAGACAGAATGAGGTTATGTATGGAACGAGATATTGTGCAGATGGCCGCCGAGGCTTTGCTGGCACACACGCGATCTTTTAATGAAATTTTCAATGACCTTTTTGTATAAATGCTGTGGTATTTCATAAATGCAGCGTCCAATTTCCCCTTTAAAGGCTTGAGTCTTCATCGGCTTATTCGCGTAAACCATCGACTTCAAAAAACCCCAAAGAAAAAAATCTAAAGGTGTTAAATCGCACGATCTAGGCGGCCAATTCTGGTCTCCAAAACGCGAAATAACACGACCGGGAAATGACTGATGCAGCAATTGAATTGCCTCTCGCAATTGAATTGTCTTGTTGAAACCACATGCCCTCCACATTCATTTCTTCAATTCTAGGCAAGAAAAAACTGGTTATCATTTCACGATACCGAACACCATTGACTGTTTGCGCTGGACCTGCCTCATTTTCATAAAAAAGGTCCAATGATTTCTCCAGCCCAAAAACCACACCACACAGTAACACGTTGAGAATGCATTTGCTTCTCGTGAATCACTCGAGGATTTTCCTCACCCCAAATGCGACAATTCTGCCTATTGACGAAGCCATCAAGATGGAAATGGGCCTCGTCGCTGAAGATGGTTTTATCTGCAAAATCAGCATTTTCACGTTGTCTCTCTAATACCCAATTAACGAACTCCCTTCTTCATGGTATGCATGAAGATGCAAATCTTTCGTCAACATTCGCTGCATAGTGGATTTGGAGACACAAATTTGCTAAACTCAGTGTCGAATTGAGGTGGATGGAGTTTGAGCGACATCATCACGTACAGCTGCCACATTTTCGGTCGATCGACCTGGTCAAAGGCGCGTTGTTGTCTTTATATCACTAACAGACCCAGTTTCGGCAAATTTATCCATTAATATCTTTACAGTTGACTCTTTTAGAGTATTATTGTGACCCCAAATATATCGCAATTTGCGAACTGTAGCCGCAAAACTTTCAACATTTTGGTAAAACAATTTCACAATGAGAATGCGTTGTTCATTCGTGTAGCGCTCCATTTTTACTAACCTCATACCTTCTACTAGCAAACAATAACAATTGTTCAAATGTCAAACAATGATACTTCGAATGGCGCCAAATTTAAAAATTGCGTTCTAGTTGGGACACCCTTGCTTATTGAAATAATTTTTAAATTTTGTATTTTCTTCAAACTTTTCTTAAAAGATAAAGATGCATGAATGATAAAGCGCCTTTAATATATGTAGTTATGCAAAATTCGTCATATTACATACTGATGGTTTCGCAACACCTGTCAATCATGTGAAATAGCTTTTTCATTTAGCATTTTCCAAACTTTAGAACTTACAAATGCAAATATCCCAAATATTTTAAAATAAAACTAAAGTAAGCTAAAATAACAACATCGAGTCACCATTATATTCGTTGCAATTTTTAATGATTTTCAAACGTTTAATGCTCAAGAACATACATATGTACTTCAAAAATCTAAACCTCGACTAGTGGTCGAGAGGTGGAAAATATAAAATATATAGACTGGTTTTTATTTTGATGTTCTATCTGCAAGACATTTAATCCACAAGAAACGTTAAGATTGACTTTCAATTTTGCAGTTATATAGTTTGAAGACTGATAGGCCGATTACTAAAACCTGGAATTTGGGTACGCGCTCTTAAAGTTGAGATCTCCAATACAGAATTTTAGTTGACATTTTTATTATTTTATTATTTTTATTTATTTTAATAATCCCCTCTCCAGACAATTATTTTTATTGCTACAAATTTGACAACTCTGAACTTCTCTTCCATTTATTTTATTTAAATTCCTTTTTATCGTAACACAAATCCTTTATAATTTGCACATTTTGCTATTTACAATAATAAACTTCTGCTCTTTGCAGCTATGTCCATCTCTCTGTCTCTCACTCTGGTGCTCTTTATATAACACATCTCTTACATAACCACACACATGCTTTATTTTGTTTACATTGAAATCATTCATGTACCGTTATACTCTTTGTTTTTGCATACTATTTGTTTTGTTGTTTATTTCTTGATTTTAAAAGAGTAAAAATCACTAGTGGTAGTTGTAGTAGAACAAGTGGAAACATCGTCATCTCCTAGTAACAGAAGCTAGTCGAAAGGAAACCAATCTCTACAAAACAACAACAGTCAGTCAGTCAGAGACAGTTTGTAAAATAGGAAAATATAGAAAAGAAAAAAATCACATAATTATAACTGTAAAAGTAAATCAAAGAGAAAAATAGCGAAAAAATCGAATAAAATCATAGAAAAATAGACAAAATAAAAGAGTTTAAATGCACGAGGCAACGTTAATGGCAACTAGTTTAAGTCTACAAACCGTGCTGTAAGACAACATGATTTAAATTAAAGCAAGACAAAAATACAATTTAATAAAATTAGTGGAAATATTTAATGAATAATAAGCAAAAAATAAAAATTAATGAAATATCTATAAAATAATGTGTAATAAAATATGAGAAAAGTGAAACTAGTAAAAATATTTAAAAAATAATAAAAAATTAAATATTTAAAAGTGTTAAATAAAAATAAAAATTTAAAGAAAAAGTTACCCAAATTAAACAACAAAATATCTAAAAATTACCAGCTTTACTAGTCATCTTAGTTGCAGCCAAATTGTTTCTGTGTCATCTTTAAAGCAGCTTTAAACTTTATTCTCCAAATTATTGACTAAGGTGAGTGTTTATTTTCTTTTGGCCTTAAATATTTTATAAGTATAACACAATGTCACTTAAAGCAGTAGTTGTTTTTCCTAAAAAAAATTATATAATATTTATGTATATTTTGTAATAAAAAAATAGTAATAAAAAAAAAACAAAATATCAAAAAATCTGTTTCATTACACTTGTGTCATTTATGTTTTTGATGTTGTAATCTAATACATACTTACTTTGTTTGTTTGATCCTTCCTCAGTCATAATATTGTGTCACCATATTCTTTGCTGTAATGTAACTTGCTACCAGCCAACAAACAAATCATGTCTTTTTTCGAAACTATTCTTCAAGATTTTTTCCCTATTTTGTTTTTGTTTGCTTAAGCCGAAAATAAACATAGAAACAGAAATATACAACATATATATAAAAAATATATGTATTTTTTTAGTCCTCTTTATTGCTGTCTCCATAAACCAGTAAACAATTTGACACAATAGTTCTCATGCAAAGGATATTGGTTTTGTGTTGTTTTCTGGCTTAGATAGCAACAAAAACAACATAAAAATTTGGCTTCAATTTGATTTTTCTTTTAATGCTGTATTTATTTTATTTATTTTCTTATCTACTTTAATTCTCTCTAGTATTTAAGAAGATTTTGTATGAAATAAAATATTTTATATCTATGTAAGCCATAGAGGAAATATTTGATGAAATTAAATCTTTTGATTGATGAAATTTTTTGTAAGTAAAAAATATATTTATATACTAAAATATATGACAGCCATTTAGGATGTAATTTCGCTTATTTTGGAAAGTGATATTAAAATTTATGTTTATAGATATCTATATAAAAAAAGACTTTATTATACAAGTATGTTTAATTTGGTAGATACCCAGGCTTAAAAGGAGGGCCAATTAAATTAAATGGAAAATATTTGTGGGTGGCTAACTGAAGAAAAGCAATAAATTTTTGACAGTCACTTAGCTGCGTCTCCTACCCAATAGAAAAGGGTGATTGCTTAAATAGTTTAGGTAAATGTGGAAGATGTATAAGATGATGTATTTTTGCCCAATAGATTACCATTCAAAAAACCCTAGATATATTTCAATAGTAAAAATAACACAATCGGGCATGTGATGGAAATCGAAAACGAAAACAAATGGGCTTTAGAAGTAAATTTTTTCCTAATATTTCTGTATTGAAAAACTTTTATCACATAAAATATAAAGATATTGGGCTACTAAAGAGAATCTTAAAACAAACATTTTAAAAATTAGATTATATATGCATTTAAATGTATTTCCAAAACTGATTCGTTTTCGATTTCCATCACATGCCTGAATATCTCACAGTTAAAAGACTTCGTTATGAAAATGCAAACTATCAGTATTTTGAAAATGTTATAAGAGATTTTATCTACTTCTCTCAAGCCTCTGCAACTCTTTAATACTCGTATAGGATATGCCATATTTTCAAGTCGATAAATTGTTGATGGCTTTGCGATTAGTTGAATAGTTACCTAGGAGTTATTTAATACTTCTTCACTGTGCCATTATATGCGGCTTCATATACCAACTTACACTACCCAAACTAAAGTTTAAAATGCTGCTTACAACCTGAAAACATCCAGAACAGTAGCAACTACTGCAGTGGTCATTTGTATCCGGGAAATATAACAGCAACAGGCTAGACAGAGTAAGTGAGCCTTATTATCAAGCTAAAGTCTAAATCGAAATGTTCCGTATGAACTCGCTTCTCTTCCTATGGCTTAAAGTCTATCACGTTCTCTACCTAGAACAAAACAAATTCCTAAAGGAGTGTCTTGTTTTGCCTCTTCAAAAGAAAACACAGTCACACTTTTGTTATTTTAAACACGCAAATATTAATAATTTTATTCAAATATTAATTTTTTTTATTTTTGCATGTTAGAATTTGTTCATGGTTAGATACAGGATAACTTGAAAAAAAACAGAGAGAGAAGAAAACAAACTTTGCTTGTGTAGAATAAAAGGGAGGATTTCAATTAATAAGTAAAGCTTAAAAATATATAAAGTAAATATTTTAAATTGTTTTTATAAATAAAACAAGTAAGAAAGTATAGTCGCTCAAGCCCGACCATATAATACCCTACACCCAGTATACGTATGAAACAGTTTTCCAGAAATGGGCGCTATATGACAGATATGACCATAAATCGTTTAAAAGTATATACATACATATGTATATCGAGATAAAGTTCAACATACATAATGTTAAATTTTTGGATGATCGGTCCATAATAGGTCATAGCTCAAATATAGCGTCCATTTCTGAAAAACTGTTTTCTACTGGGTGTAGGGTATTATATGGTTGGGCTTGAACGACTATACTTTTTTATTTGTTTTTGTACATTATTTTTCTCTTTTCAATATTCGTTTTTTACGTGTGATTTTTTTTATTTAACAGAGCTTTTCCTTCATATCGCGTGTTATTTTAGCATTATTTTTGTATTTTCTTCCTTCTTTTTGTATTCATTATTACATTGAAAGTTTTTACTTTTTAATTTTTTTGTTTTAAACACGCAGTTATTAATAATTGTTTTTCATGTGCATGTTAGAATTTGTTCATGGTTAGATACAGGATAATTTGAATGAACAAAAGAAGTAGAAAATATTTTCTTCAGTAGATTAAAGGGAAGGATTTGAATTTATAAGTAAAGCTTAAAAGAGGATATATAATAAAACATTTAAATTGTTTATATTTTAATGTTTTTGTCAAAAAAAAATGTGAAGGAATAGCATGTTTACTTTAGTTGTTTTGTATTTATTTTGTTGATATAATATTCTGTTTACATTTGTACAGGTTTACTCTCTTTCCCTTCCTCTCCGTTGTCCGTTTTTTTTTTTCATTACTAAAACCCTTCATTTCTTTGGTTTTGTTGTTATTGTTTAGTTTGCGTTATCATATGTACATATATATGTATGTTGTTTTGTTGTTTGTTGTTTTGTTTTATGGTTTGTTTGATTTTAGTTGTTTTTGTTTTAATCCATTTCTCTTATCAGGTTCTGTTGTTACAGTTAGTAGTTTATTTTTCCGCTTGTTGTTGTTATCATTGTTTTTAAGTTTATATTCGTTTTGTTTTGATTTTACGTTTAAAGGTAAATAAACAAATAATTGCAAAAATGAAGTGTTGCCATGTACACAGATTTTTATATATGTTTAGTTTTGCAGTATAAAATTATAATTCCAGAATTGTTTGAATAAATTTAAATGAATTTAAGAATAACAAGCGGTTCGTTGTGTAGAGTTAAATTGATTAATTTCAAACTAAATTGAAATTAAAATTGTATAAATTGTAATCTATGAATTAATAAATTATATGGAACAAATATAATAATTTAAGAACACATTTTAGATAAAATTGCTATGTGTAGATAAATCTGATTGTGAAATTCTAAAACGAATATTCTTATTTAAAGCTTTGCTGAATTATAAAGATATTAAAACAAAAACAATTTTAAAATTTAAAAAATCTTGTACACCAAGTCTCATTTATAACTAAGGGGGTTGCATATCTCTTCTGTTAATTTTATTTGGCCCCAAAGAGATACTTTACAACTGCGCTAATCTTTGTAATTCATGTGAAATCAATAAATGTCTATAAAAGAAAACAATTTATCTTTCCGCAACATTTTAAATTTTTTCTCCTGCTTTTAAACCCGCCAATTTTTCGATAAGACTAACTGCTTTAACTTGTATGTACCGAACAAGTGTCTGTAAATGCCATTAAAATACATACATACATTTTGATTATAAAAAAATTCTATAAATTATTATTTTCTTAAAATTTCATTGCGTCTTATTTGTTTATTTAAATAAAGATTTACTTGTAAATTTCAATATTCTAACAACAGTGCAACGGTGAAATTGCAGACAGTATGTTGTTGTCTAAACATTTACTTAATGAAAGAGGACATAAAAAGTCAATGACTTTTCACCTCAATAAACATAAATTCTTACACACTTTAAATCAATTTCAATTATACATATGTATAACTTCACCTTATCTCACGCTCCTCACCCATCTATGCCTCTCCATGGTTACGTCTATATTACACGGCTTCCTCTTACTACATGTTATTCGCTAAAAGGATAATAATATTGATGAAGCAGGAGACTACATACATATTATATCCGAGTAATTTTGTAAACAAAAGAAATTTAAATTGATTAAATTCTTGGAAAATACAAACATATACATACGTAGATACCTATACACAATTTAAAACAAAACTAAAAGGGCATAAAATGAAAATTGGTTTCGTGCTCTCTTCTTCCCTTTCTGTGTCATTTGTTTTCGCTCTTTCAATGGCTTACGGATATGAATTAAGTAAGATGGATGAAAAAAATACATAGCTAAGGTAGAGAGATGAATAAAGGAAGGACTTTTAGAAGGTACTTTTTATATAGAATAGTACTTAATAGAAATAAACAAATAGATATTTGAAGAGGTTTATGTATGAAAAATTTATATAATGCTTGCTTCTCTTTCAGTTTCCAAGAAAATTAAGATTAGGGTTTAAGATTTTTAAGTTATTCATATAGAAATGGATTCATGGTTGATTTTATGAGTAATCTTTAATTCTTTTCAAGAAAAAATGGAATTTGGCATACAAGTTGAACCAGTCATATAGATAGAATGTTGAAAGCTTTATATTTCAGCATAAAATCCTTGCTGATCCGTGACTGAAGCAGCATAACTTCTATCTAATAAATCGTTATTACAATCTACATACATATATAGTTAAGCTACCATAAATGTCAGCCATCCAAGTGTCAAATCTCAAATCAAAATAATATACAAGGTTACAAAGTTTTGTAAGATTAGCACGAAAAGGTGTAGATATGGATATGAACACAGCCTGTGAAGATGTTTATCCTGATCTTGACTTTTTATATTAAAATATAAGGGATAAATTAAAAATCGAATTGATTGCATATTGGAACAATTAATTACTATATGAGGGATCTGTGGAAATTTATGCAACTCATTGAGAAACCATTGGAAAAAAGTGATCAACTAAGAATGTACTAAGACATTCCCTTAATAAAACACTTTTATGCAATCGTAATTCTTAATACAACGTGGGAGATGACACATTTCACTTTTTATTGCTTAAAATACTTTGAATTTCTACAAATAATGAGACAGGAATAAATCTACGAAGATAGTAAAATAAATAAAATTAACAAAGCTATATGAGTTAGGGTAAATTGAGAAGCCACATATACAAATACAAAAAACAAATACAGGATGGGCAGTATAATAGTGACATGCTACATCACACAATATCTATCTCTCTGAGAACTCACTGATTTCTTAGAGCTCCTCTTCTAACTCAAACTAATTGCTGAAATTTTCACAATTTTTGTGTTAATAGTTCTTTGGACTTCCTTATAATAAGTTTGATTTTCATAGGATTTTTCTATCTAAGGAGTGGAGAATCGGAAAATAGATTTCTTGGTCTAACCTACCTTAAGCGCTAAATTGTTCTAAATATATAAGTTCTTTGGACTTCTTTGGAACCTGATTTTTGTAGGATTATTTCAAAAGTGAACATAGATTTGTCTTAAGTTTAACTTATTTCTGTTGAAAATATGAAATTATGTTGCTGCTCAAATTTCTTCAAGAATATCTACAGAATATAGTTAACTAGAATCATTAATTTTAATTCATCATACTCGGGCAGTTGTAATACCTAGGACAAAACATCTATCGACCCAATATTTTATGTGAAAATAATCAAATTAATTAGTCGCATATTTATTAGTATTGTCAAAAAGACCTTATTATAAAAAATAATTTATTAATCAATTTGGTAAACGAATTTAAACCGTACGTTTATGATAGATCCGACAGAAAATTCATAAATGGGTGTAACGATCTACAAACAGACAGATATCCATTTCGGTCACTACTACATTAGATCGATGGTTAACTAGGAATTTACAAAGGAAGAAATTTAAAGTAGCAAGTATTATGCACACGTTAGCCGTTGAATGCAGTGTGTGAAAAATGAAATCGTTTTACCATTGTAAACTGTTACAAAAAAGTGTTCTTAAGCCATATGTCTCGTTTTTGAATCATATTAAATCTTTATGGCAGACTGCCTATCAATAAGCATAAGATTCTTCCAGCCATATATTCTATAAAAGCCGAAATCTCAGTCTGTTGAATACTACACTGATCCAGATGCCAGAACGATGTGGTCTCCATATTGTTAGCAATAAGAAAGTCCTGAACCTATTTTCTATCAATTAGTTAAAATATTTTAATTAAATGTTCTTGCGTTGAGCAAATATACATTAGCGTCAAAGTCCAGATCACATAACGCAGACAAATGCTTTTGGATTTTCAGTAGACCAAATGTAAAAATTTTTTCGAACAAGTAAAATGTCAAATCTTTCATGTTATACTAATGTGAACATGTTGAAAAACAAAAGTTCTTGTTGAAATCCCATTTACTCATAAGACACACAGATATATTACTCAAAATTTTAATCTATATACATAGGTATTGTTCAAAACAGCGATGCCAACTTAGCCCTCTTCGGACTAGATTTAGCCCGATTTTAGTCACTCAAAATGTGAAAAAACCCCAAAAAATGAAAATTTGATGTGGCTTTATATGAATTTTTTCCATTTAGTCCTTTTTTCAAAAATGTTTACGCGTTTTGAGTCTCAAAAGTTGGCATCACTGGTTGAAAACTTAAAGACAATTTTCTCAATTAAAAAAGTACCTATAATTTTCCTTTAATTTATGTTCCGCAGTCATACTACTACTTTTTAAATTTTCTGTCATGAAATTTGCTTTTATTTTCAGGCCCATTCTCTTTCGTTGCAAAAAGAATAATTTTCTTTCAAACCGCATTACTCTCGTTACACAATATTCTCTTAATCCCTAACAAACAGAACGAAACAAACAAATGATGTCGCTCTCACTCTCTATCATTTGAAGCTCTTTGTGATAGTGGTGTGTTTGCGTATTGTTACTACTGTTGTAGACAAATCGTGCATAAAATAGTCGGTCATTGTTTTGTTTTGTGCCATTTTATTATCCCATTTGTTTATTTTGTTTCTTCACACATTTTTGCTGTTGGTATTTGATACTTTACTTTACAAGAATTTGCAGAGATAAACACAAAACCAAGGAAAAAAAGATTTGAATTTAAATGAGAGCATCAGTAGAGTATAAAATATTTTAAATATATGTGAGAGTACTTTGGTGTGTGGGTAAGTGTTTATTTTTTGGTTACAAGGCAAAGATTAGGATTGTAGTATAATCATTGATTTTTTGTTTGTGAAATTCGTATCATACAAAGTTATTTCATGAATATTTAAATCAATTGGGGTTTTCTATTTGACACTTTTAACATAGTAGTAGTCTTGGGTAAATTGGACATCGTTCTTATTTGTTTGATTAGTAAAAAAATGTATACATACTTATCTTGACACTATACAAGCATGTATATAGACTATACATATGTATGTATGTAATTATGTTAGTGGGAATGTTGATTTGATGAAATTTCTTTCCAGACTGCTTAACAAGTATTTTGTTACCAACTCTAATACAATTAAAGCAGCAAAAAATTTAAATGAAATGAAGTTAAAAGATATTCATATGATGTGTATATGAATTTGTTTTAGGCTGCTTTACCACACTACCACTTACCAACCTTTCTATATTGCTTTTTTTCGCTATAAAAAGGTTTTTTCTTTTTTTTTTTTGGTTTGATTATACCACAATACTTGTTAGAGTGGAACCTTTTACTCCATTTCATTTCGTTTTTATTTCTTTAGGAGTTTGTTATTGTTGAAAAAGATCATTAGATTGTTGCTACATGTGATCCTGTTAATGCTGCTGTATACACGATTTATTGGTTTTTTTAAAACAAATATATTTTTCTTATCATTTAGTTTTTTATTTTATTGCCACTACAGTGAAATTAAAATGGGATGTCAATGTGAGCTCATAATATGATTTTTAATAATAATTTTAGTACTGCAGATGTAAAAAAAGCTTCAAAAGTATATTAAATATTTATTAATACATACATAGCGTCTGTGAGTGATGGTGATATTATTAGACCACCTTTCTTGTTATATTCAGCCTTGGCATGAATTTAATGACAATCCAAAAATACAAACACACAATAGTTTTATGCGTATGTCTTCTGCCCATATATTTAAGACTCTTCTGTAGAGCTGGATAACTCCATAGAAGGTAGCTTTTATTTATCCTCTTAGACCAATAAACTTCGTGGGTAACTCGTACGTAATAGCATTAACTCATACAGTGCTTAAGGTACGGTCACATTTGGCAAATATTTGCCGAAAAAGGCATAACCACTAAATAACGTATATTTGAACTCGTATACTTATTTAAAACAATTTTCTTATTTAAGCCAAAGCACAACAAATATTTAATTTTAATTTATTTGATGCTGTTTGATCTTGCAAAACTTTTGTAAGAGTAAATAACGTCAAACAAATGTGACCGTAGTATACATATAAGAGAACCGGGGGGGGGGGGGGTTGCTCCGTATTTCGATTCCAAAACAAAATCATTCGAATTTGTATACGAAATACGGAGTAACCCCCCAGAACATTTTGAGTATTTTACAAATGGCGATAATGAGTGACGACTCATTCAACGATATAACAACCAAATGCATACCATTATGAACCAGGATTCGTCTTAGCTTGACATTGTGATGCAAAATCTGTGTTTAGAATGTAAACAATTCAGTAAACATTACAAGTACACGCTGATACTTAGAACCTCGATTTCGGCAAAACTGACAGTTCAATGGCTGATAATTATAGATTTAATTTCCGTATAATTTAATTAGCCTAAACTTTGGCGTAATAGAAAATTTACCATTTTGCAAGACAAACGAAGGTCAAGGCCATCAGAGAAAATGATCGAACAAGAACTACCATCTTTCAATCATCAGTGAAGCTAGAAATCACATACGTCGGCAAGACAAAGCGAGTCTTCTCTGAACGTTATTCTAGCCTTTAAAGTTCTGATCACATTTCAGTTCTTTGAGTTTTAGGGCCGACTTAGCAGAAGTGTTTTCTTTGATAATATTAAGGGTAACAAGTTATAAATTTAAATAGAATTCAAATCATCACACACATAAGAGAACATAAGCAAAATGTTTTTTAGTTTCTCAATCATGTATGAATAGAAGCAGCAAAGCCTGAAACGTACGTACCAGTGTTGGCAAACATGGTACAATTGTACTTTTTTTTGATAAATTTTAGACCCAGTTGGTACCGTGGTACTACCACGAGTCATTTGGTACAATTTTAAAATACTGTTGCATTTGCTATTCCAGAAGCAATATATAGATAAATATTATATAAATAGATTTAAATTCAAGTTTCCATTTGTATAGTAGTGCAAGTAGGAGAGAAGATTTTATTCAAATTCATGAACATTTTGGAACTGATATAAATATGATCTTTAAATATGCATCTTAAATATGGTTAACACGACAAGAAATTGTTGGTTGAATTACTGAATAATGGGAACCTCTGAAATACTAATTCACATTAAATGATTTTAAGGCTTAATTCAGAAACTAAAGCTTAATATTTAGTTAAACAGAATTTCAAAAACGGTGTGGGTACCACATATTTACGCTCTCAGATTAATCTATTTTTTTTAACTCATATCAAAACAACTACTTCAATTTTCTCAGTGTATTAGTAACATTAAGTACGCAAGTGTAAGTACGCGTGCGTATACTGTGCGTACTTTGGAAGTGTGTACAAAACTTTAAGCGTAGCCAATTGTGTAAAGTGTATAATTGAGTTTTGGTGTTAGATTTTCATTTCAGATTAGGTTTTTATGTATATTTTTTTTAAATGCAAACTGCGAAGCTTTTTGGCTTATCCCTAAGATAACTGGCACAGTCGTGTGTCCGAAATCCCTATTATCTTACGGGCCAGACGGAATGGAAAAACGGTTTAAACTGTCTTTTTAACTTCACTGTTGACTTTGCCACGCTTTTATTGTAGTAAATGTTTTATTTTATGTAGACATTATTTTCATCATCTCTACATATCATTACTATTAAAATATAGGTATTTGTTGAACACAATTAAAAAAAAAACAATATTGTTAACATAATTCTATAAAGTTTTCAAAATCTTGAAAGACAGATAATAAGCCTTTGAAAATAAGTCGACCTCTTATTTTTGGTTTAAGCTGTTTAATGTTCACAAAAGATGTGGCGTATGAGTATTCTTAAACATGAAATATTACTTAAACGTATGATGTACAATGTAAAATAAAAGAAATTTTCGATTTTTTTATCACATTTACGTGGGAATTTAACTAGGAATGTTTATGTAAATTATATTAAAAGAATGATGCACTGCTCTTTTGGGGATTTAAATTTCTTAGTTTTTTAGTCTTCATAAAAACCTTTACAAAAACATGAATATTGAGTAAAGAAAGACTTTTTCTTTACAAAAAAAAAAAAAAAAAAAAAAAAAAAAGTTATGCCTGTTGCTATAATAATAATA
This sequence comes from Bellardia pandia, assembly GCA_916048285.2. Lineage (NCBI taxonomy): Eukaryota > Metazoa > Arthropoda > Insecta > Diptera > Calliphoridae > Bellardia > Bellardia pandia. The sequence continues at coordinate 56,713,159 of OU696532.1, read as the reverse complement.
AAAGCCTTAATCAATCACACTGTAAATGGAAAACTGTAGTAGCAAAACTTTTATGAAATAAACTACCCAAGCTAAACTTTATTAAACAAATATGAGTTGTATTTAACATTTAGGACAAAATCCCCACAAATACTTTCTTCATATTCCTAAGAGTATAATTAATATGATGGGCCTTTTAGCAGAAAAGCTAAAACTGGAAAAATATACTTTGACACTTTTTTGCAAAGAATTTCCGGTTACAGTCATTTAGTCAATTCTATATAGTCAAATATAAAAGAGAAGACAGACAAAAAAAGAAACTATTTTTACTTTTTCTGCATATGTTTCTTCATAACGTATGCTGATGATCATTATTATCTTGGCTGACAACAACTACAATAGCGCGTGTTGTGTATATTATCATTATATGTTTTAGAAGGAACATGAATAAAAACTCAACTCAACTAAAGAAAAGAAAAACAAAACAACAGCAATAATACAGTGATGTGAACATAAACACTTTGTTAGAGTATGTCATACACATTTACATTAACAATTTAGCATGTGTTTTTTTTTCAGGATTTTTTCTTCTTTTCCTTCGTTTGCTTATTTACTGCTTTTTATTATTTGTGTCCTTAACTTTGCAACAAAGTAGAGGATAAAAACAACAACAAAAAGCAAACTATTGATTTTTTGCACTCATACCCACATGTTTGTGCCTTGATTTTGTGAGTTACAGTTTTGTAGCGGTGAATACACAGAATAAGGACTGAGATACTTTAAATTAGTTTATGAATTTTTATTTTTTATATAAATATGTTGGTTATTTACATAATATTCATAAAAAAAATGTATATTCTAGATCAGTGTTCGTTTTTTATTGCTACCAGGGGTCGAGTATAAACGACCATTCAAATGCTCTCAAGAGCGAATCTTGCCAAATTTATCACAAGGAAAACAAATGAAAGTGTGTCCAATAAAAATAACATCAGAGAGTTCCATTTGTGCAACATTGCTTATGCCGGCCGGCCCCTGTTCTACATCGACTTTTTTATTGGTTGTAATAAATATTCTAAATTCGCTAAATTTGATATAATAACAAAAAAAAAAAACACTAATTTTACGAGGCAATATAATTTTAGGAATAAATAAAGTAAAAAACAGACAATACGTTATTAAGGCCTTTGAGTAATTATCTGCATTCACAGAAAAATATAGTTGTATATGATTATAGCAATCAGTTTATTATTACAAGTTCTTTAACATTTGCGGCAATAAAGTTATATTTCACAAAAATTTAGTAACTACGTTGTTAGTCATTATATAGGCACTGAGAGGCATAAACATATGCAGTATACCCCGGTTAAATACCTCACTAAAAACATCCAAAATTTTTGGGTACTTGTCCGAGGAAGGTAATTAAACGTTCACGGTTATTTACTTTATAAAACGAATATGCTTACATGTATTTAAGAAGGTAATTATCAGAATACCTATTTTTTGCAATTATATTCTGCAGCTATTTAGTGTTTTTTTTCACATTTTTTTTTTGGCAATATAGATCAATAAAAGTTTTTGCTTTATAGTTCAATATGTTTTCTTTTGAGCTATTTCATTAAAAATGTATGTAACACTTTAAATTTGATTAAATTCACCACTTCTTGAAAACTTATGTTTCTATAATTTTACCACTAACAATAAATGAAAACAATTAACAAGCACGCACCTGTTGACAGGTGCCTGAATAAAATTCTTACAAAATTGTATAAAAAGGTACTTTGGTGGGAACATTTTTTTGAGGTAATTACCCGAATTGGGTATTTAAACGAAAATTATTAAAACTAATTATTGAACTTCTTACATTTAAATTACAAATACATACAAATTGATATTGTGCATCATACGTATGAACAATATTCATTGCTATTTACTGCTGTAGCAGTTGTGGCGTATGAGTAGTTATTAATATGAAATATTGTTCATACGTATGATGCACAATATTCACCCCTCCCCTATCGTGAATAAAAATTCCACGTGAAATTTGTTCACTTTTATTTTTTTAACATTGAATTTAAATAGGAAAATGTGAAAAGTGAACAAATTTCAAGTGGAATTTTTATTCACGATAGGGGTGATTAAATAAATAATGAAATTTCATATTTGTAATCAGCGTTGTCAACTTGGTGCACCATTTCTTGTGCTGTTTCAAAAATTCGTTAGTTGGTGCGCGTTGTGCTATTTTTTTAATTTCGTTAATTTTTCCGAAAATCTGATGAAATCGTCATTTCTACTAATTTTTAATTGTAGTTTTTTAAAAAATTCATTATTATGAATTCTATACGATGAAAAAGGACCCTATTAAATGTATTTTAAATACGAATGTAGGATAAATGAATACATACTATCGAATTTGTCACAAAAAAATCTTTGTTTGAAAATAAATTTAACATTTTAAATTTAATTTTCATTTAATCTGATGACACCTGGACACGAAGTTCAAAGGCTAAGGCCTTGATATTCACAGAGCATTTAAGTATGTAATGTATTTCAATCAAACCCCCCCACCCCCCACACCATGAACGAATTTGAACTGGAAGGACCACCTATTAGTTTATTATACTCTGGAATTATAACATTCAGTCCTGAAGATATTCACAAAACTATCAAAGACGATATTAACCAGAGAAAGTCTCCGGGATATGATCAAATAACACCATCCATGATAAAAAAAACCTACACAATCTAGCTATTGTTGGGCTAACAGTGTTTTTTATGCGAAATGGAAAATTTCCCAAATTATAATGATACCACAGTCAGGAAAAGATTTGACCATACCATCCATCCTCTTATAGACCTAATTAGCTTACTATCCTGTTTTTCGAAACTATTTGAGCAAGTATTTTAAAAGAATATTTTAAACTTTCGAAATGATCAAAACATTATCCCAGGAACTGCAAGTAATACAAGTATTGATCCTATACAAAGGGCCCAATCGAAAATTCTTAGAACTATGACGGGAGCACCATAAGGAATAAAAACATCCATCGAGATTTAGAACTACCATTCGTTAAATATGAATCCAGAAAGGTTTGAGAGAGATATATCTTGAAGTTGCAAAACCATCCGAACCCGCTTGCGAGAGTGCTTACTAGCACTCAAACAGAAACAAGGCTTCGTAGAGCTGATCACCACCCTACTAAATTAGGGTCCATTTGTCCTTACTTACTTATTGTAAGGCATATGAAATAAAGGCAGATTCAGTAAATAAATAATAAAAGTGAAAAAAAATTAAACATGGCAATAAAAATTCTTGTATTGCTTGCTGGGTTGGTCTACTGAAGCGTAGACAAACAACCAGGGTTAGATTCCCAGTGGAACCCTAACAAATTTTATTGAAATAGAAGTACTTAAAATAGAAAACAAAAATAATTAAAAAAGTACCAAACATGTACTGAAATTGGCCCTTTTTGCCAATTGGTACTTTAGTTCCGAAAGCATATGGTGCGTTACATTTTGAGTGGTTAAATGCTTATTTTATATTTATTAGCTCGTTTATTTAAAAAAGGCTTTTACTATTAACCACTGATCTATTTTTAAAATATTTAAAATAAAATTTATGAAATTAAAAAAATGTAAAATTAATTCAATTAACATTTTAAACAAAAAAGAAATTCTAAGCTTGGTGCGTTTTTTTGATGTCGCGTTTTTCTCAATTTTGGTGCGTGAAATTTCAAACTTGACAACGGTGTTTGTAATACATTTAACTGTACAGCTTTGTGTACACATGTGTATGTATAATGAAAGTGTTAATTAAATACAATAAGCATACTTAATATGAGCGAAATGCCGCATATCAGTTCTTGATTACTATATATACTGATGACTATGATTATGGGCCAATAAGTTTTAAAGTAATCTAAGTTAGTCAGCATATTTAGGCTTTATTTTCATCATATTTCATTCCAAATACAGATGAAAAGGTTCCAGGCCGTTGATATAAAAGGTTGTGTGTTACTTTACATTAAAAATTAATATAAAAAAACTGCGGCATATTGTAATACCTTGAAAGTTTTGACAATTTTACTTGTTGTTAAATTAGTAGTAGAAGCTTTGACAATTATTATACATAATTAATTCAATTTTGCTTAAAATCTGGGGCAAGATTTGCTGAATTCATTCCCGAAGAACACGTTGGAAAAAACATTTTTTCAGACGAAGCTCATTTTTATTTGTCTGTACACTTCATTAAGCTATATTGCCGCATTTGGGCTTCGGAAAATCCAATAGTAATTGTTGAGAAGCCTTTGTATGCTGAACGTATCACTGTATGTTGCGCAATTTTTGTTTTTCGAAAGTTCGGTTGAAAATATGGAGACGGTTACTTACTTGGGGTATTTTTAGTATCCTTGTGTTGGGATCTTGCCATTGAATGAAATGCTTTTTGTGAGTGCTTTTTATATATAGAGTCTATACTGAGCCAAACGCATCGATAACAGTTTTTAAACTTAAAATCCGTAAAGTGTTTAACAAAATAAAGTTATAGATACATTTTGCCAAAATATGACAGCTGTATACGTGGGCCGAGGGGACAACTGTATTACACTTTTAAAATTAAAAAGCCCTGACGTCAGTAACAAAAAAGACACGCCATTTTGCCAAATATCGTCAAGAATCGTCATCTGTATGCATAGCGAACAACTTTCCGATATCATTTTTCATTTTCTTTCATATAAATTCTTTGTTTTTTTTTTTGAAAAAACAAGTTCTTGTTGAAGAATCCTTTAGCAGTATTATTAAAATGAAATCCAAATCCAATAAAAACGTTTACATCACTTTGTCTTTACTCGTTTAAAAATCAGGATTAAAATATTTTTTTCTTGAAATTACACCAATCATCAGGGCTACGTTCCAAGAAAACACTACGCAAATTAAGATTTTCTATGGCAAACCATGTAAAAATCGAATTCTAGTGTTACGAAAATACTAAGTCGTCGGCTGTATTTCACAAAAAATCAGTCTAATGTTTGCTGAACAGCTTTTTTTTCAACGTAAAATAAATTTACTACCTTTAGCATTATTGTTGCTTTAATTTTTATGTCATCAAATACGGTTTTTGCTTTTGTCTGAAATACCATTTTACTTAATGGTATTCTCTGCACAACTTGATTTTCAATCCAAATAGAAAGCAAGGACTCCATTTCGATCATCAAAGCACTTCTTGTACGGGTCATCATTTTTGTCATCTAATGATGTGTTGCAAAATTTAAAAAAAAAAATTAAAGACTCGAACCCAAAACAATGCAACCTCGAAAATCTAATGACGCACAGTGAAAATTAGTACTTATTAGGTAGCGACGCAACTTGAAAAAAAAAAACGCAAAACGAAACGAGGTATTGCTGTATTTTATAATCTAATAAAAAGCTTGTTTTTCGGTTCTAAATGTTGAATTTTTATATTAATTTTACTACTGCTTCTGAATTGAAATTGGCAATATTGTGGAAAAGGTCTTTATAGTACCTTTCATTTGATAAATACCTACATACATTCGAAAATATTAAAATAAGTCTGCTAACATAAGATATCTTGGGACGTTGGAAAATTCACATCACAAATAAATTATAAAAAACAACGAACACACTTTCTCCATTCAATTTCACAAACAAACTTTTTGATCTCAGTCTTTATAAAGCAGCAAAAATTAATGTTATAATCTGTAAATCCATCTGTCTTAGTTAGTTCTGTCTTAGTTTTTTTCAACGCTCTCTTTGCCATGCTTTTGTTGTATTTAATGTCCTATGTTGTTGTAAAAAAATTCTTTTCAACATTTTTTCATGTTTCTTACTTTCATTTATATTCGAATATTTGTTGAACATAATACTAATGACGTTGTGACGTTGTAATACACACTTATATTTTTGTATATGAACACATAAATATATACATATATATAGTATAGTGGTGATCAGAACAGTAAGCTATTCAATTTATTTTCTATTTATAAAAAGATAAGAAATATTTTTTTTTCACTACTTAATTCTATTCTAAAAAATCTAAGAAAATCGTTAGTGGGGTTGGACATATAATTAAAACGTTCACCACTGTTTTATTATTCCTAATAATTTTACAATTTCGGTCAAATAATTATAAATTTACATGAAGACATCTATTTGGCATACTTTCGAACAAATGCCTATATAGTGAAATAGGTACCGCTTTCCAGAGCGCCTCAATGTTTTCGCACAATACGTCTAAATTTTTTTCTCAAGGGTGTTCCCACAAGTTCTAAATTGGATTGAGATCAGGGGACTGCGCTCAATTCAATACAAACAGCAAGTTGTGAAGTGTGTTTATGATCATTGTCATGCATAAAATTCCATAGTAGCGGCAAATTTTCTTCAGCGAATGGTGTCAACGCATGCTTTCTGCAATATTTCACCGCTTGAAAAACCATTGTTTTTGAAACATTCAAGGCTGTTGTGATTTCCTTATAAGTGTTTTCATCATGATGCGTTTGTACAATAATCTTTGGAGAACTGACATCACAGTATTAGGAACTTTTCATATACTGAAAAGCACTGTATTTAATCATAATTAATTTAATATAACTTTTAAAATTTACCTGAATTTCAAAATGTTAATAAATTTATCGCTGTCCTTAATTTAGTGCACGATTAATTTATTTCACAAATTATAAAATAAATCACAAAGAAAAAAAGAGAACAAAATTATAAATTTTAATGTTTTATTTAATAAATATCACCTTTAACATAACGATTTTAATTTTGAATACTACTGTCCTTAATTAGTTGCACGCAGCAGTATATACATCATTAAGTAACTGTGGTGCTGGTTTACTTTAGTCATATTAAGTTATTACAAATTACTTTAGGTATCCTTGTATATAATATTCTAGAAACTTAATTGCTTCTCCATGTTTTGTATACACATTCACAAACTTGCCATTTTTTGCAAAAATATTTACATTTTCTTCCAGATTGATTGCCTAACCAGATATTGTGTTAACTTTAATTAGTAAACCAGTGTTAATTAACATTTTCCCCGCTTTTGAGTCTCTTTTATTATCGTCATCACCACTCACAGCATTTTGATTGATAATGGTTATGGAAAAACTATATACGAAAAAACACAAGCAAAAATGTAATCTGAGTAACAATTTGGTTTTTCACAAGTATTCAATAGCGCTTTTTTGTAACATTTATGAGACGAGATTTTATGTGAATTTTGATTTAAAGAATAAAGGTTTTTAAGATTTTAGTAATTATTTAAGCTTAAGGTTTTATTTCTTATTTATTACATGTCAATGTGACGGAAATGATAAAGAAAATTGTAATAATGCGTATATATGTACCATGAAAAATAAACTAAAAACCAGAATTGCTGGACATAAATCAGACCAAAGATATAGAGACAATATTACTTCACAAAAAACTGCGTTATCCAAACTTTGAAAATGTATCGGTATTAAACACAATAACTACAAACGTCATTATATGTTAGAGATGTTACAAATAATTAATGTACCTTCAACTAAAAGGATAAACTACAAAGCAGATACTGAACAAGTAGCACAGATTTACAGACATTTAATACATAACAAACTAGCGGACCCGGCGAACTTTGCCTCGACCCCATTTTAAGCCTTCAGACAAAGTTTATAGTAATAATATAATACAACAGGAATAATTTCACACAAAATTTCTTACAAAAAAAAAATCAATTTTCCAATTTTCCGACTTTTGCGGAGAGATTTTCCAATTTTCCGCAATTTCACATGTTTTACACCAATAACTTTCTATTTTTCCATTAAGGAATAATTTCATACAGAATTTCATACAAAAACTCGATTTTCGAGATTTCCCATTTTCCGACTTTTGCGAAGAGATTTTCCAATTTTCCGCGTTTCGCATTTCTAATTTTTCATGATTTACACTAAGAAATTTCTATTTTTTTGATTTGGAAAGCCATTAAGGAATAATTTCATACAAAATATCATACAAAAACTCGATTTTCGATTTTTCCAATTTTCGGACTTTTCCGGAGGGATTTTCGAAAATTTTCCTTCTCCTCGAAAATACGAACAACTGACAAAAATTTTTACAGAAATCGGCCCAGCTGTTCTCATTTTATGAATTACTTTTTCCTATGACAAATAAATTTGAAATTGTGTTCTGTGCACAAAAATTATTGAAATCTCGTGATTTAAAACCGGTCATCTAACAGCCTAATGATTTCAAATCACTTAGAGTTTTTTAAGAATTTTTCATTGAACTCTTGTAATAATATTATCACATACACTTGAAATCATTTGTTCTTTATTTGTTTTTGAAATACAATTAACTATTTTACACAGAAAAAACTTAAAATTTACAAATTTAGTACGACGTTGTATTTTTTGCGGACCATTTTTTTTAGATTTGTTTACATTTTTCGTGATTTACTTTTACTTTTTAATAGACAACACAGAGAAAATCAGCTGTTAGCTCGTGATTTAGAACAATCAAAATCACTACTAAAAATTAAAAATCTCGTAATTTTCAGAACACCAAAATATTCCTCCCGTGATTTTAAAATCGTTCGTGATTTAAAATCACCGTGATTTCAGAACATGCCTGATAATATATTTTATTTAAATAGAAATCCTCTTCTATTTCAAATTGTACACCGCACGTATAAGTAATATTTCATACATTCAACAATTCTCATACGCCACCTAGTTGTAAGTAGTGTTCAATATGGGTTATAGCTAAAGGTACGGTCACATTTACTCAAAAAAACGTAACCACTTGTTTTAGTATAAATTTGTTTGACGTTATTTACTCTTACAAGAGTTTTGCAATATCAAACATCATCAACTAAATTAAATTTAAATATTTATTGTGCTTTGGCCTAAATAAAAAAACTTTTTTTTAATAAATAAACGAGTTAAAATATATGTTATTTAGTGGTTACGTCTTTTTCAGCAAATATTTGCCAAGTATGACCGTACCTTAACGTGACCAGACCGTTTTTTTTTTTAGTCATAAAGCGGGATATTAAGGACGAAAACGCGTAAATTGGAAGTAAATATTATGAAAAAGTGGGATTTTGAAATAATGATATGAAAAGCGGTTGTTTTAAATTAATCGCATATTTATAATTAACTTTTAAACCTTTTTATGTTATTGTAAAATCAATAATTTTTGTTTAAAATCAAACCAAAAATTGGATTTCGACTATTATGCCTTAAAAAATAAAGACTTTATGACAGGTTTAAGCAAACCAATACATGGTTTAAAATCATTCCGATACATGATGAATTTAAATAAAAGAATTTTTGAAATTCAAAGTTTAAGCTGAATATTTATATTTTATCGGTTTAAAATTTATCAAATTATTTACCAATTGCTTGCAAAATTGACTACTACTGCAACATTTTGGATCAATTAAATATAAAAATTCTAGAAAAACATCCTGGCTTACAACACAAAAAAATAATTTTTCATCAACATAACACACCAGCGCACAAGAGTGTTTTAACAATGGTTAAAATCAGCGAATTAGAGTACGAGTTCCTTGACCGCCCACCTTATTCTCCTGATTTAGCTCCCAGTGACTTTTACTTGTTCCCAAATCTAAAAAAAATTCCTAGCAATTACAGTTGTAAAACACTATTTTGAAGACCTTGAGGAAAACTATTTTAATCAAGGTATAGAATTGCCAAATAAGCGTTGGACTAAGTGTATTGCAGTTTCAGGAGATTATATTGACAAATAAAAATGTTTTTGAAAAACTCACTATTCTCTTTCTGTGCTAGGCTAAGGCGTGTCCGAACCGCCCTCGTATTACTTAAGCAGTAAAATTTGTAATTATATAAAGACAGTTTTGAACCAATAGCTTTTCCCGTGGTTTACAAAACGAAAAGCTGTAATTTTTTCAACTTAACGTATGCTCCGAAAGAAATGTGGACCTGTAAAAAAATGTTTTTTGTAAAAACAAACATTTTGGTGAAATTCGTCTTATTTTTGAGAATTATTGGATTTTGTTTTGTACCTTAACAATAATAATGCCATTGACAGGAAAAAAACAAATTAAGTTTAAATGTTAAAAGTTGAAATGATATCATTGTTTTTAATTTTTATATTTCCTTTAAAATTAGCAAAAGACTGCAACAGTAAAAAGCGGAATTTGAAAAGCGGGCTATAAAATCTAGAAAACGCGATAACCCGCCAAAAGTAGGATGCATGTTCACATTAGTTAAAGCTAAATAGAAATAAAACTTCTAAGAATTCTCAGCCATAATTATGCTAATGCGGCATAAAAGTACATCAGCTGACTAACAAAATTCCTATTAATTAAATAAATGTAGAAAATAAATTTCAACAACTTGTAATAAATTAAGACCATTCTTGTGGCTATTTTAAAATACTGTTTCAAATCAATTCGCTTCCTTTTAAATAAATATGTATGTATATAAATTATTTTACCATCTTGCAAGTTTTTCTTAAGACTTTTAAATTTTATGTGTTTTCAAGACAATTGCAAACATTTCTATGCCAACACGACAACGCCTTAAAAATATTTGTATTCTCAAACCTTTAAATTAATAAATAAATTTCAAGATAACTACATAAATATTTTTATACAGAAATATGTAAGAATATTTTTTTTTTAATAATAACAAGAAATGGGGGGAAAAATCCAACAAACCCGTCATTATTTTAACAACTTTGAGAACTAAGGATAATTTGTAAAAACACTGCCTGCAAATAATTTCTCGTCATGGAGGGGCGAAGGAATTTGTTTGAAATATCGAGTGAAAGTGGGTGTTACTGTTATTGTTGGTTTTGTTATTATTTCTTTCCTAATTTGAATTTGATTGCAGCAGTTTGTTGCTGTGTATATTTTACATTTGATGATTTAAAAAAAAAACAGCATTCAGTCACACTGACAGTAAATACAAAAGAAGTGTTAAAAACAAATAAGTAAGGAAGAACTCGGACAAAGAAATGTTTGATGACAATGTCAATCAGTCCGTCAGTCTTAGTTTGCAAGTGAGTGAGTATAGCCAGTCGTTGTTAGTAATTATTTATAATAATATTATTTTATATGGAAATATGTATGTATATCTTTTTCCTCATTTTGTTAAATTTCTATCCCAAGTCAAAGTATTTGTTCTCAATGCATGCTTATCTATCTGGATTGTACCAGTATTTATGCATGTTTTATTTTACTACTGGTTAAAATAACCAGAAGCAACAATGTCAAAATGGGGCGTTAAAAAAAAACTGAAACAAAGGCAAGGATAAAATAAACAAAATAATACAAATAAACAGACAAACTGGCGTTTAGTCAGACAGACATAGACAATCAGCATATTCATGTATATATTTATTCTTACAATAAAACATTTTGCCAAAAGTAAAAGCAAACAAGTAACAGTTTATATTCGTCTGTGCCGAATTTTATATACCCACCACCAATTTATCTGTAGTGTGATTTATCGATACTTGAAACTAATTTGTCTACAGTGTTTTATTTATTAATATTCCAATAATTGTTTAAGCTTAAGGTCTTTTTTAAATAAAATCTTTATTCTCGTTTTTTATATTTTAAAAATTTCAAATTATTTCTCATATGAAAAAGTATGTATATGACCATTTTGGTTTGTTATCGATAATTATAGGAAATTTACGCTGTAATGTTATTGAGTTTTTCGGAAGTATTTCTCATATGGGAGCTAAGAAATTCGGTAAGAAGATTCATTTGTACGAGTACATATATATGGGTTATTTGTGGCGAATTTCAACTCGATAGTAAAGTTTAAGTGATTTTCGGAAGTGGGGACTACGATCAAATACAAACCCATCAGCCTTAAATTTGCTACGACGATTTATATGTACATTGTACATGTAAATTATTTGTATAGAATTTAAACTTGATAGTGATTTTTAAAAGAGATTTAAAAAAAAAATTTATTATTCTAAGACTTTTTCGAAGTTCTATCGTGCCTTCAAAAGACAGACAGGCGAATGGACAGACAAATAGCTAAAATTTTTTCCAATCTTATAAGCACCCAGAATGTATAGACTTTTTTGTTCAACGGCCAATATTACAGTGTGTTACAAACAGAATGACAAACATAATATGACCCCCCTCCTTTATAGTGGTTGGTATAATAAAAACGAAAAGAATTCAACTACTGTAAATATGAATTGCAAAATTACTTGTCATGCCAGACGCTAGGTTACAGTTAAGGTTAGAAGTTTACGTAAGTCTAATTTATGGAACATAATTGTATGTGTGAATGTATTTATATTAGACTAGCTGAATCCGGTGTGCTTCGCTACCCCGCTTTGAGGTAAAGTCTGCATGGTCGAAAAATATTATTATGTAATAAGTAGTCGCGAGTGAAAGCTGCACGCAGTGAAAATTTAAGATCGGCTAACAGGTCCAGCCTCCAATATATCGCAATCAAAGGGGCGTGCTCCTCCCACTTTTTATTTGGTACGTATTTCGATTCATGCTAATACAATATATAGCAAATACTGCCGCTGTTGGTCAAAATATGCTCAAGATATGGCGATTTAATTTTTTGGTTATATGGGCAGTGCTACGCTCACAACTCACAACTTTATGTAATCAAGAATTTATTATTTCGTAAGAATATCCTATTGTGAAAATTTAATAGGCGAAGTCCTACCCACTTTTCTCCTGGTACGCATTTCTAATTATGCCAATACGATATGTAGCAAATATCATCGACATAGGTCAAAAACTGCGAAAATATGGCGCTTTAAATTTTTGGGTTATAAGGGTAGTGCCACTCCCGTTTGCCCAATCAAAACTTCATACGGCCTATTATTACTTCCAGAGTCACAGTAACATGCTGTGAAAATTTCATTAAGATCGGTCCAAGGGTTTGGCCTCCTATTAAGCACAAACATACAGACAGACAGACATTCATTTTCATGTATTTATATCAGATTGATTGAGTTAATACCACAGAAATTTCGAATTTGTTGATACTTAAAACAAAATGTTTGAATACTTTAGACCTAAACTGTAATTATGTATAAGAAAAGGCAACAACCATCAGCTGCTTGGTGTAAAACAATTTAACATATACAAACAACCACAAACACAACCACATCATAAACATTCACAATTATGGCTACAAACATTTAGGCATGTCACAGACCAGAACAATTAATTTCGTTAAAGGAATCAAATTTATAATTAGAGTTATCACTTTATATTTCATGCAATGTATAACGGCTAGAGAAGGACAATTTTTGAACTTTAAGGATTTGCTATCGAAATCATATTCTATAACATGCCTGAATATTTTCATACACACAATATGAGACTTAAATAATACTTGTAGAAACAGTCGTAGTGGCACTGTTGGTCATAGTAATTTTTATTGTTTTGCATAGAGTCTACCTAGAAAACAATTGCATATAAATTGAAAATAAAAATTGCAGGTTGCAGAAAATAATAATTGAATGAACACAAAAATACAACATAAATAATTTATTATTTCTGACAAAAAAGGGAGAAATAAATTGTGGTGGAAAAAGTATAAAATGAAAACAGGTTTTAAATAAAAATAAATAAAACGAAACTGTAGAAACTTTAATACAAGAGGAATTATTGTTGAAGGCACACAAATCATACGTCTAGGATTTTATAGCATAGGATGAATAATTTTAATACTTATGAAATTTTAAATCGATTTAGCTGCTTGTAAATGTGTGTACAAATATCAAAATGAATGAGATCTTTATCAATGTTTAAAGAAGTTCGAAAAGCAGCCAAATGGATTTTATCAATAAAAGTTTACCAACCAAAATGTGAGAAAATCTATAACAAATTTATTTTTAAATATTGTGATTATGGAATTTTCGTTAGCTGTTTAGGGGAGTGTAGTAATGAAACAAGATGTGATGGTAGACCAAATTTTACCTCATATTTATATAAAAATATTGTCTGTTGGAAATTTAAGTTTTCAGTGGCTAACAGCTTATTTTATGCATCGCATTTTTTTGTTTTCAGGAACTTTAACAATAAATTGGGGGCATTTAAAAGAAACAAAAATAATTTATTGCAAAAATGTACATGGTAATGTATTAAAATTAAGTAAACAACACAGCTTATTTTATGCAGGCGCACGATTTAATATTAAGTGTGATAGCCTTTATTATCTACAACAGATTTAAGGCGACCTGTTTTGGATAATACTCGGCGAAATATTCGCTCACTCCATCAGTAGCGCTTTTTAAAAATCGTTTTTGTTAGAAATTTTGTGTTTCCTTAGGCTGATTTCTAAAATTGGGCAGATTATCGGTGCTTTCCAACAGGTTCTCCTTCAGAATCTGAAATTACTTAAACTTGTTCATGGTTGTTTCAGCAAATGTTAAATTCACAGTACCAGCAGCTGACATACAGGCCGAAACCATGACACTGTCACCATAATGCTTCATAGTTGCCTTTAGATTTTCTTTGTTGAGTTCTGTATTTGGTTTTCGCCAAACATACGACATGCCATCTGAACCGAATATATTAAACTTAGATTCATTGGCGAAGATGATCGAATTTCAAAATGCAGACTCTTTGCAAACATGTTCTTTGGTGAAATTTAGCCTGCACAGTTTTATAAACGGTGTCTTGCTTGCAACTCGGCCATTAAAATCATGTTGGCGCAAGACACGACGAACAGTTTCAGCGCAACATTGTTTGTCTAGGTCAGCTTCAACTTCGGAAGGCAGTTGTGAAGCTGATAGCCTTGGATTAGCAGTGCTCATTGAACATTCTATTAGTTGCACATGAAGAGCTTAATTATGTTTTGGACTGTGAAACCATTTCTGCTATTTCTCACCAATTCTCGTTGTTCTATCGTTGTACTCTAACTTATTTGACCTATTTCAAAATTGACCCTTGATGTTTTACGAAATCGGACTCACAATTGAACAGAAAATAATGATATAAGTAGAAAAAAGAAGGACGAAAAACCAACAACGCTACATTGAGCTATCAGTACAGTAGAAATTGACTGCATAAAATAAGCTGTGACCTAATATAGTAAAATATACATTTGTTTAATAAATAGTTTTTGTTTGTTAAGGTACGATCATACTTGGCAAATATTTACGAAAAAAAAAACATAAACACTTAATAAAATATATTTGAACTCGTTTATTTATTTAAAAACAACTTCCTTTATTTAGGACAAGACACAACAAATATTTAGTTTTAATTTAGTTGGTGCTGTTTGATCTTGCAAAACTTTTGTAGGAGTAAACAACGTCAAACAAATTTGTGCTAAAACAAGTGGTTACGCTTTTTTGAGTAAATATTTGCCAAATGTGACCTTTAGATTATCTATATACATACATACATACATATGTATATACTATCGCCTATGTTCTATATTCCACTACGAAGTGAAACTAAATCTTTTTCAATTCCACATGGACAATTTCACGGCGTTCTAGAAAACGTGGTGAAACTTTTACACTACGATGAACGAAACTAAAAGTGATATTTTACTTTTCAAATCATTTTCACAAAATTTAGAACACAAAACTAATGAAAATTTCACTTCCATTTCATTTTACAAATGTAGACTCCAGGTGTATATATGCTTTTAAATTACAACAATTTATTTTTTAAGCATCTGTCAGTTTTATTTTTATGGAGATTTGAAAACAAAAAAAAAAATCACTGCTAAAATAAGCTGAAGCGCTATTAATTTAATTGTAGGTGTCTAAATGCCCTTGAAAGCCTCTTATTGTGCTTGAAATAATTCAACTTTTTTCATGTTACTTAAACTAAGTAGCTTTCTTTAATTCCTCACAACTTCACACGCATTCAAAGTCACAACTTAAATTCATTTATATGTCGTTTCTTTTGTTTGTAGTCCTTACTAAATATTAATTTTTTTTTTGACATATGAAGTGCGGCATAAGACAAGCAGTAACTATTAAACATCAACAAGTTATAGTCACAATCAAAATGCAAATTTTATTATTACAATTTCGTTTTGTTTGTGTGCCAAGTAAAAAGTACCTACATACATACATCAATTGTTTTAAGTACAGAAACAAACAAAAAACACAAAACTTTTCATTTATTCATTCAATTGCTTGCCCTTCCGTTTGGTTTGATTTTGTTTAACTTTTTGTTTTCTCAAGTCATTGAAAACGTAAACTTTAATGTTTTCTAAATGGATTAAAGGAAATGGAAATTAAATTTCTTACATTGTTATATATACACAGGTATACTGTAAATTTAAACTGCTAGAAAAGTTAGGAACAGTACATTTAGTTTGAAACTAAAAAAGAAAGTTCTTCGAGTAGACAAAACTGCTCACGAAGAAGCTAATTTTTAAGGTAAACATACATGGGAACTGCAGTTTATTATTTTTGCTAATGACAGAATATTCTTTCAGTGTGACTTTCTTTATACTGTTGAAGCTAGTTTATTGCATGCATGTATTTCATAATAAACTTCTCTATTCAATTCATTTAATTCCTGCTGTTATATCCATAATAAGTCGACGATTTATATTGAAAATACTTGTTGATAAATTAAATATGCAAGCATTTCTTAATAATTTTCTAAGAACCACCATCCCTGTTAGTTTTTCTACTCCTGTGTTTCAAATAGAACAACCATGTCAACTGTTGTCAATTAAAAAAAAAACCAATCTTGGTAAATTGTATTCAATGTTTCCTACTGATTTATCCCATCAACAAAACATGTCAAAATGATTTTTCTTAATATTAAAAAGTGAAAAAAAACAAGTAAGATTTTATATTCGGCTGTGTCGAATCTTATATACCCACCACCAAATTATCTGTTATGGGGCGAACTTTAGTTGAATTTCATCTCAATAGCGGCATGCATATTCCATTTATAAGCAAGAATTTACACTTTTTTATATTTTAGCAGCATGTAACATAAAAGGATTTACTTTAATATAGAATAAATTAAGTACCAAGAAGCCATAGGAAACTGATTTTGACTTTTTGAAACGTCAAAATTGTCAACTCTGTAAAGCTAGATTTACACGATTGAAATTTTCTTCAAAATTGCTCTTCAAAATGCTTTAAACTCATGTAAACAGCAAAAATTCTTCAAAATTTATTATTTAATAACTAATAATAACTATTAAATAAATAAACGTTGAAGAAATTTTGCTGTTTACATGAGTTTGAAGCATTTGGAAGAGCAATTTTTAAGAATATTTTAATCGTGTAAATCTAGCTTAACTCTGTGGTTATTCTTGGAAGTGGCAGGTTTGGCCAATTATGGACCAACTTTCACAAAAGTCAATAGTACAATTTGTACATACTTATATAACTGATCTGTGTAAAATTTTAAATCAATATGAATGTTTATGTATGTTAATGAGTTTTCGGGAATAGTCCTCATAAGAGAGCTCTGCCTATTACGAGCCAATCATCATGAAATTCTGTACGATGATTTCATGTACAATATGTATATGCGAAGTATTTGTCTTGTCTTGTGATAATGACTTTTATAAGATTCTTATGCGCACTTAAGTGATTTTCGGAAGTGGACTTTATCCGTAGCCCCCATCTACGGTAAAGTATGGACCGATCATCATCATATTAGAGTGTCGATTTATATGTATGTATGGACTATTTGTGTTGAATTTCAATTTGCTATAATGTTTATAAGAGATTTATGCGAGTTTAAGTGATTTTCGAAAGTTGACTTTATACGATCAAATATTGACCGATCATCATCATATTGAGAGTGACTATTTTTGTATATGTATGGGTGCCCGATAGACTAGGCGGTAGTGTGCCGGACAAAGTTTCGCAGTTTGTGTTTGTTTTTTTTATAAAAAAAACTATTTGTGTTGAATTCCAACTTAATAATGGTTTATATAAGGGATTTATGCACATTTAAATGAAAGTGGACTTTATATTGGGGCTACGGTAAAATATGGGCCGATCCTCATGAAATTGTACGACCGATTGTGGTACGACGATTTAAATGTGCATTTGGATTATTGTTTGATAAATTTCAACTTAATAGTGATTATGTACCTTTCAGTCATATTCCGGAAAGACATTTGTATGGGGCCTATGAGAAATCGTGGACAAGACCTGTCTTTTTATAATAAAAATAAAGTGTGCAAAATTTCATGATATCTTCATTATATAATAACAAAAAATATCTAAAAACTTTGATCTATAAGTCGGATCCTACTGGACCGATTTTACCCATTTTCATTACGAAACATTTCGGTACATCAAAATATGTTTGGAAAAAACATCATTCTTCTGGCTAGAGCGTCCTATAATCTTATAAGGACCCGAAATATAAAGACTTTTTGGCTCTGCAACCATTATTTCGCTGTATTACAAACGGAATGACAAACGTAATATACCCCCCATTTTGGTGGTGGGTATAAAAATAACATAAGTTTGTAAGTGTTAGAGAGGGTTGGCTGCTGCTGTTTTCGAGGAGGTAAAATTTATGGTTTGACATTTTGATTTCATTTTTACTGTCAGCATTGTGGGATATTTAGTTATTGTATTGTATTTTATATGCTTCTTTAAACTTACACTATAAAGAATTTTAGATTTATGTTGTTTTTATATTTGTGACAAAGAAATTAAAATTAAGATTTTCTTTCTTTTTTTTTAAAAAATATGAGTCGCTCTATTAACTTCATTATTATTATTATTTGCTGTAGTAGTATTGCAACAAACAAATATTTTGAATGTTAAAATAAAACAAAAATTGTTTATGTATAAAAGATTTGTTGTAAAAAGTTATATGTAAAATTATTAAGAGGGGTTATTATTATGTTTTCATTAGCTGCTGTCCGTTAGTAAGTCGTACACAGAAATACAATGTAATACTTAAGTTTGTTTTGTAGGAAAACAAAATTTAATCAAATAAATTGCTGCTGAATTGTTAGGAGAGGGAAAATCAGGGTGTTTGAAAACTAAAATTCATGTTTATAAACTTGAATATTGTTAAATTGTTGCAGATAATAATGTTTTTAAATAAGATTTTTTCTTGGAATTTTTGCTTGATATTGTTATTTAAATAGTTTATTAGGATTAAGAATATTAAATTCCAAACAACAAATAATAAATACAAAATTAGTATAAGTATTAAATATAAAATTTTATCCACAAATTTAAAATTTAAACATTTTACAAAATGTCCAGTTGCAACTCGTTCTATTAGATGTTCTGATTATGGAGTACAATGGCTGCACAGCGTGGTTATAAATCCTATTTAGATTTATCCACCCATGTTTCTTCTATTCCCGAAAAACTAAACTCATCTCTGAAAGAAGACCTAGTTTGCAATAATTTGTTGCAACTTGCTCTTTTCCATACAAAATTTGCTTTACAAACCTCTTTATGAAAAAGGGCATAAGAATTTCAAACTTAATGAAAATACTCAACTAAGATCTCAAACTAATTTAAAACATATAGCAAACGCTTCTTTCGCTATAGTAACGTGTATTTACTTAAGCTTATGACGCCTTAAGGTTGCAGCGTCTAAAATTATATTAATATCTGTTTATTACTTGAAGCGAATATTCATTAAAACACCAAATTTATTTGATACTAAAAAATTCTTTTTTAAAGTTTTTGATTTTTAAATTACTAAAGAATTTATTCACATCTCAATATTAAATTTACTCCCACTACAAACAATCTTCATACACAATTTAAATAAGCATTATATCCATAGCTTGATGTGGTTGCTTTATAGAGTTTTGTTGTATGTATAATTGTAATATTAAAGAATATTAAACTACATTTTAATAACAATGGTGATAATAACGTTTCTAACACAGGAAAAAGTTTTTGTAGCAGTTACTATGAAACAAAAATCGAAAAACTTTTCATATTTACGTTTATTAAAATTCAAATCATTTCCTTACTGTGCATAAATAAAGCAGGAATTGTTTGTTTGAAATATAACATGTTTATAAGGAGTGTTCGCAAAAACATTTCAATTTAAAACGGTTTTGATTCTTAAACAAACTTTAAAACTAGACATTCTCACTGATATCACGGACAACAGGTTGCCGGTACACTATGGCTGGTTGCGATGGTTGTGCATTCTCACATGATTATAAGATGGATGAGATAGATGCCTTCATAGAAAAGCTATCCTATACTTCACGATGTATGCAGAGCTTAGCTGGCCTTCTTGCCAGCAGGTAGCTATAGACATCAATGTATCCCTTTTAGACAATAATTTTCACTAATTTCTTAATATAGGGTGTTTTTTTTAGATGTATAGAACCATGATTTTCAAAATAAATTTGCACAGTTTAGAAGCGTTGTTCAGGCGTCAGTCTATTCATGTAGAAATGCCAAACCAAAATAAATATAAATCACTTGACAGCTAACAAAATGCCAACTTAAAGTTCTATACATCTATCTGTAACCCAATATTACTTATCTTTAATATGGCGTGTGTACCGATTTAAACAGCACTGAAGGTCTCAAAGTGCGAAGTATGTATTCAACTTCCACGTTGTGAGGGAGGACCAGCTCCTGTTTGGTTTGATTTAATGCGAAAATAGCCTTTTAAAAAAACAAAGTTTTCTGTTTTAATAAATTCTGGTGTAAATATTGGGACAACTTCTATTTAAAGTACATTGTTGAGTGTTTTAATATTTTCTGAATTTAAACTTTGTTCTTATTGTCGAATTTAAAACTATTTAATGCTACTACTGTTTGCTTTTTCCTTCCTCCTGTTGCAACTACTCAATTTGAATACAAAAAATCTCTAAATAAATAAGAATTCAAAAAAAAATAAAACTTAATACAGCAACTAAAGCAGTTAAATTGTTCAACGAATACAATTTATTTCAAACAATAGAAAAAAACAAAAACTCTAGAATGTAAACCAAACAAAAAATACATCTCGTACTAGTATGAAAATCATAAAACTGTCATATAAAAATGAAAAAGACAGAAACATTTGAAATTATAGCAGCTGTTATTAATAAAAAACAAGCACCAACACTGTTGCAAAATCAAATAAAGCTCAAAATATGGAAGAGCATCATACAAATAAGGATACTTATTTGAAACATTTCCCGGCAGTTCTGAAGACTTTCATGGAAAGTTGAAAAGATTTAAATTATATTTGACACGATTTTAGTAAAATAACTCGTTCCTGAAGTAAAACAGAAAATAATTCCCAAGGATAAATGTTACTTCGAGACTAATCCGTAAAGAGAGATAGGTACATATTGTTGCGAAACTTTGTAACGCCTGGTTTCAATATCCATCACATATTGTAAACTTCGTCATGGTGTGGCAGGCATTTTTAAGGGCTTCCGCTAGAAATAGCTGGTGGATGACGCTGATGTATAAATAATGGCAGCAAGAACAGAGTTTATCGTAAGCAGTTATTGAATTAAGATCAAACCGTATTACCAATGTTTTAAATATTAAAAGATATTATTTGTTTAAACCTGTTGTTGTGTAAATTTGAATAAATAAAAAGTTATTACAATTTTTGAAATACCTGGCACTTATATTTGCCATAAAAGAAAGTTTATTAAAAAAATAACCCAAGTTACTCTACGTCCGATTACCTGTGATATGTAAAGTAACCAATTGCATTTTATTTTCATTATAAAGTAGATTTGACCAAAAAGTTATATAATATAAAATAACAATAAGCAAATAGACATTGCTGTATAGAACTGCCAGAAAGGCTACATTGTCACTGTCAAAACTAAAGTTTTATTTGTTTGCTGGTTATATTTATGCAGTTGCTCTAGCATGGGTGTGAAAATAATTTCACTATGGGTGTGGCTGTGCGCTTGCATGTACAGTGTATCACACAACTAAATTGCCTACTCGTTTTCAAAAAAAAAAAAAAAAATAGTTTTCCATTCAAACATAAAATTGTAAAAAACAGTTTAAAATATTTGTTCTTTTTCGCTGTTGATAGCAGACATTGCATAGATATTAGACAGTATAATTGGGAACATTAAAAAAAAAATTAGAAATGTCCTTTTTCGTTTATTTATTGTTGCATTTTATGAATGTGGTCTTCAAATTAATTTTCGTTTGGAAATACCAGTTGATTTTGTTGATTTCCTTAATTGTTTTTGGAATTTTTTTTTAATGTTTTTTGGTAAAATGATTCGTTTCATGTATTTTTTATAATATTGTCTTTATTGTGCGCTGGTATGAAGATCTTTGCATTAAAAAGGCCGGAGGGAAAATAATTTGACATTTCCAAAGAAAAAAATATTTTAAAGCTTTAAAACTAAGGAAAATAAATTTAAAAACATTTTTGATATCTTTAGTAGATGTTACCAAGCAGTCAACAATTTAATAACTTGGTCTATAGTCGCGAAAGCATTTAAAAATTTACCACTGGATGGTTGTCCAAAATTGTTGGGGAGAGATTAACATTCATAAAAAACCACTTAAACCGCTTTATTCCGACCAGAGTTTAACGACTAATTAAGAAGAATCTAAACAACGAAAAATATATATAGATATATACGTTCGTCTGGCACTTGTTTTGGAAATGAAAAGATTGATGACGTTATCCTTCGCCGATGAAATGTTTGCCTGTCGGCAATATATTATATTCTATGACAAAAGCGAATGCAATATTTTTGGTTCAGTCAATGTAGTGTCTAGTGCAAGCCAAATAAAACCCTTAGTATTTATTTACTTATTTATTTACAATACTAAATCCACGGTTAATTATGATGCCGGTTCTATGTTGATATGGCGTTGAATTTTTGCCAATGGAGTTGGTAATCTTGTATATACTAATGATATTGATGATAATAGACCAACTTAGATATTGGGGGTGCTGTAGCTTAATTGGTTAGCGCATTTGATCATTAAGCATGAGTTGGTTGTCGTCTGGGTTCGATTCCCAGCCGCTGCCACTCAAACAACATCAGTTTCTGATAATTATTAGTTTTCTTTCTATCTGTCATAACTAATATTTATCAAAGCGCCCATCCTTCGTTGGTAAAGCATTCAAACGCCACCGAAGTAAAATAATTAAATAAAGGCCATAAAATCAAGCTTTAACATTAATGCGCCTACTCACCACCAGAGGCGCTGCCACCACCTTCACTTCTTCAACTATTCGCTTTCAAAGGAAAGTAACGAATATTAATTGCCTGAGTGTTACTTCTCTTTAAAAAAAATCACCTTTTGTTAGTTATAAATTTGAACTCAATAAAGCCACAAGCACTGTTGTTAAGGTGATATCAGACGGGATGTATTTTACATATGTACTGTCAAATTTTCCATCTCTAAAAGTTGTATACATCGTGTGATACATATGAAACTTTGCATGTGTAAAATACATGTGGAAATACATATGTAATTTTTTCGATTAGAACACACTCTATTTTCTGTGACAAACATAAACAAAACAGCTGGTTTGTTTTGAAACAGAATTGTTTGAAAAAATATATTGTAAAGAAAAATTAAAGAAAATGGAAAATGAAGATGGAAAAGTGTATTTTCCGATTTTTAATAAATTAAATTATGTTTATTATATTTATTGCAGTTAGATTGGCCAAAAGAAGCAACTCTTGAAATTTAAAAATGTTAAAAAGTCAGCTTTTGTTTACATTTATAGGTTATGCCATACGGAAAAGGTGTGATAGCAAAAATTATGAACCGTATGTAAAATGGAAATTTTGACATACATACGGAATTACATATGGGTAAGAAAAGTGACAGTACATGTATAAAATACATCCCGTCTGATAGCACCTTTAATAAGGTTTAAGAAATCCAGCTTGTGTTGTAATTTGGAAACACACCCGTGAGTTTAAGAAAAAGGAAATATTCAACCCTAACAAGGTTTAATTACTTTCCTTTCGGCATATTTAACACAAAGGTTTTCAAAGCCGAGGACAATAAGGAACAAATTATTACTAATAATAATTGGAATATGTATAACGCGTATCTTTTTGACAAAATAAATAAACAATTCCATTCAAAATTAAAAAAAAAAAAATCAAAAGAAATTAAAAAAAAAATAACAGGAATTTAAACCTTTAAATTATGATGCAAATTATTAATATGCAACAATAACTAATTAAAAATTTATATTTTTTAAAGTTTTTGGGTGTTTTCTGTTCCACATAATATCTATTATCAATTGCAAAAATGTATGAGCGAAAAACAAATTTCTCCTAAAAATGTGTAAGCAAGATAGTGTTGCGACACACTGTATATGTATGTCTTTGAACAAGTATGTGCTAAAATAAAACTAATGTTCACTTTGTAAATGTTGCGATGTCAAATGCAGATAAAATCGTTGCTTTTATTAATATCCTTCGCCATGGTTATTAGGGGTATATATGAGTCGAAAACGCTTTTTGTTAATGTATAAAATATATGAGGACAGAAGTGTGTTTAAAAAAAATCAACGTATATAGTGAAGGTTGATGGAAGAATTAACAAGGAATATCTTACTTTGGCATATTGTCGTAAAGTAATAAAATCATATCAAGCTACAAATTCTCGAAGCAAACGTCTATTAGTGTACAACCTGAAATGTCAATCGTAAAATAACCCACCGACTCCCAATGTGATTTAACTGCTGTTGGAGGAATATTTCACATTTTCTAGTATCGAACCATCTAAAATACAGATCTGCTGTTAGGAGCAATCAAATACCTCTTACAAAAATATGTAGACCAAACTGGATGGAACTCTACATATAAATTATGAAAACGAAGCCAAGAAAATTTATTGTTTGGTTAATTGACAATTAAATGGCCTCAACAACTAGTTGTGGTAGCCAGTTACTCAATAGGCTTGTCCATCATCAAAACGAATTTGAAAACGAAGATGACTGGATCAGTGGATATAAATTTTTTGTAGTATCATAATATTTTGTCTAGCACTGGCTGGACTTATTATTTTCTTTTAGTATTAAGATTCGAAAACTTATTGTCATTTCATTTCTGAAGATTCAATAAATAAATGAAAATGTATTAAAAAAAAAAAAATCAAAACGAATTAGAGAAACTGTATATTTATATATACAAGTATTGATCTTTATCGTTTGCCTTTGACGAAGATGCTGTCACCAATGAAATTTTCGTAGAAGTATGGACCTATGATTTTTCGAATTATTGTAAGGCAACAAATCCCTAATGTGTTGAAAAAATCTAATTGCATGCAGAACAAGTGATCATGGGGTGCGAATTTTATGGCGGAGGTGTGAGCAGAATTTGATGGACTTGTTAGTATGATGCCATATAGCTGTTCAAACAAATTATATATATATATATTCGTTTCTCGTGCCAACTAAAGAAATCGATTTACAGACATCAGAATTCTCTTTATAGGGTTACGTTAAGTCATTAAATTTATAATGATATGCCAACAAAGGCAAATTTCAGATTTTATACCGGCAAGTATGAAGTTTGATCAAACACTTTTCTCTGACATTTTAGAAAGACAATTAAAAGAAATCATGTGAGCCCTTTTTTATCAATAAAACGATAGTATACGACCAGAAAGTATGTAGTAATGAGTAATGAAGGACTGTATGGCATGTTGAAACCATAAGACGTCCACATTAATATCATCATTTATGGCCGAATTCACAGTCTTTAGTTAGCTAATGACAAAGGCTTAACTAATGATTCTTTATTCGCAATGCTTAGTTTGCCATAAGAATAACAAGTAATAGTTAAACAATAGTTAGTATTTTAGTTTACCAATGGTTAACTAATGACTGAGAATTCGGCCATTAGAGTTAGAAATAATTCTGTTATTATGTCGTGAAGTCGAAAACCAGTAACACTTTGAACAGTTTCACAATCAACAACATTTGACACGTCAAATGTGCTTCATAACTTAGAATAACTTGACATACACTTGCTGATGTTCAGTAATCCATTCAACCAGCGCTCTTCGCCGTGTGTGGTCATCAGGCTTCAGTTGCTATGCCATGTCATATCGAGCATGTCTGTATAACAGGGGCTTCCAAAAATTTTTTGCTTGTGTATTAGTGAGTACCAGAGAGTAATAAAATTGAGAGAATGCATTTATTTAAAGCCGCAGAAAAATGTTAGTAATATACATATTTTATAATTTGCTATGTATGTTACCAAAAGCATTTTTGACCGCACAATATTTTTTGAGTGTCATCATCTGTTAACCTGAAAAAAATAACGTAGCATCCGCTAGACATGTGCACTTGTCGAAGCCACATCGACGACTGAATTGAAGAGCATAAAAATATGTCTTGGTAGTGGTAGGCACAATTGTGCTATGAAATGGAAGCCCCTGCTGTATAACATAATCTGACTTGACAATGTGTGCTGTTACATTTGTCACCATGACAGACAATTCAACATTGCAGGCTTTTAATCATATCTTATATTTAGTGTTTGCATGTTGTTGTAATGCGTACAAGCAAGTATGTTGTTGTAGTTTGGTGGCTTAAGTAGGCATTAATGTGGAAACGAGTATAATATCAGGAATTGTGTTATTTTTATGTCAATTAAGATTGAAGCAGAGAAAGTTTGTACCCTATTGATGGTATATAAAGATCAATAACGTATGTATGAGAGTAATTGTTAGCATGTCAAAATAATAATAAATTTAATGAGCATTATACCCTACTCCACCATAGTGGGGGGATTTGTACTAATGTTTGTAAAGTATAGGCTAACATTCATCTTAAACAATATCGAACGACTCAGAATCACTTTATGAGTCGTTGAAACGATGCCCGTCTATTCGTCTGTCAGGCTGGCTGGCTGTGCATGGCAATTTTGAAGATATTTCTATAAAATTTAGTATGAAAACTTTGTTTGGCCAAAGACGGTTGGGATTGAATTTGGTTGAAATCGGTCCATTATTTCACAAGGGTCAAAACACATTTCGCCACAAATATGTTGTACATGAAGCCTAATCACATCTATAAAATTTATGTAGATCGCTTCATAATTGACCATAGCTCGCACATAAGCCTCACCTTTGACGATCACTTTAAGAGGCACAACTCTCTTGAAAATGTTGGTATCCAAATTATATTTAACACAAATACATATGTTTCATATATACATATAGAAATCATTTGGTCCAATTTATGATGATTGGTCCATAATTAGTCATAGCTGCCATATAAGACCCTTTTTTAAAAATCACTTTAACAGACATAACTCCTTTAAAAGTGTTGACATCGTGGTAAAATTTAATGCAAATAATTTGTATGTGCTCAGAAGTCACGCTAGTATGGGCGCTCTAAATTCTGAAAAGTAGTTTTTACTTGGTGTATGGTATTATATTTTCAGCCCAATCATGAATAAAAATTCCGCAGGAGTTTTTTCCCTTTTCCCATTTTTCCTATTCAAATTCAATGTTAAAAAAATAAAAAGGGAAAAAACTCCCGCGGATTTTTATTCATGATTGGGTTGTTTAATTATAGTTTTGTTGTAATTATAACTTTGCTAACATGAGTTTATTTTCTTTTGTTTCTTTACAGGTAAGTTACAGTTAATTACAACTTTCTGGGTAAATATTAAAGTTTAAAAATTATTGTTTTAAAATTTAAAAAATTTTCTTTTAAAATTATAAAAAATACGGATGTTTACTTTTTCTTGAATTGCAAACATCTGTTTGAACTTGACACTTGTAAGTTTTATTGCCTTTTGCGGTTTTACATAAAAACTACCTATACAGTCACTATATTTTTAACACGCTCCATAAAAAAAGCAGCAAAATAGAAAAATAAAATAAAACATAAAAGTGAAAAAGTTTAAACTCCAGCACGACTGTAACCATGTTAGAAAGTTTTTTACGTTTTTCTTTTACTGCCTTAAAAAAATACCATTATATCTATTTACTCTCACGTTTTATGACCAAAGAAATAATATTTCGTTGAAAACTTCCAAAAAGTGAATAGTTATACAGAACTTTATTTATTCTACTTAGCAGTTATTGCCGAGCAAAGGGGTATTAAATAGATAGTAAACAGAGAGATTCTTAAATTTACAGGGAAATAAATTTAAAATTTACAACAAATATATAAAGAGTTTTTTTAGGATTTTAAAAAAACTATAATTTTGTAAAGGTTTTTGAACATAATCTATATTAATCTATATATTTGCTCTGCCTTGTTTAGTCATAAATTTGTTAACACAACGAACCTTATGCTCACAAGAATTTGTCTCGTTTAGACAAATCTTGTCGATGTTTGTGTTCGTTGTGCTATATTTACTATCTAATGTAATTTTTACCCAAAAAGTCCGACGCTTTCTAAAATTTCCTTATAAGCACGAACATCGACACGTTTTCCCCACGCAGATGAACATGAGCAACTTTATGCCCGTTATTTTGCTGACGTTATGTTCTTGTTCACATAACACAATGGCATTACATTATTTAAATGTTATTTGCTAATGAATTTAATTTTCTTGTTTTAAATTTGTCAAGCAGTTTATGATTTGAGTGTTAAAGTTTGGTTATTTTTAAAACTAGAATGAGTAATTTTTATGTTGAGTTACATATTTTAACTTTTGGCAACACTTCAACTTTCATTAAGATTCGATAAACGTATTTAAAAATGTCGTAGGTATTGTACAAAATATTTGTACAACTATTATAAATTCAGACGACGCACGCTGGCTCAGAATTTAATATCATAGACCAAAAGTCTAACTAAGGTAGCCAAAAAATTAGGTCAAAATATTGACAATTTTGGACTGTTAAAAACAAATATATTACGTATTTTCGAAAAATGTAGTTTTTGCAAATTTGATCAGAACGAACTTATCATTTCTCGCAAACTATTATCGATAATGGGTTGATATTTTTTTTTATAATATTGGTTTGATAGTAGTCTTCAAGAAATACAATGCCATATCACTGTACCCGTTATACCTGGTGTACTATTAAATGTTCTCTAAGGTACTACATTTTAGTCAAAATAGAATAGAACTTTTGAAGATCAAAGAAAGAGATTAAAACAATTTTACTACCAGCAGAAAGCTGAAAGTGTCCTCTTTAATCGCATATATACCTTTGCACCATCCTGTGCAAACACTTTGCATGTACTCATTCAAATTTTGCTAAGTATTTCATATCCCAATTAGCACAATTTTTTTTGTGAATTCCAATGTTGGAATTCCAGTGTGAATCCAGGCTTGAATTATATTTGCAATCCATCCTCTTTCCAGTCTGAAATTCCATGCTAGAATTCAACTGTAAAGAGGTTCGTTCGGTTCGACTTGAATCATACTGTTATTCAAGGCTGGAATTACATTGTAATTGTTCGACTGTAATTCAATGGTTGATTTTGCTGGATTCGCTATTGAATTCAACTGTGTCAACTGTAATTCAACACTGGAACTTGGAAATTGTGACTGGATTTCAAATGTAATTCCACTTGAATTCCAGCCAAAATACTTATTGGGATTATACAACAATTTTAGGATTTGTAGTGATTTTTTACCTATGTATTTTAAGTTTTTTTTAGGCATTTTTTATTCTATCTGTTTATGCTACCTGTGTACACAATATAATGCAATTCATGTAGTAATAGGATAAAAGCCAGTGGTATGCGGATATAAACTCAGTTGCTAAAACATATCTAAGCGGAAACAATCGAATTTTAAAATATTTATAAAAAAATGGAGAACTTCAGCTATAGAGAATTGTCCGAAGAGTATTTTAGTAACAAAAAGCAGAACGAGGTTTTAAGTTACGTTCAGAGAAAAGTAAACGTATTTTCTAACAGCACCGAAATATAATTGGACATACAAAATAAAATAACTACTTTCGTCAAAAACTTAACAAGACGCTACAAAAAGTTGGATGAAGTAAACATAAATTTTATAGCAGCTGTGCAGACTGGTGAGAGGGTACATCAAAAATTTTTTTTTTTTGCAAAAAAAAAAAAAAAAAAAATATGTATTTTCAAAACGACTACTCGGATTAAATTTTTGTTTTATATAATTCAATAAACTAAACAGTTTTCGAGTTACGTGAATACTAATTGCGTAACCTCCTCCATTTTTTAAATAACGCACCACTGGATTCAGTGAACTCGATTTAGCTTTACCCACTAGATGCCCCATTTGTCGGTAAAAAGTCAAAATCGAGGACAGTCAGGGGTGTCATAGAAACCAATATTGTCAGACAAGAAAAAATGCTTTGGTGTCATAGGGCACATTTGAACACAATGACTTAATCCATTAAAAAAATAAAACAAAATATAAATCGAACTAAAAATAAGTTGCTTGTAGACTTAAGCTAAAGTTTTAGTTAAATTATGTAAAAATTCAATAATTCAAAAATATAAATTTGTATGTGACTTGAAAGCAAAAAGTGTTCTAAGGTGCCCCCCTCTCATCTACTACCGATTGTTTTGCAGCTCTACCTACGGCACTATAACATCACTTGTGAATTAAACAATTATTTATATTAATACATTTAAGCTTTTGTTTTAAAAATATGTATATGGTGTTGACTTTATTCTGACGCTCACAGTATAGTATATTTGAAACATGAGTTAAACGGACTTCTTAAAATGTTTTATCTGCGTAATTTGATTCATTTTATCTATAGAAATAATAATATTAATGCAATTGCTTTATACGTGTTGGCAAATATGTTAGTTTTGCAGTTACATATAATTTAAGTTTTAAATATAATTTTAACACTATACTTTTAGCTGTATTCCCTGGTACGTTTTACTATTTATATTTCTTACTAAAGATACAACTTTTTAAAGTTTGTTTTCTTAATAAAATTGATGACGTTGTTCATTCGCACGCTGTTTCTTATGGCTTTAACCAAGTTTGTATTGCTACACACACACACACACACGTAGGGAAGCAGCATCTTAAAAGTCACACACGCACCGGAAGCCAAATAAATATGATTTATTTATTCAAATCCTAAAGGGTTAAATTTTTAATTTAAAACATATTTTCTTGCCACTGCCGCAGAACAAAAAAACTATTTCAAAAAGGAATGTAAATTTGATCAGTGGGGAATTGGTGGTGATGGAATATGTTTGTATTTATTAAGCCTAGTGTAATACTAAAAAAAATAAAGGGTGATTATTTGGCAGCTTGTGTAAGCCTAAGCAATAAAGGGTGATTATTTGCAACTATCTCAGCTGCTTACATGTACCATGTCACTGTTAAACATTTACAGTTTGGTCTATAATTTAACCCTGAATTAACTTATAAAAGAACAACGTTTGCAGACTATTAAACTTTATTATCAAAATTTAGTTTGATGAAGATCTACTTTCTTATCGGAAAATTTTTTTCAGCGACGAAGCTCATTTCTGGTTGAATGGATATGTAAACTAACAAAATTTTCATAGATGATATAAAGAGAAGCCAGAAGCAAGAATTGCCAATGTGCCCCGAAAAATGCACTGTTTGTTGTATATTATAGGCTGATGGCATAATTTTGAAGACCACGAAGAAGCTGGAAAGTTACGAGCACTATCGTGCGATGATTGCAATTTTTTTTTGCCTAAAATGAAAGAATTGAACTTGGTTGATATGTGCTTTCAACAAGACGGTGCCAAATGCAATACAGCACGCAAAAAAATGGCCCAATTGAGAGGCGAGTTCGGTGAACAGTTTATTTCACGTTTGGGGCCGGTCATTTTGCGGCTTAGATCGTGCGATTTAACGCCTTTAGACTATTTTTTGTCGGGCAATGTTAAGGCTCTTATCTATAGGGACTGAAAGCTAATACTGAAGAATTTATTCGTGTTAGAAGAGAATATGCCAAAATTGGACCTAGCTCATGAACCATTTGATGCTTCACCGCGGTCAACATTTACATGAAATCATTTTTAAACATTGAATTATATTATATTTGATCGTTCTATTGACTCAAATATAGATAAGATTTCATACATTATTTTAATTAACTACATGTACGCCATAGACTAAACAGTATAGACTCTATATTACTTAGGGACACTAAAGTGGCAATTGACTCTACGATAGATTACTTCGATTGTGTAAAGTAATCAATTGACTTCTGTTGAGCAAAAAATCATACTAAACAATATTTTTAAGAATTTAAACACAACACACCCTAATAATGTAAATACTGTTATTTTTTTTAATATTTCTAACAGATTTTGTTTTAAAACCCTTTAAAAATACTTCCTTTGAGTTGTAAAAGAAATTTATAATATTACATTTTAATACTTCAATGACAACTTGTTGTAAAAAGCACAAACATATCGTAATGCAACAGATTTAGAATCTTCTTCACCCACACAAAACGATTACAAAGACTTCAATACAAAGTGAATTTTTTAGAAATTACATAAAAAAGAAAATATTTTTAAGAAGATTTCAATATAAAAATGTCTGTAATGCTTTCTAGTATTAAACTCCATCACAAAAAAAAAAAGCATTACACAATACCAGAATTCGAATTAAAATAAGAAGAAATAAATAAAGGGAAATAAAATCGAAAGTTTTATAAATAACAAATCATTCAAATAAGTGTTTATGATATTTGATTTATTGGTTAATACTAAAAAAAGGAAATAGCTAAATCCATACATTTTTGAAACAAGTTTATTTTTAGCATATAAATTTGTATCCTTTAAAATGTTAACTTTAAGCATCTGTTTTAATTTCTATTTCCTTTGGGTAAATAAATTAAATGATTATTGTCTTCCTATTGACATTTTTGTAAATAATGCAATTTTTACTTGAAATATCTTTTGTTTGAGGAACTTAAGTATCTGACTTAGTGAATGGCAAACTGTTTAAGTTTTGTTAAAGGGTTCTAAAGACGAAATGAAAATAGTTAGATATGAAATTTAAAAAATCTTAAAGGAATGACTTGTTTAGCTTACAAATTAAGTGAGCATTTACAATCCTTCTGAATAGCCAAATCAATTGTCCGTTTTTGCACCAGTATCTGTTTGTAGATTGAAATGGTTTTCTGAAGATTGCAAATAAATTACAGATCTTTATATTGTACAAATCATTCATATGCGAAAATAGTGATTACAGCGATTTGCCAATAAATTTCAAAACTATTTAAACTGCGTTTTTTTTTCTCTGTTTAGTAATAATTAGCAACACGATTTTTGTCTCTTAAAACCACGAAAATGTCTTTAGATGTAAGAATAATTTGAAAAACCTCTTGTCTTAAAATAGGATTTGGCTTTAAATTTAACAAATTTTGAAACCACGATTTGTTGAAAGGAAAAGTAACTTTTAGGCTGAAATTCTCTAGAAGAATTTTGACAAATATGAAATTACACATGTATGCCACTATATAGAAGGATAGTGAAAAGGGTCCTAAATGAAATTATATTAGTCGAATTTTTGAAATAATTTTGCAATTTGGATACAACGATTTTGAAAAAAATTTATTTTTGTTTTTGAAAAAAGTAACTTTTGGGATTAAATTCTCTAGAAGAATTTTACAAATATGGAATTGCACACGTATGCCACTATCCAAAGGGTCCTAAATGAAATTATATTAGTCGAATTTCTGAAATAATTTTGCAATTTGGATAAAACGATTTTGAAAAAAAATTATTTTTTTTTTTGAAAAAAGTAACTTTTAGGATTAAATTCTCTAGAAGAATTTTACAAATATGGAATTGTACACGTTTGCCACTTTATAGAAGGATAGTCCAGAGTCACCTAAATTAGTCGAATTTTTGAAAGTTTGAAAAAATACTAATTGAGTATTATTTTTAGTTAGTTTTTATCCCTGAAGGCAAAATATAATTTGTGTAATTCTTTAAATGTTTCATTAAACATTTAAAGACTGTTCAAAATCTTCTAATCTTTATTTCTCAAGAATAGTGAACAAATATTTGCTTGATTAAACTTCTCAAACTTAAAATAATTAAAAAAAAATCGTTTTTTAAATCTCCTTTTCTAATGGAAAACTCTTTAAACATTCATGTTTATTGAGATTTACTGGCCAAAACTAAGTATCTATACATACTTGAAATTGACAACGCTTTTAAAAAATAAAGAATTTCAATAGCACTTTGTTTAATATTACTCATATACATAAATTACATACTACCTCCCTCAAAGCGTGTAGTAGTAACTATATCCTGTAGTTACGTCAATAGCAGGAGTTGATATATCAGAAGAGAAAAAAGCTGCACATCCTTTGATAGAATATAACGAGAACATAC
The DNA here is from genome assembly GCA_916048285.2 of Bellardia pandia. Classification (NCBI taxonomy): domain Eukaryota; kingdom Metazoa; phylum Arthropoda; class Insecta; order Diptera; family Calliphoridae; genus Bellardia; species Bellardia pandia. The sequence goes on along the minus strand of OU696532.1, from coordinate 56,678,982 downwards.
AACTACAAATGACACACCTGTCCTGACAATTTTAATGTTGTGCATTCTGTCTTTCTGTTTTTCTTTATTTATTTTTATAACCATTTTCTATAAAATATATTGCGGTTTTAAATTCTCAGAATGTATGTATGTGCAAGTGACACTCACACTCCCATTCTCACTACTGTTTGCTTTTTATGGTTTATAAATCCTTGACAGTGTCATATACATTTACTAATACTATGAGATACTAATATGTGTGAATATGTGAAATGCTTAGATGGAAACCATTAAAATGTTTCAAGATACACATTACTGGATGTGTAGTATAACATTTTATAGTTAGAGAGTGAAAGGGTTCATGTTGCTTTTGATTAAGTTAGAGTTGTTAAAATTAAAACTAACTAACTAATTGTTAAGATTAAATTGAAGGGGATTTAGTAATAAATGTATTGTTGAAAACAAAAGCAAACAAATTGCTATACATAGTCTATGTTATTTAAAATGTTTCTTTTTCTCTGTATTTTCTTTCAAAATAACTAAATGTGAGTTAAATTATCCACAGTTATTTTGTGCTACAATGGCGTTCAGGATATATATTATATATTCTGGATCCCTGTAAAATTCTAAATCTTTACGTTGAAAACAAATTCTACTACTTTCCATTACTCAATAATATTCAATACTTTTCATTTGGGTACTCAATACTACTCGATACTTTTAACGGATTTTTTGAAATTGTAACGCATAGTTTTTATCTGCAAATTGAAGTAGTTTCTTTAAAAAATGAAAATAGATCTTCAACTATTATTGGGTTTGTATGTCTTTTATTATTAAATCAAAGATAAATGTAAAGCTAACTTTTAATTCAACGTTAACAACAACTTAAGAAATAATTAAAATAAATTCTTTGGAAAATTAATGAACATTGTTATCTTTTTATACACTATTTTACCCACTCAACTTGCTTAAAAATACAACTCAGAAAGTATCGAGTAACTACTTTTAAGTATTGAGTATCCAAAAAAAGGGCAAATTCTCGATACTCGGTACCCATTACTCAATACTTTGCCAGCACTACCCTAGACACAAACCATTTATGTTAACAGAGTCATGTTGACTATTTAACAGAAACAATGTTAAAGCTGCAAAATTTGATATATAACTTTACTAAAGATATTTGAACACAAAAACAATTATACAAGCTGAGTGAAAATCGGCAACAAATACAACACAATACAGAAACAACAGGCATTTTGTTTGTGTAAAATAATGTACTACTGTCAAAAACGCTTGAAAAAGTATTAGCTTTGACATAAGTAAATTGGAAACAAAGACAGTCAGCTGTGCTGCTGCACTCACCTTGTATAGTTACACCGTAAACAATCCGGAAAAATTCCAAAAAACAGCATATGTATATCAAAAATGTCTCAAACAATTTAAATAACTAAAAATAACATATTTTTTTATAACTATAACTTGAAACTTTTTTATAAATCAAAAAAATCACTTTTGAAATATGTCAAAAGACTTTGATCCTTTTTTCACAATTCTTTGAGAGTGGGCGAGGACGGTTCCTGCTATGGTCTAGATAAATGCTTTATACTCAGAAGTTTTAACAGTTTGTTTCTCTTTGTAAATTATAACGGTTTTTCTAAAAAATTATTTTTGAAATCTGTTGAAGGATTTTGGTGTTTTTTTTCACAATTTATGGAGAGCTTGCGGAAAAATGTATTTGTTAATATTTAATGTTTCCACATATATTATTTGTGAATTTTCAATAGTCATTGAAAATATTATTTGTATTAACCAGAGCTGGAAGTTGTAATCAATAATTTTTATTAAGCTTTATCAAAAACATATTAAAAGATGTTTATGAGGTGTATGAAGAAAAAAAAACGAAATGGAAAATACCAAAAGTTCAGATTTCAAAATTGAATTTTTCAAACAATCGTTATAATTCCAAAACAAAAACAAACTGTTTAAACTGTTCTGAGTATAATAGCGTAGACAGACGACACAGTTAATTTGCATTAACAGTCTTAATTCAAATTAACTCGAGAATTATCCCATCTTAATGCGCATTAAGTTAGACGTAAATGCACAAAATCAAACTGAATTTATACTGCATTTAGCTATTTCAATATGGCAACATCTTCGAAAATCAATAATATGTTATCAAATTGTTTACTATTCTAAAAGAAGCAGACAATTGTAAAATTAAAATAATAAAAATAGATTTCCACAAATGCCATTCTCTTATTTCAGAGTGTCCCACTGCGGTCCCCACATGTAGCAACACGTGCAGGTTGATGGTTGCTAGTGCATGAACAATTTTTGCATTATGGAGCAGTTTCAACAAAAGTAATTTCAGCTTTTTTTCAAATAAATACTGATTTTTCACCAAATGCCAAATAAATTTTTTCATAATTAAAAAGTTGTTTACAAACAAACAGCTGTTTAAATGCTGTTTTAAATGCAGAAACGGTCGTCTGTCACGGTAAAATCTTAATTCAAATTAGTGAGATTTTAATGCACATTAACTCTGTCGTCTGTCTACGGTATAAGGCATTTATACTACTTTTCCCCTCCCCCCATAATCATAAAAAAAGAATGAAGAGAAAAAGACCACAGTCCTTTAACAGATTTTAAAAGAGATTTTTCGAATTTAATATTTATATTTTTAGTAAACTATTTCTACTTATTTAAATTTTCTGAGACATTTTTTATAGATGCTAATTTTCTGGATTTTTTTCATACTATTTTTGGGTTCAAACATCATTAGTAAAGTTATATATCGGATTTTAAAGCTTTAACATTGTCTCTGTGTAATATTTAACATTACTCTGTTAACATAAATGGTTTGTGTCCAGGGATTTAAATTTCGAATTTATCTTCAAGCACATCGCAATTTTTTTTAGCCTGTCTTTCATTTTTATTTGGGTTATAATGTACTTTTACCTTTAGATAATTTTGAGGAATGAAAAATTTTCCAAAAATCGTAGAATGAAAAAAGAGACTAAGAAAATTTTGCTTGTGTACTTTGGGGCTAAATTTCATTCGTTAATATTATAAAATATACAAAAAATATAAAAATTAAAAATTATCCCAACAATCTGAAGCAAAATGTTGGGGTTAGAATTAATACTATTTAAAAATATTAAAAAAAAAATTACAAAAAATGGCGCCAACATGTGGGGCCAGCTATCATTTTGACCTTGAGGCAAGTGTTTACTAAACTACATTTCATAATGAAATGTAAACCCAACATTTGGGTCTTTTTTCGTTTCTTTTTTTCTTTGGGGCCATCTTTCCAGAGGCCATTATTCGCAGCTTTAAAGCAGAATGATCACTGAACTACTTAAAAGGATAGCCTTGAACTCAAATATAAAAATAGATCGGGGTATAATCAGCAAATTCAACAAATTAAAGGTAGCTATTTAAAACTGTTGGGTAGTTCAAAAACATTTCATTACTTTTTTATTTCACTGTTTAAGTTAGAAACGAACAAATGAGTTGGCACTTGTTGAAAGGTTAAACCATCGAGATTATACATTAAGTTTAATTGGATTTTTAGAATTTTATTTAATATTTATTCTTGAATACATCTACATGTATAATTATTGTATCTTTTTTTTTTTGCTATATTTTTTGCAATTTTTATTTCTAGACTAAGTATTCTACTATACATACCCATACATATTAAATTAGTTTTCTTTTAGCAAATTATAGTTTAGCTGACTTTTACTGACAGTTATCTTTTTAGTTGTTGAGCTTTGACATAGATAAAACAACTTGTAGTTTTAATTGCAATAACAAATTTATAATGACAGTTGTGGCAATAATTGTGATTAAGAATTATAGGTTTAAAAGAAGATGAAAACAATTATATTAAAATTATAGAATATCTCTTTAATATTTTACGCTGGTGGCCTAATTTTTAGCTGCCTTAGTAAAGTAAAATAAAGACGTTTATGAATGGGTTAATAGCTTTTTGTGACAAATCTACGTCATAAAGAGCTTGACATGACTGGCAATGTGTGATTTCACAAATTTTGCCTTATTAAACAATTAAGGATTAGGAAGTCTGTAACAGACTTCGTAATATTTTTATCCCGGAGGATACTTTTTCGTAAAATAGGTTAAATACATTTTATGCCAATTTAGTTCTCATCATTGCCTTCTTATCATACTTATCATACAGAGCACGACATGATATGACAGAGATTGATTTCACACATGTTGCCTAATTAAATAATGAAGCATTTGCAGTCTGTAATAACCTTAATAATAGGTTTATTCTGAAGGAGACTTCTTTGTAAAATGGTTAATATTTTGTGACGACATTTGGTCTCGCTATTGCCTTCTTATGTCCTAAAGAACACGACATAACATGAACAGATTGATTTCACAAATATTGCCTTTCTTCTTAATAGATTTATCCTAGATGGTATTTTTTTGGTAAAATAGATTAATAATATTTTGTGACAATTTTAGGTTTCACCCATAGTTGCCAGATAAATAAGGGTTCAAATCGTCAAATCTTGAATAAAAAATCGTCAAAATGCATTTTTCAAAATCGTCAAAAAATCGTCAAATAAAATAAAACTTTTTATCAATTTAATATATTATTTATTTTTGCAAATTAATTTTTTAATACATAAACAAAAAGTAGAAAAAAAAAACAAAAAAAAAATTAATATGTTGAAGTTTAAAAAATAGTTATAAATATCAATATTAAAATAAAAAAGAGTAACAAATAACAAAACACAAAAATAAGTAATAAATTACTTTTTAAAATCAATTTTTTAAGAAATTTTTATCAATGTTTCTTAAAAAATTTATATAATTTTTAATATAAAATAAACAAAACAATTTCTTGATAGTAACAATGTAGAACATAAAAAATTCTACTTCTAAATACAAAATATCACCTTTTTACAACACTATGCGTTTTAGAATTTTTCAATTATATTTCAGAATTTTCTATTTAATTTTATATTTAAACAAATTTCAATTGCATTTCTGTAGTTTCTAGTTGTATTTCAAAATATTCTTATCATATTTCATAGAAGTTAAGTTAAAAATATGTTTGGATTCTGAAATACAATTAAAAATTTCTCAAATGCATTTGAAAATTTCTGAAATACAATTTGAAAGTTCTATAATATTATTAGAAATTTCTAAAATATAATTGGAAATTATGAAGTTTAGTACATATACTTAATTTTGTAGGTACATTTCCTAATTAAACTTTTTAATAAGCTCACTACAACATTCATATTAAAACAATAACATTTTTTTAAAAAAAGTGAATAAAATCCCTTCCAAAGAAGACGTTCCTTACCTATTCCTAATTTTTGTTTTGCCGAAGAATGAGCTAAAACTAAATTTTTTTGTATAAATTTCGTTAGGATGGGAAACAAGAGATTTGAATCTTTCCTTTGAATTTCCGAAATGTGTTTCCAAAATTTCAATAAACTCTTTTCTTTTTCCGAAACCAAATTACTATAAATTTTATATGACAAAAAAGTGTTGCAAATCATTTATACTGAAAAATCGTCAAAATAGGGGCAAAGATCGTCAAATCGTCAAAGGGTAATTTTTGACACCAAAAATCGTCAAAATGACGATAAATCGTCAAATATGGCAACAGTGGTCTCACCATTGCCTTTTATAGAACACGACACATTTTGTATATATTTTTTTATATTTTTTATTTGTTTTCCAATCTTTCATTAATTTTTAATAAAGTTACCCCGGTTTATATAGCGTGATCCATTTCGAGGTTCCCTACTTTTTTTAAAGAAAAAAAGCAAGAAAATTCAAATTTAATGGGGAATGTTTATTGTCGTTTGAAAGAAAATTTTTGGCATTTATTTTTTGAAGATTATGTCTATCAAATGTTGGCCGTTGCTACGTCGCAGATGGTCTAACCGGTGAGTCCAATTTTCGATGACTCATTCGAGCATTTCGACTGGTAACTGGCGAATGACACGCTTGATGTTTTCCTCCAAGGCCTGAATCGAAGCGGGTTTGTCCGCATAAACTTTAGACTTTACATATCTCTACAGGAAAAGGTCTAACGGTGTGATATCACACGACCTTGATGGCCAATCGACCGGCCCAAAACGTTAAATTATGTGCTCACCGAAGTGTTCTCTCAATAAATCCATTGATTGATGCGATGTGTGGGAAGTGGCGCCGTCTTGCTGAAGCCAAATGTCGCCGATGTCAGCTTCAATTTCTGGCATCAAATAGTCGGTCGCCATTAACGGTTACGTTCGCACCGGCATCACTTTTAAAGAAATAGGTGGAATCACGTCTTCACAGCGTGCTTGACGTGGTCTGTTCGGTCGAATATAATCCAATAATGAATTTGTGGGTCTCAAAATGAGTGATGGTGTTGCGAATGGTATGCTCAGTAGGTTGATTATGTTGACCATAAGTTGAGCGAAGTGCACGAAACACATTCCTCACGGAACGTGAATTTTCGTAATAAAGTTGAACGATTTCTAAACGTCTTTCCATTATGAAATGCCAAACAATACTAAACAAAAATAGCAGGACAGCATGACACGACTCATACGTGATCTGTCAAAAAAAGGCTATTGAAAAAAGTATCTCTTCTTTAATCAGCCTATACTTTAAAAACTTCAAATATTAAAACTGTATTATTCTTAAAACGTTCTCAAAAACAAAAAATGTTCTAAATAGTTAAACCACTTATTTGCTTTTTATAAAACTGACAGCTAATTTTCCAAAACAATTAAGCAAATAAGAAAATTAATTTTACTGGTTGTACAAAATGTTTTTCAAACTCAAAGAATCTTAAGAATTTCAGAAACATAATGTCGACATAACCAAAATGTGACAGATTGCTATACAGCAGACATTTATCACACTACTTTTCACTATTGCTAAAAAAAATGAAAATAGTTTAAGAAATTTGACACTGACATTTTAAAATACATACTTTATTAAGTAAATGTAATCTTTAAAAAATAAATTTCTTATAAAAATTTTATCATAATCAAAATAAATTTCCTGGTTTAAAATTTTTCTATAAAAACTATTTTGTTATAAAATACATTTTTCCTTTAAAACCATTAATTATGAAAAGAAAATCTTAATAAAAATTTGAAAATTTAAAACCAATTAAATTCTAAATTTAAGGTGACGGCCACCTTAAATTTGTCATAGAGTAGCGAGCGCAGAAATTGTACATTTAAAATAAAAAAAAAACTGTTTTTATTTTTAAATTTTGATATTTTTGTTGATTTTTTTCTACACAAATGTTGACATAAAGAAAATTCACAATTAAAATATCATGGCTGGTTGTTTGACAATATTTTATTTTCGGTTGCTGTTAGTGGAATTCAGTAAGTTTTAAAAGAAAGTATGCTAGAATATATTTCGAATTAAAATTCTAAAAAATATTAAGTTTTACAAACAGTTTGCTGAAATATACAATTCTTATAAAGAATTCCATTTAATTTGTTACACTTTTCAATATTTCTACATAATCAGCCAGCCAGCACTCTTTCTTGCAGCTCTCAGTGTAAATACGCCTGCATGGGACATAAATATAAGTATTTATAAGTATAATAGGTGGCATGTGAATTACGTTAATAAGTAAATAATTTGACATTTTTATATATTTTGTTGTTTCACTTTTGTATGGCCTTTTTGATTTATGGATTCTACATGTAAGAACACAGTCTCACATACAATTCTTTATTGAATATTTTCAAAATAAAAATAAAATGTCTTTAATAATTCTCACTATTGCCTTGAAGACGCTAACGAATGAAAGTGTAGATGTATTTAGAATTTTATTTTGGTCTATAGAAGTTCGGCTACCAAAACATAAGTGTACATTTAAGACCAATTCATAAAGCAACAATAAATATTTTTCGCTGCTTTTGAAGACTCAATATTTAACAAATGTTGAAAACAAAAATGTTTTTTATATTTTTATTTGCCACATGTGAGTGATGCTGTTGCCTGACACCAAAAACATCTTCATCATCATTGTCATCATTATAATAATTTTCAGCTGTAAATGAGTAACACCTTTATTTCGTTTGCAGACTGTTTTAATATTTTCATTGACGCATTAATTCTTTATGATTTTGATTAAAAACAGAAAAGAAAAACATACTTGCTGTAGTTTGAGAAACTTGTTTGTTTAGTATGTTTCACTAATGGAAAATTCTAATAAATTAAGTCCGATAAAAATCAAAAAACTTTAAATAACAATAGACACTCCATATTGAAGACAAGACAAGACAAGACAAAACAACATAATCTTTTTAATGTTTTACATTCTTTATGGTTTTTTTTTTTTTGTTTTATGTTTATTAAAATATTCTTTTTCCATTAATATTTTCAGGTCTAAAGAAAAATTTAAAAATTTCTTAAGTTTTTAAATAAAGCAAAAAAAAAATATTTATATATACGAGGGCGGTTCGGAAACTTCGTAGCCTAGCACAGAAAGAGAATAGTGAGTTTTTCAAAAACATTTTTATTTTGCAATATAATCTCCTGAAACTTCAATACACTTAGTCCAACGCTGAGCTATCAATTCTATTCCTTGAATAAAATAGTTTTCCTCAAGGCCTTCAAAATAGTGGTTTACAACTGTAATTGCATCTTCATTTGAAGTAAAACGCTTGCCAGCTAGGAATTTTTTTAGATTTGGGAACAGTTAAAAGTCACTGGGAACTAAATCAGAGAATAAGGTGGGTGGTCAAGTAACTCGTACTCACTGATTCACTGATTTTAGTTATTGTTAAAATACTCTTGTGCGCTGGTGCGTTATGTTGAAAATAGTTGCAATAGTACTGTGAATTTTTTGCTTTTCCCTTTTGCAGATAGTCAAACAATAAAATACTTTTCAAGCCCCCAAAAAAAATAACCGTTACCAGCCGATTGCATTGTTTTTGCCTTCTTTGGGGCACTTCCTCCAGCTTCAGTCCATTGCTTGGATTGTTCTTTTGTATCTGGAGTTTAGTAGTGGATCCATGTCTCATCAGCAGTTATGAAACGACTCTTAAAATCCATTTTATTTTTCTCAAACGCTCCAAACAAGCTGGAAAATTTTTCATTCTTATGCGTTTTTGATCGACTTTTAACAAAGGCGGCATCCATCTCGCAGAAAGTTTTTTCATCTGTAGTTCTTTATGCAAAATTAAATGGACTCGAAACTGCTGATTATACTCCACACCACCATAGTGGGGAGGTTATATTGGATATACCGATCGACTTAGAATCACTTTCTGAGTCGATTTAACGATGTCCGTCCGTCCGTCTGGCTGGCTGTCCATTAGGGCGGGTCGATTTAATAATCGCCCATGGCTCAGTGAAAATCGTATTCTAGGGATCAAAATAAGAAACTTTGCCGAAGGAACCATACCTCTAAAACGAATTCTACTACCCCCCAACTGTTGACTTTTGTCCCGTAGGGTCAAGTTTTGAAAAATCCCACTTTGACCCATTTAGAGTGCCCCAATCGAGTCCAAATGTATGACCGACCCCCACTAACTTTGGAGGGCCAATCCACCCATGCCAGTGGCACACCACCTGGAACTCCCCTGAGGGGTTCCCCATACAAAATTTTAAAAAAATCACCATTTTGGCACTTCATTTTATTATTTTTTATTTATTTTATTGATTTTTATTATTTTATTTATTTTTTCTCTTTAGAAATGTATTTAGTCAGAACATACGTAAATGAAAAAATTAATTTAACTTACTAATAGAAAAGAAAATAAAAAAAAAAAATACTGTTTGAAGTCTTTTTTGCTTTCAAGTCTGGGCAATTTCGCACGGCTCTCTAATGTCGTCGCCATAACAGCCTCTACATTTTCCGGTATAACTCGTTTGGAAACGCTAGCTAGCAATTGAACGTGTCGTTCTGTTGCAGGTCGTAAAATAGGTTGTGTGGGTTTTTTAAGCCACCAAAAGACACAGCTGCATGTCGTAAACTTACTTAAGCAAAATCGGTTACAGGTAGAATTGAGCATAAAATTATCATTACCAATTTGTTAGCATTTTCATGCGATGGCAGAAAAGATGATACTTTAACGAGAGATACAATTGATGACAAGTATCATACTAGGATGGTAAAAGAACCTCATCTTGTTATTTTGAGCCATGGGCGATTTTTTTGCCTCCCCACAAATCGACCCGGCCTACTGTCCATGTAAAGCTTGTGCGCAAAGTACAGGTCGTAATTTTGAAGATATTTCGATAAAATTTGGTACGTAAAAAATTTTCGACCCAAGGATGGATGGCATTGAAACTAGTGGAAATCGGTCCATTATTTCACCTGGCCCCCATACAAAAGTTGTCCCGAAATTAGGATTTAAAGATCATAAATGTTTGAATTATGAACGTATCCAAACAAATTTCACCACAAATAAGTGGTAATTGAAACCAAATCAGATCTACAAATTTTATGATGATCGGTCCATAATAAGTCGTAGCTCCCATATAAGTCCCACATCCGAAAATCACTTTAAGGACCATAAATCTTTTTAAAGTATTAATATCGAGAAAAAGTATAACATACATAATATTTATATTCACAGAAGTCATGGCACTAAATTTTTCGATGATTGCTCCATAATAAGTAATATGTGCCATATAGCGCCCATTTCTGAAAAACTTTTTATACATATACTGGGTGTATGGTATTATATGGTCGGGCTTGACCGACTATTCATTGAATATTTATCACAAATAGTTTTTTGTTTTAATCCAGAATTAAAATCATTTATTATTTCTACTTGAAGGTCTTCACTGAACTTAACTTTAGCCATTTTCACTAATTACGTACTATACATTTTTGTGTTTAAATTATTTAATAAAGAAGAAGTAACATTAATAATTTTACAGATAGCGGTCCATTTTTTTTACATTTTGCTTTGTTTTCTCATCAATGCGCTCTGTTGTAGGCGTTTTTCGTGTAGAAGTGTAAACGTTTCCATTGTTTGTCAATACCCAAATATTGAATACTTTTACTTTCGCTTCATAATTTTCGTTATATGATATTTCATGTTATTTATTTTTGTATACATATATTAAAAACATCCTATAAAATAAAATACTGAAACACTTGTTATTTTTTTCAAAAAATAATTTAGATTTGAGATCTCCAACAGTAAGGAAGAAAATTTTAAGAAAAGTTTCTATTCTTTTGTCAAGCACTGTAGATAAACTAAAAAAATTTTAAATTTTAATATTTCAAACTAATTGAAATCGTTTCATGCAACAAAAATGTGTTTTAGTTAAAAATGCTAATGAAAATCGACCGAGATGCATCAATTTTGCGTGTCTTTAAAGGATATATGATAAATTACATATGATAAGGACATATGATAAAACCTGATCATTGTTTATATTTTCATACGCTGTAGAGACCACATATTCCAAAAATTATAAAACAAAAAGGCCTGAAAGTGATATGGGGTCTATGGTCAAATATGGACCGAAATAAACAAAATTTTGTTTGGAGATTTATTTTTGCATGAAACTTATTCCTACTGAATTTTGTATTGTTATTCCAGTTTTATAGGCATTGAGATTTTTGTATGGGGGCTATGAGGAATCATGGACCGATTCTTACTATTTTCCTTACACTTTATTATTTTATTATAAAAACAACGTATACAAAATTTCATGGTATTATCTGCAATATATTTCAAACTATTGCAATAAAATGGGCAACAAATATCAAATTTTTATGGAGGTTGTCTCACATATTGGTCAATAAATCTGGTTGGTCTAAACCAATTTTGCTGATTTTCAATACCAAAGTTAGCTGTAAAATAAGAAATATTTTTCTGGAAATTTCGTTTAGTTAAGTTTTATAGTTTGGACGTGAGAGTGTTTTACACAGACGGACATGGCTAAATCGACTTAGAATTTCATAAGTATCAAGAAAATATATACATTGTTGGGTCTCAGATGAATATTAAAAAAGTTTCACACGGAATGACAAACGTAATATACGCTCATTCACCACTCTTGGTACATAATAATAAAATTTGAACGTTCATTTTGCAATTTATAAATAATTTAACATAATTGTTAACAAAAAAAGGAAAAGGAGTTGGAACAAAAAAACTGAGCTCTCAGAACTGTATTTTTTAATTTTATAAATAATAAATAAAATAATACCTATAAATTCTTTTAAAAATATTTTAATACTCTAAAACAAACATGAAATGAAAAAACAAATTTTGTTTGTGGTCAGTGCAAAATGCAAATAATTGAAAACAAAGAAGAAAGAAGTTTTTCACACTCTATGTACACAATTAGATAAACGGCAGTTTCAATATCTGCTTGATAATGAGAGTGAAGAATATGTGTGTCATTTCATTCAGCTGGCATCAATAACTGAAGCGATTGAATGTATGTCAAAACAATATGATGAATTGTTAAAAGGTGTTGCCGAGAATAATAAAAAGTTGGATTTGGTACAAAAAGGAATTTTAAAGAACGAAATTAAAAACTTCGATTAAAATTTTTAAAAGATCAACGTGTCAAATATGATTGTATTATTAAAGGTTTCGTTGCCGAAAAAGATTCAAATGCTATGGAAACATTTTTGGAATTCTAAAGAAAACCTGGTATAGATATATGTAAGTGAAGAAGCTATTGATGATGCCTATTTCTTTAAAAACAAGTTAGAAAGAGAAAATGGAAAAAACAATGGTCGTAAAGTTTAATAACAAGAAATCTAAAGATAAAATTATGACGTCCAAAGCCAAGTTAAGAGAATCTGAAGATACCAAAACCATCTTTATAAACGAATATTTAAGTAGAGAAACCTTAACCCTTAAAGTCAATTGGACACAATTCGGTTTACACAAGTAGTGCCAGAGTATTTGTAAGGTAAAGTGAAATATCAAAACCTAAACTAGTAAGAAGTGAGGATGATGTGGAGCGATTATTGGAAGAAGCTGCAAATCTGAAATCCAAGCGTAGAGCAGTTAATAGAGTTAATGTTGCTATTGACGTTTTCTACGTTTTTGTCTCCAGTTTGAAAAATATAATAAAAACTTTTTTTGTATTATAGTTTGTTTAAATAAATTTTTTTTTTATTCTTTTTATGATAATAATCAATACTTTTCTGAAATTGAAAATTTTATAGAAAATTTAAAGAAAATAAATTACTCATATCATATTTACAAATTCCCAAAACCATGAAAGAAGGAATTAATTACTCCTCTACTGATTCATATACTGGACTCCGCACCTTAAGAGATTGTAATAAAACTTTTAATTTTAGAATCACAACAAATGATGAAATATTTCAAATCATACATAACCTTTCAAACAGTAAATCCTCTGGTCATGACAACCTATCGCCAAAAATATTTATAAACTCAAATCATGAAATCACTCCATTTTTATTACATACATATATTCAACAACGTCATTTCAACATCTGAATACCCAGATATTTTGAGGATATCAAAAATAGTGCCAATACCAAAAACTGTAAATGCGCATAAAGAAGATATGTATAGACCTATTGCTTTATTACTTATAATGGATAAAATTTTTGAAAAACTAATTCATTAACAGTTTACGACATATCTGGATAAAAACAAGTTACTTCACGATTGCCAGTATGGATTTAGAAAGGGTAGCGGTACTGAAAATGCTGTAATTAATGTAGTAAATTCTATATCCCGAGGATTGGATGAAGGATATAACGCTGTTTGTGGTATTTTCTATAATCTTTCAAAAGCCTTTGATCTTGTTGATCATGATATAATGTTTGAAAAGCTTCAGTACTATGGAGTTCGAGGTGCCGAACTAAATCTGTTTAAAAGTTATTTGAAGAACCGAAAGCAGTACGTTGAAATAAATAACAGTTAGAGTTGTCTTGGAAATGTTGAACACGGTGTACCACTAGGGAGTGTGTTGGCCCCACTTTTATTTACAATTTACATAAATGTCATCAAAAACCTTGAGCTTTCTGAAAATCATTATATGTATGCTGATGATATATCATTGTTCTATCCCTATAAACATGATACCGTTATAAAAGCGTATATGGAAAGAGGTGCAGCCCTAAATTATGAATACATGAGGTTGAACAAATTAGTTCTTAATTCATCTAAAAGCAAATTCATAAAATTTAAACCATACTTGCCACAAAACTTAAAAAATGTTAATGAAATATCAACTTTTAAATATAATATTAAAAATTTTTTATTAAATAATTTCGAGATGCTTATAATGTAATACATACTCTATTTATACATAATTTATAGACATTAACTTTTGTAAATACAATTTTATATATTTTTTATTAATTTAAAAACTATATTGTAAATATAAATAATTAATTTATTTATGTCGTTAAGACGCTGAGGCAATCATACATTCTTTTTTGAATAAATTAATATTTTTTAAATTAAAAAAAAAAAAATAAAAAACAATCCTTTTTCGAATTGTAGTTTTACTTAATTTTATTTTTTTACGTTTTTGCTGGACTTAACAAATTAGGGGTTGCTTTTTATTTAATTGTTGACATTTAGTTTTTATTGATTCTCTTAAATTCTAACGGGCAATCAGTTTTAAGACAATTGTTTCTTGGTGTATCCAATTCAGTCATTAGGGATTCAATATTTTTCTCTTGTTCTTCTTGTAACTTCAAACGTTGTTCTTGCTCAGGCGTCAAAGCCACCGATATCCTTTCTTCACACTCTGCTATAGCCTGTTCGTGTTTCATCTGCATCATGTGATTTCTCTTCGGCATTGTGTATTTGTGAATGTAACCCTTCGCCGAGTTGAGAGTGTCTTATGGTGGTCAAAAATTACAACAAAAACTTTAACACAGCCCGAGCCTCGACTAGGCTGTGCACATTGTCACCTAGAGATTTGATGAGCGTATCGATATCGTTAGTGAACACCTTCTGCTGGGGATCGGAGATTTGTGCGTTTCACATTTCGAGTTCCTCCTCCAAATTGGCAATTTCCAAGCCGGCCTGCGATTGTGGATCGGGGGTATGTTGTTGCTGTTTCCTGTAGTTCGCGTTCAACACTGGCTATAACCTGATCGATTTTCATTGAGGCAGCCGTAGCATCTTTGACCGCTTGCATCTTTTGTCCTTGGGTTTGAGCCAGTTTTTGTCTTTCGAGAGCATCTTTGAGTCTATTATAGAAAACAGAAAAGAAGTTGTAGGGAAAGATTAGTTAGGGAAAGACAATAAACAATACAAAAAAAAAAAAAAAAAAAACGTTGGAAAAGCAAAAGGGAAAACAAACTTACCTCTTATTACTGGCCATGGCTTCTTCACATTTTCGCTTAAGTACATTACGCTGTTTATTGTGCAAGGCTTCTTTACGGGCCATTTCATCTTGCATTTTACGATCTTTGTTCTTCAACTGCATCAACTCTTTTTCAAGCATCATTTTGAATTGTCTGAAACTTTCTGCCTCACAACGCATAGCTCTCACAAGCTTCACCTTTGACTCCTTCATGGCCTGAATTTCACTGCTAAGGTTTTTAATTTGCTGGGTTTCCTTTTCACGTATCTTTAGCAGTTTTGCTTGTTGAACATTTTTACGTTTCATATCGGTGATTTCTTGCTCTAAAGTCTGCAAACGTTTGCGTCTTTCTTCGGCCAATTTTGCGGAGACATTCTTTTTTACGTGACGTAATTTATCGAGAAGTTCGGACTTTTCAGTTTCAAGCTTCTGCATCTTTTGCTCACAATCCTTGAATTTCTCTTCGATTTGTTTGGTGGTAAAGGCTTCGGTACGTTCTTGCATCATTGCATGCATTTCAGACATATTTACATTATTTTCCTCATCTTCGCCCTGTTCGGCTGTGCTGACCGATGAACCCAACGAGGAATGTCGTTTATGGTCCATTATTTCCGTTTCGGCTCTACACAGCTCTTCATCCAAACCTTCTACCAACTTATTGATGTGCATGAATGTGTCTGCCAGCATCTTTTCATCCAATGGAGTTTCTTTGGTAACAAAACTTTTCAACTCCCCCGCTTTTTGTTTAAGTTTCTCATATGCTGCCTCTGCTATGCGAGCTCTCATCTCATGTTCCGCCACATCGTGCAGTGTCATTTGCCATTGTTGCTGCAAAGTCCGATATTTCTCTTGTAATTCTTTATATCTACGATTTTGTTCCTCCGAAGATATTGTTGAGGGTATAGACGTAGTCATAAGGGGTGACACGGGACCTACAGCTTGCAGGTCGTGAGTCATTGTACCACCCTTGGTTAACAATTCTACGCGCAATTTCTGTATGATGCCCTTTAGACGATCGATTTCGGCTGCTTGAGGATCTTGATTGACAATCGGTTTGTTCTTAATTTTACGTGCCCGATCGGCATAGCGAAGAGTACTCAGAGTCTCACCGACATTGTAGTCTGCCGGTGAGACACAAGCTATCATAAGGGTAACAGAATTGCCACCCAGCGAATCCTGCAGCAGTCGAGTCAATTTTGAGTCACGATAACGAACAAAACCGGCACCTTTGCCATCTGAAAAGAAATAAAATTTTTATTAATAATGATTTTTAAACTAGACTCTTTATTATAAAATATGATAATTTGAATGAATCATTTGAATAATAGTATATTTTTTTTAAATTAAACAAATAGATTTTCTTCATATTTCCTATTAAATTGTATTCCAGTTTATCTTAATTTCTCATATTCATAATAAATTCTTAAATTTTCAGATAAATTTTTCAAACTTGTTTTGTGTTATAGTTATGAACTATTATAAAATGTAAAATTATTAATAAATATGAGAGAATCCTTTCAAATACATATGTATGTATATTTTAAACAATTATTATCCAAAACTTACCTCCCAATGCTGATATCACATTTCCCAAAGCCAAAAGTCCTTGATTAATTTTTACGCCTTCTTTGAAACGGTCGCCGGTGGCGCCAGTTTTTTTCGGACGTTCCGAACCAGCCAAATCCACCAAACGAAATTTTGAAATAGTAACTGCACGATCATCTTTTTTAGTAGCTTCCAAAGTAACCGTGAAAATACAATGAGATCTGGAGGATTGTTGATTCATAGCAGTCGAGGCCACTGCTCTGCCCATAGAACCTTTTACCAAACAATCGGTGGTTTCTTTAGCATCAAACACTTCCTTCTCCGTTAAGCCTGCCATATTAATACCACTACGATTTTCTCGCATATCAATAACACTTTCTTCTCTCGACTTTTCCGACAGCAAATCGTACAGCTGTTCCTGATACAGTTCCATAAACGAACACTTAATTACAAAATCAAACTCATCCGAGAGTTTTTTAATCCGTTCAAATATATCGTGCATAGCTCGTGGTATAACACCCACATCTTCATCTAGTGAACCATCAAAGGCAGTACCCATGGTATGAGTTTTGCCTGAACCAGTCTGGCCATAAGCCAAAATGGTGGCATTGAAACCGCTAAATAGTTTATCCAACATATCAGACACTGACAAATTATACACCTGCTCCTGAGTGTCACGCCAGTCGAATACGAAATTGAAGGAGAACGGATCGGTTCTGTTCACCAATACCTGATTTGCACTATTCACTTTCTCCACAGCAACTTGACAGCCGCGCGCCTTTTCCGAAGACACCAGAGGGCGTACTCTTAGAGCCACTCTTACACTTTCCAAATCACCCATTATTGAGTATGTATATTAGTATTCTATGTGTTGCACTTGAATTGAAGGCTTATAGATTTTGCACTAAGACAATTATAGATTATTTGATTATATTTAAACAAATCAATAATTTTAAAATTTTTATTTCAAATCGTTCTTTCTCACAGTTGTCTGCTGATTTTTCTTTTTTTTCTGCTGTTCTTATTGGTGTCAATCCAAAGTTACAAATGATAATAAATTCTTAACATACACCAAGTTTTATACATTTGTAGCAGGTAAATTAAAAGCAGATTAAATAATTTGCCACAACGAGGATTATCCTTAATAATTTACCTGGATTTAACAAGCAGGCAAAGGAATTTGCCTACGTTTTTCTTGTGTGTGCTTTTATTTTTTACCTGCATTATTCTTTTGTCCAGGTATAACACCAACTTTTAAACTGTTTAAATTTAAATGAAAAATGGTGGCAGCTGCGCGAAGCGTAAAAATTTGAAAATCCAAAATGGAAAACATTCGAAAAGTCGCAGATGTGTATTTGAGGTAAGTAATGTCAGCGCATTAATTTTTAACGCACACTTCAAAGTTAGAATATGAATAAAACAAAATAAGTAAAACACAAACGAAGGTAAAAGGAAATGCCAGAAATTGCATGATAAACGAAAGTCGTGCAACTTTTTCTACCCCTCTTGCTTCTCTCCCCCGTTCGCTAACAAACATCAATTGCATGCAAAATTGCATAGTGTAAAGGGCCTCTTCCATTTAAATGTAAATTTGACATAATGACGCGCCAGTTTTTGTGACTGCTTGTCAGGTCAATAAAATTTATTCCCTTCGAATTCAGGTAGATTTTTTGTCTTAATCTATGGATTTTTTGTTAACACTCATAAAATAAAGAAATAAACAAGTATTTAGCAATAACAAAAATATCAGCTGTTGTAACAAAATCTCAAAGTTTTCAAGTGAAAACTATACCTGCTATATACCTGCTTATGTATGAGTGTTTGAGTGAAGACAATCGATTAGAGAGAACTAGAACAAGTTCGAGTGCTATATTCGATAATCCGGATTCCACTAATCCGGACTATTCGGTAATCCGGACAGAATTTTGCAGCTAATTGGAACTCTATAAACCGGATTGAATAACAACCGTTTTTAGTTATTTTATTATTCAATTCAAAATTATAAAAATTCAAACAGCATGCTTTGAAAAATACAGTTAGAATAGTGTGATATGAGTATGTTTACACATGCGTTTTTAGTTTAATATTGATGCAAGATGCCTTCAGTGAAGAGATCACACAAGACTCTATCTATTTTAGATAAAGTAAAAATTGATGAAGAACATAATAAAGGTATGAGTGGAAGGGTGTTTATTGGCTACATACATGCGTAGTAATCCGGTAATTCGGATAATTCGCTAATCCGGATTGGGGTCTGCAATCAATTATCCGGATTATCGAATTTTTACTGTATTTCGAAATTTTATCTAATTTTGACCATTTATAATTGATGTAGTTACCGATTCTTACTGTCATTTACAGAGTTTGTCTGATTTTCATAATAATCTTGATTGTAATTTAACAATTTATAAAATTAAAAGAACATGTTTCCATATTTACAACAAGCTAAGAAACAGAATATAAAAAAGTATAAGATATAAGGTGAGGCTTTTTTTGTTTGAATTTGATCTCAATAATATTATTTACAAAAGATTTATGGGTGGCATAGTAGAAGTCAACCATTTATGGACTTATAGCTTCTATTTTGGCTTATTTTGGTTGAATTTAATCTTAATAACGTTATTTACAAGAGTTGTATGGTTGGTTGTTATACTCGGAAGTGTATTTAATACGGCAGTTTGTGTCAATTATTGACTGACATTTTCAAAATCCAATAAAATAATTCGCGTATCGCCGATATTAGTATGATTTCTGGATTAAAATTACTGATCTATATAAATGCTGGTTCGATATCGATATTTATTAGACAGTTTTGTGGGTTTATTTGTTTTTTTGGAAATGGTTCATATATGGCAGCTAAGACCAATTATGGGCCGATCTTCTTAAATTTTGGAACAGTGATTTTAATGCATATGAGGATATTTCACGTCGAATTTCAACATAATAACGGCATATTTATGATATATATTACTATTAACGTGGAGTACGGGAGTGGACCTTATATGGGGGATATAGTCAAATATGAACCGATATCCAGCAGTTTGATGTTTGCATGTATGTAAATGATCCGTGTAAAATTTTGTATCGGTACCGTTATTTATAAGAGATTTATGAGTATTAGAGTGATTTTCGAAAGAGGGCTTTATATGGGGCATACGGTTAAAAATAGACCGAAATTAACAAAATTGTGTGGGATGATTTTTGTATATATGGGAATGATCTGTGCAAAGTTTTGAGTCGGTACCCATATTTATACAATAATAGAGATAAATGTCTTTTTCAGATGTGGTCCTTGTATGGGAGCTATGACCAATTCTGGGCCGACCACCATAAAATTTAGTACAACAATTTATTTGTCAACTTTTACCCGTTTAACGTTATTTATATCTGTTTTATACGCATTTAAGTGAATTTTGGAAGTGGTTTTTATATGGGCTCTATGGTCAAACATGGACCGAACTAAAAAAAAATTCGGTTTGCGCTTTCTTTTTGCATACAACTTATGTTTGCTGAATTTTATCTTGATATGCCAGTTTTATAGGCATTTATGTATGTATAATTGAGCAATATTTCGGGAAGATTTTTGTATGGGGGCTATAAGAAATCATAGACCTATTCTTACTACTTTCCTCACACTTTCTTCTTTTGTCATAAAAATAACGTGTACAAAATTTCATGGTATTATCTGCAATATATTTAAAAAAATTGCAATAAAATGAATAAAACATATTAAATTTTATATTATTATTGAGGTTTTCTGTTTTTCCTCACGGGATATTTTTTTTGATCAACAATTTCTCTCCTCCTTTTCTTTAACAAATGTAAATAAAAAACATTACTAGTTTTTTATATATTTGTTTTACCCAACGTTTCGTTCCCTTTTTTCGAACTTCAGCAGGGGTATTTTTTTTTATTTTGTAACAATCTAGTCACAAATAGATAACAATTATAATCAATATAAAGAACTTTTTTAATATCATAGTCTGGTGCTATGGAATTCAATTATGGGGTACTGCCTCAGCATCCAACATTGAAAAAATTCAAAGGGGTCAAAATAAAAGTCTACGTATAATTACTGCAGCACCATGGTATGTTAAAAATTCTCGAATCCACAAAGATCTAGGCGTGCCATTAGTAAAAGTCGAATTTACAAAATATGCGTCAAAGTATGTCAGCAAACTTGAACACCATCCAAACCCCCTTGCACGAGACATCCTTAACTTTAGTGGCCACAATCGGTTGAGAAGAAGGGATACCCTTGCTTTAACTCAAGCGCAAAATAGATGACTGGATCAGTTGATGTGAAATTTTTTTAGTATCATAAAAATTTTTGTCTAGCACTGGCTGGGCTTATTATTTTCTTTTTAGTATTAAGATTTGAATACTTATTGTCATTTCTTTTGAAGATTCAATAAATAATTAAATGCAAAAAAAAAAAAAAAAAAAATAGTTTAACTTACGAATTTAGGTTTACATTTATATTGCACTTTTCAATTATTTAATTTTAAAAAACTGGACTACACGACACCGAATTAAATAAATAATAAATAATTAATAAATTAAATACAACACAAACAGTGATTAAGAAGTCAAACTTAATGCCAACATCACAGAACTATAACTAACAATAATCATTAACTATTGCAGCGGAATATTGCAATTTTGTATTATCCTTGTCTTCTTTAGTGTTCATCGTATTTCTAATGTTTTGTTGTATGCGTAAACTTTCGAGAGTTAAAAAAAAGTCGCACAAAAAAGTCGTTTTGAATATTAAAAGTCGCAAACTTTTTTAATAACCTTCTATAGACTTAAATGATTGGTTTTTGCTAATCCCGCGTAGCATTAGTTTAATTTCTGCAATTGTAACAACGCTTTTCAGAAAGTGGCTGTTTCTCTTCGGCAAAAACTATTGTAGTTGCATTTTTGTATCTTCAGACGCTTCTTTAATGTTAGTTATATTATTTTTTGTACTTTCATGTCGCTGTAGATCAGAGGTGATCATTTCATAGAGCAATTGCTTATTGGCCCAACCCACTACTTTTGTATGCTCTTTTAATTCAGTTGCCTTTCACATGGCAAATGATACACATGCTTAGCGGATGCTTTGCTTGTATTTTTTTAAACAGTACGTAAAAAAATTATGGTACCATTACGAACATTTTTTGCAATAAAAAATGCATTTGTTAATTCTCAATGCCTTTTGTGTTATAAAACATTTAAAGGTCACTGGGAAACCCTTTTTTTTAATTTTCAATATAGGTTTAAAGATTTTGATTTTCCAGATAGGTTTAAAGATTTTGATGCCTTTGAACCCCTTCTTGATCTTTTTAAAGCCCCCTTTAAAGTTGAAGTTACAAAATATGAGTTAAAAATACAAACGGAACTCAATATTTTGCGAAGCGAAATAATTTTTTATTATTTTTTAAACCGAAACAATTTTTTACGTTTACTATTTTATAAAAATCGATCGTTTACTTTTTCGTTTTACTGTACCTTTAAATTGGTCTCATTTTCTCACCAATTCATAAACACTTAAATTTTGATCACCTCTGCTGTAGATGATTGTTTTGATTTAGCAGGAGCATTATTGTGGGTACGAACTGAGTTTTTAAAAGTCATGAATAGAATTTGATGTGATAGTAAAATATGATTAAGGACAGAAATGTAGCCCTTACAGAGCCATGACATCGGTATACAAAATGTTATGATCGGACTAAAAATAGAGACACAGTAAACAAAATACTAAAAGGGCGGTATTTGTAGGCGTGGCAAAAAAAATGTATTTCTGGAATTATTTTTACATTATCTTGAAACCTTTAATAAACCATACTTGAACATTAATGGGCCAAACTTTAGTCTTTTCGTAAATGGAGAAGACATTTTTGAAACATATTCAATAAAATATTTGGGTGTGACTTTGCAAAGTAATTTGTCATGGGATATTGTACAAATTTTAATACAAATTCAATGAAAGAACAAAACTTATTCTATACCAAGCATTAATTCAAAGCCATTTAAATAACTTGGTTTCTGTGTACGCCTATAAAAATAGTGTAGAATTACAATCTCTTCAAAGAACACAAAACAAAGCACTCAAAAATGTTTATACCCAGCAAGCCATATGAGTCCGAAAAGAGTCTTTTCTGACACATTTTTCGGATCGTTAACGCTCTTTATGAGCCCAAAAAACAATTATAATTTCTCCAAAAACCTTCAGAAAATAGGGTCTTTACATTCGAAAATGGTCCGTCAAAAAGAGCTCTTAGATAATGTCAGAAAAGAGTATTTTAAGAGGTTTTTTTTTTGGCTCTTAAAGAGCTCTTAGATAATGTCAGAAAAGAGTCTTTTATGAGGTTTTTCTTGGGCTCTGTGTAATCTTGTTTTTATTATTCTGGTGTGGTACAGCTATGTTTTTTGTTTGTTCAAAGCACAAATAACAGGACAACAACGATTTGGTACACACATAATTAAGTGGAATTTCTGAGTCATCCCAGCATACCGTTCTAGGAGCGCTCCGAAAAAGGAGTCAGAAAAGAGTCTAACAAAAGAGCATTTTCGGAGCGCTCCGAAAAAAGGAGTCAGAAAAGAGTCCAACTAAAGAGCATTTTCGGAGCGAAAGAAAAATGTGCTTGTTACTGTTCTGAGTCGGCACGCAGTATGACTCAGAAATTCCACTTAATTATGTGTGTACCAAAGCGTTGTTTTCCTGCTATTTGTGCTTTGAACAAACAAAAAACATAGCTGTACCACACCAGAATAATAAAAACAAAATTACACAGAGCCCAAGAAAAACCTCATAAAAGACTCTTTTCTGACATTATCTAAGAGCTCTTTAAGAGCCCAAAAAAACCCTCATAAAATACTCTTTTCTGACCTTATCTAAGAGCTCTTTCTGACGAACCATTTTCGAATGTAATGCCCCTCTTTTCTGAAAGTTTTCGGAGCAATTATGATTGTTTTTTGGGCTCATAAAGAGCGCTCCTAGAATGGTATGCTGGGTAACTTACCGGTAGCCCACGTCAAATTTATATATGGAAGTAAGCAAAAATATTTTACCAATAAGAGGAATATAACTATGAGAAACAATTACTTCTTTGCGTATTTGAATCGTTACATGACATTGACCATAATACAATAAAATTCACGCTTAATCAAACAGCTATTAGTACCACAAACAATTCAAATTTAAAACCTGCGAAAACTAAGCAACGAATTGAATACATTGGCTGTGTGGAATATAACAATTTGCCACAAAACTTGAAAAATGTTAATGAAATATCAACTTTTAAATATAATATTAAAATTTGTTTATTAAATAATTTCGAAATGCTTATAATGTAATACATACTCTATTTATACATAATTTATAGACATTAACATTTGTAAATACAATTTTATATATTTTTTATTAATTTAAAAACTATAATGTAAATATAAATAATTAATTTATTTATGTCGTTAAGACGCTGAGGCAATTATACATTCTTTTTTGAATAAATTAATATTTTTTAAATTAAAAAAAAAAAAAATAAAAAACAATCCTTTTTCGAATTGTAGTTTTACTTAATTTTATTTTTTTTACGTTTTTGCTGGACTTAACAAATTAGGGGTTGCTTTTTATTTAATTGTTGACATTTAGTTTTTATTGATTCTCTTAAATTCTAACGGGCAATCAGTTTTAAGACAATTGTTTCTTGGTATATCCAATTCAGTCATTAGGGATTCAATCTTTGTCTCTTGTTCTTCTTGTAACTTCAAACGCTGTTCTTGCTCAGGCGTCAAAGCCACCGATATCCTTTCTTCACACTCCGCTATAGCCTGTTTGTGTTCAAGTTTCATCTGCATCATGTGATTTCTCTTCGGCATTGTGTATTTGTGAACGTAACTCTTTGGCGGCCAAAAATTACAACAAAAACTTTAACACAGCCCGAGCCTCGACTAGGCTGTGCACATTGTCACCTAGAGAGTTGATGAGCGTATCGATATCGTTAGTGAACACCTTCTGCTGGAGATCGGAGATTTGTGCGTTTCACATTTCGAGTTCCTCCTCCAAATTGGCAATTTCCAAGCCGGCCTGCGATTGTGGATCGGGGGTAGGTTGTTGCTGTTTCCTGTAGTTCGCGTTCAACACTGGCTATAACCTGATCGATTTTCATTGAGGCAGCCGTAGCATCTTTGACCGCTTGCATCTTTTGTCCTTGGGTTTGAGCCAGTTTTTGTCTTTCGAGAGCATCTTTGAGTCTATTATAGAAAACAGAAAAGAAGTTGTAGGGAAAGATTAGTTAGGGAAAGACAATAAACAATACAAAAAAAAAAAAAACGTTGGAAAAGCAAAAGGGAAAACAAACTTACCTCTTATTACTGGCCATGGCTTCTTCACATTTTCGCTTAAGTACATCACGCTGTTTATTGTGCAAGGCTTCTTTACGGGCCATTTCATCTTGCATTTTACGATCTTTGTTCTTCAACTGCATCAACTCTTTTTCAAGCATCATTTTGAATTGTCTGAAACTTTCTGCCTCACAACGCATAGCTCTCACAAGCTTCACCTTTGACTCCTTCATGGCCTGAATTTCACTGCTAAGGTTTTTAATTTGCTGGGTCTCCTTTTCACGTATCTTTAGCAGTTTTGCTTGTTGAACATTTTTACGTTTCATATCGGTGATTTCTTGCTCTAAAGTCTGCAAACGTTTGCGTCTTTCTTCGGCCAATTTTGCGGAGACATTATTTTTGACGTGACGTAATTTATCGAGAAGTTCGGACTTTTCAGTTTCAAGCTTCTGGATCTTTTGCTCACAATCCTTGAATTTCTCTTCGATTTGTTTGGTGGTAAAGGCTTCGGTACGTTCTTGCATCATTGCATGCATTTCAGACATATTTACATTATTTTCCTCATCTTCGCCCTGTTCGGCTGTGCTGACCGATAAACCCAACGAGGAATGTCGTTTATGGTCCATTATTTCCGTTTCGGCTCTACAAAGCTCTTCATCCAAACCTTCTACCAACTTATTGATGTGCATGAATGTGTCTGCAAACATCTTTTCATCCAATGGAGTTTCTTTGGTAACAAAACTTTTCAATTCCCCCGCTTTTTGTTTAAGTTTCTCATATGCTGCTTCTGCTATGCGAGCTCTCATCTCTTGTTCCGCCACATCGTGCAGTGTCATTTGCCATTGTTGCTGCAAAGTCCGATATTTCTCTTGTAATTCTTTATATCTACGATTTTGTTCCTCCGAAGGCATTGTTGAGGGTATAGACGTAGTCATAAGTGGTGCCACGGGACCTACAGCTTGCAGGTCGTGAGTCATTGTACCACCCTTGGTTAATAATTCTACGCGCAATTTCTGTATGATGCCCTTTAGACGATCGATTTCGGCTGCTTGAGGATCTTGATTGACAATCGGTTTGTTCTTAATTTTACGTGCCCGATCGGCATAGCGAAGAGTACTCAGAGTCTCACCGACATTGTAGTCTGCCGGTGAGACACAAGCTATCATAAGGGTAACAGAATTGCCACCCAGCGAATCCTGCAGCAGTCGAGTCAATTTTGAGTCACGATAACGAACAAAACCGGCACCTTTGCCATCTGAAAAGAAATAAAATTTTTTATTAATAATGATTTTTAAACTAGACTCTTTATTATAAAATATGATAATTTGAATGAATCATTTGAATAATAGTATCTTTTTTTTAAACTAAACAAATAGATTTTCTTCATATTTCCTATTAAATTGTATTCCAGTTTATCTTAATTTCTCATATTCATAATAAATTCTTAAATTTTCAGATACATTTTTCAAACTTGTTTTGTGTTATAGTTATGAACTATTATAAAATGTAAAATTATTAATGAATATGAGAGAATCCTTTCAAATACATATGTATATTTTAAACAATCATTATCCAAAACTTACCTCCCAATGCTGATATCACATTTCCCAAAGCCAAAAGTCCTTGATTAATTTTTACGCCTTCTTTGAAACGGTCGCCGGTGGCGCCAGTTTTTTTCGGACGTTCCGAACCAGCCAAATCCACCAAACGAAATTTTGAAATAGTAACTGCACGATCATCTTTTTTAGTAGCTTCCAAAGTAACCGTGAAAATACAATGAGATCTGGAGGATTGTTGATTCATAGCAGTCGAGGCCACTGCTCTGCCCATAGAACCTTTTACCAAACAATCGGTGGTTTCTTTAGCATCAAACACTTCCTTCTCCGTTAAGCCTGCCATATTAATACCACTACGATTTTCTCGCATATCAATAACACTTTCTTCTCTCGACTTTTCCGACAGCAAATCGTACAGCTGTTCCTGATACAGTTCCATAAACGAACACTTAATTACAAAATCAAACTCATCCGAGAGTTTTTTAATCCGTTCAAATATATCGTGCATAGCTCGTGGTATAACACCCACATCTTCATCTAGTGAACCATCAAAGGCAGTACCCATGGTATGAGTTTTGCCTGAACCAGTCTGGCCATAAGCCAAAATGGTGGCATTGAAACCGCTAAATAGTTTATCCAACATATCAGACACTGACAAATTATACACCTGCTCCTGAGTGTCACGCCAGTCGAATACGAAATTGAAGGAGAACGGATCGGTTCTGTTCACCAATACCTGATTTGCACTATTCACTTTCTTCACAGCAACTTGACAGCCGCGCGCCTTTTCCGAAGACACCAGAGGGCGTACTCTTAGAGCCACTCTTACACTTTCCAAATCACCCATTATTGAGTATGTATATTAGTATTCTATGTGTTGCACTTGAATTG
The DNA here is from genome assembly GCA_916048285.2 of Bellardia pandia. Taxonomy (NCBI): domain Eukaryota; kingdom Metazoa; phylum Arthropoda; class Insecta; order Diptera; family Calliphoridae; genus Bellardia; species Bellardia pandia. Next base: position 56,651,386 of record OU696532.1, on the reverse strand, counting down.
AAGGCTTATAGATTTTGCACTAAGACAATTATAGATTATTTGATTATATTTAAACAAATCAATAATTTTAAAATTTTTATTTCAAATCGTTCTTTCTCACAGTTGTCTGCTGATTTTTCTTTTTTTTTCTGCTGTTCTTATTGGTGTCAATCCAAAGTTACAAATGATAATAAATTCTTAACATACACAAGGTTTTATACATTTGTAGCAGGTAAATTAAAAGCAGATTAAATAATTTGCCACAACGAGGATTATCCTTAATAATTTACCTGGATTTAACAAACAGGCAAAAGAATTTGCCTACGTTTTTCTTGTGTGTGCTTTTATTTTTTACCTGCATTATTCTTTTGTCCAGGTATAACACCAACTTTTAAACTGTTTAAATTTAAATTTAAAATGGTGGCAGCTGCGCGAAGCGTAAAAATTCGAAAATCCAAAATGGAAAACATTTGAAAAGTCGCAGATGTGTATTTGAGGTAGGTAATGTCAGCCTGAAACAAAATGCCAAAACAGATGAGATAGGTGTAAAATTTAATAAAATTGTTTAAAATTTAATAAAATTTTTACTTAATTAATGCGCAGTAATTATATTTTGTTTCGATTGCCCGATAGTTTTACTATTTTGTAAAAAATGTGCTTTACCAAAACTTACAACCCATAAAGTTTTGCAGAGCCAATAGACGCTTCAAAGTAAAGTATCACCAATTCTCTTGCTATAAACCAAATAACATATATATATATTTAATAAGTTAGCTAATATTATGTTTCCACGACGTCTTGAATCACCTGCTTCTCCTTTTGAATCATGTTTATGAATCATGCTGTTTACATGACTAATAAACTTGATTCGATTTGACAGTTGTCTTTAATAAGCAAACAGAATAAAAAAAAAACAGAATTTACAATTTGTGGAAAATAATTTTTTTTAATGGACAAACAAAAGTGAGTGGAAATTAGTTAGCTTATTTGAAAAAAAACATACATTCATACGTATTTACTTTCTTTACTTCCAACAACAAGAAAATAATTTGCTTTGTTACAATAATATTAAATTATTACAGCTAGTGCAGATAAACTTGCGATACAAATTAGAGAAGAGTGCAATTTTTCGTGCTTCGCAAGTAGATTCAATATGAATCTACTTGATTCGCTCTTAAAATTTTGTATGGTGAAGCAAATTGTTTCACACAAAATTGGGGTGTGAAGCATGAATAGAGAGCGAAGCATGTACCGTGGAAACATAGTATAAAAAATATTAATTAGGCTGTATTTTGCCTATTGTTTGGTACAGATTGTTGAAACAATCAAAAAACATAAAAATTGTTCTGAGCACTATTGCTTTACGAGTTTTTTAATTTTTTAATTTTTATATTTAGCTACTTCGGCATGTAGCATATTCAGCACACAAATTGTTTAAAATTGAATTCATTTGTCATATTAAAAAGTATATTAAAATTTTTAACATAAGAAACAAATTTAATAATTTAAATAACAAATTAACAAAAATTAATAATTAGGGGAGAGGGGGGCACGTTTATACCCGGGGCACGTTTGAACTATGTTGATAAAATCTCAGTTTAACATTTTTTCCGACCCTTAACTGAGTTTTTCACATGGTAACCTTGTTTTCTAGCAACGTTAACAACTTTTGCTAGTTTTTTCAGTCGTCGACCGAATGTAGGTGGGTGAACAAGTGAATTTTTTTATTTATTTTTTGTAAGAGTGTAAGAAGTATTCAGTGATCGTTTTCTTTCGTGAAAGAAATTTATTGCAGTCCAAAATTCATTTCAAACAAAATTAAGTTAAGTTATTTGATATTTATGTAAAAAAAATATTTATTATAAATTTCCATGAAATGGCATGTCAGTTCAGGTTTGAACAAAGAAAAAGGGGGCACCTTTATTATTTTTAGAAATGTACTTTAAATTGAGAAATAAATTGGGAAAGAAAATTAAATTTAAGAAAGTTTATTAAGAACTTAAAACAATCATACAGAATCCTAAAGTTTTCACTAAAATTTCCTTGGATGGATTTTTATTTTTATTTTATTTATTTCAAAAATATGCCGCAAGCCCAGGGGCCAAAATTAGCGGTACTTGTAACAATTTAATAGCATTAAAAAATAATAGTAATACAATTATTTAGATATATGTATTACAATAATTATTAAATTAAAAGAAAATAAAAAAATTATAATAAAAATAATGAAAAGAGTCCCTAATATTTGCACAAAACCAATAAATAGTGTATAATTGCAGGAAAATGATTGGTGATCCATGATAAGACAAACAAATCACAATTTAAAAAATTAAGTTTTTATTACAAATAATGGCACTCTTAATAATTTTGCCTGTTTAAATGTGCCATGGTCAGCTCGAAATAGCGAAAAAATATCTATTCAATTTTCAATACATTTATAAATTTGACAAGAAAATGAGTTTAAAATTTCACAAAGTGTGTGAAAATCTGCGATCCTCATATGGAATTATTGAATTCCATAATCTAGATATGGTCACGCAATACTATGGACTCATAACAATTGAGAAGTGCTTAGGTATAATAAGCGTATGAGTTCTTCTAGATGTGATGGATTGGGTGCCCCGATAGACTAGGCGATAGTGCGCCGGACTATCAGTCTGAGGGTTGCGGGTTCGACTCCCGCCAAAGACTCTGGGTGTTTTCTGCAGATAAGCGAAAAAGCTTGGACTTTGTGTTTGTTAATTATATTAAAAAATATCCATATTTTGCTGTCTTATAAAAAATAAGATTTTCCTCATATTTATATATTGGTCAAATTTACAACCTAAAATAAGTATATGGTGTTCCTGAGCACTTAGACCGTAAATATATCGAATTACCCTATTGAAACATTGTCGTAGTTTCAAAATGTTTATGACAGAAGTGCCCGAGTAAATCATCAAACAATATACGAAAAGTGGTAGACAAGTCGAAACAGCACACGATATCTCACAGCCAATGGCAAGTAACAAGCCACATTATAAAGGCCGCGTAATGTCACACAAACTCTTGTAATAACATAATTTTCATGTTTATTACAAGAAAGATCATTTTCCAAAATAACACCCAATGTTTTATATTGTGACATAATCTCCAAAGGAATATTATCGATTAAAATTCTCCAGTTAACATTCAAATTTTATCTTTTATAGATATGCAAAAGTTATATTTAGCATAAAATATTCTACATTTAAATACAATTCACTACAGAATTCAAATACTCTAGTCATGATTTTACCTTTTTCCCTTTTTTCGTACAAAAATATTTAGCATTATGACTAGAATTTGACGTGATATTAAAAAATGATTAAGGACATAAATGTAGCCCTTACAGAGCCATGACATCGGTATACAAAATGTTATGATCGGACTAAAAATAGCGATACAGTAAACAAAATACTAAAAGGGCGGTATTTGTAGGCGTGGCAAAAAAAAAATAAGTATTTCTGGAATTGTTTTTACATTATCTTTAAACCTAGGCGGTGACTGACACAACTTTTTTCGAACCACTCTACTGTATATTGTGTATATTATTAAATATAGTTATAGTTTGCCAGCAAAAACAATAATAACATTTGAGAAAAAATGAGGCCCTGTAGTTTTAAATGAAATTAATTTTATTAATGGCTCAGTTGCTGTGGCCGCTGTGTAAATGATGTTGCTATACTGCCCAAGTACTTTTTACCACAACAAAATATATTGTCATCTGAAATGCAAAAAGTCTTAACAAATATTGCAAAACTAATAAACCATTCCCCTACAACAAATGCAAGTCTCAAATGGACTATTCTTTAGTGATGTCATAAGAACAATGCGCGTAATAGTTTTGGTAACAACTTTGTGACGACAGTCAAGATATTTTTAAAATTTGGTGTTGTAACGATGTTAGTATGCATGGGCTAATGATCGTGTAACGACGTTGTTGGTATTGTTTAAATAATTGAAGCAAAAAAGCTTTTTTAAAAACACTGATAAAATTCATAAATTTTTTCAGTTCTTGTAATTTCAGTTTGTCCCTTTTGCATTTCATATGACCATACCGACATATATTCAACCTGAAAACCTCAACAGACAGACAGACAGACAGACATTACAAACCAACAAGAACCCTATTTGCAGGCAAATTGGCTGCCAGGCATTCAGTCAGCAGCAGGAAGGCAAATATTTCAATTTTCTGTTTTTTTTTGTACCTATAAATCGCCTTAAAAAAGCACTGGTTATGAAAGTACAAAAATATCTACACAATATTAACAATATTGTGGATAGAAAAACTATTAAAAATAATACAAACTAAATAAAAATTCACAAAAACAATCTATGGGGGCCTACTCAAGGCAGCATATAAATATTATAGAGTAGCAGTTTCAACATGAAATTATTAACAATTTTTCGTTTTAAAAATAAAGCAAATTAGAGTGTTCTAGTAGGCAATAAGGAATCTTTAATACCCTCCACATAGAACCGAGAATTTTAGACATAATACATTTGTTTCAGCATTGCAGTGTCTGGCTACAGACAATTTTTTTCAAGGTTGTCTTACCTTTTCGTTCATAACTTTCTTTATACTGCTGCGATTCTGCTGATTTTTAATACCAAGCTGTCTAAGACAATTAGAAAGAATTTTTGCACAAATCCTTTACTTCGAAGACTTGCTTCAAACGTAAACGTGTTTGCCACACACTTAAAATTTTTATAAGAAGCTGGTTTATTGGATCCACGTTATTGGCTTTTGGCTGAATATTTCTATGTGTTGTACATGGAACAACAAAATTATGTTTACTGTTTTTCATAAGCAGTGATTGTGAAAATTGTGGAGAGTATAAAAACCGGACGACCTGAATATTTTTGTTTTTAAATTGAATACGATTTAGCCATCACACATATTGTGGGCCAAAAAAATAAAATACACTCAATATTTCTCAATACATATGTAGTTGGTTGGTTGGTTGGTACTTGCTATATAAACAAAAATATCCTACAGGTTTCCCTACTAAGTAGTTGTAGATGTTTTGTTTAACCTTTAAAATTGTTGAAAAATGTATCAGCAGCTATAGAAATAATAAACATTGTTATACTGTGTTAGTACACAAATATTATTGTTCCATGCGCAAGTAATTTTGTATGTTGTACATGATACAACTGTACGAGTATGATTGTGAACACACTTTTAAGCAAAGTCGTATGTTTGTTTATGTTGTCAAGCAGAGATGCAAAAGCTGGTACAATTGTACTTTTTTTTAGCACTACTTGAGAGTCAAAAGTACAACAGCACCACATTGACTAATTTAGCACTATTTTAAATGTTTTCCTATATTATTGATATTTCAAGAATTGTTAAAGGAATATTACCCATTCCACATTCATCTGAAAATGTGGAAAGGATAATTTCGTAGGAAAATATATGAAAAACCAAAGAGAGGAACATACTGTTTGTTTCGATTGTCTCCAACCTAATCCAAACAAAGGATTGTCTGCCGTGCTGCTACAATTTAGAAATGAGTAAGCATTTGTTAGCAAGAAGTACTCGTATGTCATAAATAACACTTTTATATACAGATCTCAACGACTAATAGTCTTTATGTACCTTTTTAAATTAAAACAGTAATATTAATTATTAAGTTTATCTACATATATGTAAGTACGTACTTAGTACGAAAGAATTTTAATATCATTTTTTATTAATTGTAAAGGTTTTTACACACATATGCATACATATGTATGTATGTACAAATGAATTGTTATGTACGTTTTTAGTTCATTTTTATTAAAAAAATATTTAAAAAAAATAAGAAAAGAATTTAGTACCTACAATTGGGTTGAAAAAAGTACACTTTCTCTTGAAATTATTGTTTTAATTATATCACTTGTGAATTGAACATATGATTAAATTTGCCATTAAAATGAATTGATAATTGTTGAAAACTGTAACTTGGTGAAGAAAAATTAAAGAACCATGCCTTTTTGTAAACTAAGACGGTCTTCATTTTAAACAAATATAACGGTATTGGAAGCTGCTCGGGCACTCAATTTGAATTTTTATTTTCTAAACTAATGAAACTAGTTTCATGCTGTAAAAGTCAAAAGGGTTACAAAGAATAGGTCGTCAAACTGACATTACGCTAGCTTGGGTCCCAAACAAGGCTCCCCTCAACTGGTGTATCAGCCGCAATAGCACTTGGGAATGTCCGACTCTTCAAAACTCTAGACTGAAATTTTTCAACAACCTAGCGGAGATATCAAGTATTAGATGTGGAAAAAATCTTGTCCTATCATCTGTTCAACGAGTGGTGTGGTCGTTTTCAAAACGAAATAACAGATTCCACGTAAACCAAGCAACCAACAAATCCCTTTATCACAGGGACCTCTGTAAGCTGCCTTAAAAGTTCAGAAAACGATTAGCTGCATATGTGTAATTTAATTATAAAATACAATGTGTATGACAGTGTCTAATAATGATTTTGTTTCAATGAATATTCTTTTAAGACAAAATTAGAATAAAATGTATTTAGTGTGACATATTTATGACAATTATTTGAACAAATCGTTGACAGATTTAATTAAGCATTTTATTTGTGTTTTCAGCGTTATTTTAATATTAAAACCTTCAGTCGTACACAATTATAATGATAATTTCTGCCAGATAGTAAATCAAATTTGGCAACAGTTGTTAAGGTGGCAAATGACATGTAGATTTCTTATAAAATGTATGAGTGTGATGTCATGTCTACAATTTGATTTGAATGTAGAACATAAAGAAATCATTACAAAACTAACTAAGAGTTTGATATGAAATATATAGTAAACGTCTAGAGTCAACAAAAACGCTGTTTTTTTAAATAATAAAATAACTGTATTGGTAAAAGTAAAGGTATGTTCACACATTGCAAATATTTACTCAAAAAAGCGTAACGTTTTAGTTCAAATTTGTTTGACGTTGTTTACTCTTACAAGAGTTTTGCAAGATCAAACAGAATCAAATAAAATTTTTTGTGTCATTCCTAAAATTTTAAAGTTTTTTTTTTAAATAAATAAACTAGTTTAAATATACATATTTTATTTAGTGGTTACGTCTTTTTCGGCAAATATTTGCCAATTGTGATCGTACCTTAAGGTTTGACAATTATAAATAAAAATTATTTCGAAGGTGTATGCAACACGGCAACAAATACAGCAATCCAAAAACAACCGGTATTTTGTTTTTGTTAATATATGTATGTATATGTGAAATGTCAAAATCCAGGCAAATTGAAATATAAACAAAATTAATTTTTTTTTCGTTTATATTCAATGTATTGTTTTAACCATGGTGTAACTATACAAGCTGAGTGCAGCAGCCCAGCTGACTGACTTTATTTACAATTTACTTATGTCAAAAGTAATAATATTCAAGTATTTTTGACAGTAGTACATTTATTTTACAACAAAATGCCTGTTGTTTCTGTTTTGTGTTGTATAGTTGCACCATGGTTTTAACCAAAAGAACACACAATTTATTTATTTTTATTAATTTTACTTTTAAAAAATTGATTTTTCCTTACTTTGTTTTTGATTTTAAATAACAAATGTAAAAAAACAGATTTTGACAGATGTATATATTATTTCACAGCGAATTAATAATCAGCTGATCTGTTGTATACTCCTTATTAATACGCCCTGGTATATTTCGATAATCAAGTCACAGATTTTATGTTTTAAGGCTGTATTCAATTCGTATAGACTTTCTGGCCCAAATAATCTAGTGGAGTTAATCAATCGCATTATCGGGTGGCCAATTAACAATTGAATTTCGTAAAATTATAAAATAGAGAAATTTCGTTTGCATTAAATTCATTGTTTCGTTGGCTGTGTGAGATGTGACACACTCCTTAGAGTGGTTCGAAAAAAGCCCTTACAGAGCCATGAACACCGTTATACAAAATGTTATGATCGGACTAAAAATAACGAGACAGTAAACAAAATACTAAAAGGGCGGTATTTGTAGGCGTGACAAAAAAAAAAATAAACAAATATTTCTGGAATTGTTTTTATATTCTCGTTACACAACTTTTTTTTGTATGAAAGGCGAATCACCTTCCATTTTATTTTTCTTAAAACGCTCCAAACAAGCTTGACAAATTTTCATTCTTATGTGTTTTTGGTCGACTGTTAACAACTGCGGCACCCATCTTGAACTCGATCATTTGAAATGCCCATGATATTATTCTATTGCACGCACTTTTAATCGTCGATCATTTAATACCAAATCATGCACTTTGGCTACAATTTCTGTTGTTTAAATTCAGCAATCCATTTTAGTACTGTTGCATTTGAAGAAGCATTTTCACCTAACACATTCACCATGTCATTATAAATTTCTTCTAACGATAAACCTTTTTTATTTAAATATTTAATCGCGTCTTTTTTGAATATATATTTCTATATAAAGGAGTTGTCAGATCGAAAAGAAATTTAACATGTGTTCATAGCACAGATGGAAGTTTCCAAAACACTTCACTTTTTTCTGGTATTCTAGGCCAGGAGTGCCCAAGCCCTATACTCTTGGTACTCTTTTGTATTTGTATAAACTCTTAGCTATAGGCTGAGTGTTTTGTATACTCATTACAGCACTCTGCACTAGCAATACGAAATACACAAACAACTTTGCCTTATTTGTTTTTTTATCGTACTTCACTCTATACACGCAAGCGCAAAGCAACAACACTTTCGTATGCTCTACTGGTAAACATTGGTGACTGCGATCGTTAATGTAGATTTTGTTTTTGTTTAACGTATGATACCGTTTAAAAAAGTTGCTGTTTCTTTGTATGTATTGGCTTTTACAACTAAAAATACTAAATAAAAATTAGTTTTTATTGAAATGTATTGGTGTTTGCTCTTATATAAACAACTTTTGGCCACTCCTGTTCTAGGCTAAGGAGTTTCCGAACCGCCCTCGTTTATATTTTGTACACAAATTGTTAAAAATTTAATAAAATTTAAAATTTTTGTCTTTAGTTAAAATTTTATTGTGTTATAAAAGGACTGCAAAGATATATGTATACATTTTATATGAATGTTATCTTAATGCTTACAAATACATAGAAACGCATTAAACACATACAAATTAATGTATAAAGTGCCAGACACATAATATTTAGTAGTATTTGTGTGCTACAGGATTTTCATTATTTTCATCTTTGTGTAATAAAGGGTTAATCAACTTTTATTACCCCAGGCTTTAGGAATAAATATCTAAATATATGTGTTTTTGTGTGCTTTAGCAATACAATACAAAGCCATCACAGTCTGCAAATATAAATGCATGAAAGTAAAATATGTACTATAACCAGCGGGAAAATGATGCTGTAAAAAGGTATTCTAGAAGGCCCTATTTTGCCGCCACACGGCGGGTCATTGTTAATCAACGCCTTGCATGATAGAAGGCCTACTTGAGAGGGTATACCAAATAATGCCTTATAGAAGGCGTAATTAAAGGTCTGCTAAGTTAATAAGTTCATTGAGGAAAGTAAAAGCAAGGATTTTAAATAAAAGAAGGGCTAATTTTAAAAATAATTTAAATTAATTTAAAAAATCATTTGTATATAAAGTACTGCTTCACGAGTACTTTACACTACAAACTTTTAGAAAATACTAAAGCTGAAAGTTCATACCAAGCGTTTACGCGTTTGTCGCGTTCTAAGCAACTGTCAAAAAAGTAGAATCAATGTAGTTGTACGTTTTAAGTTACACACTTTAAAACGTAAGAAGCGTTGACGCTTGAAAAGCGAAAAGTTCGTTTACTTTCTACTTTTAAAAGCGTTGCAAGCGTCGAACAGCTGACATTGACAGATGCAAAGCAAACTTATTTTAAAGGTGATGTCACTAAAAAAAATGACAGCTGAAAAAACATTTTTTATATAAAATTGACAAACAAACCGATAAAAAACTTCATATAAAAACAAAGTTAGCTGGGCTTACGGCATCACCTCCGAAAGTACATAAAACACAAATGATTGACGCGAACAAGCTTCACATGTAACTTGAAATACTTGACGCTTAAAACGTTTAGAAAGCTATAAACGCGTTGACGCTAAAATGCGAGTTGTGGACCTCCAGCTTAAATTTATAGGCGCTCTCTTTATTCACTTTTATTACTCGTATAACAAAGTAAGCAAAATAATGTTTGTTGTTGGAGTGACGATATAATGGAATAATCATTCGTGTTTGCTATTGAAATCATGTCATGTCATGTCATTTTATAATCTCTAAACAGGTCTTCTATAAGGCCTACAAATGGAAGTACTTGCAATTTTTCCCGCTGGGTATGTTTTTATAAATTATTCCAATCATTATGTTTTACTGGTTCTAAACAGTAATTTGTTGATGCTGCCACTGCTGTGCTGTTGGTATTTTATCTTGCTCAACGAAATTTCACAGATGTGCCACAAATACCCATACATAGTAATATGTGCACATACCACTAAATGTACGTCAGCCATTATTATACAGTGAACAATAAAAGTCATTGATCTCCTTGATATGAAAGTTACGGGCCATCTAACTGAAGTTTTCCTACGTAATTTTAGATTTAAGCTACTGATACCTTAAATTTTGATTATTGGTAATATCGTTTTTTTTTCTAGAGCAGACGAAAACTTTTGTCGGTAACTTTACTTGTTGTTGCCAGTTAATACTTACATGGGCTAACAATAATTTAACTCTGTTCAGCAAAATTTTAGTAACTCATGGCACAATTAAGATTTATGATCAAATCAATGTTCGTAAATGGTAAATGCTTTGGGGATGAATAATGGCATAATTCGCTATTTTGTAGCATATTTTCTAAGCTATTATATGTTGCTGAATTGAATTGTGTATGGATTATGTTCAAAATCAGGGCACATGATTAATATTTCTGGTTTCTGTATAGTCCAAATGCAGTAGGGTATATTACATCTAGCTTCGATGCCGTATTCTGTATTGATAGCATGTTTATCACATAGTTATATGATGCAAAATTTAACTGTCTCTGGGTTAAGTTAAAAAACTGAGATCACTCTTTGCACTGTGTGTTTTTATGTAGAAATCCTAATGCAGTACAATAGTACAACACTAAATCTTCTATTCCATATACAGTCGAACTTCTCTATAGTGAACTTCTATACAATGAAGCTCTCTCTATTATGAATTGATTTCAAACACACAACTTTTTCCGTTCCACTTTCATTGTTTTTGATCTGCTTATAATGCATTTCCATACAATGAAGTGTTCTATACAATGAAGCAATTTTGCAGGTGTAATATTTGACTCACATGCTTTTTTGTCTCCATATAATGAATTTTTCAAACAATTTTCTGTTACACATACTAACAACTCTGTGTACCGAGAAAGATGCCACATATAATGAGGGGAATCCCAAAAGAGGAAAATAAGAACTAAAAAAAAAAGAAGAAAGCCACATCAATAACAATTTTGACATCAGTTGCCGGTGGAAGAAAAATGGAAAAGTGTAACCCAAACTAAAATGCCTAATTAAATAAAAAGTGGGGGAAAAATATAATTTCTGTATAATGAAGTTTCTATATAATGAAGTGATTTTCTGGTCCCGTCAAGATTCATTATAGGGAAGTTCGACTGTAGAAGATTCTTGAGCGTAGTAGTAGATGCTGGGGGTTTTAATTTTCTTCAAAACACTGAATTATTAGCGGTGCACACTCACCTTTCACAAATAGTGAAAAAATGTCACCAATGTTTCCAACATCATACCCCCTGATAAGCATGAAATGTTCAGTGATTACTTTCGGCATTTCAATTGAAAACTATCTTTCTTTAGTTACGGTCACATTTGGCAAATATTTGCCGAAAAAGACATAACCACAAAATAAAATATTTTTGAACTCGTTTGTTTATTAAAAAAACTTTGTTTATTTAGGACAGGACACTACAAATATTTAGTTGTATTTTATTTGACGCTGTTTGCTCTCGCAAAACTCTTGTAAGAGTAAACAGTGTCAAACAAATTTGTGCTAAAACAAGTGGTTATGCTTTTTTGAGTAAATATTTGCCAGGTGAGAACATATCTTTAGCCACTAATGTCATTGCCATGTTCAAAATGGTAAAGATATTCGTTTATTCTATCAATGTAAATTTCGATTACAAAAAACTAAGGAAAATTAAACATTAAACACATTTATTAAACGAATTATGCTAGCTCCTTAATTCCTACTCCTTTAAGGGATGACTAAACATTCACTGACTGATTGATAAAATTAATCATTTGGCTGAATTAATTGCAAATAATTCGGAAAGCAATTAACCACTACCCGAGCTCAAAAGAATATCGTAGCTTGGAATTTTTATTATTGCCCGAAAGTACAATCTTTGTCATTTACTTTTTAAATATAATTTCATTTAAATGTTGGCCGCGACTACGCTGTAGGTGGTTGTGTGTTGGAGCAATATTTCTGGGCGTACAAACATCAGCACAAATCCACTATGGTGGGGTAGGGTATAAAAATCATCATATTTAACAGTTGGATTTGTGTATTTCGACGGCAATTGCTTGCCCCACATCTTGACGAGCAATTGTTTTATGGACACAAATTCGTTCATGTTCTTCTGTGGGGGAAAAACATGTCGATGTTGGCGTTCATAATTTTCTTTGTAATGTTTTTAGAATTTTGGTATTATTAAAAGAAAATTACATTTGGTGACAGGCATTATTGTGTGAAAAAAAAATTTACAATGTTGTGCAAACTAAAACCTAATATTGACAAGAGTCGTCCACACGAGACAAATTCTTGTGAGGGCAAAAAATTGCTCGCAGAGTGAACATATGTATAACTAAATGCGTGAAGAAAATATTTGTTTATTTGTTTGCAAAGCACGAGATATATTTCGAAAATTTTAAAAACACGATTTACCTAAAATAATGTGAATTTTTTCATATTATGAGCTTTTTTGAAGATTTCATACTTATTAAAATTACGAAATACTTGATCACTTTATACAAAATCAACCTTAACTCCTTTTTATTTAAATACAATGATTTCTCTTTAATTATGTTGTGGTCCTGAGTACTTGAAGTACTTACTGCGGAGTGGCGCAAAATTTATTGATGCTTAAAAATTTATTTAAGTAAAAAGTTTTGTTTGTACTGAAGCTTATGTTTTTTCATTTAACAAAATTGTTTAAATAAAAACCAATTTAAATTTCGAGTGGGAGCAGCAAACAGCGTAAAATAAAACGCTTTATTTAAAAGTTTTCTATATTGGCATAATGGAATGAGTACTTCTACTGGAACGAGTTGCTTCTAAAAACACACACACATATTTTATTGCTAACAAAATTAAATACTGCTTAAATAATAGAGATAAATTGTTTTGCTCTTGTTGTTGTGGGTTGCGGGTGTATGATTTATTTAAAGAACAAACATTTACACAACAAGCGGAAGTAAAAAGTTTACAAATAAAATGTATTTGATTTAATATAAATGTATGTATGTAGACACATAAGTATTTTTTTTTGCGTAAACAATATGTACGGCTAATCAGTTTAAAATTGAATTTGCTAAGAAAGTTTTTCTTAACTTTTGACCTTTGTTGCGAAACAAAATTTTTTTGGGTTAAATTCAATTAAATGTTAAATTTTGCAAACAAATCTAATTAGACATTCCGTTTGGTCAGTTTGTAAACGGTCTGAATTTGTTGTCAAAATTTGTTAAAATCAAGTTTGGCTAAAGATTCAACAGATAAAATGATAAACACAAATTGTAAAAGTTAAAAATTAATTTATTTTGTAAAGAAAATAGTTTTCTGTTGAATTTGAGGAAAATTCAAATTACCGCATTCGATATCGAGTAAAATTGATCGTAATTTTCTTATTTGAAATTATGGCATACGATATTGAGGAACAAGTTTAGTACATTTTATCATAATTTCGATATCGAAATCATTTTTCGATACGATGGCTCATTCGATCACGAATGCGGTAATTTAGCTCCTGTTTGCTATTTTATATATTGTTTATTAATGTGGGAATAGTTATTTGTTAAACTATTCGTAGTATAATTGTTATATAAACTAAACAAATAAACCTATAATATTAATGTTTTAGCAATCGAAGTATTTGAAGAATTTTAGAAATCTTCAACAAATTTAAAGTGAGAATAGTTTTTATTTTTAATTCCATTAAAAATAATGTTAAATTCAAGGTATTAAACATATTTATGTTTATTATATTAATAACCAGATTTTTTAGTAATTTTGAAATGGGAACAATTTTTATTTCAAATATTCCCATTGGGAATTACGTTGAATATAATTTTTAATTCAAATAAATTCAGTAAATGTGTACGTGTTAATCAAAATCCTTATTTTGGAGTTGTTTTTAAATAGGAATAGTAATTTTTTCAACTATTCCCATTAGGAATTTCATTGTAAAGTTAGAAGAATTTCTTTAAATGTATGAGTGCTAATCAGGGTCCTGATTTTTGAGTAACTTTTAAGTGGCAACAGTTTTTATTTCAACTATTCTCAGTGTAGTTTTCGTTGCAAATAATGTTAAATTCAAGAAAGATGTTATGAACGTTTTAGGAATTGAAATTTTTAAAGAATTTCAAGAAAAAAAAAATTCCAAGTGAGAACAGTTTTTATTTAAACTGTTCCTATGCAGAATTTTATTGTAAATAACGTCAAAATAAGCGACTAAATTAAATTTATATGTGTTTAGTTAATAGTCAGATTTTTGAGTAATTTTTGTATGAGTAATTTTGTATTATTTCAAATGTTCCCAGTGTGAAATTTAACTTTTAAAAAGCTGTTGTTATTTTATCAAAATTTTTATATATTAATAAATTTGATTAAATTTCTTTTAATTTCAAGTGGGAACAGTTTCCGTTGCTGCTATTCTCAGTTTAAATTTAAAGAAAATAATGAACTTCTTATAGAATTCTTCGAACTGTTGCTTTTCTCTGTCTAAATGTCAATAATTTTTCATTTATAACAGTTTAATGAAAATCTGTTCCCTGTGAAATTATTAGACAAACAAAACAATTTTTGGCAAGTTACCAATTTTTACATGGATTTGGAATGAGAGCGGTTTTAATATGCATTGTACCATGGTTAATAATATAATTTCGTAAAATTTTTATGTTTTTTTGCAATAGAAAACAGTTGCTATTTAAACTGTTCCCATAGATATTTTCACTGTAAATAAAGTTAGATCTGGGGTTTCCATTAGTTACTTAATTTAAAGTGAGAACAGTTTTTATAAAATTGATATCAATAGGAATGCATGAAGTAACTAAGTAATTTATTTTAAATACTTTGGTAAATTTAATCTTGAAATCGTGTTTTATTACCCACAAAGTTGTAGGGAATATAAAATTTGGCACTGCCAAAATAAATACAAATTTTCATAAAAATGTTATTAATATTTAAGTTTAATTATATTCCATTAAAATAACCGCAGTAATTTGGTATAAATTTCAATTATAAATTCCCAGCTTTAGCAAAAATAACTAATGGAAACGCCCCTCCAACCAAAAACAAACAAACACACAAGGCAACTCAAAACACAACAGCCAACACTTAAATATTAATAATTCATAAAGATTAGATTTAAAACCTATTAACATAATTATTATATACACAACCAACACACAAAAATGTAAACAAATAATAATTTTCAAATTCGGTCAGTTGGGTATGGTCGCTTGTCTATTTGACTTTTACAAAGTTTTTCTGTCCGTAGGCTATGGTTGTGAGGCCTCATTTATTTTAACTTGTTGTTCAAGACATGCCACACTCTATGAATAAGGGATATTATTGAATGAACGAACGAACAAATGATTTGTTTTACTATTTGTCCTGTTGTTGATTAATTTTCAATTAATTGGTAATTGAAAACCGCATCATGCACTTGCAAAACAGGCAAACAGACAGACATACAGACAAACATACGGACAACATACCACTGGACTTGAGAGTCTATATTTAAAATAGTTTTCTTTTAGTAAAGTACTTGTACTTAAAGTATTCTAGAATAAGTATTATTTGCATTTAATGATGCAGTTTGTAAAGTGATGAGCTGCTGTTAATGAGTTGATGCAAAGTAGTTGTGCAATTTAGTTTGTGCTATTCACATCAAATAATGATGGTCATGTTCAAGTTTCTTTATCTGGTTTTGCTAGTTATTTAATCTGATGTTAATGTTAATGGCAGATTATATTTTTTTTCTTTAAAAATTGTATAATTTTATAATGTATAGAGTTATTTATTTTGATTTGTACAAGTTTTATTTGTTTTATTTGTTTTTATGAACTTTTAAGTTAAAATTGGCGCTTTAATCCGAATATGACTCATGAGTGATGGAGTAAAAAGGTCAATAATCTGTGATCCCTCATATTTGCCTGCATATATCGATTTGTATACGAAAAACATAGAATCATTTATAAGTCGTTAATAAGAGGTCCTAGAGCAAAATCAAAATCATTCATAAGTCGTTAATAAGAAAGGTTCGAAAACACCCAAACAACCGCAAGAGAATGAACAGCAAAAAGAGCACTTAAAAGAATAGGATATGTGGCAGCAATTAAAAAGAAAAAGCCAGCTCTATCTGAAAAAATATAAAAGCGCGTCTTGAGTTCTGCAAAAAGTATGAGCATTCGACTGTAAAAGATTGGACCGTCTCGGCGGAAAATAGTATAGGTGCTCAAACATCTATATACAATTCCAATGCCGGGGTAGAGATGGCGAAACGGGTGCCATGAGCTGCACGGAGCTCGAAACTGAGAAGAGTTGATTATTTCACCCCAATATACTCGCAGCTGGCTAGAGTCTTATCTAGAGCCACGGGATCAGTTAGAAGCCCGGTGATTCGTTCTTTAACTGGTTTTTTTGCAAGTCCCTTCGGGGCACGCGTGGTGTTTGTGGTTTAAACCTAAAATCGCAGGAAGAAGATTTTTGGTTAAACGACTGATGTTTGTGATTGTGGCAAATTTTGGACCACTTAATTGTCTCTAGGTGCTGTTGCTGAATCAACAGATCCATTGAAGGTAGTGATGACAGATTGTCTGAGTTGATGGGATGAACAAAGTTCTGCGGCGGGAGGTGTCGATGGTCTTCGTGAGCAGTAAGTATTTACTTTCTTCTTGGCTAGTGACAGTATATTAAACTATGGATGGAAGGGTTTAGATAGCCCGAACTCTCTAACAAGGTGTTTGTACAGTGATCTGTGCAATTACTGTATGAGAAATTGTGAATTGCATGACTTGCAAGACATACAATATTGTATGTCCTGGCAAGGCATTCAAGGCGTTGGGTGACCGTTTGTCAACCCGGTGTGAAGAACACCATGCCGCCATGTCATTATTTGACGATAGTGCATGTAAAACCCCTGGACTCTCTGTAGAAGATTGGAAACGAATCATTTATAAAATTAACCAATTCCAATCTGAAGGCAAGGAATACTTTCAAAGACATCCTGTGAAAGTAGTTTGATAGTTTCGGGTAGTTTAACTTGTCCCAGTTTGTTAGAATAAATAGAATTGTAAAGAAAGAAGACTAACTCATTTACCTGATTTTGTGGACCGCAGCGCATATCCTGAAAACGAAGTTATTTTCCAACAAGACGGAGACGCCAAACATATGCTTAAAGTCCAGATCACAATCCTACAGAGAATTTGTGGTTTAGATTGAAGAGACGACTGGGATAACACAACCGAACGCCTACCAGTATGGCAAATATTAGAAGTGAATTTAAGGAAAACTTGGTTGAAAGTAGTAAAGGCGTTATTAAAAATAAGGGGTTATGGATATCATACTAAGAAAAACATTATTAATGGTTTTTGAAAAACGTGTAAAACTGAGTTAATTGAGTTGCTTTATGTTTTTATATTGATTTTTTTTTTTGTTACATCATACATTTTTTTTTTGCTAAAAGAGTAAATGGTAAAAACTTAACAAAACCTTTTTCGTCATTTAGCATTTCATTGTCCTTTAAGTTATATCATATATATAACATGCACTCGGTATTAAAAATCATAAAATCACTCATATGTCGTTAAAAAGTGGTCTTAAAGCAAAGAGAAAAATAATATTTCCTTGCAAAAATTGATTTTTATATGAAAAACCTAAAGTCGTTAATAAAAGGTCGTAAGCAAAAAGGATATTAATCTGTAATCATTTATATTTCCCAATAAATAACGATTTTTATATGAAAATCATAAAATCTACAGCAAGTCGTTTATAAGACATTAATACTTCTGTTTCTATTATATTCGTTTTATAAATTTTAGTTTTTATGTAGTTCTAGTTGAAAGCTACATAACATAATCTTACCAAAGAAAAGTAATTACTACATGGTAGTTAAATTCTTTGAGAAGACCTCTGTTATTTACCAAGGTTATTTGCAAGTTCGGTTTCTGGTGGCTATAAAAGCCGAGGACAATCATCAAACAAACATCATGGCTTTGCATCATGTAACCAGCAAATACACTTATGGCCGAAATCACAGTCTTTAGTTAGTTAATGACAAAGGCTTAACTAATGATTCTTTAATCGCAATGCTTAGTTTGCCAAAAGAATAACAAGTAAAAGTTAAACAATAGTTAGTATATTAATTTACCAATGCTTAACTAATGACTGAGAATTCGGCCATTAATGGCAAAATCTATTTAATTGTCCATAAACAAGTTAAACTTTTTTTTTAACTCTTTAATAGAAATTTTAATTTCTCTCTTTGCGTTTTAGCCAATTAGAAAACAAATTTTGCAACCAACAGATTCATTGTGTTTTTATACAACTGACTATTCAGAATTCCATTAATGCCAATTAAAATGGGTTTGCGTTCCGTAACAATACTCGTAATCTACTTTAAACGTCACATAACCATGAATTGTATGTGAGAGAGGAAAAAAGAAGAGTTTTTCTATTTAAGGTGAAATAACAATGCAAATGTTTGGTGGGCGGGAGGAGGGCGGGTAAATGTAAAATATTTGTGGTATGCTTTTATGATTAAGGACATGTGTGTGGTCTCGTCTGTAGGTATGTGTCAATTTACATGTGTGTGACTTAAACATGTGTTTGTGTATTTACTTCAAAATGCAGGCTCATACTACAATATTTGCTGTGTGTAATAAAATTACAATAAACTTACATTTAACTCTTACTGTGTGTTTTTTGTCAACTGTGCAGGTAAGATATTATGTTACACACTCACTAATTACATAATAATTTAAAAAGTTTATTACAATTTACGCTGTGTTTCAGTAAGTTGATATACAATACATGTATGTATATTAGGGTGGCCCCAAAATAAAGTTGCGGAATATGAAAATTTGATTGACTTTAAGACTACGTTTCTCAATTTTTTTGTCCTGTGGTCAATATTTGGTGAGCTGGATCAAACGATAAAAAGGTCCCTTTTAGAGGTTTTTTGATTTTTTTTCACATTTGTTCCAAAGGAACTATCTGTAAATTTGGTATCATATGTATGAAAGGTCTTTGAGAGGCGTATTCATTTGGGTTATCAAAAATTAAAAAAAAAAATTAATTTCAAAAATTTTTAAATTTTCAAACAAAATTTTATTTTTTTTTATTTTTTCATAGAATTTACTTAAATAAATAGTTCAAATTTCTTGATTATAAACATCATGCATTTTAACCTAAATGGGGTTTCCCGTTTTTTAGCTTATTTACGTTATTTTAATATCCGTTACATTAACGACTTGAGTAGCAGAGATTGTCAGAGAGGGAAGAATTTAGGTTTCAAAAAAAAAAAAAAAAAAAAAAAAAAAAAAAATTAATAAAAATTGAAATAGACAGAATTTTAAAAACGGGAAACCCATTTGTGTTAATTGCATGATGTTTATAATCAAGAAATTTCAACTATTTATTTAAGTAAATTCTATTAAAAAATAAAAAAAAATAAAATTTTGTATGAAATTTTCAAAATTTTTAAATTAAAAAATTTTTGTTTTTAATTTTTGATAACCCATTGAATGCGTCTCTTAAATATTTTTCATATGATACCAAATTTACATATAGTTCCTTTAGAAGAAATGTGAAAAAAAAATCAAAAAACCTCTAAAAAGGACATTTTTATTCTTTGATCCATATTGACCCCAGGACAAAAAAATTGACAAATGTAGTCATAAATGAATCAAATTTTTATATTAGTCGGGAACATCGACACCTTATTTTTTCTCCATACAAACGGGGCCACCCTAATGTATATATATTTACAAGTCTACAATTCGTATTAAGATTTAATTGTGCTTAACTGTTGCTAAATTAAGCAGGTAAATACTGAATACAGGCAATAGTTTATATAGGGTGTTTTATTTAGATGTATAGAACTTTAACTGGCGGCCAGTGCTTTATGTTTAAAGTCACTAGTCTACACCGATAAGTCCAAAACGATTGACCACTTGAAGGACAACAATCGCTGTGTTATTGACGAGCACAAATGTTGGAAAAGTCATCGAAAATTGGACTGCCATATTACACCACATACGTCCGAGCTAGTCATATGTCAGAAGTCATATTTAAATTATAATGCCAGAAGATTATCTTTCCTCTCCTTATCCTCTTTGTTTTATTATATTTCAAAGTTTTATACATTTAAAAAAACTCGGAACCATGCTATTGAAAATAAATTCGCACAATTGGGAGGCTTTGTTCATGTTGAAATGTCAAACCAAACTAAACCTAAATTACTTGACAGCTGACAAAATGGTCGCCAGTTAATTAAATGTTGCCAACTTAAAGTTTTATACATCTAAACACCCCCCATAATATATTTAACAAATGCAGGTGTTAATAGACGTTAAATTAAGCAGGTAAATACTGAAAACACGCAATAGTTTATAGTGTATCTAACACATGCGGCTGTTAATAAATGTTTTAGGCAGGAAATCTAATAATTAAGAATTATGAAATGCATATTTCTGCTACATATGTATGTAAATTAATTTAGACTATTTGAAATGAAAGTCTTAAAATTTGTGTTTAAAATTTAGGACAATACATAGTTTTGTTAATGATTTAAAGTCAAAAAAAAATGTTATAAATTTCAGTGTCTATCTTTAAAAAATCCAATTTAATATCTTGAGAGTATTATATGTATCTGTAAATGACAGCAAAGAAATCCCTTTTTGTGGTAAAAGATGAATTTGGTAACCATCCACATTAGCCTAACGTAGAAAAATATTGTTGGAAATTTTAAATCCACCCTTTTGTTAGGTTGCGAAACATGAAACGCTGCCACTCGTGACATACAAAAATGCAAGTGTTCTTATCGCTGCCTTCGGAAGATCCCAAGCATTTCCTCTCTAGCGTAGAATAAGTCAACAGGCCTTGTCGACATATATGTGACCCGGCCTATGAAAAGGTGGCTTATGACTCAAAAAGAAATTGCGAGATAAATATAAACAATGCATTTCGTCAGTGTGTGTTGGACAAAATAAGAATAATGTTATGATATCATATCTGCAATGGCGGGTGGTTCGAGGACTCAACACTTGCACCACGTAAAAGAGCGTCTCAAAAACTATCGAAACCAAAAAAAAAAGTGGAAAATTTTTTTTTGAGTCATAAGCCACCTTTTCATAGGCCGGGTCACATATATTGAAGTTGCGAAAGAGAAAAAAGGCTTTGTAGAGTTAATTTACCACCTTTCTAATTTAAGGTCCATTAGTCAATTATGGCTCTGCCAACTGAGAGCAAATAGTTTTTAAGATTTAGCTATAAGAGTTGAATACTTAATGTAAGGCCTATGAAGTAAAGTCAGATTCAATAAGTAAATAATAAAAAGTTTAAAAAAGTTGCAGTGAAAAGCAACAGAAAGAAACAGAAGGAGTATGAGAGTCCCCTATACATGATCAAGAGTTTGGGAGAGAAGTGAAGATTAGAGAGATGTTTAACAAATTTATTGAGGCCTTATGCTCCTTATAGGATTGGGGGGAATTATATATCATCATAAAGCCATCATAATTCTTAAACTCATAAATAATATGAGAATTGAATCAAACATCCAAGAACATAAGA
This sequence comes from Bellardia pandia, assembly GCA_916048285.2. Taxonomy (NCBI): domain Eukaryota; kingdom Metazoa; phylum Arthropoda; class Insecta; order Diptera; family Calliphoridae; genus Bellardia; species Bellardia pandia. The sequence continues at coordinate 56,629,339 of OU696532.1, read as the reverse complement.
CAAAATAGCTACTGTTACAATATATCATTCATTCTCTGTTAATAAGAAATTCTATTAAAAAAAAAGAAGTTAATGGTTAACTCATGTGCCTTAAATTAATAAAATAGGTTGTACCAGAAAAAGGTTAGCCATCATTCAAGTGGAAATACCACATGAGGAAGTTTGCATAACGATTGCAAAACTTAAAACGTCTAATTACTTATTTATCTAAATTATGTTTTACTCTAGTTAATTACTCTACTGCTTTAACTTATAATTATTGTAAAGACCCAAAAATATTGTTTTAAATTTAATAAACCTTAAATAAAAAACTTCCCTGCAATGTAAATGTAAAATGTAGGGGTTGATAAAATGCTAAAGAGGGCATATGTCATCACAAGCATTGTTGTTATTAAATATTCCTACCATTTACAATTAGACTAATTGTATGAAATGTACAGGTCAGCAAGGCTAAACAAATAACATTCTATAATTGTTATAGTCTCTAAAGGATGTTCAAAAATTCATGTAGTATTTCATGCAGAAATTGTAGATTTAGTGCTGACAGAGTTATACGACAGAAAATGGCATTTTCATTGTTGAACAATAGTGCAAAAATAATTAAAGATATATAATCGGAATATTGAAAAATTCAAGGAATTTGCATCATGATGCTTAACACAGCGATCGTTTCTTCGTCTTTGAAAAGAATTACAAATTTGAAGAAGTTCTCTTCAAAGCAGTCATGAAACTCCGCAAACTTCTGCTTACACATTTACGCTTACTTGTGTGTTTTACTAAAATTTTCTTTCTTAATACACAAAGCTCTCTGCTGCTTAACCAGCGCAAATATAAACATCATAGTATGTGCTTGCTAGCGTTGGCATTTCAGCGGTTTTTTGGCCAGATATGCTGTTTTTATTATGTCAATTACGGCAAAGTTTGTGAAAAAACAACTGAACTATTTTTTTAGCTACTTTTTTATTTCTGCGTTTTTCTAGCAATTTTTCTAGTCGGCAGCACTCTAATTTTGCGATGTATTTTTACTACTTTGTTTTGCTTATGATCGGTAACAAGTGCATTGCACATCACTACAGACGTTAACGGATAACCCCTTATTAAAAAAAAAATTTACAACAGTCACAGTGTTTTTTGTTATAAGCTGTGAAAAAAGTAATAGAAACAGAGCAAACGAAGTACATACATATTTGTTAAATCTTAAAAAAGAACATCTAATTATATTAGCTTACTAAATATATGTAAGTTTTAAGCAAATGCCCATTAAAATTATGTCACTTGACGTGAAATTCACCATATATATCGACAACACTTCCATTGTAGGCATGTTAAACTTTATTCGTATTTACCGTTTAGAAATTACAGATTTATTTCTCTTATATTTTTAAATTGCCCCACTGTGCGACGTTCTATTTATACATTTTCATATTATGTGTATTATATTCTAAGCGATGCAGTAATCAAAATTATCGCATTTGGGTATCTGAGAGCCTACATACGCAACATGTGTCACTGTTTGTTGCCGATTTTGGACTGGAAGGCAACATTGGACCTTAGTCCAATTTTTCTGCTTGAGACATTACCAGATCCGTGTATTTTTTCACTTCAGTCATTCATAGTCATTCGATATTTATAAGTAAGAATTCTTGTTTAACTAACTATTAAAAAGCGTTTGTAGTAATTGCTTGTCTCCAATAAATCCATTGTATTATTGAATTTAAGGGTAATAATATTAGCATTTGCATTACACAGTTTCAATATAGATTTATTAAAGAAAAAAAAACAACTTATCAAAAAGCACGATATGACTGAATTGTCCAAACCCGGTGCTAAAGTTTTAATTTCTTAAAAAATTTAGTAAATCCTTAGCTCATATATAATTGCTACTACTAATTTTTAAACTTTTGTATGCTTTTCCTATTGTTTATTTAGTTAGTTAAACAGTGAATGCAACAAACTAGAAAGAGGGCTGCCTGCCAGTAACGACAAAAGTTCTGTATAAGATTTTATTTTATTTATTTTTCAAAAAAAAAAAAAAATTTTTTTGTTGAAAACAAAACGACAACAGAATTAGTGAATAGAAATAAAAAGGGGAAGTTTTTTTTGCCCCACAAATATAGTTTGTGCACGGCGTACGAGAGCTAACAAACCAGCAAATTCTATTGTAATTACAATGGATTTAAACAAACAGACAAACAAGCTTTATATGTATATATATAGTTAGATCAGAGGCTGTTACGAATGTGGATTTGCGTGTATTTTTGTTTGTTTGTTATTTAACAGAGATTCAATTTAGAAATGTACAGTCAGAGTTAAAATTTAGTTTACAGCACGCTTTTTCATTAATGGAGCAAAATATTTTTTTATTATAATAAGAAATATATAAGTTTGAATCAACTTAAAATTAAATTTCAGGTTTAATGTTTTCTTATTTAAAAATTATATAAAATTAAAAGTGATTTCATGGAAATTTTGTGGGAAGAAGAAATAAGACTAGTTGGAAGATAACATCCATTTCGTGATCCATTTCGAGGTTCCCTACTTAAAAAAAAAAAAAAACAGAAAATTCAAGTTTAATAGGGAATGTTTATTATCATTTGAAAGATCATTTTATGGCATTTATTTTTTGAAGATTATGTCTATCAAATGTTGGCCGTTGCTACGTTGCAGATGGTCTATCCGTTGAGTCAAATTTTAGATGACTCGTTCGAGCATTTCGACTGCTAACTGGCGAATGACACGCGTGATGTTTTCCTCCAAGCCTGAATCGAAACGGGTTTGTCCGCATAAACTTTAGACTTTACATATCCACCATTCAGCTTAATTACAGCCTCAAGTTGCCTTTTTATGGAATTTACAAGAGGTTCAGTGACATCTCTAGTCCAACTCTTACGTTAAAGCTATTCGTTTTTTGTTGATGTTCCTGTCTAAAATTTCTCTATGGGGTTAAGATCTGGAGATTGGGAATGTAAATTTAATTGCTTTGACAAGTTTTCCAATATAGCCACTTCTGGACAATTTTGGCGTTGTGTTTTGGGTCGTTGTCTTGCTGAAAAACCCAAGGCGTTTTAAGACCTAAATTGTCTGTATTTACAAATTGTCCTTTAAAATTTGTAAGTAGTCTCGGCTATTCATTGTACTTTCAGTTAATACAAGACAACCTGGTCCTGCAGCTGACATACTGCAACCCCAAACCATCAAAGTACCACCGCCGTGTAGCACTAAGATTCTGTGGAAGCAGCTCAATATATTTGTTCTTCAGACCTTTCCTCTAGATTTTGACCTAAAAATCTCAAACTTACTCTCATTGCTAAATATTATTTGTACAGTTTTTTTCTAGGCATTCTTCCATGAAGTCTATGGTCATTCTTAAAAATGTCTTTGGAGTTTTCTTGACCTTTCTAAATATTTTGTGCACCTTATCATCAGTTAGAGAGCGTAGTCGACTGGCATGTTTTTGATAGCCTGGTCCTGCAGCTGACACAACCTCAAACCATCATCACTATTTCTTTTTCTAAAGACCTTTCCTCTAGATTTTGACCGAAAAATCTCAAATTAACTCTCATTGCTAAATATTATTTTTACAGTTTTTTCTAGGCATTCTTCCATGAAGTCTGTGGTCATTCAGCCGTCTTCTAATTGCGTTTACTGGGTCACCGGGTGTTTAGAAATGTCTTTGAAGTTTTCTTTACCTCTCTGACTATTTGGCGCACCTCATTATAAGTTAGAGAGCGTATGTTTTGCAGTTTTGATGTTGTTGACCAGCTTTCGATTGTTTCGATTGAACACTTTTAAATCCCTAATTTCCACTGATAAATCTTTGCCACGTGTCATTCGGTTTCTTAACTAATTACCCAATTCTGTACTTACAAATTTATTACTAATTTTATTTAATAACGACGGTAGTTAATTTATTCTATTTTAAAATTCTATATACTAAGTCAGTATTTAGTATTTTTAAGAGCATTTTCTCTTTTGCTAGATAAAACTTAAAACATTTCATCTTTCAGTAAGAGGAAAAGATAACTGTTTAATAAAAGTTGGCCTATCAGAAAGATTTCTATATAAATAAATTTAAAAAATATAGACTTCTTAATTAGACAATCTTATTTTTCGAGATTAAGGTCAGTTTTTTATTTTTATTTTTTATTTTTCTATTTTTTCCAATATTTCGCTACACAATGTGTAGCATCTTCAGGGAAACAATAACAAAATTAAGAAATTTAATAACAATAAAAATATTTTTCAAAAAATAACAGTAATTGTCAGAATTTAAATATTACACAAACAGAAATATTGATATGAAAAATATTTTAGTTTTTAGTTTTTGTGTTTTTATAAATTAAGTGTCTATAAGTTTGAGCAACATTATCTGTATCTACTTTAAAATTGATTCTAAGATTTTTTGGTACATTAATAATTTCTAACATTTCTAACATATAACGACGTTTATAATTATTTTCTGTTTTCAAAACTGAAATGTTCTCAAAGTCGGGATAGTGATTCAAATTTTTACAATGTGATGATAATGCTGTTTTTTGTGACGATATATCTCTATATTTTTGATCAGATTTGTGTCCAGCTATTCTAGTTTTTAATTTATTTTTAGTTGTACCTACATATACTTTGCTACATTTTTCATTGTTATTACCATTACATGGTATTTTATAAACTACGTTTGACATTTCTAATTTAGGTATCCTATCTTTTATCTTACTGAATAATCTACCTACTGTATTATACATTTTTGGAGCCATTTTATATTTGGTGTTATCAAATATATTAGATTTTTCTATTCTTTCGGATATTTTAGGTACATAAGTTAAAGATTTATATATTTTAGGTTCAGAAAATCCTTTTGTGTTATTCATTTTATTTTTGAATTGTCTTATTAATTTACAAATTATATTAATAGGGAAATTATTATCCTTTAATATCTTGTTAATCGTTTCTATATTTTTCTTGTGGAATGTAGCAAAGTATATGTAGGTACAACTAAAAATAAATTAAAAACTAGAATAGCTGGACACAAATCTGATCAAAAATATAGAGATATATCGTCACAAAAAACAGCATTATCATCACATTGTAAAAATTTGAATCACTATCCCGACTTTGAGAACATTTCAGTTTTGAAAACAGAAAATAATTATAAACGTCGTTATATGTTAGAAATGTTAGAAATTATTAATGTACCAAAAAATCTTAGAATCAATTTTAAAGTAGATACAGATAATGTTGCTCAAACTTATAGACACTTAATTTATAAAAACACAAAAACTAAAAACTAAAATATTTTTCATATCAATATTTCTGTTTGTGTAATATTTAAATTCTGACAATTACTGTTATTTTTTGAAAAATATTTTTATTGTTATTAAATTTCTTAATTTTGTTATTGTTTCCCTGAAGATGCTACACATTGTGTAGCGAAATATTGGAAAAAATAGAAAAATAAAAAATAAAAATAAAAAACTGACCTTAATCTCGAAAAATAAGATTGTCTAATTAATGAAAAGGTCGAACAATCAGTTAAATAATCAATATAGACTTCTTTTAAAGACACTATTTTTCATAGAAATTATTCTATGCTGTATACTAAATTATCGCTCTGACTGTATATAAAAACTAGCTGTAGTTTAAATGACACAATCAGAATATCAATAACACAGGCCGCCACAAGTCGAGTTGATTTTTGTTTTGTTTATCACACTGTACGGATGGAAGACTACTTAAATGTTATAAATTGCATGACGGAATAGTTGTACGATTGTTGTTTAAAAGTGTGATTTTTTTATTAAATTATTTGTTTTTTTTTTCTTTCAATTTGAAATGTTTTGTTTTCTTTTTTAATATTTTATCCAATTAATTTTGTATTTTTTAAGTGTCCTGACAGCTATTTAAATTCTTCTCATTTATTGTATTTGTTTTTATTTTTTCAAATGTTCCTAAAACTTATTTTTATTTCTTGCTGTCTACATCAATCAATTCTTTGTATTTAATTGCACATGTGCAATATATTGCAAAACAGATGTTTTCAAAAGAATTTCAAAGTATAGATAACAATATTTTCTTGTAAATAAATAGTATTTTCTATTTTCAGATATTTTCCAATTTGTAAGGTTTACATTAATTAGTTTTTCAATATTTATTTAATAAAATGTTTTCTGCTTTATTTAAAAATATTGTTTATTTAGCTAAAATGTAAACAAAAATATGCCACAAATACACGGCGTTAATTGTTAAGTGTGATAATAGTGATTATCTGGTAAAACTTTTGTGGAGGGAAAAATGGAAAGAGAAACGAAACAAAATAAAAAAAAAATAAAATGCTGGCTTAGTGGCATATATTTTGTATTTAAATGGCTCCTTTAGAACAAAGCCAATGTCCTTAAATCTCACGATCTGTAGGCCCAATTCCGATCATAAAAACTAACAATGACTTTAAAGCATGAAGCTGCATGCTCCGTCAGGGCATCAATATCATCGAATTTATGCAGAATAAACTCTGCTATCTTTCGCGACATCGAGCAACAGTCACAATCATTGTTTAACCAGCCTTATTTTTAAATAAGTAGTGCAACAAGCAGATAAACTTTATGGAAGCATTTGTTTTTTGAAAATAGCATGTGAGTTCTCTAAATCTAAAATACAGCAATTTTGACGATTAACAATGCCATCAAGCTGAAAATAGGATGATTTTGCATTCGCAGCCACTTGTGGATGTTCAACAATCCAAACAGTCCATTCAGTGAATAATCTCGTTATTTGAAGACCTGCTATATGTTATAGACCCCAAGGTGTAATTCCATCATCTTGACGCTATTGCAATCATTGAGAGAAAATGGAGCTCGAAACTGTAAAGAGTTTGATTGTTTCGCCCCATTTAAACTCGCAGCTGACTAGAGACTCTATCAAGAACCACGGGTCAGTTAGAAACTTAGGGTCTTGTTCTCTAATAGAAATTGGTTGGGTTTCCTTCGGGGGTCACGTGGTGGTAGTTGGTTAAATGACTGATATTTGTTCTAGTAACAAATTTCGGGCCACCAAATTGTCCTAGGTGCTGTTGCTAAAAAGGTAGAGCCATTGAAGTTAGTGGAGGAACTTAACTCTGTGCTCAGAAAATGTATTGGAATTGTGGCAGCTGTGAACAAGTTTAGATAGCGGCCTATGACAACCGTAGTAAATTCAAATCTCTCGTCCTTGGGAGTAATGGTCGCGAGTTTTTGCGATAGATTCTTTTTCTAGTCATAGTACTGGGTTATGCTAATTGACTAAAGGTACGGTCACACATGGCAAATATTTGACGGAAAAATATAACCAATAAATAACATATATTTGAACTCGTTTATTTATTTAAAAATTCTTTTTTTATTGAGGCCATATCACAATAAATATTTAGTTTTAATTTATTTGATGCTGTTTGATCTTGCAAAACTTTTGTAGGAGTAAACAACGTCAAACAAATTTGTGCTGAAACAAGTGATTATGTTTTTTTGAGTAAATATTTGTATATACATACTTTTTTGGGTCTCAGATGAATATTAACAATGTTTCACATGGAATGACAAACGTAAACGTATACCCTCATTCACCACTCATGGTGGTAGAGAGTATAAAATGGCATGGTGCTAAAAACTAAAGGCCTTAAGTTTTCCGAAATCATTATTTGGAAATTTTATTTTTGAAAATATGATAATTTGTGTGACAATTAAAAACGTGTAAGGAAATAATTAGACATTATCGATTTCAATGATATTTATCACAGTTGTTAAATAAATTCAGATCTCTCCTGACCACAAACTATGGCTTCTCGTAAATAAAAAAAAAAATTGAAGAACACGTTAAATATACAATATCTGTTCAGTAAATTTCATTGAATTGGAAGAAGATACTGAAAATCAATTTCTCTTCTAACAAACATTTTAAACAGGGAAAAATTCTCGAGAGTTTTATAGAAATTTCCTGTGAATTTTTTTCGGAAAATTTTTATTTATGCACAGATTAAAGTTAGTTAGTTAATGTACGGTCACATTTGGCAAATATTTACTAAAAAAAAAAGCATAACCACTTATTTTGGCACAAATTTGTTTGACGTTGTTTACTCTTACAAGAGTTTTGCAAGATCAAACAGAATCAAATAAAATAAAACTAAATATTTATTTTACTATTAATATTTATTGATAATTTTTCTTGGCTGAGGATTCGAACCTGGGTTGTTGGTTGAATTTACATATGTTTCGAGAGAAAGTGGTGTTTTCTCTCATCAGAATTCTTTGCGTTCCCACCCTCTGCACCCCTGCGCTGCCCGCTAGCCAACAGTCAAACATCAATACTTTCGATCAATCGAATCCTAAGCCAAGAAAAATTATCAACAAATTTTAATAATAATTTTCATGTAACAATTCCTACCTTCAGTTATCTCACATTCCCATATAAATCATCAGATAGAAACCTCAACTTTTAAGTATCTTGTTGTTTTTCAACAATAAATCATTCAATCATGACCTCTTAAAGTTCGATGATCAATAAATTGTACATTTTAATATTTTTAAATTTTCTTAAATGAAAACTCAAGCATGAATAATGAATGATATTGAAATAAACATACACCCCAAACGACTTAATCAAATGCGTCACACAACATAAATATTTGTTGTATGACTAGAAAAACTACTATACAACAACAACTAAAAATAAAAATTAAAGCCAATTTGTTGTAAACAGATTAAAGAAATAAAATTGAATGAAAAAAAGTTTTTTTTTAATAAAAAAAAATTTAATTGTTTTGTGTGAAAATAAGAAAAACTAAATAGAATATTATGTGTATGCACCTAGACAAGTACTTACTTGTACGTAATCGTACTTGTAGGCACACAGTGTGTGGAAAAAAGAATAAAAACTTGTCAATATTAAAGTTTTCTTTTTACACAGTTTGTTTTTTCACAGGTTGTTAATTGTTAGTTGTAACATTAAAAACTTTCAATTTAGTTTAGATATTATTTTAAGAAACGTACATTAAATTGAGAAATAAATTGGGAAAGAAAATTAAATTTAAGAAAGTTTATTATGAACTTTAACAATCATACAGAATCCTAAAGTTTTCACTAAAAATTCCTTGGAAGTAACATAGGGTCATTACATTCGAAAATGGTCCGTCAGAAAAAGCTCTTAGATAATGTCAGAAAAGAGTCTTTTATGAGGTTTTTCTTGGGCTCTGTGTAATCTAGTTTTTATTATTCTGGTGTGGTACAGCTATGTTTTTTGTTTGTTCAAAGCACAAATAACAGAACAACAACGCTTTGGTACACGCATAATTAAGTGGAAGTTCTGAGTCATACTGCTCTTTCGCTCCGAAAATGCTATTTAGTTGGACTCTTTTTTAACTCCTTTTTTCGGAGCGCTCCGAAAATGCTCTTTTGTCGGACTCTTTTCTGACTCCTTTTTCGGAGCACTCCTAGAATGGTCAAATTTATATATGGAAGTAAGCAAAAATATTTTACCAATAAGAGGAATATAACTATAAGGAACAATTACTTCTTTGCGTATTTGAATCGTTACATAACATTGGCCATAATACAATAAAATTCACGCTTAATCAAACAGCTATTAGTACCACAAACAATTCAAATTTAAAACCTGCGAAAACTAAGCAACGAATTGAATACATTGGCTGTGTGGAATATAACAATTTGCCACAAAACTTGAAAAATGTTAATGAAATTTCAACTTTTAAATATAATATTAAAATTTTTTTATTAAATAATTTCGAAATGCTTATAATGTAATACATATTCTATTTATACATAATTTATAGACATTAACTTTTGTAAATACAATTTTATATATTTTTTATTAATTTAAAAACTATAATGTAAATATAAATAATTAATTTATTTATGTCGTTAAGACGCTGAGGCAATCATACATTCTTAATCTTTCTTGAATAAATTAATATTTTTTAAATTAAAAAAAAAAATTAAAAAACAATCCTTTTTCGAATTGTAGTTTTACTTAATTTTATTTTTTTACGTTTTTGCTGGACAAATTAGGGGTTTCTTTTTATTTAATTGTTGACATTTAGTTTTATCGATTCTCTTAAATTCTAACGGGCAATCAGTTTTAAGAAAATTATTTCTTGGTGTATCCATTCAATCATTAGGGATTCAATCTTTGTCTCTTGTTCTTCTTGTAACTTCAAACGTTGTTCTTGCTCAGGCGTCAAAGCCACCGATATCTTTTCTTTACACTCCGCTATAGCCTGTTCGTGTTTCATCTGCATCATGTGATTTCTCTTCGGCATTGTGTATTTGTGAACGTAACTCTTCGCCGAGCTGAGAGTGTCTTATGGCGGCCAAAAATTACAACAAAAACTTTAACACAGCCCGAGCCTCGACTAGGCTGTGCACATTGTCACCTAGAGATTTGATGAGCGTATCGATATCGTTAGTGAACACCTTCTGCTGGAGATCGGAGATTTGTGCGTTTCACATTTCGAGTTCCTCCTCCAAATTGGCAATTTCCAAGCCGGCCTGCGATTGTGGATCGGGGGTATGTTGTTGCTGTTTCCTGTAGTTCGCGTTCAACACTGGCTATAACCTGATCGATTTTCATTGAGGCAGCCGTAGCATCTTTGACCGCTTGCATCTTTTGTCCTTGGGTTTGAGCCAGTTTTTGTCTTTCGAGAGCATCTTTGAGTCTATTATAGAAAACAGAAAAGAAGTTGTAGTGAAAGATTAGTTAGGGAAAGACAATAAACAATACAAAAAAAAAAAAAAAAAACGTTGGAAAAGCAAAAGGGAAAACAAACTTACCTCTTATTACTGGCCATGGCTTCTTCACATTTTCGCTTAAGTACATTACGCTGTTTATTGTGCAAGGCTTCCTTACGGGCCATTTCATCTTGCATTTTACGATCTTTGTTCTTCAACTGCATCAACTCTTTTTCAAGCATCATTTTGAATTGTCTGAAACTTTCTGCCTCACAACGCATAGCTCTCACAAGCTTCACCTTTGACTCCTTCATGGCCTGAATTTCACTGCTAAGGTTTTTAATTTGCTGGGTTTCCTTTTCACGTATCTTTAGCAGTTTTGCTTGTTGAACATTTTTACGTTTCATATCGGTGATTTCTTGCTCTAAAGTCTGCAAACGTTTGCGTCTTTCTTCGGCCAATTTTGCGGAGATATTATTTTTTACGTGACGTAATTTATCGAGAAGTTCGGACTTTTCAGTTTCAAGCTTCTGGATCTTTTGCTCACAATCCTTGAATTTCTCTTCGATTTGTTTGGTGGTAAAGGCTTCGGTACGTTCTTGCATCATTGCATGCATTTCAGAGATATTTACATTATTTTCCTCATCTTCGCCCTGTTCGGCTGTGCTGACCGATGAACCCAACGAGGAATGTCGTTTATGGTTCATTATTTCCGTTTCGGCTCTACAAAGCTCTTCATTTAAACCTTCTACCAACTTATTGATGTGTATGAATGTGTCTGCCAGCATCTTTTCATCCAATGGAGTTTCTTTGGTAACAAAACTTTTCAACTCCCCCGCTTTTTGTTTAAGTTTCTCATATGCTGCTTCTGCTATGCGAGCTCTCATCTCATGTTCCGCCACATCGTGCAGTGTCATTTGCCATTGTTGCTGCAAAGTCCGATATTTCTCTTGTAATTCTTTATATCTACGATTTTGTTCCTCCGAAGGCATTATTGGGGGTATAGTCAAGGTAGTAGTCATAAGGGGTGCCACGGGACCTTCAGCTTGCAGGTCGTGAGTCATTGTACCACCCTTGGTTAACAATTCTACGCGCAATTTCTGTATGATGCCCTTTAGACGATCGATTTCGGCTGCTTGAGGATCTTGATTGACAATCGGTTTGTTCTTAATTTTACGTGCCCGATCGGCATAGCGAAGAGTACTCAGAGTCTCAGCGACATTGTAGTCGGCCGGTGAGACACAAGCTATCATAAGGGTAACAGAATTGCCACCCAGCGAATCCTGCAGCAGTCGAGTCAGTTTTGAGTCACGATAACGAACAAAACCGGCACCTTTGCCATCTGAAAAGAAATAAAATTTTTATTAATAATGATTTTCTAACTAGACTCTTTATTATAAAATATGATAATTTGAATGAATCATTTGAATAATAGTATCTTATTTTTAAATTAAACAAATAGATTTTCTTCATATATCCTATTAAATTGTATTCCAGTTTATCTTAATTTCTCATATTCATAATAAATTCTTAAATTTTCAGATACATTTTTCAAACTTGTTTTGTGTTATAGTTATGAACTATTATAAAATGTAAAATTATTAATGAATATGAGAGAATCCTTTCAAATACATATGTATATTTTAAACAATCATTATCCAAAACTTACCTCCCAATGCTGATATCACATTTCCCAAAGCCAAAAGTCCTTGATTAATTTTTACGCCTTCTTTGAAACGGTCGCCGGTGGCGCCAGTTTTTTTCGGACGTTCCGAACCAGCCAAATCCACCAAACGAAATTTTGAAATAGTAACTGCACGATCATCTTTTTTAGTAGCTTCCAAAGTAACCGTGAAAATACAATGAGATCTGGAGGATTGTTGATTCATAGCAGTCGAGGCCACTGCTCTGCCCATAGAACCTTTTACCAAACAATCGGTGGTTTCTTTAGCATCAAACACTTCCTTCTCTGTTAAGCCTGCCATATTAATACCACTACGATTTTCTCGCATATCAATAACACTTTCTTCTCTCGACTTTTCCGACAGCAAATCGTACAGCTGTTCCTGATACAGTTCCATAAACGAACACTTAATTACAAAATCAAACTCATCCGAGAGTTTTTTAATCCGTTCAAATATATCGTGCATAGCTCGTGGTATAACACCCACATCTTCATCTAGTGAACCATCAAAGGCAGTACCCATGGTATGAGTTTTGCCTGAACCAGTCTGGCCATAAGCCAAAATGGTGGCATTGAAACCGCTAAATAGTTTATCCAACATATCAGACACTGACAAATTATACACCTGCTCCTGAGTGTCACGCCAGTCGAATACGAAATTGAAGGAGAACGGATCGGTTCTGTTCACCAATACCTGATTTGCACTATTCACTTTCTCCACAGCAACTTGACAGCCGCGCGCCTTTTCCGAAGACACCAGAGGGCGTACTCTTAGAGCCACTCTTACACTTTCCAAATCACCCATTATTGAGTATGTATATTAGTATTCTATGTGTTGCACTTGAATTGAAGGCTTATAGATTTTGCACTAAGACAATTATAGATTATTTGATTATATTTAAACAAATCAATAATTTTAAAATTTTTATTTCAAATCGTTCTTTCTCACAGTTGTCTGCTGATTTTTCTTTTTTTTCTGCTGTTCTTATTGGTGTCAATCCAAAGTTACAAATGATAATAAATTCTTAACATACACCAAGTTTTATACATTTGTAGCAGGTAAATTAAAAGCAGATTAAATAATTTGCCACAACGAGGATTATCCTTAATAATTTACCTGGATTTAACAAGCAGGCAAAGGAATTTGCCTACGTTTTTCTTGTGTGTGCTTTTATTTTTACCTGCATTATTCTTTTGTCCAGGTATAACACCAACTTTTAAACTGTTTAAATTTAAATTTAAAATGGTGGCAGCTGCGCGAAGCGTAAAAATTCGAAAATCCAAAATGGAAAACATTCGAAAAGTCGCAGATGTGTATTTGAGGTAAGTAATGTCAGCGCATTAATTTTTAACGCACACTTCAAAGTTAGAATATGAATAAAACAAAATAAGTAAAACACAAACGAAGGTAAAAGGAAATGCCAGAAAATTGCATGATAAACGAAAGTAGTGCAACTTTTTCTACCCCTCTTGCTTCTCTCCCCCGTTCGCTAACAAACATCAATTGCATGCAAAATTGCATAGTGTAAAGGGCCTCTTCCATTTAAATGTAAATTTGACATAATGACGCGCCAGTTTTTGTGACTGCTTGTCAGGTCAATAAAATTTATTCCCTTCGAATTCAGGTAGATTTTTTGTCTTAATCTATGGATTTTTTGTTAACACTCATAAAATAATGAAATAAACAAGTATTTAGCAATAACAAAAATATCAGCTGTTGTAACAAAATCTCAAAGTTTTCAAGTGAAAACTATACCTGCTATATACCTGCTTATGTGTGAGTGTTTGAGTGAATACAATCGTTTAAAGAGAACTAGAACAAGTTCGAGTGCTATATTCGATAATCCGGATTCCACTAATCCGGACTATTCGGTAATCCGGACAGAATTTTGCAGCTAATTGGAACTCTATAAACCGGATTGAATAACAACCGTTTTTAGTTATTTTATTATTCAATTCAAAATTATAAAAATTCAAACAGCATGCTTTGAAAAATACAGTTAGAATAGTGTGATATGAGTATGTTTACACATGCGTTTTTAGTTTAGTATTGATGCAAGATGCCTTCAGTGAAGAGATCACACAAGACTCTATCTATTTTAGATAAAGTAAAAATTGTTGAAGAACTTAATAAAGGTATGAGTGGAAGGGTGTTTATTGGCTACATACATGCGTAGTAATCCGGTAATTCGGATAATTCGCTAATCCGGATTGGGGTCTGCAATCAATTATCCGGATTATCGAATTTTTACTGTATTTCGAAATTTTATCTAATTTTGACCATTTATAATTGATGTAGTTACCGATTCTTACTGTCATTTACAGAGTTTGTCTGATTTTCATAATAATCTTGATTGTAATTTAACAATTTATAAAATTAAAAGAACATTTTACTCTTTTTTTTAGTTAATATTTTGCAAGTGTGACCGTACCCTAAGCTATGTTAATAGTAGTGGCGACAATTGGCTCGGTGCTCAGGAAATTGACGGGCTTTCGTTGTCATCGTTCTCCGCTGATCTGATTTTATACAACAAATAGTCTTGGGTCATGCCAATTGACTAAACTATGTTGGCTGGTATTAGATAGCCCATTCTCTTAAGCAAGGTGTTCGTACATTGATCATTGCAGTCATGTACTAGAAATTGCAAATCGTATGTTCGTGGAAAGTCATACAAGTATGTTTGTTGCAAGACCTGCTCTTTAGTATGTTCTTGCAGGACGTTTAATGCGGCAACGCAGGCACTCACGTTAATCTTAAACAAATCAGTATATGTTGTAGAAAGCTTAAGGAAATTTGCAATTCATGTACAATTGATAGTCAGGGATTTTCATCAACACTCTCATGTATTGCTTCGATATTGACATTTGGACGGCTTGTGTTTTGGAAGGTCAGTAGTTTTATACTATTGTTACTTGCCGACACGCCCGAAGAAATCTATTGAACGAGTTGACACAACAATCAATGATAACCATGTCGACAAGCTACTTAGTGTAGTATTCTATGTCATAGCCTACTGAGACGGGATTTTTCTCAAGCATATTATCTAAGTAGTTTCCCAACAAGTAACATTATAAGAAATCTTACAGTAGGTACATTGAACCTATTCTCTTGAATTTGTCTATAACTCTCTTCACAGCTGACGAAGCTAAAACAATATTCCGAACATGTTTGGTATAAATTTCTCTTGACACTAAAGTTTCATTATTTTAAAAATGCAAATGCTTTGTTCTCTGATGCAATGCTGCATTTCAACAAACCTAAACTGACAGCTGTCAAACAATTTTTTTGTTACGGTTGACAGCATTTTACGGCAAATTCTAATGGGGCTTGAATTCAAGGACAAATTTTCGGAATTGACATTTTTTGTTATAAACAAATTATTTTCTTATAAAATTTTGTTATTCGAAGGTTTACTTCTAGTTAAATATAAAAATTTATTTGAAATTTATTTTTATATGCAGAGGTATAAAAAAAAATGTTTATATTTAACTAGAAGTAAACCTTCGAATAACAAAATTTTATAAAAAAATTTTACAATAATACTAGCAAGAGGAAAAATTCTCATTCAGTCACCTTATTTTCTTAAAAAATTTTATTTTCGTATTTAATATACAGCACATTATTGTCGCCATTAGCTTATATTCTGTGACAATTGTGAGATATTTTTTGTATTGTGTATTTGTTTGCAAAAAATTATCATATTCAAGTAGATAATTAGAAAAAAATATAGTATGCAATTAGTCCAAACAAAAAAAAAAAAAAGATAAACCAGTTGGAATTTAAATAGATGTACATATGTAATTAGTAATTGTAGTTTAATAAGTTCGTGAGAAAATTATTAATTGTTTAATTGCTGTTTGTGTTTTGTGATAAATATAGTTTCTGTTGATAATTTCTAATATTTAAAGGGTTTGCGGTTAGAGTGAGCTATAAGGCAAATAGATTAACTCAACTGTTTTCGTTTAACATGCTACTGTTAAACATGTTCAGTTTGGTCTATAACACTGTGGAACATTTTTGGGATTATTGTCTGGGGGGTGAGAAATTCCAAGTCAGGGTGATGGTACTAGGTCAGTATAGTAAAACCCTCAAAGGGTTTGGCGTTCGTATGTGTCAGTTTTTTTATGACCTTTTAAATTTTTTCCTTATCTTGATGTTTTTTCGCTTAGTTGTAACATTTTGGCAAAAACGTAGTTTAACATAACTCGAGAACCACTTGTCCGATTTTGATGAAACAAATTTAGAAAAGTTAAGAATTTATTTATTTACAATTAAGTGAAGGTATCCCATTTTTTGTTTTTATTCAAAAAAGTGTCATTTCTCGCCTTTTTTATAAATTTACCCCAATAACTCCAGACTTCTGGTCAACATTTACATAAAATCATCGTTCTATCAACTGAAATAAAGATTTCATACATTTTTCTAAATTTTATGTGTTTTGTTTTTAAATAAGTTCCGAAAGCTCTTTAAAAATCACTCTTTAAAAATTACAGATCAAAATTATATTTGTATTTGTTTTGTAATGTCTAATTGTTTAAATTTTATTAGGCAGTGTTTTTTTTACGGTTATCAATTTAAATTAGATTGTGATTTACAATAAGTTTCAGACTATTTAACATACACTACATATTCACTGTAGCATTCTTGTTGATTTGATTGACTTAACACTTTTGCCTAACAAGCCATTTAATTTTAATATTGCAAACTTCATTTGTTAATTTAATTTGATTTATTTGTTCATTTCATTTCAGGTAAATATTTGATGGCATGTTTAATTTTTGAATAACAAACAACTTACAAGTAAGTCTTTATTATAGTTTTAAATATTGGAAAACATATAGTTAACCCTTAAGCAAACACCAGGGCCTGGACAGGCATTTTTGAAAATTTTTATGGTTTCTTACTTAGATATCTTAGGCGGAATCCCTTACCTCTTTATGAAGTCCTCAATGAAGGTGTTTTGTACACAAAAAAAAAAAATGTAAACAAATTTACAATTTTTTTTTATCTGCAGGCGTGGTAATTACTCTCAACATGTTTGTAACACACAGTTGTTTGTCTCCATATAGTGAATCGACAAAATTAGAGCAGTTATCGTAGAAGAATGAAATTTGGTGTGCTGATTCAAAATATATCAATTAAGAAAAATTCGAAGTTTCGGAAAATCGGTGCAAGGACATGACTACCTCCCATACATCCTTAAATTTAAAACTTTAATTTTAGCTATAATTGTAAATAGAATAAATCGAAAATTAGCAACTGTCTGTTAAAATATGTCTTTTAGCTTGGTGGTTAATTTCGCTTCAGTCGATACAAGGACATGACCATCTCCCATATATCCTTTTTCTCAAAAACTACATTTTAGCTACATTTGTGATCAAAATGCAAATAATTTAATATTCCCTTTAAAATGGGCCATAAAAAATTTCTTTCTAAATTTGCTCAATAAATAAGATATTTTATTTTAATTGTAATTTATGATGTTGTCTTTCAAAATGTGCTTCTCAATTTCTTTGAATTCATCATTTTTTTATGTGTTTTGTAGACCTAAGTGACGATAGTTCCGGATCCGACATTAATAACAAATGAGCCCTTAAATCTCTATTTGTATTTTCTCTCCTCGTTTTTTGTATGGGAAAATCGCGCATTCCTTATATTTGTATGACTGGCTTCGAAGGTATCTTCGGACAAACACCCTAAAATAAAAATAGTTTTGAAAAATGTGTAAAAGGTTTTTTTTTAAATTTTATTACCTATTGGCAAGTTGAAAACCTTATGAACAGTACTTGCCATGTAATACCAGCCATACTGAATTAAATAAGAGTTCCTAGTAATATTTAGCAGCTCCTTAAACGTTGTAACATTAACCGGAATTCCGCAAGATAAAACTCTTAATATTATGCCAAAATTATCAATAAGACTTCTTTCTGTCCATTCTCGTAATTTCAGCAGAAATTTGACTATTTTGAAAAAAATCGTCGAGCCGTGCTGCCATCGTTAGAAGTTCCAAATCCCGTGTCTGCTTGATCTATTATTAATCCCGTCCGTGTTTTGAATTCATTTTGAATTCTTTTTTTGTTTTGTGAAAAAATTGCGATATTTTCCTTATTGACTCGCCAAACTTTCAAAGGAAGACGGTAAGCAATGTGCAATATGGATTCAAAAAATCGTATCCAGCAGTGGAGTGTAGAAAGCCCATATTTATAATTACACCTAGTGTATGTTAAAGGTCTAAAAGAGTGTATTACAAAACCGGGCTTAAAAGTTTCAATATATGTACCTCCAAATTCCCGAGTTAAAGATCAAAGAAATTTTTTTGAGGCTGCTACTTTTAAACATTTATAACTTTTTTATTTATTAACCGATTTCCAATTATATGGAACATTTTTAATTTATTTTAAACTTTTAGAATTTCTAAGAGATTTTTTCCGAATTTAGTTTAAAGACAACAAATATATTAAAGACAGTATTTTTCTGAGTAACATGAGAGGTCATTTGTTGAAATCGGTTGAGAAATGAGGAACAAAAGAGTGGAAACCTGTTTCGATTAGATTAGCATGATTTAATAAAATAACTTTAATCTAATAAAACTTAACGAATTTTATATTTATATCACCAATTTGTACATGACTTTTTTTTTAAATGTTTTATAATCATATTTTTGGTCTTTGTAAAACTAAAAAATATAGATGTTTTAAAAAACACGTGTTAAAAAATTCATATCCCTTTTACATTTCCAGGTGAAAAATCTAAAACTTCTTTACATATTCACCCCTATCGTCAATAAAAATTTCACATGAAATTTGTTCCGTTTTCACATTTTCCTATTAAAATTCAATGTTAAAAAAATAAAAGGAATTTTTATTCACGATAGGGGTGATTAAAATATACGAAAATCACAAATAAAAAATTATATACTCTTAAAAAATAAATTTTTTTACTCTATCAAACTTTTGCATTTTGGTAAATCCAAATAAAAAATCGCTAAAGTTTCCGATGGCACAAACAACTTTTCCATAAAAAATATTTGCCAAAAATTATTTTTGTTTTTTTGTACCTATAGTAATAAATGCAATATAATAAAAAATAAAATTTTGACATTTTTTTTGTAACACAGTAAAAATCGTTTTTCCGTTCAACAGTTTTATCTCAAAAGTTTTCTGACTTTAGCGCCCTCTACTGTTAACAAAAAGAAGATATAAATTCTACTTACGAATCTATTTAAGGTACTTTGTTAGCTTTACAAAAATGTATATTAATTAAATATTCTAAGCACTGTATTTTATTTTAATTTTGCCTATAGGACAATGCACTGTGAGCGAGGCCCTATACTATTATGTAGAGAATGCAGCAAATAAAATCAAAACAAAAGATAAAGCGATTAAAACAATTTTAGAAATTAGATTTTTAGTGTTGTGTTGGCAGTTAACAAGTGTATTATAGTGTTACAATGAGTACTGAAGTAGACAAATTGTTTGAAATAGTTTCAAAATCTGACCCTAACTATTATGGCAAATTTTCAGAGGCAATTGCCAATGATATAGAAAACGAAATTGAGAATGAGGTTGATGGAAATGAAGACGATACTTCTGATATTGGGAACGAGTTAATTAATTTAAATTAAATAATTTAATATTTAAGTTAAATAATTTAAATCCATACAAAATATAAGAAGGCCAGCTAGGCCCTGGGGTTCGCTTATGTGACTATATTTTGTTGTTTGCTGAAGGGTTAATTACTACAATCATATATATGATTACTACAAACATGTAAATCGTAACATAAACATATTATGGTTGCGCAATAATATAAATATTTACATTGACCATAATATATTTAAATAGCTTGTAAAATGTTTAAGTTATTTAGGTTAAAACGTATATTTGATTTATGCTTGCAATTGTTAAAACTTGCAACGGTTTATTTTGCTATTTAATATATCTATATAAATGAGCATTAAGGTGTCAAATAAATATATTTAAGAAACCAAAGAATTATAACAGGGGCTGCCATATGAATGTCGGAAAAAATCGTCAAAATCCCGATAAAAAAGACAAAAATCGTCATTTCGAATTTTAAAAATCGTCAAAAAAAATTGGGAAAATAAAATGTCACTATTTCTAAAAGTATTTTGAAATTTTTATTTAAACGAAAACATAAAAAATCAAGTTTATATAGTCTTTTGTACAATACATATCAAAATACATAAATTTTAATTTTTTAAATAAGAAATCACAAAAACTATAATGTTAAACACAACTCGTGTAATATTTTTATATCTTTGTCCGCTTTCACACTCTTCAATTCTGACTCGTCAAGGCAAGTATTTTTGGATAATAAAGGTAAAGAAAACAAAATGGGTACAAACTTGAAGGTAGTAGTCAATTTTCTTATTTCCTTTCGTTTTTTTCTTGCATCTTGATTTGTATTAAAATTTACGAATATTGAATTGACGTGTGTAAATGAAACGACAAGTTCAAAAGATAATTAAACAAAAACTGGTCAGCTAAAACTGAAGAATGTGAAACAAAACTTACAGTATTTTATAAATAAATATATAAATTTAGCATATTTTATTAATTCAGGTTAAATTGCAATGTCAAAACAATTTAGTGGATTAAGTTTTAAATAACATTTTGATTATAGAATCCAATTCATCCATCATATACGGGTACTTATTTTCAAAGATTTCCATATTTTTGTTTTATTTAAATTTATTCGGCTGAATATTCTTTCGACATTATGTTGAAATAGGAGAAGTGTTTATAGTGTCCCCGTTGAAATTCATAAATTGTTTCCTCTAGAAATTTTAGTTCATGGAATGCAGTATTTAAAATTGCTTTTTTTGTTTGCAGATAAATAAGTAATTTCTACTATCCTGACTTAATATTATTTAGAATTATTAACCTTAAACTTAACAATTGGCAATAATTAAAAAAGCATCACTATCATTTAATTTTGTTTTTGAAATATGCCATATTCTTCCTAATATTTATGATATTAAATGAGAAAAATAGTTGTTGTTTCAAAAAAGAGAGAATTTGGTACCAAAAAACATTAATAAAACTAACAAATGATAGAAAATTTTAATAATTCAGCAAATCGTAACTCTCAATGAAAAAGTCGTCAAATCGTCACTTTGCGATTTTTAAAACAAAAAATCGTTAAAATGACAATAAATCGTCAAATCTGGCAGCTATGATTATAACACCTTTATATAATTTTCTTTCCCACTTTTTGCCACATAACAAGTGTTCAATTTCCAATAATTGCATAACAATTCTGTATAAATCTCATTAACTTTTTTTATTAAAGCCACTTAACTTATCACAAAAACATACTAAAGGCAACCAAAGCTTAGCAACGAATTGAGCGTGCAAAACAATAATAAATTATTTAATTTTGCCAAATTAATAAATACAATTAAAAGACAGTTTAACTTATTATTAGAAAGAAACGTTTCATCAAATATCGTGTATCATTTATTTGAATTCATTATACCTACGCAAATACTCAAGCATTTAGATATCATGTTATTGTTGTTTTTATTTTTCGTAAAACACAACAACAACAAAACTACACAAACAATCTAGCATATCCACATACACACTAAAGACAAGCAACCAGCCCACAACCAGTAGTAATGCTGATTTTTTTTTTTTTTTGAGTTTATCATATTTTTTCTTTCACAGCTTTCTTTTTATTGAACCAATTTTCTTAGTTTTTAATAGGACACTACCTAGCAAAATGATATATATTTCTGATAAGTTTTATACAAATAAGTTCAATATTTTGTACGTGAAAGTGTTTTACACACACATGCACATAGCTAAATTCTCTAAGAATTGCAAAAGAATCAAAAATTAATAAACTGTCTGAATGTTACTTGCGCTATGATAAACTTCTATACATTTACCCTTATTCAACACAAGTGGTTGGGGGGGTATACAGACAGAGAGTATACAACATTTCCAAATGAAGGGTGGACTAACCATAAATCAAATGGTTTGGGAGAGAGTGTGTGTGACGAATTGCTAGATATAATAAATAAAAGAAAACAATTTGTATGACAGCAGATATAAAGGATGTAAGCATTGAGAGGGGGAATTAAGAAACTTATATGAGGTTGGGGAAAATATCTTTCGCAGTTTGGGTCACGTATTAAAAGTAAATTATTTAAAGACACATATTCATCATTTATCATTTTCTTTTCTATACGTTTTTCAAAGAAAAATCTTTAAATTTCCTTCATTATATTTGTTCTTAAAAACGGTGTTTGAATTATCCCTTATAATAAACAAAGGAAGCCCCTCTGCTACACAATCATTTGTAACGTTTTGTAACGATTTCATCATTGTCAAACAAATCTAAATAATAACTTGGTATTGACATGCCATTATTGATTAACACACTTCTCAAAACTTGCTATTGTAGTTACATAACTTACTTTACTTACGAACTTATTTAACAACTTAATAGTTGTTTAGTAATAGTTGTATTCTAATTTAATATTACTTAATTATTAGAAATTTGTTTGACCTCTTAAACACACAAACACCAATAATTGTTTATTTAAGCATTTTAACGATTACGTAAGGCCTATATTTTTTCTAAATACATATGTATGTATTTTATGGGCGGTGTAAATATTAAGGAATCAGACGCATCACTGTGATGCCCTCTGTTTCAAGTGTCAAAGGAACGATTCTTTTACGTTAAAGATTTTCTCGTCAGTAAACAGAATTTGTCTGTGAGTATTCTACGCAATTCGTTTAAGTAACGCTTTCGATTTTCGCTTCCGTTTTTCTACAATGCGGTTCTGAGCAGATGCCCAGTATGTCGCTTAAACGTGCTGAGTCCCAAATCTCATGGATATTTACGAAATTTGCCTTTCCCTCGACAAGATTTTCTGTTATTACAGTGGTTTTCAGTTCATTCGTTTCTTCACGGCTTGGATCGCTTTCGGAGTGCTTACAGTACGCAAACTGTCGGATCTTTGACTGTCTCATGCTCCACTAGTATCCGCAAACAAGTTCATAGCACGACACACAAAATTGCGAGTGATTCCAAGCGGTCGTAACGTTCTAAAGATATCGTCTTTTTCTATGTCACCCTATTCCAATAAACAATTAATGTTAAAACTTTTTGCGTCGCAATGAAGAATACATGTCAACTGCCAAATCACAATCTATGCGAAATGTTTAGTTGTGTACCAAGTATTTATGAATATTTATAACATATTTGTTTTATAATAACTAAATATTTTCATTTTATCAATTTAAAGAAGGTTGCTATGTAACATTCAGGTTAGTCAAATATATAGCATTCTAACTTATTCCTAATTAGAATGCAATTCTTAATGAATTATTACTTTAAAAACTTATTTTCTAAATTAATGTTTTGGTGCATATTTCATAATTAGGGGATTGTCGCTATATGGTTGGAAATATGATTGATTTTAAAAAATGTTGCTTTGATTTTCAAATATATTTTTATATTTATAATTATGACATCATTACAAAAGCTTCATAGTAAAACAGTTTTTAAATTGAGCTGAAATCATAATATGGTTGCGTTCAACCATAAGTTGATTGTACAACAACCTTAATAGGGTCATATCATTTACTCGCTTTTTGGTATCGCCAACAGCTCCTTTTTCGATTTTGCTTTTATCTACTCAATCGTAGCAAAGCGCTTTCCTTGCATCGGTGTCTTCAGTTTTGGGAAGAGCAAAAAGTCAGCGGGGGCCAGTCCGGTGAATACGGTGGTTGAGGCATGACAACGGTTTTATTTTTGGCCAAAAACTCACGCACAAGCATCGATGTGTGAGCTGGTTTGTTATCATGGTGCAAAATCTATTATCGGTTTTCTACAATTCTCTGCGTTTCTGACGAATTGCTTTGCGTAAACCGCGCATAACTTCAAGGTGGCATTCCTTATTGACCGTACGATCCTGTAGCAATAATTAATGATGCACCACGCCATTGAAGTTGAAAAACACAGTGAGCAAAACCTTCACATTTGACCGAAGTTGACGTATTTTTTCGGTCTTGGCTCTTCTGGAGGTTTCCATTGGGATGATTAGGCTGTGGTTTTAATGTCATATCCATACATTAATGATTCGCCATCAGTTATGACCTTTTTTAGGAAATCTGGATCGTCGTTGACGATGTTCAACAGCTCCAGAGCGATGTCCATGCGACGTTGTTTTTGCTTAAAATTTAGCAATTTTGGAACAATCTTCGTTGGCGCACGTTTCATGCCTAAAACATCCGTAAAAATTGTTTGGCATGAGCCGAACGATATGTCAACATCATCAGCAACCTCTCTGACAGTGATTCGACGATTATCCAAAATCATTTTCTTCACTGCTTCAATGTTTCCATCGGTTGTTGGCGTGCTCGGGCGACCAAGACGAGCATCGCCATTGACAAATTCTCTAGAAAAATTTGGACAAATATCGAGTTGCGGACGTATCCCACTATATAAAGAGGGTAGTCCAAAGGGTATTAAATGAGACTACATTAGTCGGATTTAGGATTAGTGGGATACGTGTGGGATAGAGAATTTCATGCTAAAAGCTAAATTTTTCAAAAGTGAAGTAAATATGACTTTTAAGTGCTTAACAGTGGTTGTTTGACTGTAACATTATCAACGTTAAGAAATGTGTTTTTTTCTGTGCTGGTTAAATTCGAATTTATCTTCACACACATGAGTCAATCGGTATACGTTAAGGTGGGTGTTGAACTAATATAAGTCCAGCACAAAACCAATATACTCCCACCACTATGGTGGTGCAGGGTAGAATAACATCTTAAATTACTGAGTTTAACTATTTTGATAAACAGCCAAATAGAGAAACAAATCAAGTCTACAATAGAAACCAGGTCATACATACTAAATTTGGCTATAATTGTTGGCAAACAATATTAAATTGTAATTCCCTAGAATTGTTTATCAAGAAAAACTATTTAATATAACACAAATTTATTCATTACCTTTTTTCCATTTTCCACAATTGTCTTCAGTCATTGTAGGTCATTTAGAACTTACATAACAGCAGCCGGCTTTACAGTTTGCACAGAAAAATAAAGAAAGGAAGAACAAAAACACAAATCTCGTAATATGTATATTAAGTGTGACTATTATTTGACACAATTTCGTTGTTTTCACCACACTCTGCAATACAGACAAAAAACACTTGCACATAAATTTAGGTAGTAAGTAGGAAACAAAAAACAAACAAGTCAAGTAAAGCAATGTCAATGCCTTTGTGAGACATTTCTTGGTACACGAGTGTCTAATACACCTCAACACATCCTACCACAGCACATTCTCATTTACACATTCTCATGCCTAAACAAAAATTTTAAATATGTGTTTCAAAAAACCACCAATTTATACGAGTACATATGAAACTGAACAGAAAATTACTTACACTTCTGCACTCTTCCTTGTAGGTTCATTTTCATTCTGTTCTGTTCTGCTGTGTACGGAAAGGGAAATTACTTACAAGTCTCGTCTCCTCAACTGGTTCAATAATAAATATACTAGAGTAGCATTATAACAAGACGATTTTAAACATTATATATACTTAAGCTCTCATCTTCCTGCTTTAAAAGAATATACTCAAATATTTAGTACTAAAAAAAACACATCGCAAAGAGCTTTTTGTTATGATATGCGCATGTTGTGTTATTTATTGAAATCATTTTCTTTTTAATTAAAAATCTCTTTTCTCTCTCTTTTAGTACATACAGCATTGAGTTTAAACTCATTTGTTAAAATACTCTTGAGTTTGTTTCTAAATATATGAAATTTTTGCTTTCCGTTTGTTGCCTGTTTTTTTTTATAAATTTTTTATTTTTCTAGTTTTTGTCCCCTTTAATGTAACACAAACATGCAGCAACAGTCCTCCAGGGAATTTATTGTAGATTGAATATATCATAAAAAAAGTTTATTTTAGTACACAGCAACTGTTGATTACTCTTTTAAAACGTAAATAAACACTTTGAAAACTTTTGCTTTAAATTACTTTTGCAGGAAAAACTAAAGCTACTTTAAAAACTAACAATGTTTACTTGTGATAACTAAAATGACATATATGAAAATAAACGAAACAATAATAAATTCTATTAATAAATATTATTATACCCTCCACAACTACAAGTGGTGAATGATTGTATATATAAGTTTGTCATGTCATGTGTAACACTGCTAAATACTCATCTGAGACCTAACAAAGTATTTTTGATCCTCATGGAAATCTAAGTGGAGAGAGCTATGTCCCTCTGGCTGTCTGTGTAAAATACTCTCACGTCCAAAATATGTAACCAAACTCAGCAACGTTTACAAAAAACCGTTTATAATTCTCCTAAGCAGTTTGGTATTCAAAATCATCAATAACGGTTCAGGCGAACCAGACTTAACAATTTATAACGATTTGTAATTTTAATCCAAAAATCAAACTAGTATCGGTCATATGGCAATTACACGACTGAATTTTGTAGTTGTCAGACCATATTATGCAAAAATTCCCAAATAAAGTAAACTTCCCAGTATTATTAAAACTTTTAAACTTTTGTAAACTACATTATTGATACATATATGTACATATGTATATCACGTTAATTGGTCCATTTCTACTATAAGACACTTTTTTTTTTTTTTTAAAGAGAAGTAACACTCATGCAATTAATATGCCTATATATAATTGCGTTAATTTCTTTGGAAAGGGGATAGTTGAAGAAGTAAAGGTGGTGAAAGAAGAAAACTTTTTATATCACAACTCTGCATTTGCGCATTATGTTTGTTTTGGAGCAGAATTGCAGCGCCTCTAGTGGTGAGTAGGCGCATTAATGTTAAATCTTGATTTTAATTATTTTACTTCGGTGGTGTTTGAATGATATCCCACCGAAGGATGGCGCTGTGATAAATATTAGTTATGATGGATAGAAAGAAAACTAATAATTATCAGAAACTGATATTGTTTGAATGGCAGCGGCTGGGAATCGAACTCGGGCTAAAAATACCTTATAATCTTACCTTTTTATACCCACCACCAAAAAGTTTGTCATTCCGTTTGTAACACATTGAAATAATGGTCGTAGAGCGAGAAAGTCTATATATTCTGGGTCCTTATACGATTCTAAGACGATTTAGCCATGCCCATCTGGCTGTTAAATCACGATAAAGCTTTGAAAAGAAGACATAAAACAATGCAACTTTTACCAAACATTCTTTGATCTATCGAAATGTTTGGTATCGAAAATGGGCAAAACCGGTTCAGTAGGATCCAATATCTTTCAAATATTTTTTTTTCTATTTTCTTGAAATATAATACAGATAATACCATGAAATTCTGCACACTTTATTTTTATTACAGAACGACAAGGTATGTTGAAAATGGTAAGAATCGGTCCACGATTTCACATAGCCCCCATACAAATATCTTCCCGGAATATGGTTTATGGTACATAAATGTCTATAGAGAAGCCGTATCCATACAAAATTCTGCAATAATAAGTTTCATGCAAAGTGAAATCTCAAAACGATATTTTGTTTGCATCGGTCCATATTTTGACATAGCCCTATATAAAGGCCACTTCCGAAAATCACTTAAATAAGCATACATGTTTTATAAAAATCACTAACAAGTCGAAATTTAACACAAGTAATCCGTAGACACATCTAAGTTGTCGTACTAAATTTCATGATGATCGGTCCATTTGTGACCATAGCCCCCATATAAAGTCCACTTCCGGAAATCATTTAAATACGCAAAAATCTCTTATAAGCATCATCAGCAAGTTTAAATTCGACACAAATAGTCCATAAATATATAGAAATATTTGCACCCAATTTAATGATGAGCGGTCGGTTTGACACTTGTCCTCATATAAAGTTGAATTTGAAAAATCACTTAAATGCGCATAAATCTCTTATAAAAATCAATATTGCGTTAAAATTCATTAAAAATAATTCGCATGTACATAAAAATCGTCGTACAGAATTTAATGAACATCGGCCCGTATTAGGTTATAGAGTCCTTATGAGTGCAGCGCCTCTGGTGGTGAGTAGGCGAAGGAGGGCGCTGTGATAAATATTAGTCATTATAGATAGAAAACTAATAATTATCAGAAACTGATGTTGTTAGAGTGGCAGCGGCTGGGAAGCGAACCCGGGCTGCAATTACCAACTCCTGCTTAATGATCAAGTGCAGAACCCTCAAAAATGTTATAAATGTTCAAAATAAGATAAAATTTAAAAACATTTCGAATAAATTATGTTGGTCATAAAATTCTCTTTCAAACAATATATAAAATACTAATAAAATTTACACTAAGACTGAATAAAAAACATTAAATAAGGATCCGATCTAGTCCTATAACCAGTGTAGTGTTTGTATTTTTAATTATATTAAGGTGAAGGGTATTCAACTTGTTCATATTTGTGCATTCATAAATATCAAAGTTTCAAAAATTGTCTTACATACCCTTTTTTCAATGACTACTACATACCGTATGCGTTACTTAGAAGAAGTCGTATAATGGGTTATTTATTATCTGTATATAACTGCTTATTTTCTAGTAATTTATATGAGCACATTCTGTTTTAACTGATAACGAACGATTTCTGTGAAAACTTATTATCAATGAGTTACTGGTAACTAGTTTTAGTGATGACATACATATTTATTGGCCGTTAATGATGTCATTCATCGTATTGAAGTAATAAGTTAAAATGTTGCTGTGTACGAAGTGCCAAAACTTGGCATTTTAACTCATTACTTGGTAATGAAAGTTTTCGAAAGTAAGTTAATATGTTTTTTTGTTTTTGGTTTTTTCAGTCAGCTAAATAAAAGTCGTTGGAAATTTGCCAATCAATTTCATCATTTTATATTTTGAGAGAAAGCTTGCAGAAAAATATAACAAATTTAAATATTTTAAATGAATTGTGCGATACAGTTTTAATGAGCCTAATTAATTACGAAAAGTTCTAATGGGGATTTAGCTAAACATTTTTCTCTCTGCAAAAGTTTGGAAATGTCTATTGAATAAATATATATGCATAGTATGTATTAGCAACAATAATAAATAAAATTGAAGAAAAATTGCGGCTTTTAAATAAACATTTATTTTTTATTAAAAAAACACTTTCGAAAAAAATTAAAAATAATTTGCATAAATTTTCACAACTTTGGTCTGCTCTGTAACAAAAATACTGGTATTGAAATTCTTTAAATAATTTTATTCTATTTTTTCGACCTTTTTTATGATTTTTATTAAATAATTTTTAAGCGTGAGATCACTTTATTGTTTTTTATAAACGATTTTCTTATTTTTATATATAATTAACTCAAGCTTAAAAATTATTTAATAAAAATTCTTTAAATAGAAACCCCCTGCCTAAAATATTCCTAAAGTAGGTTTTCAATTATTTTATTATTACATAATTTTTGGGACAACTAAATGATTTCTTTTCCCTTCAGTTGC